>OZ004721.1:13179965-13779965 GCA_963924515.1 Vespertilio murinus
GTTAGGGTTAGGGTTAGGGTTGGAGTGAGGGTTAGGGTTAGGGTTGGAGTGAGGGCTAGGTTAGGGTTAGGGTTAGGGTTAGGGTTAGGGTTGGAGTGAGGGTTAGGGTTAGGGTTAGGGTTAGGGTTGGAGTGAGGGCTAGGGTTAGGGTTAGCGTTGGAGTTAGGGTTAGGGTTAGGGTTGGAGTGAGGGTTGGAGTTAGGGTTAGGGTTAGGGTTAGGGTTACGATTGGAGTGAGGGTTAGGGTTAGGGTTAGGGTTAGGGCTAGGGTTGGAGTGAGGGTTAGGGTTAGGGTTAGGGTTGAAGTTAGGCTTAGGGTTAGGGTTAGGGTTGGAGTTAGGGTTAGGGTTAGGGTTGGAGTTAGGGTTAGGGTTAGGGTTAGGGTTAGGGTAGAGTTAGGGTTAGGGTTGGAGTGAGGGTTAGGGTAAGGGTTAGGGTTAGGGTTAGGGTTGGAGTGAGGGTTAGGGTTAGGGTTGGAGTTAGGGTTGGAGTTAGGGTTGGAGTGAGGGTTTCGGTTAGGGTTAGGGTTGGAGTTAGGGTTTGTGTTAGGGTCAGGGTTAGGGTTAGGGTTAGGGTTAGGGTTAGGGTTAGGGTTGGAGTGAGGGTTAGGGTTAGGGTTGGAGTGAGGGCTAGGGTTAGGGTTAGGGTTAGGGTTAGGTTTAGGGTTAGGGTTAAGGTTAGGATTGGAGTGAGGGTTAGGGTTAGGGTTAGGGTTGGAGTGAGGGTTAGGGTTGGAGTTAGGGTTGGAGTTAGGGTTAGGGTTAGGGTTGGAGTTAGGATTAGGTTTAGGGTCAGGGTCGGAGTGAGGGTTAGGGTTAGGGTTAGGGTTGGAGTGAGGGTTGGGGTTAGGGTTAGGGTTAGGGTTAGGGTTGGAGTTAGGGTTAGGGTTAGGGTTGGAGTGAGGGTTAGGGTTAGGGTTAGCGTTGGAGTTAGGGTTAGGGTTAGGGTTGGAGTGAGGGTTGGAGTTAGGGTTAGGGTTAGGGTTAGGGTTACGATTGGAGTGAGGGTTAGGGTTAGGGTTAGGGTTAGGGCTAGGGTTGGAGTGAGGGTTAGGGTTAGGGTTAGGGTTGAAGTTAGGGTTAGGGTTAGGGTTAGGGTTGGAGTTAGGGTTAGGGTTAGGGTTAGGGTTGGAGTGAGGGTTAGGGTTGGAGTTAGGGTTGGAGTTAGGGTTAGGGTTAGGGTTAGGGTTGGAGTGAGGGTTAGGGTTAGGGTTGGAGTGAGGGTTAGGGTTAGGGTTAGGGTTAGGGCTAGGGTTGGAGTGAGGGTTAGGGTTAGGGTTAGGGTTGAAGTTAGGGTTAGGGTTGGAGTTAGGGTTAGGGTTAGGGTTAGGGTTGGAGTGAGGGTTAGGGTTGGAGTTAGGGTTGGAGTTAGTGTTAGGGTTAGGGTTAGGCTTGGAGTGAGGGTTAGGGTTAGGGTTAGGGTTGGAGTGAGGGTTAGGGTTAGGTTTAGGGTTGGAGTGAGGGTTAGGGTTAGGGTTGGAGTTAGGGTTAGGGTTAGGGTTGGAGTTAGGGTTGGAGTTAGGGTTAGGGTTAGGGTTAGGGTTGGAGTGAGGCTTAGGGTTAGGGTTAGGGTTAGGGTTGTAGTTAGGGTTAGGGTTAGGGTTAGGGTTAGGTTTGGAGTGAGGGTTAGGGTTAGGGTTAGGGTTGGATTTAGGGTTAGGGTTAGGGTTAGGGTTGGAGTTAGGGTTAGGGTTAGGGTTAGGGTTTGGGTTGGAGTGAGGGTTAGGGTTAGGGTTGGAGTTATGGTTGGAGTTAGGGTTAGGGTTAGGTTTAGGGTTGGAGTGAGGGTTAGGGTTAGGGTTAGGGTTGGAGTTAGGGTTAGGGTTAGGGTTAGGGTTGGAGTGAGGGTTAGGGTTAGGGTTATGGTTAGGGTTAGGGTTGGAGTGAGGGTTAGGGTTAGGGTTAGGGTTAGGGTTAGGGTTGGAGTGAGGGTTAGGGTTAGGGTTAGGGTTAGGGTTGGAGTGAGGGCTAGGGTTAGCGTTAGGTTTGGAGTGAGGGTTAGGGTTAGGGTTAGGGTTGGAGTGAGGGTTAGGGTTAGGGTTGGAGTTAGGGTTGGAGTTAGGGTTAGGGTTAGGGTTAGGGTTAGGGTTAGGGTTGTAGTGAGGGTTAGGGTTAGGTTTAGGGTTGGAGTTAGGGTTCGGGTTAGGGTTAGGTTTGGAGTGAAGGTTGGAGTTAGGGTTAGGGTTAGGGTTAGGGTTAGGGTTAGGGTTGGAGTTAGGGTTGGAGTGAGGGTTAGGGTTTGCGTTAGGGTTAGGGTCAGGGTTAATATTAGGATATGGAACAGGGTTTTTTAGGTTAAGGTTAGGGTTAGTGTAAAGGTTGTGATTGGTGTTGGGGTTATGTCAGGGGTCGGACACTTTTGCACAGTCTGAGGCTGGATGAGGGGAAAGTGTTTCTAAAGGGCAGTTAGAGGAGTATGCTGACTGTTGAAAGCCTTCCTTTTTTCTCCTCCTTCTCCCCCTCCTTCCCCTCTTTCTCCTCCTCTCTTACACCTCCTCCTCCCCCTACTCCTCTTCATCCTCTCCCTCTTTCTCCCACTCCTCTCCCTCCAAAATCCTCCTCCTCCTCTCTCTCCCCCTCCTCCTCTTACTCCTTCTCTTTTCCCCCTCCTCTCTCTCTCCCTCCTCCTTCCCCTCTTCCTCCTCCTCCTCTTACTTCTCTTCCTCCTCCTCCCCTCTTCCTCTTCTTCTTCTCTCTCTTTCTCCTCTTTCTCCCACTCCTTTCCCTTCAATCTTCTCCCTTCCCTTCCTCCCCCTCCTCCTTTAACTTCTTTTCCTCTTTCTCCCCCTCCCCCTCCTCCTTCTCCTCCTTCTCCTCCTCCTCCTCCTCCTTCTCCTAATCTTCCTCCTCCTCCTCTTCGTGCTCCTTCTCCTTTTTCTCTTCATCCTCCCCCTGCCAAATGATCTCTCAGAGATCTCTCCTTTGGCTTACAGCTTTGAACTGTGGGGTTGCTCTGTAAAATCACAGCGTTTAGAGGTGGAAACTTTATCTTCCTTGGAAAATGTCCACAGCTCCTTGTGGCAAGATCTGCTCCTAACATCCACTCTCCCCATCCTCCTGGCCACGGCATCCTGGCTTTATTTCGAGCTCCTCGCCGTGCCCCCAGCCGAACGCCCCGTTCCCGAGTCTCTCACGGCGGCTGTGGCTGTGGCTGTGGCTGTGGCTGTGGCTGTGGCCGTGGCTGTGGCTGTGGCTGTGGCACCGTCCGGCCCCTGGCACGTGGGAGGCGGCGGGGTCTTCTGTAAGAGGAGGTCACGCACCGCTCTCACTCCGCCCTCTTTCCTGCTGCCGTGGACTAGGACCCGTGGTCGGCAATCCGAGGCTCTCTGGCCCCTTGAGAGTGGCTCCTCCTCCACAAAACACCACGGCCTGGGCGAGTCTGTTCTGAAGAAGTGGCGTTAGGAGAAGTTTAAGTTTAAAAGATGTGTCTCTCCAGAGGAACTTCAGTCGTCGTCCTGTTGATATTTGGTTCTGCGGACGGATGAGTTTGCCGACCCCTGCCCTAGGGTTCATGGCGACAGGAGCCTCCTGCCCGGGCTGCCTGCCCCGGGCTGCTGCGGGAGGAGAGAACAGACCAGGCGTGGGCAAACCACGGCCCGCGGGCCGCATGGCTGTTCTAAACTATTGAAATAAAATAAAATAAAATAAACCGTACCCTTTTATGTAACGATGTTTACTTTGATTTCTATTAGCTCACACAAACACTCCATCCATGCTTTCGTTCCGGCCCTCCGGTCCAGTTTAAGAACCCATTGTGCCCCTCGAGTCAAAAAGTTTGCCCACCCCTGGAACAGACCCTTCTGAGCCTCCGTTACTTGGGGTGCTAGGCCAGACCCAGGCTGACAGCCCCCGACGGCGTTAGCTGCTCCCCCTCCCCGTGCCGCTGCCGTGCGCACACGCAGTCCACGGTTCCTGCCGGCATCCTGCCTGGCTCTGGTTCCCGGCACACGGACAGGCCTGGGTGAGTGCCCCCACAGCCTGGGTGAGTGCCCCCCACATCCTGGGTGAGTGCCCCCACAGTCTGGGTGAGTGCCCCCCACAGCCTGGGTGAGTGCCCCCCCGTCTGGGTGAGTGCCCCCCCAGTCTGGGTGAGTGCCCCCACGGCCTGGGTGAGTGCCCCCCACGGCCTGGGTGAGTGCCCCCCACGGCCTGGGTGAGTGCCCCCCATGGCCTGGGTGCGTGCCCCCCACATCCTGGGTGAGTGCCCCCCACAGCCTGGGTGAGTGCCCCCACGGCCTGGGTGAGTGCCCCCCTCGGTCTGGGTGAGTGCCCCCCACGGCCTGGGTGAGTGCCCCCCTCGGTCTGGGTGAGTGCCCCCCACGGCCTGGGTGAGTGCCCCCCTCGGTCTGGGTGAGTGCCCCCACGGCCTCAGGGCTTCTCGTTGCTGGTAGGCACGATCCCCGGCTTCCTCGGACCCCGGTCCAGCTGCACTTGAACGCCGATGCTTTAACCTGAGCTTCCTGAAGCCAGGGACCCCCTGGGGGCTTTTGTGGCAACACCTCCTTCGGTCCCGCCTCTCCGCTTAGCACCCCACACTGACCACGGGCTGTGGTGCCGTGGGCGCTTGCGTGCACATGCTGGTCAGTGGCAGGGGTGGGAGGGGTGGAGGGGTGGGAGGGGGGCTGATGTGGGACTGAAACAGACCAGCCAAGGGAACATCAACACCAGCAGCAGTCCGCTGTCAGGCGGCTCCCAGGGGGTCCCCAGCACCTCCCCTGCCCCTACCTTCGGGGGGTGGCTCAGTGAGACCCAGGTACCCACGCTTCATCGCCGTGGCTATGCAGGTGGCAGAGGCCATGGGGGGACACGCCAGGGCACATGTCACCAGGGAGATGCAGATCCAAACAGGAATGAGACACCACTGCACACCCATCCCAACCGCCAGGGTCCAGATGCCTGCCCCGGAGCGCCCCCTGCCGGCGGGAATGCAGAACGGTGCGGCCGATCTGGACCACAGTCACCTGGTTTCCTATAAAACTGAGGCCCGCTTCCCGCTTCCTTCCCTGGGGAGCAGTCACACTCCTTGGCATTCACCCAAAGGAGCGGAACTTGGGTCCCCACCGAAGGCCCTGGCGGGGGGGAGGGCAGGGAGATGCAGGGGGGGCCGGGGCAGGGGATGCAGGGGGGCCGGGGCAGGGAGTGCAGGGGGGCGGGGAGATGCAGGGGGGCAGGGAGATGCGGGGGGGCCTGGGGCAGGGGATGCAGGGGGGACCGGGGCAGGGGATGCAGGGGGGGCCGGGGCAGGGGATGCAGGGGGGGGGCAGGGAGATGCAGGGGGGGAGCAGGGAGATGCAGGGGGGACCGGGGCAGGGGATGCAGGGGGGGCCGGGGCAGGGGATGCAGGGGGGGGGCAGGGGATGCAGGGGGGGGCGGGGCAGGGGATGCAGGGGGGCAGGGGCAGGGGATGCAGGGGGGCCGGGGCAGGGGATGCAGGGGTGCCGGGCAGGGGATGCAGCGGGGACCAGGCTCGGGCACGTCTCCCCGGAGGGCCTGCTCCCACTCTCCTGCCCGCTGCCTGGGTGCGTGAGGAGGAGACGCGTGCAGTCGGAGCGGAACGCTGCCTTCTGTTTGCGCTGGCACATCCCACAGGCCTCAGAGCGGATTTCGTCACGTCAACTGTGCCTGACACCCACATCCCATCCGGAAGAAAACATCGCTGGAGGGGCTGGCAGGAGGAAAAGGGGGCACATGTAATACTTTCAGCAAAAAAGATTTAGGAGGAGGAGGAGAGGGAAGAGGAGGAAGAGAAGGAAGAGGAGGAGGAGAAAGAAGAAGAAGAATCTGGCCGAAACCGGTTTGGCTTAGTGGTAGAGCGTTGGTCTGCGGACTGAAAGGTCCCGGGTTCAATTCCGGTCAGGGGCATGTACATTGGTTGCAGGCACATCCCCGGTAGGGGGTGTGCAGGAGGCGGCTGGTCGATGTTTCTCTCTCATCGACGTTTCTAGCTCTCTATCTCTCTCCCTTCCTCTCTGTAAAATATCAATAAAAAATATATTTTTAAAAAAGACTAGAGGCCCGCTGTGCTGCACAAAGATTCCTGCTACAGGCCCCCTTACCCTGCCTGCTGGCCCGGTTTTCCTCTGGCCCCGGGGACCCAGGCCTCCGCTCGCTGGCTCGGGCTGGAGTCTGGGAAGCTTCACTCTGGCTGGAGTCTTCACTCCACTCCGGGTGGAGCCCCACTCCCGTAGCTCCCTCTACCCCCTCCCTCCCTCCCATGGCAGCTGTCCTGCCCCACCCGGAGCTGCTGGGGGGCTGGGCTGCTGGGGGCGGGGCCGCTGCCATCTTTGTCCTGCTAATTTGCATGTTCTCTTCTGATTGGGTGGCAGGCATTTCGGAGGCGTGGTCAATTTACATATTTCTCTTTTATTAGTGTAGACTGGAAGTCAGGTGCACGAAGTTTGTGCACTGGGGGGGGGGGGGGTCCCCTCAGCCCGGCCTGGCCCTCTCACAGTCTGGGAGCACTCAGGGGATGTCTAACTAGGCCGGTAGTTGGACATTCTCAGCCATGGAGGCGGAAGAGGCTCCACCACCGCTGCTACGCTCGCCAGCTGTGAGCCCGACTTCTGGCTGAGCCGTGCTCCCCCCGTGGGAGTGCACTGACCACCAGGGGGCAGCTCCTGCGTCGAGTGTCTGCCCCCTGGTGGTCAGCGCATGTCATAGCAGTGGTCATTCTGCCATTAATTCAATTTGCTTATTAGCCTTTTATTATATAGAATGCACACATTCCTTCAGAGTCGGGGTAAAAGGCCGCTTGTACCTTAATCTCTAGGTGGCTGTCTGAGGCAGGTCCTTAGTCACTTTGCAGAATGAATATTCTCTCCCCCGAGCAGCTGCCCAGGCCAGCCGATCATAATAATGTGGACTGGTCCAGCGTGGAGACTCCCAAAATAGCAAAACAGCAACCCAGTTACAGTGATCCTAGGTTTGACGGGCGGGTTTGCTGGCTCTGTCACTCCCACCATCTGGCGGTAGTTGCGTGGACATGCAAATTAGCCAGCCAGACACGCTGATGCGCACGGGCTGAGGCGGCCTCATCGGGATGCAGACAGCCTCCTGGGTCCGTTCTGAGTCATAATTCAAACATTCCGCACAAATGTGCTTAAAGTCTCCCCCAGAACAGAATCAAAATCCCAAGGGCAGGCAGTTCTGGCCGCCTAGTTCTGGGCAGACTGCCGCGTCCCAGCGAGCCCCTGGGAGCGGGGAGTGGAGCCTGCCCCGAACCAGAGCCCCGCCAAAGGCAGCGCTTGTGCACACCTGGGTTCGGGGCCATGTCTATCTGCTCCTGCATCCCCAGCACAGCGCCCTCTGCATACAGCCGCACTCAGGGCTGCAACTGGTTCGGGATGATGATGGGAGCACCTCTTCCACCAGAGCCCACGTGGGTAACCTGGACCAGAGCAGGCCGGCCATTGTCCCTTAGCTCCTGCCATGGTGACTGCTCGGCACAGGGCACAGGGACGGGTGACCTAATTGGGACCAAGCAGCACCAGCAGCGGGGAGGGAGGCCGGGGGGAAGGGAGAGGCGCTGGGAGCTCTGGGTGACAGCACCTCTGTTATACAGGCAGAGTTTCTACCCACGAGGAAGTTTGGTTTTTCTGTTCTGATAACAGGATGATTGTGTATTCGTGCTATTACGTCCGTATCTCCTTACGGCGTTCACAGAGGCAGTGATCAGTAGGTGTTCATTGACGTGCTGACTAAGGATGAAATACAGCAGCTGAGTCCTCCTGCAGCTCCTCGGGGTCTAAGCTCATTGCCGTGGGGCCGTCCCCGGACAGAGTTCCATGGGCTGCAGGCTACCCGGCTCCCGCCTCACTCTTTTAAAATATATATATATATATATATATATATATATATATATATATATTATTGATTTTTTACAGAGAGGAAGGGAGAGGGATAGAGAGTTAGAAACACCGATGAGAGAGAATCATCGGTGATGAGAGAGAAGCATTGATCAGCCGCCTCCTACACACCTCCTACTGGGGATGTGCCCACAACCAAGGTACATGCCCTTGACCGGAATCGAACCTGGGACCTTTCAGTCCACAGACCAATGCTCTACCCACTGAGCCACACCGGTTGGGGCTGTTCACTTACCTCTTGCCACTGCAGCCAGCCACCATCATGCAGTCAGACTGAAGAAAGGAAATTATTTAGGGACGGGCTGCCCAGCTCATCACCCTGTAACCGACACTTAGAACCTCGCACCAGCAGTCGCAGCCATGGTCAGCTGCCTCTTGCACACCCCCTATTGGGGGATGTGCCCACAACCAAGGTACATGCCCTTGACCGGAATCGAACCCGGGACCCTTCAGTCTGAAGGCCGATGTTCTATCCACTGAGCCACACCGGTTTTGGCTCTCACTTCACTCTTAGAATATGTCCAATGTCTCCTGGACAGTCTTAGTACCTGTTCACTTATCTCTCTTTTTATTAACATATATCCTACTGATTATTTACAGAGAGAAAGGGAGAGGGATAGAGGGTCAGAAACATCGGTGAGAGAGAAGCATTGATCAGCCGCCTCCTACACACCTCCTACTGGGGAGGTGCCCACAACCAAGGTACATGCCCTTGTCTAGAATCGGACCTGGGACCTTTCAGTCCACAGACCAATGCTCTATCCACTGAGCCGCACCGGTTGGGGCTGTTCACTTACCTCTTGCCACTGCAGCCAGCCACCATCATGCGATCAGACTGAAGAAAGGAAATTATTTAGGGACGGGCCGCCCAGCTCATCACCCTGTACCCGACACTTAGAACCTCGCACCAGCCGTCGCAGTCGTGGTCACAGCAACGTGACGCGTTTACACTGACCGGGCTATTGTACTCGCCCCAGGAGGTCCACGTGTCCTCCGTCCACCGGGGATGGTCAGGCCTCGGCAAAATGACTCAACCGCAATCCCAAAGACGTTGTCCGAGGAGCCAGAATGACTGTCTATTAACTCAGGACGAGAAATACGGCCTTTGATCATTAATTGACAAGAAGATGACCAGAGAACTTACGTTGAACACTGAACACTCTGTCTTCTTGGTTAGAAAATCTGCTTGAGACATTGAATTGAGAAGGCCGCTGGATGACAGATGGTCCGGGACGGGCTCGTTGTTTGTCTCGAGCGGGATTCACCAGACGCCTGCTGCTTGGCCCACGGTCAGATGGCCACTCCCACCGGCCAGAGCACCCTCCACCAGACTGAGACACAGGCTTCTTTAAAAAATATATTTTATTGATATTTTACAGAGAGGAAGGGAGAGAGATAGAGAGCTAGAAACGTTGATGAGAGAGAAACACCAACCAGCTGCCTCCTGCACACCTCCTGCCGGGGATGTGCCCGCAACCAAGGTACATGCCCCTGACCGGAATCGAACCCGGGACCCTTCAGTCCGCAGACCGACGCTCTACCACTGTGCCAAACCGGTTTCGGCCAGTTCGGGGCTCGAGCCCGCCGCCCAGGCACCCCAATAGGGCTAGGACCGGGGTGCGGGACGGCCGCTGTCTCGGGGGGAGTGAGTCCAGCCGTGCGCTTTGTTGCCGGCAGCCACGGCAGCCTGGCCGGGGGCGCCTCGTTGAGGATGTTTGGAGACACGGGCATGTCTGCTGGTATCTATCCTCGGGCAGAGCAGACCGAGCTCCTCTCCTCCAACCACGTTATTAGATTAGACTCTGACTGAACCAGATCCTAATTCGCCAACGACCTTCATGTCCTCCCGCTCATGAAGGCTCTTCACACCCAAGAGGGCAGGAGAGGAGGGAAGGGGGGATGGATGGTAAGACCGGTGCTGGGGGCGTTGGGGATTTGGCATAGAGAGCTTGGCCACGAGGGCCAGACCCTCCCACCAGCCTAACAGCGACTCGAATGGCAGGTTCAGAGCAGGTGGGGTAGCACGAGGGGAGGGGGAAGAGGGTTGTCTTATTCTGAAAAACCGGTCAAAGCCGGCCCCAAGGCACTCAGAGCCTCATCTCTCTGTCTCTCTGTCTCTCTGTCTCTCTGTCTCTCTGTCTCTCTGTCTCTCTGTCTCTCTGTCTCCTGGACGCTTGCCTCACCCTTCCGGATAAGACTGCTTCAACCCGCCTTCCTCTGAAGCACAGAAGCCTAAGATATCAATATTCCCCAAAGTGTCTTTAAAACGCGGTGATGCCGAATAAAAGTTGGAAACGGCAAAGCAAAGATGGCTCCACAGTGTATGCCAGCCAATTCTGGGGAGAAACGTGTATTTCATTTCTTAAAAGCATTACGTGGGAAACTTTTCACGGCATGTCGGCAGAGAGCTTCCCTGATTGTACCCCGACCTCCGGCCTGGGAAAGGGGGCATCTGGGAGTGGGTGGCAGCCTTAGACCACGGCCACGAGCTGTGCCCGGAGGGGGACCCCCCCCAGGCCAGGCCGCCTCCCGCCCTCTCCCCCCGGAGCCACCCCGCTCTCCGGCTGGGAAGCAGGACAGGGTTTGAAGGGGGACCTCAAGGCATGCCCCCGGCCTGGCACAGACCTCAGGCTGTGCCCTTCACGCAGGGCCGGGGGGGGGGCATGCCTTGAGGTCCCCCTCAGGCCGCGACCCCTGCCCTGGCACCATGCTGGGGGACCTGAGGCTGTGCCCCCGCCCAGTGGGACTTGATGGGGGTGGAGCCCGCAGGGTCTGAATCTCCCCAATGGGGGTGGGGCCACCAGGTCTGGGTCTCACGGGATTTTGAGGCGCTGTGCGGGTGGGTGGGGACTTGACTCGTTCTCGAAGTATGCTCCAGACTCTGACAGGAGGAAGGTTTTCATATACATTTTACTAATTTTCTTTCATCTCTGACACTTCTATTATAGAGAAAGGGCAAATAGTAATATTAAAATATTTCCTCTAATTAATACCCATTTAATGTGCACAAATTTCATGCACCGGGCCACTAGTACATACATATATATATATATATATATATATATATATATATATATTTTTTTTTTTTTTAAATTATTGTTGTTAATTCTCACTCGAGGGTGTTTTTCCATTGATTTTCAGAGAGAGTGGAAGAGAGAGGGAAAGACAGAGGGAGAAACATCAATGTGAGAGAAACACATGGATTGGTTGCTTCCTGCACTCGCCCTGACCAGGGCCTGGGCCGGGGAGAAGCTTGCAAGCTACGGTAGGTGTGTGCCCTTGACCGGGATCAAACCCGGGACACTTTGGTCCACAGGCCAGCACTCTGTCCACTGAGCCAAACCTGGTAGGGCAATAAAGATGTATATTTTTGCCGAAATCGGTTTGGCTCAGTGGATAGAGCGTCGGTCTACGGACTGAGGGGTCCCGGGTTCGATTCCGGCCAAGGGCATGTACATTGGTTGCGGGCACATCCCCGGTAGGGGGTGTGTAGGAGGCAGCTGGTAGATGTTTCTCTCTCATTGACGTTTCTAGCTCTCTATCCCTCTCCCTTCCTCTCTGTGAAAAAATCAATAAAATATATATATATTTAAAAGATGTATATTTTTGTAAGTCTGGAGGTTTTGTTTCATGTTATTATATTCCAGGGAATGAAATTGGACTCTATTATTTTGCAAAAGTCAAATAACAAATCACATCACAGTAGGGTTCCTCTGTCATTCAAAATATCAAATCTGAAAACAATACGTTGTGTGTTTTTATTTCTAATGAAATCTCCTGCCCTCTAAAATTGTAGAGAAGAGAAAACCACGGAATTTGATGCTGTGTTTTTTTTGTTTTTTTAAGAGGAGTTATTGGAAAAGAAACACAGCAGTGAGAAGTGCCTCTGCTGAAACACGGTCGGGAAGTCTGCACCCGACAAATTACTACCCATCCCACCGCGGCCGGGGCAGGAACACAGAGACGCAACCGGTCGCAGTGTCACTGTGGCATGGTGACACTGTTTCCCTCTGAACTGAGGGGCTATCTGTGGCTTTATTTCCTTCCTTCCCTCCTGTATATGTGTTTGTTTAGGGTTTTTTTTCCCTTTAAGAACAAAGGACTAGCCTTAGGTGGTGTGGCTCAGTGGATAGAGCATTGGCCTGTGGACTGAAGGGTCCCGGGTTCGATTCCAATCAAGGGCACATGCCTGGGTTCTGGGCTGGATCCCCAGCAGGAGGCAGTGGATCAATGATTCTCTCTCATGATTGATGTCTCTATCCCTCTCTCTCCCTTCCTCTCTGAAATCAATAACAAATATATTTTTAAAAAAGAAGAAGAACAAAGGACTAGCCCTGGCGGGTAGCTCAATCAATCAGGAATGCCATTACAGAATCGATCTGCTGCTGCTTTCTTCCATGTAGAATTGCATCGTGAACAAAATTACAACACGGGTGATCTTTTGTTGCATGTGCAATCACATATTCCTAATCTAACGTTTGAGCAAAAAGGCATTTACGATCAAATAATGCAAACTGTCAATAACGGGGTCGGAGGAATCTTAGTTGCGCCAGGAGGAACTGATAAAACGATCCTGATTAGATTGATTCTGACAGCCATTCGATCCCAAAGTGACAGCCTTAGCTCTGTGCCCTCCGGAAGGGCTGCGCCATTGCTACCAGTGGAAGAACTGCTCATTCCGCTTTGAAATTGCCATCGAACATGCAATTCATTGCAACTCCCACGTGCAACATTTCCAAAGCATCGGCATGGCAAAAGTATTGCAGAAATGCAAACTTACTGTTTGGGATGAATGCACAATGGCACACAAAAACCGCTCAAGGCTCTTGATCGATCATTGCAAGATTTGCGTGGAAGCATCAGACCATTTGGGAACGCCTTAATATTGCTTGCAGGAGACTTCAGGCAAACCTTACTTATAATTCCTCGATCGACACCAGCGGACGAAATAAATGCTTGCCTGAAATACTCTACTTTATGGCAACACATAAAGACCTTAAAATTAACTACAAATATGCGTGTCCAGCTGCAAAACGATCGATCAGCTGAGATATTCTCACATCAATCGCTGGACATTGGGAACGGAAAGGTTTCACAAAGTTTCCACGCTGATCTCTCTCCATTCACACAGCAGTGACGTTAGGACTCCGTGTAATGTCACTGGTTGCTGGACGCCAGTCAGGGCGGCCCTAGTGACCAGTTTAAGGTAAATTAATTTTCATTCTGAGACAGAGCCTGGGGGCCTTATTTTTGGGGGGATGCCTTATATTTCACTCAGAAGGAAAACTGTAAGTGGGTCTTATTTTTGGGGGATGTCTTATTTTCGGAGAAACACGGAACATGCCATTGACCGTAATTGAACCTGGGACCCTCAGTCCGCAGGCTAACTCTCTATCCACTGAGCCAAACCGGTTAGGGCTGGACATTTCTTATGTCAACATCTAGAGCATGTTTTTGTTTATGTTTTCTTTTTCTTTAAAGTGCCTGTCCCAGGCGTTCCTTTGGAATAATCTATATTCAAGTGTTGTCAATCACTTGAGAAGTATGGAGTCCCCAGTTCCCCCTCCCCCTTTTTTATATATACTGAGTGGCCAGATTATTATGATCTCTGAATGCATAATAATATGGCCACTCAGAGGGTGTATGTATGTGTATGTATGTATAGTAGAGGCCCGGTGCATGAATTCGTGCATTGGGTGGGGTCCGGCCAGCCTGGCCAGAGGGAGGAGATATGGGCAGTTGGCCGGCCTGCCTGCTGGTTGAACTCCTGGTCCAGGGAACAATATGCATATTAGCCTTTTATTATATAGGATATACACTGAGTGGCCAGATTATTATGATCTCTGAACTCATAATAATCTGGCCACTCAGTGTATTTTTATTGATTTTGGAGAGGAAGGAGAGGGAGAGAGAGAAAAATCAATGATGAGAGAGAATCATTGATTAGCTGCCTCCTGTATACCCCACACTGGGGATTGAGCCCACAACTGGGGGAGGTGCCCTTGACTGGAAATCAAACCTGGGACACTTTAGTCCACAGGCCGATGCTCTATTCCACTGAGCCAAACCGGTTAGGGCCCATTGCCCCTTTTGAGGCAGCCTCAAAGGTGCCCTGCCCAGCACTCCTGGGCATGGGGAGCGGGTACTGGGAGGGGTAGGTTGGGGGGTGGGGATACAAAACCACCAGAGTACCAAAGAGACTCTTGGGAGAAAAAGGCAGGACCCAGGCTGTCTGGAGTGGCTCGGTGATGGAGTGTCAACCCATGAACCAAGAGGTCCCAATTGTATTCCCAGTCAAAGCATATGCCAGGTTGCAAGCTCAATCCCCAGTAGGGGGAGTGCAGGAGGCGGCAGGAGGCTGCCGATCAATGTCTCTCTTCTTTCTCTCTTTTAATTTATATTCTTTATTGTTTCAGGTATTCCATAAGTCTCCTTTTTCCCCCATTGACCTCTCCCTAGCCACCCCAGCCCCAGCACATGCCCTCACCCCCTACTGTCTGTGTCCATTGGTTATGCTCATATGCATGCATACAAGTCCTTTGGTTGATCTCTTACCCCCTTCCCCTCCTCTCCCCGCCTTCCCTCATAGGTTGGACAGTCTGTTCAATGCTTCTCTGTTTCTGGATCTGTTTTTGTTCATCAGTTTATGTTGTTCATTATATTCCACAAATGAGTGAGATCATGTGATATTTATCTTTCTCCGACTGGCTTACTTCACTTAGCATAATGCTCTCCAGTTCCATCCATGCTACTGCAAATGGTAAAACTTCCTTCTTTTTTACAGCAGCGTGGTATTCCATTGTGTAGAGGTGCCACAGTCTTCTAATCCACTCACCTGCTGATGGGCACTTAGGCTGTTTCCAAATCTCAGCTATGGTGAATTGTGCCGCTATGAACATAGGGGTGCATATGTCCTTTCTGATTGGTGTTTCTGTTTTCTTGGGATATAGTCCTAGAAGTGGGATTACTGGGTCAAATGGGAGTTCCATTTTTAACTTTTTGAGGAAACTCCATGCTGTTCTCCACAGTGGCTGCAGCAGTCTGCATTCCCACCAGCAGTGCACGAGGGTTCCTTGTTCTCCACATCCTCACCAGCACCAGCATTCTGACAGGTGTGAGATGGTACAGCATTGTCGTTTTGATTTGCATCTCTCAGATCATTAGTGACTTTGAGCATGTTTTCATGTGTCTCTCAGCCTTCTTTATGTCCTCTTTTAAAAAGTGTCTATTTAGGTTCTTTGCCCATTTTTTGATTGGATTGTTTATTTTCCTTTTGTGAAGTTGTATGAGTTCCCTATAAATTTTAGAGATTAAACCCTTATCAGTGATAACATTGGCAAATATGTTCTCCCAAGCAGGGGACTTTCTTGTTGTTTTGTTGATTATTTCTTTTGCTGTGCAGAAGCTTTTTATTTTCATGCATTCCGATTTGTTTATTTTCTCTTTAGTTTCCATTGCCTCAGGCGATGTATGGGTAAAGATATTACTATAACAAATGTCTGCTATTTTGCTGCCTACGGCTTCTTCTAGAATTTCCATGGTTTCCTGTCTTACGTTTAAGTCCTTTATCCATTTTGAGCTTATTTTTGTGTATGGTGTAAGTTGGTGGTCTAGTTTCACTTTTTTGCATGTGCCTGACCAAATTTCCCAGCACCATTTATTGGAGAGGCTGTCTTGACTCCATTGTGTGCTCGTGCCTCCTTTGTCAGATATTCATTGAGCATAGTGGTCTGAGTCCATTTCTGGGTTCTCTTTTTATTCCATTGGTCTATATGTCTGTCCTTGTGCCAGTACCAGGCAGTACTGAGAACAGTGGCTTTGTGGTATAGCTTGATACCTGGTATTGTGATCCCTCCGACTCTGTTCTTCATTCTCAGGATTGCTGCGGCTATTCGGGGTCTTTTTTATTCCAGATGAATTTTTGGAGAGCTTGTTCTAGGTCTGTGAAATATGCTGTTGGTATTTTAATGGGGATTGCATCGAATCTAAGTATTGTTGTGGGCAGTATGGACATTTTAATGATTTTAATTCTACCAACCCATGAACATGGTATATTTTCCCATTTGGCTATGTCTTCCTCTATCTCTTTTTTCAGTGTCCTGTAATTTTCTGAGTACAGGTCTTTTACCTCTTATGGTTAAATTTATCCCTAGGTATCTTAAATGTTTTTTGCAATAGTAAATGGGATTTTTTTTTTTTAGTTTATCTTTCTGTGAGTTCATTATCTATGCTAATAACAGGGTAATATGTAAATTGATCATGACACCCTCACAGTAACAACTGAACAACTGAGCTGCGTGGGGAGACCAGGCCGGCAGGGGGACAGTGCAGGGTAACCAGGCTGACAGAGGGGGGCACTGAGAGGCAATCAGGCTTGCAGGGAGGAGGGCAGTTAGGGGTGATCAGGCTGGCAGGGGGGACAGTAGGGGGCAACCAGGTCAGTGGGGTGGGTAGTTAGGGGTGATCAGGCTGGCAGGTGGGTGAGCAGTTAGGAGCCAGCAGTCCCGATTGTGAGAAGGATGTCCGACTGCTGGTTTCAGCCCGATCTCTGGGATTGGGCCTAAACCAATAGTCGGACATCTACCAAAGGGTCCCAGATTGGAGAGGGTGCAGGCTGGGCTGAGGGGACCCCTTCTCCTCGTGCACAAATTTTGTGCACTGGGCCTCTCATTGGTGTATAAAAAAGCTATAGATTTGTGGGTGTTAATTTTGTATCTTGCTACATTGCCAAACTCATTTATTAGTTGTAGTAGTTTTTTGATGGAATTTTTAGGGTTTTCTATGTACAATATCATGGCATCTGTGAATAGGACAGTTTTACTTTTTTTCCAAGTTGGATGCCTTTTATTTCTTCTTCTTGTCTGATCGCTATGGCTAGCACTTTCAGTACTACCGGTATGTCGAACAGGAGTGGTGAAAATGGGCATCCCTGTCTTGTTCCTGTTCTTAGGGAAAATGGTATCAGTTTTTGCCCATTGAGTATGATGTTGGCTGTAGGTTTGTCATATAAGGCCTTTGTTATGTTGAGGTATGATCACTCTATTCTCACTTTGCTGAAATATTTTATCTGGAAAGGGTGTTGGATTTTGTCAAATGCCTTTTCTGCATCAATTGATATGATTATGTGATTTTTGTCTCTCCATTTGTTTATGTGACATATCATGTTTATTGATTTCGGATATTGTACCATCCTGGCATCCCTGGAATAAATCCCACTTGGTCTTTCTAATGTAATTCTGGATCCGGTTTGCTAAAATTTTGTTGAAAATTTTACCATCTATGTGCATCAGGGATATTGGCCTGTAATTCTCTTTCTTTGCAGTGTATTTATCTGGTTTTGGGATCAGGGTGATGCTGGCTTCATAGAAAGAGCTTGGAAGTGTACTGCCCTCTTGATTTTTTTTTTTTTTTGAATAGTCTGATGATAGGTTTTAGTTCTTTGAGGGAGCTTTGGGACAACATGAAATGTTGTAAAACTCCCCTGTGAAGCTATCTGGCCCTAGGCTTTTGTTTGCTGGGAGGTTTATGATGATTGCTTCGATTTCCTCCTTAGTTATTGGCCTGTTGAGATTTTTTTATTCTTCTTGATTGAGTCTTGCAAGGTCATATTTTTCTAAGAATATGTCTATTTCCTAGATTGTTTAGTTTGTTGGAATAGAGTTGTTTATTGTATTTCTTTTTATATATATTTTAATTGATTTTTTTTACAGAGAGGAAGAGAGAGAGATAGAGAGTTAGAAACATCGATGAGAGAGAAACATTCATCAGCTGCCTCATGTACATTGGTTGCAGGCACATCCCCAATAGGGAGTGTGCAGGAGACAGCTGAACAATGTTTTTACTTCTCTATCCCTCTCTCTTCCTCTGTGAAAAATCAATAAAATATGTTTTGTTTTGTTTTTAAATATTCTCTCTTTATTGTTAACATTTGCCATCGTAATTATGACATGTCTTGGTGTGGGTGTTTGGGGTTCATCTTGTTTGAGACTCTCTGTGCTTATGTGACCTTTTCTTCCTCAAATCAGGGAAGTTTACTGACATTATTTTTTTAATCTATTTTTGTTGATTTCAGAGAAGAAGGAAAAGGGAAAGAGAGATAGAAACAACCACAATGAGAGAGAATCATGGATCAGCTGCCTCCTGCAAGTCCCCCACTGGGGATGGAGCCCACAACCCAGCCCTTAACTGGAATTGAACCTCAGACCCTTCAGTTCGCAGGCCGATGCTCTATCCACTGAGCCAAACTGGCTAAAGCTGATATTATTTCTTCAAATAGGTTTCTAACCCTTCCTCCTCTTCTTGTCATTCTGACACCCCTATTATACATATGTTGCTTCATTTCATGTTGTCCCAAAGCTCCCTCAAGCTCTCCTCCTGTCTTTTGATTTTTTTTTCTCCAATTGTAGTCCAGATTGGATGTATTTTGCTTCTCTGTCTTCTAATTTGCTAATTCGGTCCTCTGCTTCTCCTAGTCTACTGTTGAAGTTCCATATTGTTTTTTTATTGTAACTATATCACTCTTTATTTCCTCCTGATTCTTACATAGGTTGTTGATTTTCTCATCCATCTGGTTTATGAACTGCATGACCCTTATTCTTAATTCTTTTTCTGACATATTGTATGCCTCTGTTTCATTTAGTTCCTTTCCTGGTGGTTCCTCCATTTCTTTCCTTGGAGGGTTGTTATTCTGTCTCCCCATTTTTGCTCTCACCAAAGGATCTAGGTGTCAAGTCCCACAGGGACTGTGGCTATAGTGGTGGGGTTGGTGGCAGGTCACATGCTCGCTGGGGGCAGCTGCTCCTCAGGTGATCTTGGGCAGCATCTGCTCCTTGGGTGGTTGCGGGTAGTGTGGTTCCTCAGTCGTGGTGTAGCCACTCCTCATGCAGTTGTGGGGCAGTGGCTGCTCACGGGCGGGGTGGCCGCTCCTCAGGTGGTTGCGAAGTGGCTGCTCCTTCGTGGGGCACGGGGCAGCTGCTCCTCACAAGGTCACGGGTGGCAGCTGCTCCTTGCATGGTCACATGCAGTGGCTGCTCCTGGGGGCCTGGCAGGGTGTCTGCTCCTCATGTGTTTGCAGGCAGTGGCTGCTCGCGTGGCGGCTGGAGCAGTCGTGGTGCCTGGAGCGTCTGGGTAAGGCTCAGCTGTTTGCATGTGCGGTCTTGTTGCCTGGGGCTAAAGCCTGTGGCTGTGGGAAGGGAAGTGCCCTCTGGAAACCCCAGGAGCCTCAGCTTGGAGGGCTTAAGTCCCGGTGTCTGTGGGTCAGCAGCCCAGGCAGCAGGTCTCGGGCCCAATGGCTGTAGAATCCCCGGTGATGTCTGGGAGCATCCTGGGTGGAGGTGAGGCTGGGCTCCCAGTCACAGCAGCTCTCCCATTCGAGACAGCACAGCCTCTGTGGCAGAGCCAGCGCTCTGGGAGAGACTACAGCAGTACAGAGGCTGCCCGGCTACGCGAGCTCGGGCCACCAGCCCCTGAAGGTCCTGCAAGATGTAGCTGTCCCTCACTCAGACACACACACACACACACACACACACACACACACACCACATGTCCACACACTCCTCTTTCTCTCCCTCACTCACTCACACTCTCTTCCTTACTGCTGTCCTGTCGGTTGCCATCTTGGAATCCTCTCAATGTCTCTCTCTCATTGATGTTTCTATCTCTCTACCCCTCTCCCTTCCTCTCTCTGAAATCAATAAAAACATATATATTTTTAATAAGTGGGACCCGCCGAAACCGGTTTGGCTCAGTGGTGGAGCGTCGGTCTGCGGACTGAAGGGTCCCAGGTTCGATTCCGGTCAAGGGCTTGTACATTGGTTGCGGGCACATCCCTGGTAGGGGGTGTGCAAGAGGCAGCTGGTTGATGTTTCTCTCTCATCGACGTTTCTAGCTCTCTATCTCTCTCCCTTCCTCTCTGTAAAATATCAATAAAAATATATTTAAAAAAAAATAAGTGGGGCCCCTCTCCATCCACCCACCAGAACGTCTGTGATTGATTGAAATGGTTCCATCTGAAGTCCATGGGCAGCAATGGTCATGAGGCCCCCAAAGACGCCCGGGCTCAGGCTGCTGGGGGAGGGAGGCGCTGGCCCCAGCACAACCATGGCCTTGGTTTTGAACTAAACAGCTAGAACCTCCTGGCCAGTCATTCCTTGTTCCCCAGCCTGGCCCCCATGAGGCCTTCATGTTCAAGGTGCTCCTTCAGCTCAAACCGCGCGTCTTCCTCTTGAGGAGGCCGGGGTGGCGTCCTCCCAGAGAGGGAGAGCCATCGTCATCTGTGGCTCCATTCTCGTGGACAGCTCTGTCTGCCGGCCACCTGCTTCCTGGGACCATCTCCGAAATGTTGACAGAACAGATGGCAGGCGTCTTACCTTCTTCCTCACACTCAAAAGTAATGTGTGTGTGTTTTTTAAATGTTTTTACAGGCTGACGGGATTATATAACCAGGGGGAGGGGAAAGAAGGCTGATGTTTATATTTGTGGGGTATTTTTTCCAAAGGAAAATGGAAAATGGCGAGGCGAGTGGGTGGAGGCAGCCATGGAAACAGCCTTTCTGCCTCTCGCCCTTGCACAGACCAGCTCGAACCGCCCACCACAGCCTCCCCTCAGGCACCCGCATGTTTCCTGAGTCTCGCTCTGTTCATAAACCAGGCAACAGAATGCACGGTAAAGAGCATTTGGAAGTTAGGAGCAAACAGGGAAATAAAGTGAGACGTGTTTACACCATTAAAAAAACAAACCTACAAGGCTTAAACATTGTGGGGAATATTTTTAAATGGGCAAAAAGGTAGTATGGGAAATTAACAGGAGAAAAAAATTAAAATCGCCAATGGAATATGAAAACAAACAAACCAAAGCACAACACGCATTCAAAATATGAAGACTAGATATTTTATCCTGGCTTTAGCCAAGGCTTCACTCAGGATAAAGTATATAGGCTTAAATAAACATTGGAAAAATAATAACAAATGGCAACTCAGGGTGGGGAATAGAGGTAGGTGATGAAACAGAACTTTCATCTTTTGCTCATTACATTGATGTCTTATCTAAATGGGCTCTGCCCAAAAGAAACACAATGCAAGATACATAATTTTGAATTTTTAAAATATTTTTATTGATTTTTTTACAGAGAGAAAGGGAGAGGGATAGAGAGTTAGAAACACCGACGAGAGAGAATCATCGATCAGCTGCCTCTTGCACACCCCCCATTGGGGACGTGCCCGCAACCAAGGTACATGCCCCTGGCCGGAATCAAACCCGGGAGCCTTCAGTCCACAGGTAGACGCTCTATCCACTGAGCCAAACTGGTCTCAGCATAATTTTGAATCTTTATTGTCATATTTTAAAAGTAAAAAGAAATAAAATCTATATATATAAAAGACTAATATGCAAAGTGTCCCCTTGGGAATTTGACCAGGAGTTCAATCACTTGCTATGACATATGCTGACCACCAGGGGGAAGAATGGGACGAAGGGAGGCCTGGGCCAGCAGCCAGAATGCCAAATTGGCCCTGATGGCCAGCCAGGCCTAGGGACCCTACCGGTGCATGAATCTAGTATTTTAATAATACATTTTATTGAACCCAATATTTAGCCAGTGTTTCCAAAATAGTATCATTTCAACATGTAACCAATGTAAATAAATTACTAATGAGATATTTTACTTTACTTTTTCCATACAAAGTCTTCAAAGTTCAATGTAAATTTATACTTACAGCCCATCCCAAGTCAAACTCATCCCTCAGAAGTGCTCAATAGTGCCGAAACCGGTTTGGCTCAGTGGATAGAGCGTCGACCTGCAGACTGGAAGGTCCCAGGTTCGATTCCCTTCAAGGGCATGTACATTGGTTGCCGGCACATCCCTAGTAGGGGGTGTGCAAGAGGCAGCTGATTGATGCTTCTTTCCCATCGATGTTTCTAACTCTCTATTCCTCTCTCTCCCTCTCTGTAAAAAATCAATAAAATATATTTTAAAAAAAGAAAAAAGAAGTGCTCAGTAGCCACGTTGCTAGCGGCTGCTGTGTGGGACAGAGCAGATCTCAATATTAAATAAAATAAACGTAAATGACACTATCATCCCTTCAAACAAACCGACAAAGTGTGGTTCGTCTCTATTGTGGATTTGCATACAGCTGTGAAAAGGATTCAAAGGCCCCCTGTTTCTGACAGGAATAAATATCTCTGGGATATTCCAAACATGAAGGTAAGATCTCAGACTGTGTGTATGTGCGTGAAGAATCCCACAAGATACAGGCCAAACTACAAACTGAGGAGTGGCGGCCTCGGGGCTGTGTGAGTGGGGAGGAAAAACTTGCACCCTGTATTCGATGTGCGCCATGGTATTTAATTGTCTTGTTTGTGTTTGTTTACTCTTATCCAGGAAACCACAACAAAACCCTTGCGCTCCTGGCTGTCTCTCCCACACACCCTGTCCCCCAGCGGGACAACGGTGTTGGGGTTCGGGGTTCCTCGGGCCTCTCTGAATGTCCCGACACGGTGAGCTCAGGGGACATGTCCTTGCTCCTGCTCAGCCCCCCACCCCCACCACACCGGAAACTGGGGTTCCTCTGCAGCTGCTCCGGCAACTGAGAGCAACTGGCACCTGAAACATTCTGGGACAACTGAGGCTGTGCTTGAAAAACAGGAATTGGAATAAATACTTATGTTCTGAGGGCCCGCTACATGACGAGCATTGAGCAGGCATAGGGGGGAAGTTGAATAAAACAGAGTTTCTGCCAAGAACGGAAACCTGGTGAGGGGCCAGGGGGGCCCGGCGGCTGGGATGGGCGGGCGGGCAGTAGGGCGGCCGGGTGAAGCCGGGGCTGGGCGGCCGTGGGCGCGCCGGACTCGGTTGCTCTCTGAGAGCTCTCATCCGTTCCAGGACACCCTCCACTTCTTCTGTTTATCTCCGGAACCCCAACGTAGGATGCTCGGCCCACCTCTCATGACCTGCTGGCCTACTCAACACCTCCGTCTCTTAAGGCACCGGCCTTCCTCCTCTCTGCGCTTTGAACAGGTTTCATGAGTTTCGTTCCTCCTGTTTGTTTTCTTGTCTTCTACCACAGGCTGGATATTCTCAAACACAGCACCCTGTGCTTTACACAAATAGAATACACCGCATGGGGCTGAAAGAGGAATCAGTTATATAAAAACACAGTTCTGCCAAAACCGGTGTGGCTCAGTGGATAGAGCGTCGGTCTGCGGACTGAAGGGTCCTGGGTTCGATTCCGGCCAAGGGCATGTACCTTGGTTGCGGGGACATCCCCAGTAAGGGGTGTGCAAGAGGCAGCTGATGGATGATTCTCTCTCATCGATGTTTCTAACTCTCTGTCCCTCTACCTTCCTCTCTGTGAAAAATCAATAAAAAAAATATATTTAAAAAAACAAACATAGTTCTGCCAAAACCGGTGTGGCTCAGTGTATAGAGCGTCGGCCTGCAGACTGAAGGGTCCCGGGTTCGATTCCGGCCAAGGGCATGTACGTTGGTTGCGGGCACATCCCCAGTGGTGGGTGTGCAGGAGGCAGCTGATGGATGATTCTCTCTCATCGATGTTTCTAACTCTCTGTCCCTTTCTGTAAAAAAATCAATAAAAAATATTTTAAAAATAAAAACATAGTTCTACGAACTAAACATTAATAATAATAAAACATCGTTCTACGCTAAATGGCAAGATCTAGCAGCAGCAGGTCTTAACGCCAGCAGCTTCCAGTGGTGACGAGATGACAGCGCTGCTCAGACCTGGAGACACCGGCGAGGGCCGGCGCAGGGCGCGGGTGCCGTGCACACCCCGGGGTGCTGTCCGTGCACTTAAAACCCCCGATGACGGCGATGCGGGACTTCAGTTCGCACCGGTCCCCGGGTTTGCAGACCAGCCCCGGGCCGGGCCGGGCCGGCGCCCTCCAGCCGGGCGCCCTCGGGGAGAGAGGACACGCGTGTGACCGGGAGCGAGTGGGGTTAATCGGGGAGCAGCGTGCACGCCTCCCAGCGGGCGAGGCGGCTGGAGGCGGGGGCCGCCCCTCCGCGCTCCGGGCGCCCAGCAGCCCGCAGCGCCGCCGCCCGCCCAGCCCGCGCCGCCGCGGGCGCCGGGAGCTCCGCCCTCCGCGGCCGGCAGGGGGCGCGCGCGCGCGCGCACGCCGAGGCCCCGCCCCTAGCACGCGTGCGCGGGGCGTGCCCGCCGCCAGGCAGCAGCAATCTATCGGCGAGCGGCGGGGGGTCGGCGCGACGCGCCGGGCGACGGTTCTGGGCGCCCGCGCGGCTGAGGGAGCGGCTGGCGGCCGGGCGCACGCGCGGGGCGGCGGCGGCGAGGGCTCCGGAGCGGCGGGCGGCGGGCGGCGGCGGCGGCGGCGGACTCCGGAGCGGCGGGAGGATGGCGGAGGCCTCGGACAAGCTCTACCGGGTGGAGTACGCCAAGAGCGGGCGCGCCTCCTGCAAGAAGTGCGGCGAGAGCATCGCCAAGGACTCGCTCCGCATGGCCGTCATGGTGCAGGTGCGCAGGCGCTCTGCGCGGCGGGCGGGCGGGCGGGGCGGCCGGAGCCGCCGCCGGGCTCGCTCTGGCGGGAGAGGCCGGGCCGGGGCCGGGGACGGGGCGCCTCAGGCTTCGTCCGAGGAGGAGCCGCCTCCGTCCCCGTTCGCCCCGGGGCCGGGCCGGGCCGGGCCGGGCGGGGCGCGGCGGGCCTTCGGAGGCGGGCCCGACCCGGAGCGACCTGGTCCCGTGGCGGGGCCGGCGGGCCCGGAGCCGCTCCCGGCTGCTGGGCCCCCTCCCCGCGCTCCCGCCCCGGGAGCCCGCGGCGCCGCGCTCACTCGGCCCGGTTTCCCTGTGAAACCCCGGCCCCGGCGGCTCCCGGGCGCAGGTGCGCTGCCGGCCTAAGAGTGGCTTCGGGGCGCCTCCGGGGACCCCCCGACAGGTTGGGGATCCCCTCCGGGTCCCCCTGGGCTTCAGGGGCGCCCCGGGGTGGGAGGGCCCCGGGGTGGCGTCTGCCCGCCCCGTCCCCGCCGCCGGGAGGCCGCCTGGGCCCCGCGGCGCTCGGGGCCGCGGACTCGGTTTCCCGCCGGCGCGAGGCCCGGAGTGCGGGGAGACCGCGGAGCCGCCCGGGGCCTGGGGGCGGGGGGGGGGGGTGTGGGTGTGAGTGGGTGGTCCTCCTCTTGGCCGGGGTGTCGGGGGCTCCCCTGGCTCGCACCGGACACCCCATCGCTGCAGGAAAGGAGCCAAGTCTAACCCGACTAGTGCGGGGAGGCCTGCGTGGCGGCTGTGCAAACTCAAAACCCTGGAATAACAAAGATTGGCCTGAAGTTAAATATTTAACTACAAACAGGGTACAGTGGGTAGGCAAGTCCTGGGCCGGTATTTTCCCGGACAAGAGCAACCTACCGTATTTGCCGGAGTATAAGACGATTTTTTGGCCCTGAAAAATACGTATTTGATGACCCCCTAACATTTCCACTAAAAAATACAGAGTTTGTTATATACTCGCCGTATAAGACTACCCCCCACTTGGAGGCATATTTTTCAGGGCCAAAAAGTCGTCTTATACGCCGGCAAATACGGTAGATCTTCCCTGAGCCCATTCGCCTTTCCGCCTCTAAATAACAAATCTGTGAGATGCCTGGGTCACTCTTAGCTTCCCTTTTCCGGAGCCCCTGGGGCGCCACCCCGGGCGGTGGGCGCCGGACCGATAACACCGCCTCCTTCATTCTCATGTTAATTGTTCTGCACCCACCCAACAACGTGCCCGTCACTTTACTTTTATCCAATCCCTGGGGTTTCCTCTGCTTTGCTTTCTCCGATGGGTTTCATGTGACCCACCTGTGTCCCTCCTCTGATGGCAACGTATAAATGTAACCCGCCATTCTCAGTGCATTGAGGTTCTGCTTCCCGGCATGTGTCGACAGTTTGGCTCGAATAAACACAAAATTCTTTACAGGTTTCGATGTTTTCATTTCGTTACCATCATTTCAGCGTGGTCGGATCCTGCGCCCCGAGGTGCGGGCCGCGGAGGGGGCGCCGAGCGTCTACCCCGAGTGCTCGGCGGGGGCCGAGGGCAGAGGCTGGGGGTTTGGAGGGAGCGGCCTGTATCTCCTCCTCCAGCTGGACGGAGGCTCCAGGAGGAGCAGGTGGGCAGCGCCGGGGCTCTGTCACCGCCGGTGATGACCGTGTCTCACTCCTCACCGGGTGGGCACCTCTCTGAGCCCATCACTGCCTCCCTCCCGTGGGGCTGGTTCTTGTTACGTGAGGCCTGGGAGCCCAGGGTCCCCGCAGCCCGGGAGCCTTTTCAGGGGCTTGGTAACTTTCAGGACGTTGGGTTCAGTGACTCTGTCTTTTGTGCTGCATTTGTAAGTGTTATGAGAAGGGACACAGGGAGGGGGGACAGACAGGAGCCCCGTGCGGGGGGCGGCTCCTCGGGAACCTGATGGTGAAGGACTTTCTTTGTTATTGAAAGTAAGTGCGGTCCTTCCTGATTGTAAGGAGAGCAGTTTTTTTTCTGGAACAAATGTCTAGTTGGTCGCCTTGGCTGGCAGGGGGAGGGTGGGGCTGGGAGAAAGCAGCCATTCTTCTGGCCGGGTTCTTAAAAGCCCTCTTTAGCATTTGCATGGGAGGGTGTTGGGAGTATTTCGTACCTGGTGCCAGAGGTGGCCTGGAGGGATGGGCTGGGCGGAGGCTGTGGAGCCATTGTTATCTGTCCTGGGAGGTCGGGGCCCACTTCTCCCTGTGCTTCCTGAGTGGGCGGCCCTGGCACGCCCCGGACCCCTGGTGTGGGTAGGTGCTGGGTGCACAGAGATCCCTCTTGCGGGAGCGATGCTGCTGCCCAGTGACAGCCACAGTCCACGTTCCTGCCAGTCATCCTCCGCCCCGAGGTCTGGGTGAAGCTCTCCTTTAGCCGGAGACTCTTCCTCTGGAGGGAGATGGCCCAGCACTGCAGGGCCTCGCACCCAGATCAAGGTCTAAGGCAGGGGGAAGCCCTGGCCGAGCCTAGAGGGTGGAGCAAAGCCACTGCCCCACAGGCCCACCCTGCGTGAGCACCGCAGAGGAGGGGTGGGCGAGGTGCCACGGCTGGAGGGGCCGGTGGGCGGTCTGTGGATGTGTGCGGGGGCCACCGCGGTGTGTTCGAGGTGCCCTGATGCCCGAGGACGGTCTTTCTGGGTGAAAGCTGAGAGCCAATAAGCATCCATCTTATATGAAAACTGCTGTTTGAAGTTTTAATCCTGCTAATTGGCTTCTGTAAGTTCTTGCTTGCTAAGACTACTCCCGCTTCAGCGAGGCCATCAACCCTTCCCCAGACAAGGTTATCAGTGCTGGCGCCAGGCCAGGCCTCAGGTTGGTCTCAAGGCCCAGCACATAAGACCTTACAAAAGGGGGCAGGAAATACTCCATATTTGGGAGAATTCCTGCATGTTGGGGCCCAGAATTTAAGAGACGTTTTCCTCTGGACCCGCGTGTAATAAATGTAACCCAGTCTCTCTGGTATTGCTTTGTTCTCCGTTTTCTGTAACTCCATAACACACATCTGCTCTGGGATGCCGCTTGCCGTCTGGTTTAGGGGGACTCCTCCACAGCAGGCCCCCTCCTTCCTTCCTCTTCCCTCCACGCTCTGGGCCTCCCCACACACCACGAGGCCCCGGGAGCAGCCTTCGCCGTCTGGTCTGCCGGCCGGACGCACGGCGTGCCGCCCAGGGCGCTTCCAGCCGGAGTGGGCCCAAGGCGTCCTCCAGTCGTCACCCACGGGACCGTTGTGGGTTCTTGCTGATCCTCACCCGGGATTTCTTTCCCGTCGATTTTTTTTTTTAGAGAGAATGGAAGAGAGGGAAGGAGAGAGACATCAATCGATTGCCTCCCACACACACCAGCTGGGGCTGGGGATCAAACCTGCGACCCTTCTATGTGCAGGCCGAAGCCCTGACCACGGAGAACACTGGCCAGAGCCAAATGGATCATCCTTAGCTGTGGGCACGGTCTTCTGGGAACCCCAGAAAGTGCCGATCAGACCGGGCGAGTGCAGGCCGAGGAAACGCTGCCGCCGCTGTGAACCGGACTGCGGCGGGAGGAGGCCCCCATGTGCCGCTCGGCCTCCGTTTTACCCGTTAGACCAGCAAGGCCGCTCCGAGTGGGCTTGGGCCCGTGGGAGACCCTGCCATTGCTCTTCACATTCCCCTTGTCCCGCAGCTCCGTCCTCAACGCTCTACGTGGCGTTTACTTGCAAAGCTGCGTCTTTCCATTCCATCTGCCGGAGGAACGGCTTTGTGTTGGTTCAGCACAGGCGCCGAGGTCTGGCCTTGGTCAGAACCGCTGTGCGTTCTTCAGTGGCTCTTCCCACCCGGCGTCGTGATGGAAGCCCCGTGGTGTCCCAGCTGCCCCCATGTGGCCCTCCCCGGTCTCAGGCCAGTGAACGCCAGCGCTTGTCACTGGTCACTGTTGCCCCGGGAGCGCCTGGCGCTGAGCTGGCGGTACCAGCCGAGGGTGAGGCTGCCCAGGAGGGACAGCCTGCCGATTGAACCCCCTTTCCCGCGTGGCCCCCCTTCCCAGTGCCTGAAGGTGGCGACAAGCTGGTGGCCTAGCCTGGGAATTCTGTGGTCTGCCCTGCTGGCCCGTGTGTCCTCCCGTGTCCGTGCCTCCCCTCCCCCCATCCAAGTTAGTTCGTCCCGCTCACACCTCTGGTGCAGGAGCCTGCCCCTCGCTGAGACTCTGCCTTGCTCTCTCCGGGGACTGGCTCCCGGTCGTTCTGACTGCAGAGGCTCCTCCTGGCTCTTTGGGGCCCTCAGGCCCGAGTCCGGCCTGACTCCTGGGCAGACTGCAGGGTCAGGACATGGGGCAGGCGTCCTGTGTGCGCTTACGTGCTCAGAGGTAACGCGTGTCGCCGGGACACAGTGGCGTGGGTTACACAGGCACATGGCACAGTCCTGTCCACAGGCCCCTGTCCGGGCGCGGGCCCAGCAGGCAGCTCCCCGGGGGGGAGGGGCGCGTGGAGAGACGGGGAGAAGGTGCTGCTGCCGGTTCTCACGGTTTGGGGGTTTGCGGCCTCCGGGCCGGGCTGCCGGGCTCCCGGGGAGGAGAGCTGCTGGCAGTCCGTCCTGAGGGCTGGGCCTGAGGTCACCTGGCTGTGCCTTTACCTCCCCCGTTCTCTTCCAGTCGCCCATGTTCGACGGCAAAGTGCCCCACTGGCACCACTTCTCCTGCTTCTGGAAGGTCGGCCACTCCATCTGGCAGCCCGACGTGGAGGTGGACGGGTTCTCGGAGCTCCGGTGGGATGACCAGCAGAAGGTGAAGAAGACGGCGGAGGCCGGCGGCGTGGCAGGTCCGAACACACACACACAGAACACACCCACAGGGGGGGGCGGGGGCGACTGTGACCTGTGGACCCGCGCTGGCCTGCTGCAGGGCATCCTCCTCTTCCCGGGCCGAAGCGTGGTCTTTAAAGTGGTGGTTTTAATAGGCTTCGCTTTTTAGAGCCATTTCGGTTCATATCAAGATTAAACAGGAGATGAGAGTTCCCTTTTCCTCCTGGCTCCCGGTCTCAGCGCCCCCTGCTGGAGGAGCCCTTGGCTCCCGCCATGAACCGGGCCGGCGGGTCCTCGCCCAAGTCCACCGCAAGCGGTCACGTTCACTCTGGTGTGCGGTCTGCAGAGCGGTGCCCAAGGGCGTGCATTTGAGGACATTTCTTCCACCTGAACCCCCCTACGCCTGTCTGTTCATCGATCCTCCCCGCCTCTGGCCAGCACTGACCTTACACTGTCTCCGAGGCTCTGCCTCGTCCCGGGGTCACACATTGGACTCACACAGGAGCCAGAAATGTCGATGAGAGAGAAACATCAACCAGCTGCCTCCCGCACACCCCCTACCGGGGATGTGCCCGCAGCCAATGTACATGCCCTTGACTGAATCGAACCCGGGACCTTTCAGTCCGCAGACCGATGCTCCACCACTGAGCCAAACCGGTTTCGGTTTATGTGAGCTTAAGTTTTTCAACTCGTTTGTGTAAATGCCAAGTAACGTGATGGCTAGGTCGTATGTTTAGTTTGTGTGAAGCTGCCAGTCTCTTTCAGGTGGCCGTAGCGTTTTTGAATTTCCATCAGCAGTGAATGAGTTTCTGTTGCTCCACATCTGCCAGCATTTGTGTTGTCAGCGTTTTGTATTTTGACCGTTCTAATAGGTGTGTGGTGGTGTCTGGTTTTAATTTGTAGTGAGAAGGCTGTTCAGATATTTTCCCCGTTTTTAAATGTTTGTCTTGAGTTTTAAGAGCTCTTGGTATATTTTATATTTATTTATTTTTAATATATTTTCATTGGTATTTTATTTTATTTTTTTTAATAGAGGAAGGGAGAGGGATAGAGAGTTAGAAATATCGATCAGCTGCCTCCTGCACACCCCTCACTGGGGATGTGCCCGCAACCAAAGTATGTGCCCTTGACCAGAATTGAACCTGTGACCCTTCAGTCTGCAGGCCGACGCTCTATCCACTGAGCCACACCGGTCAGGGTGCTCTTTGTATATTTTAAATAACTGCTTGAAAAAACATTTTCCCAGTCTGTGGCTTGTCTTTCTCATTCTCTTGACAGTCTCTTTCACAGAGCAGACATTTTCAATGTTAGTGAAGTTTATCTCATCAATTATTCTTTCGTGGATCATGTCTGTTAATGTAGCTAAAAAGCCATCATCGTATCCAAGCTTAACTAGAGTTCCTCCTTGGTGTCGGGAGTTGCATGGTTTTGGGTCACACGTGACATCTGAGTCTGGTCCATGGGATGCAGCCTGTCTCCCTCCGGTTCTGCATGTGGGTGTCCCGTGCGCCAGCGCCGTTGGTTGAAAAGGCGTCTGTTCTCGTTGTGTTGCCTTTGCTCCTTTGGAACATCAATTTGACCATATTTGTGCGGATGCGTTTCTGGACTTTTATTCTAATCTATATGTCCATTTGTGTATTTTGCCAATGCCACGTGTCTTGATGACTGTCGCCATAGTAAGTCGTAAAGCCAGTCCTCTGATTCTGTTTTTCAGTATTGTCTTGGCTATTCTGGATCTTTTGACTCTGTCGATATCTACAAATTGAATGTGCTAGGATGCCTTTGAATAGGCAATTTTAGTTTTTTAGCAGTTTTTAAAGGCGCTCCTCTGAGACCACATTCCCCTTTCTCTGTCTTCCCGAACTGAGCCGGTTTAACCTGTTCTGTGACTAGTCTGTGCCTGTGCTAAACTATTTTCTCTATCTTCCTGTCTTTTTCACGACTGTCAGTGTATTTGTCTCTAGCTGCTTCTGATGTGCTGGAGACGATGGTCAGAAACACAGGTCAGAATTGTGAATAAAAGTAACAGTACATTTGCCGAAACCGGTTTGGCTCAGTGGTGGAGCGTCGGTCTGGGGACTGAAAGGTCCCAGGTTTGATTCCGGTCAAGTGCATGTACGTTGGTTGTGGGCACATCCCCGGTAGGGGGTGTGCAAGAGGCAGCTGGTCAATGCTTCTCTCTCATCAACGTTTCTAGCTCTCCATCTCTCTCCCTTCCTCTCTGTAAAATATCAATTATATATATATATATTTTATTATTATTATTATTATTATTTTTTTTTTTTTAAGTAACAGTACATGTGTCAACCAGGGGTCTGAGAGCGAGTGTCAGTTGTGGCGGGAGGAGAGGGAGGCAGGGAGACTTCGTGGACAGGTGCCTCCCACAGCTGCACAGTCCGGGGAGCCGCCTTCTGGGGCAGGGAGGGCGCTCCTGCCGAGGTGCCAGGCCCGGTCTTTCCATGGACCTGTGTTCTGCAAATCTCTATTCACTTACTCGTGCTGGTAGTTTTTGTGGATCCCTAGGGTGTCTCAGGAATAAATAGAGGCGGCTTTCCTTGTTCTTTTCTCTGCCTCTTGCCTAGACACTGCCTAGACTCTCACGTACAATGTCAAGTCAGTGGTGAGAGGAGACAGCGGTCTCCTTCCCATCTTAGGAAGAACGCTCACCTTGGAGCTTTTATGTCAGAGAGAGCCTGGCTTTCGTCCCAGTGCTTGGCTGTTTATCCCGAGACTTCTGGTGCTTCAGCCTTTCCCACTAATGAGAAATGCCCCCTTCGGTAGGCTGCCTTACCCAGACCAAGGTGCTCCCTTAGTTAGTGCCTGACTTTCGTCAGTGTGAGTGCCGTCCACGGTGAGCGGGCCGAGGACACGGAGAGGTGAGTGAGGCAGCCGCAGCTGGCATGAGCTGTGTCCGCAGCCCGTCCGGGGAGGTTCGGTTTTGTTGCCAGAAGAGAAGCTGTGTTCAGCACCCACAGCGGGTAGAAATGGCGCAGAGGAAACGGGCCAGCCGCAGTCACCAGAACCCGAGTCCCAGGAGAGCCCAGGGGGCGGGCGGGCGGACGCCGTGAGGGGAGCACTGCTGTGTCTGTCCTCAGGCAAAGGCCACGGCGGAGCCGGCGGCAGGACGGAGAAGACACTGGGCGACTTTGCGGCCGAGTACGCCAAGTCCAACCGGAGCACGTGCAAGGGCTGCCTGGAGAAGATAGACAAGGTGGGCTGGCTCGGACCCGGACCCGGGCTCCGCCTCTGGGGTCACTGACTCCATTACCGCCCTCTCCTGCCCGCTGTCCCTGAGAGGCCGCCGCCGGGACGGTGTGGGGGCGCAGGCTGCGGCGGGAGCCTTCGCTGGGACACGCCGTTGGACCGGCCGGAGGTTCTGCGCCTGCAGAGCTGTGCTGGGGGTCGGGAGACGGGCAGTGGGTTAGAAAGGAAAGTCATGGCGTGATTGGAAGATCTCCAGCTGCCTTTAGTCACTACAAAATGGGGCAGCCGGTTAGGTTCTGCGGGGACTGGCTGTCAGAAGTCTGTGTGTTGAGTGACGTGTGCCCTGAAATCGAGTTCCTCACGGCGTCAGCCCCCTCATGCTGCGTCGCCCTGGAACTCCTGGGGCGGTCAGGCCTGGGGTTGTGAGGCTGAGCAGGAGGGAAGGACTGGGCTCCCCAGATGGAAGGAAGGGGGGCCGGGGCTGGGGCTGGGGGGTAGCCTCCCAGGTGCAGTGCAGCTCTCAGCTCTGCCCAGTCTGCCGCCCCGGGACCGCCAGTGTGGGGTGCGGTGGAGAAGGGGCTCCATTCAGTGCGGACAGCTTCAGTGGCGCTGACAGCACAGCTGTGGAACCCTGGAGAAGTCGGTGCCATCTGCGCGGCCTCCTAGCCCGAGGGGAGCTGGCTTCTGCGGACAGAAATCCCCGCCCTGGTCCCTGACGTTCCTAGTCGTTCCATCCTCATGCAAATAAGGACTCCACCTTCTCTGATTGGTCCAGAAGGCACTGTCCTGATGGGTTAAAACAGAGCCGCTCTGATTGGTCAGAGCTGTGCAGCCCTGGACGGGGAAGGCCTCAGTCCTGGGGTTGAAATGAGACTGCAGGAGCTGGGGGTCAGGGCGCACTCGGGCGGCAGAGACGCAGTGCAGGCCTCCCGGAGGGCAGTTGGCGCGGGGCCTGTGGAAGCCCTCCTGGGGTCTGCTTTCCTTTCATTTGAGCCTCGTTAGCCACCAGGAGCCCCTCTGAGCAGGTGTCTTTCTCGAGGTTCAGTTACCACTCCCTTGACTTGCCCGGCAAATACATAACTAGTGGGAGTTGAGTCCATTGTAAAGGGGGTGCAGGGGCTCGAAGGTAACACACACCCACTGATGGCGTAAAAGTGCCAAAGCCTCCCGCAGAACTCACGCCGCCCTGAGGAGGCTGAGGCCTCGCTGGCTGGGCACGGGCTGGCTTGGTCACGCCGGCCCTCATGTCCCCCCTCCTTGTCTCAGACCACGTGTGGTTTCTCCTGTAGGGCCAGGTGCGCCTGTCCAAGAAGATGCTGGACCCGGAGAAGCCCCAGCTGGGCATGATTGACCGCTGGTACCACCCAGGATGCTTTGTTGAGAACAGGGAGGAGCTGGGTTTCCGGCCCGAATACAGTGCGAGCCAGCTCAAGGGCTTCAGCCTGCTCGCTCCGGAGGATAAGGAAGCCCTGGAGAAGCAGCTCCCGGGAGTCAAGAGCGAAGTGTGGGTGGAGGGCCAGCGGGGGGGTTGGGGGGTTCAGTGAGGGGCTTGGTGGAGGCCCAGAGACCCCCTAGAGTCCGTGTCAGTCCTGTGGCCCCTTGCTAACAGAAAGCCAGGTGCAGGCTGAGGGAGGGCGATGGGTGCTCCTGTGTCTGACCTCTGGACGCTGCTTTGTCTGGGCGTGTGAGAAGGAGCTGGGAGGGTCCTCACGGTGTTCGGTGGGCTGGGAGGAGCAGTCCCGGCTGAAGACTCGGAAGGACGTGGGTTCCATACGTGCTGCCTTTGGGGTGGGAGGACCCACCCGTGACTTCTGTCCTGGGCTGTCCCAAGGCTCTGGAGCAACCAAGTCGCTCGTTGGCAGCAGAGTGTGTTCTGAAGGGGATGGCGCCCGCGCACACTCCCTGAGAGACGGCCCCGGGCCTGCAGAGAGCTGTACGTGGCGCCCACGTCGTTGGATGTCCGAGTTTCGTGGCTCTGGTTCTCTTAGGTTCTGTGTCTCTTTCAGAAAGAGGAAAGGCGACGAGGTGGATGGACAAGACCAAGTGCCCAAGAAGAAACCTAAGAAAGAGAAAGACAAGGACGCCAAGCTTGAAAAGGCTCTCAAGGTGCGTGCTGAGCTGTCCTTGGCGTGCTGCCCAGGCCTTCCCTCGCTCTGGGAAGAAGGCCGAGGAGTGTGTGTCCCGCTTACCAAGACCTTAGGGATTCCCAGTTGATGGCTGCTGTAAAGAGCATGGTTCCCCCCAAAGAAACAGTTCTTACTTAAAGGAGAGCGCCCTTCGGCTGCGGGCGCCAGGCCAGCAGCGGCTCAGGCAGGAGCCGAGCGGCAGGCCCGCAGCCCTCGCTGAACTGGTAGATTCCTGCTTCAGCCACACAGTGCGTCACTGCGTCTCCACCTGTAGGGTCGCTGGTGAGCATGCAAACTGGAGAGTAATTTTAAAATGCTGAACGTGCTGAAACCCATGTGGCTCAGGGGATAGAGCGTCGGCCTGTGGACTGAAGGGCCCCAGTTCGATTCCGGTCAAGGGCATGTACCTTGGTTGCAGGCACATTCCCAGTGGGGGGGGTGTAGGAGGCAGCTGATGGATGTTTCTCATTGTCATCGATGTTTCTAACTCTGTTCCTCCCTCTTCCTCTTTCGAAAAAAAAATCAATAACATATATTTTTTAAAAATGCCGAACGTTCTTACTAAGTCCAAGGGTGGGGAACCTTGGGCCTGGGGCCGTATAAAGCCCATGAAATCATGGTCTGGCCCTGGCTGGACATTAGGGGTGAGTTAATGCAATGTTTGACCAAGTATAGAAGGCTGTTTTTATTTTGATTTTATTTATTTTATTATTTTTTTAAAAATATATTTTATTGATTTTACACAGAGATGAATTGAGAGGGATAGAGAGTTAGAAACGTCGATAAGAGAGATACATCGACCAGCTGCCTCTTGCATACTCCCCTCCAGGGATGTGCCCGCAACCAAGGTACACATGCCCTTGACCAGAATCGAACCCGGGACCTTTCAGTCCACAGGCCGACGCTCTGTCCACTGAGCCAAACCGGTTTCGGCAGAAGGCTATTTTTAAGTTGGTAATTTTGTATGGCCCACAAATGATATGGCCCTGGGCAGAAAGAAGGTTCCACACCCCTGCCTCAGCCTAGTGCCGTGAAGAGATAAGGTTGTTACTGCTGTTGGTTGTTTTTGTTTTTATTGAAGCTCTTGTTCAAAAGAAAAAGGAATAGAGGTCACAGTGAAAAGAAGACTCCCGTTAAGTCACTCATTGACCGGAGATTCGTCGCTGTCGATGACACGTGCACTGAAGAAGGTCCAGATTGTTAGTCAGCAGATGCAAGCTGTTTGGGGATCGGGGCAGAACATGCAGTCTCTCATGTTTTCCATGAGGCATCTGCTGGGCCGTCTTACATAAGAATCCAGCTTTTATAGTGGTGTGAAAATTAGAAGCAGTTTCTGGTCTTGTTCCAGTTGTGTGATGAGAAGGACAGTTCGGTGTGGCTATAAAAAACGTTCGTTGAGGTCCACGTCTGGCCGCGTGGAGCTGAGCTATTCTGCAGAGGAGAGGGGTGTTTGGACAGCCCCTCCCCCAGCCCTCAGAGTGGGGAGAGCGCCACCTCCCTCGTACCTGACCCGAGCTTCCGCTCCTTCCGGAGTCTCCGGGCTTTTGTTCTGAGTGGCTGACCCCAGGGACCCTGGTTCTGGACAGCAGCTTCCCCGGGCCCTGGTCTGCCCACTCTGGGCTTACCTTGGCGCCCACAGGAGGGCTGTTGGTGAGGCTGACGTTGGCGAGCAGCTCGCTAGGATGAGGTGGGATCTCCCTGGTGGTGGGTTTCTCTCTCGGAAAGAGCGGGCCGCTCAGCGGCGGGTCTTGTCCACAGGCCCAGAACGACCTGATCTGGAACACCAAGGATGAGCTCAAGAAAGCGTGCTCCACCAACGACCTGAAGGAGCTGCTCATCTTCAACAAGCAGCAAGTGCCCTCCGGGGAGTCGGCGGTGAGCACCCGGCGGGGCCGAGGGCGGGCCGGGCTGTGGAGGCCGTCCTCCGGTGTGGGATGTGGGAGGCCTCGAGGGACACCTGCCTGTTTTCATTGGGAGGAGTGACGGGTCCCTGGGTGTGTTGCATGCTCATCATCATCATCATCATCATCATCATCGAGGCCCCATTTCCCAGGGGCAGGAAGGGGCGGGCTCTCCCAGGCCCTTCCGGCATCTTCCCCACGGTGGTCCTTGGTGTAGGGTTTTGGTGAGAACTGAAGGGGCTTCTGTTGTCCTTGTGTGTTCACGCCATGCGGGCCTGAGGCACTCTCTGCTGCCTCCGCCCACCTCACAGGCCTGTGAGGTCTGGAGGGAGTGGGACCACCTCCTGAGACCAGCTTCCCCACAGGCTCTGGGGAGGGGCAGGGGGTGCTCTGAGGGCAGTGGGAGCTGCAGGAACGTGCGTGCACTTAGAAGTACAAAAGTCTAAGCTCCACCTGTCAACCAGCCGGCCAGGGGGTGGGGGTGGGGGGACAGCAGTTAGCAAGCCGGGGCGAGCCGGGTCTTCTGTGTTGGTGCGTGCAGTTTGCAGATTCTTCATCCCACGTGGGTAACGTCACTGCAGTGCCGCCGCCCCCCCCCCCCCCCCCCCCCCCCCCCGTCTCTGTCACACTTTGTCTCTGACACGCTTCTCCCCGGGCAGATCTTGGACCGCGTGGCTGACGGCATCGTGTTCGGTGCCCTCCTTCCCTGCGGGGAGTGCTCGGGCCAGCTGGTGTTCAGGAGTGACGCCTACTACTGCACGGGGGACATCACCGCCTGGACCAAGTGCACGGTGAAGACGCAGACGCCGGGCCGGAAGGAATGGGTGACTCCAAAGGTCCGTGAGGCTCCTGGGCTCTCTGTAGACAAATGTGGTCCCTCCCTCCCAGCAGCACGGCCGCGGGCAGCGTTCTCAGGCCTGTCCTCACAATCAGGACGTAAAGTCGTGTTACTGGCTCCATGGCGTGAGCACTCCTCAGATGTACAACCACAGCACCTGGTGCTGGAGTGCAGGCTTGTCCAGTGGAGAAAGTCCTGCTGGCCAAGAATGTGGATGGTTTCTGTTCCTGCTCAGCAAGTGCTTGCTCTGTGCCGGGCCCTGTTCTGAGCACAGGGGACGGCGGTGAGGAGTGGGTCATTCCTGCCTTGTGTCAGGAGAGTATTTCTTTGCTTTTATGCTAAAGGGGGAGCTGGTTCCAGAGTTCAGTTATCTTCTCTTTTGATCTCTTTATAGTGGAACTACATGTTGAATTTTCAGGTACAAAATCTCAATTGGGGAACCTCGTTTGGAATTGTGGGCAGCGTGGGGGGTGATGGTGTCTTTGGGGGCTTGTCTGCTGGAAGGGCTCCACCCGTGTCCTCAGACCCAGCTTGAGCTCGCCCCAGCTCCTGGCGCAGAGTTGGGACTGCCACTAACGGGGATTTGGGCTTTGACCATCCAGTTCTCTCCCTGTGCATACTTCTGAGGGCGAGCATTTGGGAGGGTGCCATGCAGTTAGCATTTGGTCCTTAGCACTGCTAACCCAGCATCTGGAACAGAACTCGTGGTTCCGCCGGCCCCCTGCCTCCTCTGTCCACTACCATAATCCGCTCCTCCCTCCGGTCCTTTTTCTTGAGCGGTCATTCAGAAATTTTGCCTCGTATTTTCAATTTTTCTGAATATATATATGTAACAGGCCCTTTTATGGTATTTATATTCCTTCTATTTTTGAGAAAATAATAAGGAAGTAAATAATGTGAACTACTTTGTGCTTTATATATCAACGAGAGGCCTGGTACATGGATTTGTGCACATTGAAAGTAAATTAGAAGGTGTCCAAATGGGCAGGGCTCAGCAAGATTGGCCTCCCACGGTCCCTCTCTGGCCAGCCGCATCTGGGCAGCACCTGGGCTCGAAGGGCATCTGCAGAGTGAGCAGGGTCCTCAGGCAGGTGAGGTCCCTTGGACTGGCCTGTGGGGATCGGCCGAAACGGGCAGTCTGACATCCCCCGAGGGACCCCAGAGTGCAAGAGGGCACTCTGCAAAGCTGCAGTCACCCACAGCTCCTGCATTGAGCATCTGCCCCCTGGTGGTCATTGAGTGTCATAGCTACCAGTCGAATGGTTGCTTAGATTGCAGAGTATCTACACTAATCAAAGAGAAACAAGCAAATTAATCATCATCCCTCTACACCCAACAACCAATCAGGAGTGGGTATGCAAATTAACCAAAAAATATGTTGGCTGCCACGGAGCTGGAGCGAGCAGGAGGCTTGGGTTTCCCCAGTGATGGAGGAAGCCAAGCTTCCCACCCACCCTGGCTGGCCCTGGTCTCCAATCAAGGCTACAAAATTTCAACTAGAGAAGATAAATCCCTGATACTTACTTCCCGCACTCCTACATTTATGTTAGAGCATGTGCTGTGGATGCGGTAAGACGTTTACAGAGGGAGTCTGCCGTCTGTGAACCACTGCTGACCCGACTACCCCCTCCAGCCAGCCTCTCTGGGCTCCCATACCCATCGGCCCACCGGCTGCACACACTGGGAGGTCCCGCAGAGGGAAGTCAGGGCAACTCCCTACACTTCTTCGGGGACACACGCAGCAGAGCCCAGTCGTGGTCCATGTTCCGTGCAGATCCCAGGATCAGCAAGCTCTCTTCCTCGTGTGATCTACAACGGGCTGTGCTGAGCGGTCATCTGATTAACATCAAACACAGTGGGTCCCACGTAGTCGCCCTTCATGGATCGGTTGCTTCCTGCAGGCCCCCTATTGGGGATCTAGCCTGCGATCCAGGCATGTGCCCTTGAGCGGAATAGAACCTGGGACCTTTCAGTCCGCAGGCCTGTGCTCTATCCACTGAGCCAAACCAGCTAGGGCCTTAATGTCAGTCTTTATCATAAAAAGAAGAAAAAGTGTGCGGTGCCAGCACAGCCAAGGGTTCGGTGAGCCTGAGGGAGGGCGGTGAAGGATGTAGAAAAGACAGACAGAGAATAAACTGGGGCTCGATGGATCCCCGGTGCCTGGCTGAGACCACAGAACAGACCCAGTCGGCAAGCTGAGCCTTCATTGTATAGCCGGAGGTAAGCAGGTAGTGGTCACCGTGGTCATGTGTTCTTGTACTTGCTTTGGCCGCACTTGCACCTCCACAGCCCATTCCTCCCCGGAAGGATCCGGGGAGCAGTCACAGATCCAGCCTCACTATGCCGAGGCCTGTGCCCTCCGGGCTGGGACTGTTTGCAGCTTTGCCAACAGGTCATCCGAGGCTTGACCCTATAGCCGCTCCCTCCAAAAGAGATTTTTAATTTGCACAACAGCAATTATCATCATTTCAAGGGAGAACTGGTTTTTAAATCCCCAGGAGTTCCGGGAGATCCCGTACCTCAAGAAGCTGAAGGTCAAGAAGCAGGACCGGCTGTTCCCCCCCGAGACGGGTGCCCCCGTGGCAGCCGCCCCGCCGCCTCCCCCGGCCCCGGCGCCCGCCGCCAACCCTCCTGCCCCACCAGGTAGAGCTGGGGGGGGGGGGGTGCTGAGGTTCTGGGCTTTGGGGGAACAGGCTGTCTTTCCCGGGTCCCTGTGGCTGATCCTGTGAGGATACCCAGCAGGAGCAGGGGGCCAGGTGATGGCCTCACCGGAGGGCCTGCGGGGTGACTGCCCGGCTGCCGCAGCTCCTCTCTGCGTCCAGGAGCCCGCGTGCATAGAGGCCTGTGTTCTGTCAGCGTTAGCGAGATGCTCCACTAATGCCACGAGCAGGGGAGGCAGTCTGCTTCTCTTGGGAGAAAGCCCCACTGCCTTTGTGTCCTCGGGGCACGGGGGGGGGGGGGGGACTTTTCCCTGCGGCACCTCCTGTCCTGGGACGCCGCCAGCACTGCGTTCCCACCAGCCGCAAACATGGCGCCCATCCAGGCCGCCCAGCGGGGTTGAGGCAGCCTCTCTTTCTCCCTGGGATCGGTTGTCTCCCGCCATGTGGTGGAAGGACACCTGTCTGATTTTTAATGGGGTTGGTCACTAAGTACTGTGTGAGAGGTTGCAGTTTGCTTTTATTTATTTTTTATATTTGAGGTTCTGGCTTTTTTATTGTCATTTAAAAACAGCTTTTAAAACATGATTATCTCTGCCAAAGAAAACCCCACAAAAAAAATCAAAGGCGACAACCAAGGACATGGGACCTTTGACAGTTCTGAGACACTTTGCTTTTAAATGGAAGGCAGAGGAGAAAGTGATTGGGTGTTCACGTGACCTTCCTCTCTGCTTCCTTCCCTTTCTCTGCCTGTGACCTTCCTATCCCCGTGACCTTCCTCTCTGCTTCCTTCCCATCCTCTGCCGGCTTCTGTCCCTGGTGCCAGGCTCCAGCTGCAGCCTCTCCGTGCCCGGGGATGAGGCAGTTCTGCGGGGCACTGACGTCTGGCCTCTGCTTTCCCAGTGGTCTGCACTTGTGTTTTCGTGTTCTTCCCGCGGAGAAGCTGGCGAAAGGGGTGCTGAGGCCGCCCAGGGGCCCTGCAGCCTGTTCGGCTTTTGCTGAGAGCTCGCTGCCTGGGTTTCTAGCCCCCCTGCACCCCCTTCCTGAGGAGCAGCCATTCCTCCTCACGATTCCTCCTCCCCCCCAGAGAAGCCGCTGTCCGACATGAAGATCCTGACTCTCGGGAAGCTCGCCCGGAGCAAGGAAGACGTGAAGGCGGCCGTGGAGAAGCTCGGCGGGAAGCTGACCGGGACGGCCAACAAGGCGACGCTGTGCGTCAGCACCAAAAGTGAGTGGCCTGCCGCCCGCGATGGCCGTGAGGGTGAAGGGGTGAGGCCGGTCACGCAGCGGGTCCCCGGGCAGCGTGGCAGCTGGAGCGCCGGGTGCACGGCTCCGGGCTCCGGGCTCCGGGCTCCGGGCGGGCGAATCGTCTCCCCCCGCTGGGGACAGGCCGCGGTGCCCCTCGCCGCCTGCCGCTCCGCCCCCGGGCTCAGGTTTGCTGCTGAAGTAGCTGTGGGAAGTGCAGCTAGACAGCGGTGAGTGGGTTTCTTTGCCGCATTATTACACCGACGACCGTTGTCCTATCTCTGAGCCCAGAGAAACAGCGTGCAGCGTTTTCCAAACACGCCGACTCCCGGCCTCGTTCTGGGGTGTCGGTTAACTTCTCGCTGGGGACGGTCTGGAGCAGGCGGCGCTGGCCGCGGCCGGAGAGAAGGGGCTGTCGCTGCAAATAGCCCCGGAGCCCGGGCCGAAGAGCGGGAGCGGGGGGGCGGGGCTTGGGAGTGTGACTAGAAGCCTGAGACCTGACGTGCCTTTAAACCTGTTTATTCTCCTTCCCGCCCGGTGGGACAGAGGAGGTGGAGAAGATGAGTAAGAAGATGGAGGAAGTAAAAGAGAACAACGTTCGCGTGGTGTCTGAGGATTTCCTCCAGGACGTGGCTGCCTCCGCCAAGAGCCTCCAGGAGCTGGTCTCCGCCCACCTCTTGTCCCCCTGGGGGGCCGAGGCGAAGGAGGTGAAGGAGGAGCCGGAGCCCGTCGAAGTCGGGGCCCCAAAAGGGAAGTCGGGGGCTACAGGTGCCAAAAAGAGCAAGGCCCCCGTCAAAGAGGAAGGTGAGCTGCCATCTGGGGACAGCCGTGATGCCGGCGGCTCAGGGGTCCTGGGCACTGTCCGCCCTCTCTGCTGGGCCCCTGAAGTGGGCTGGGTGTGCGAGGCACACGGGCCCGTGTTGGCATCGGATACGCGTGGAAATGACCCACTTGTCTCGCTTCCCCTTTGATTGACTTCTAATTTAATGTTCACATTCCTCTCTCCCTTCCCAGGAAGCAACAAATCTGAAAAGACAGTGAAATTAACTCTGAAAGGAGGAGCTGCTGTTGATCCGGATTCTGGTAAGCACGCAGGGGTGGTGGGAGCGGAACGCTGCCTTCGCCCTCAGGGGCTCCGCCACGTCTGTCCTGAGGGCACACACTGGGGAGCCCCCAAAGGCGGGTGAGGGTGTTCCGCCGGTGTGGACCCGCAGACCCCTCCCCCCTGAGCACCCTGGCCCCTCCGGGAGGAGGCGCTATGAGCCCTGCCTCCGTGCAGGCCTGGAGCGCTCCGCACACGTCCTGGAGAAAGGCGGGAAGGTCTTCAGCGCCACGCTGGGCCTGGTGGACATCGTCAAAGGAACCAACTCCTACTACAAGCTGCAGCTCCTGGAAGATGACAAAGCCAGCAGGTGTGCTCTGGGGAGGGCGTGCGTGCGGGGGGCTGTGCCCCGGGACCTGCCTGTTCTCCGCCCTCCCGGGGAGCGGGCAGAGTGAGGCTTCTGGGGGGGACGGTGGGTGGGAGGGGCGCCACCTCCCGACAGCCGGCTCTCCTGGGTCCCGCGGGCCGTCTCCTTAGGGTGTCATGTACCCCCAGCTCTCCTTACGTTCCTTGGAGATTCTCACACCCTCACTCATGTTTCTCCACTTCTGGAGGAAGTCAAGTTCGGCAAGAACTGAACTTTCAAATTTTCCTTCAGACTCTAGTTACTAAAGAGGCTGGATTTGCCTTTTTTGTTGTTCTTTTAAACCTGATAGAACGTGGCCAGGGCCAGTGCTGGGCGCTGAGGGCTGCACGGCTTTCTCCGCCCAGCCGCTGGCTGTGTCCCCAGTGCCGCGGCGTCGAGGAACTCATTCTAATGGTGAAAATACTTTTAAAAGTTACTTTCATGTGTTAAATTCTTAGCACGTGGAAACCACTTACCACGTGACTCCGGGAGACCAGGAGGCTTCCCGGGGGAAAGGCAAACCCCACGGGGGGCAGCGCCGGCGCCGGTGAGCCCTGCCGGCCTCCGTCTGTGGCTCACGTTCCTCCTGCCTCCTCCTCTTCCACAAACGTTTCCTTTAAAGGGGACGTCAGAGGTGACCCTAAAGAATGCAGAGTATTGGTTGGCTACTAAGCCTGTCTACAGAAATATACCGCGCTGTCATTTAGTTCATTACCTACTCTGGTCAGAGATTTGAAAGTCAAAAATGCCTTCTTGTTTGTAAAAATACACCTTCGGAACGCTAGGTGTATATTGTACTGCAGGAGAAGGGTTGGGTTTTTGTGGAAACACAGTCATGGTCTGTTAAACGACAGGCAATGAGAACAACGTTCCCCACCAGCGAGGAATTCTAGTGGTGGCCTTTTCCTGAGCCTGGGATTATTGGGTTTTGGAGTGGAAGGGCTGTGTGGGTTATTAGGGCCAGGTCAGGGTAGGTCAGCTTGGTATCTTCCAAACATTTCCAGCCAAAGAACCTAACAGAATAAATTTATATGCTTTTGGGCAAAGAACCTAACAGAATAAATTTATATGCTTTTGGGCAACAGCCCAGGAAAATAGGAAGCCTCAAATTTTTTTCTTTTTAAAAAATGTATTTTTATTGATTTCCGAGATGAAGGGAGAGGGGGAGAGAGAAACATCAATGATGAGGGAGAATCATTGATCAGCTGCCTCCTGCACGCCCCACACTGGGGATGGAGCCTGCAGCCCTAAGCAGGAATTGAACCGTGACCTCCTGGTTCATAGATTGACACTCAACCACTGAGCCACACTGCCCGAGCATTTGAACTCTGGCTTTACCCTAAAATGCATACAAGTTTTATATTTATACCTACAGTGATACAAGATTTAACTTATCCACTACTTTTACTAAGAAAAATTAACTTAGCCAAACTAGGCAGCACAGGAGCTAGAGAGCACCCGGGCGGTGAGCCCCGAGTTGAGATGGACTCGTGGTGGCCTGTGTCTGAAGGTGCTGGCCCTGCGCGGCTGTCCCAGCCCTGCCATTTCATCGCGCCTCAGCTTCTGAGGCAAACCAACAGTCTGTGCTAGCTTGAGGGTTTGCTGTTAATGGCTGCATCTCGAAACATGTGACTTTTTGTAGGCAATTTGAAAGGCCGCTGTTGACGCCACAGTTTTTATAACCGTCAGTTCAATAGAAGTAAAATAAATATTCCTCATTGTGGTGGCCGTTGCCTTCGCTCCGCTTCCCCCGTCACTCAGGCGGAGGGCAGTGCTCACCAGGGGCGTCTGGGAGGGACCCCCCCTCGGAAGTGAGACCGCCGACCACAGGTTGGTAACCGCTGCTCCTCCCCGGTAACTGCCGCCCTCACAGGTACTGGATCTTCCGGTCCTGGGGCCGCGTGGGCACGGTCATCGGCAGCAACAAGCTGGAGAAGATGCCGTCCAAGGAGGACGCCGTGGAGCACTTCATGAAGCTGTACGAGGAGAAGACAGGCAACGCGTGGCACGCGGAGAGCTTCACAAAGCACCCCAAGAAGTTCTACCCCCTGGAGATCGACTATGGCCAGGTGACCGCTCCTCCACGGCTGGTGTCTGTAAGGCGCTCCAGAGCCAGCTGGTGTCATGGCGAATGCCACCTCGTGCTTAAAGAATTGGCACAAGTCCTTCCAACTCTTCCAAAAGCAGAATGGGAAGGAACACTCAGCTCATGACAGGAGCCAGTGCAGCCGAGACCAAAGCCAGATAAGACACCATAGGAAGACGAGACCAGTTCACTGTGAGTCTAGTCCAGGTGTGGGCAAACTTTTTGACTCGAGGGCCACCATGGGTTCTTACACTGGACCGGAGGGCCGGAACAAAAGCAACCTGACCATGCTGGCACTCTCCTCTTGGGCTGCTGGGGAAGGAGTGGAGGGGAGAGCAAGAGAACCCTCCGCTCTTTCAGCTCCGCGGGCCGGATAGAACAGTCGAATGGGCCATAGTTTGCCCACGGCTGGTCTAGGTGCAAAACCCTCCACAAAACACTAGCATCTAGCAGCTCAGGAGGCATTTATTTGAGAACGCAAGGTTAGTTCACCATACTGAAATCTGTGTAATACAGCATGAGTGGAGTAAAGGATAAAAGCCACATGGTGGTCATAACGGGCAGGAAAAGCATGCAGTAAAATCCCGTGCCCTCAGAATGTGGTCCGCACTGTGAGTGAGGTGCAGAGGTTTCAACTTCTTTTCTTTGAAATCTGGTGTGTTTTTAATGCTAACTGTACATCTGTTTAGACTGGCCGCATTCAAAACCAGTGACTACTGTATTGAACTGATCTAGAGAGTCATTTCTTTCGGTTCTATAGCAGTCCACCTGTGGGCGGTCGTAATTCACAATTTACCAAAGCGGTTTAGGTATTTGTAATAACTGCTGATAAACATAAATACCCATACCTCTGATTATTACCACAGGGGTGGAGTTCTTGAGTTGCAGAGTGTGTGTATGTGTTTATTTTTAATGTATTTTTATTGATTTCAGCAAGGAAGGGGGAGGGGAGAAAGAAACATCAATGATGACAGAGAATCACTGATTGGCTGCCTCCTGCACTACCCCTACTGGGATTGGCCTGCAACCCAGTCACATGTCCTTGACTAGAATAGAACCTGGGACCCTTCAGTCCACAGGCCGACGCTCTATCCACTGAGCCAAACCCAAACCAGCTAGGGCAGCCGTGGGCAAACTACGGCCCTCGGGTCGGACGGCTGTTCTCTCCGGCCCACGGAGCCGAAAGAGCGGAGGGTTCTCTTGCTCTCCCCTCCGCTCCTTCCCCAGCAGCCCAAGAGGAGAGTGCCAGCATGGTCAGGTTGCTTTTGTTCCAGCCCTCCGGCCCAGTGTAAGAACCCATTGTGGCCCTCGAATCAAAAAGTTTGCCCACCCCTGCTAGGGCCAGAGTATGCATTTAAATAAGGCTTTTTGACCCGTTAAGAGCTTGTTCCTCGGTGAGGTTAGAGCCAGAAGCTGAGTGTTTCCGTGTTAGAGTACATCCCCAAAAAGTCCACAGTGGCCACAGGCACAGCACAGGCCTCAGGCCGGGCAGCCCGCGGTCCAGGAGCCGCGCCAGCGCCAGCGCCCTCCCCTCGAAGCACGTGCTCTGCGGACACTGGGGGGCAGCATGGGCCTCCCCGCGGGGCTCAGTGAGGCGTTGGCCTCCAGTGCAGTGTCGGCGCAGCCGGGGAGCCGGGCAGGGGGTCGAGCCTCCTGCTCTTGGCTTATCAGGAGGTGAGCGTTGGGGGTGGGTGGCCAGTTGGAAGCACTGAACTGTCAGGCTGCCTGGCTTGAGCCCCTGGGACTGTGGGGGGGCTTACGGACTTCTCCTTCATGCGGTGGGCCTGGGCCCGGGGAGGGGGCGGTGCAAGAGAAGGGGGGAATCTGTCCACTGTTCCCTCGACCCAGGTTTGCCCTCCTTGCTGCCACGCACTTCTGGGTTGGGCGCCAGTGGGCACTGAACAAACTCCATGCAGGACACCAGCAGCCGAGGGCGGGAGACAAGGAGCAGGGGGGGGGGGTGAGTGGTGGCGGAGCAGCTGCAGTGGGATGGGGCCGTGCAGAGACTTGGGGGTGCCTGGAAGTGTCTGATCCTCTGCAGACACGCACTGTGGTTGGTGCCCGGCCTTTGCTGGTGGCATGCCGTCCTGGCGCTCTGCCTGCAGCCCCGGCACCACTGCCCCTGGGTCTCTTACTGACTTTCTCCTCCCCCAGGACGAAGAGGCGGTGAGGAAGCTGGCAGTGACCCCTGGGACCAGGTCCGCGCTCCCCAAGCCGGTGCAGAACCTCATTAAGATGATCTTCGACGTGGAGAGCATGAGGAAGGCCATGGTGGAGTACGAGGTGCGAGGCCGGCGGAGCGCCTCTGCCAGGGCGGCGGGCGCCCAGCGGCTCCTCCTGGGTTTGGCGTCTTTGCCTGTCTGCAGCCAGAGGTGGCCGGGAGAGTGTCCCCTGGGTTCCTGGTCCCCCGCCCTTTGCGCCCTCCTGTCGCCATGGCGGGGTCTGTAGCATCCTCTGCGGCCCTCTCCGGGACAACTGTGGCCGCGTTGACAGCAGTGCAGCCAATTGGTGATTTTCTGTCGTCATTGATGTTTCTGACCCTGGCTTCAGAGATGATGTTCATTCCAGCGGTTTTAGGAAGGGGCTGGGCCCAGGCTGAGTGAGGGGTGGGGCGGGGGGCCTGAGCCCCTCTCTCCTGCCCCACATGCTGTCCCAGCTTCCTGGTCTCTGGCTTTCCTGTGCTTTACAGACCTTCTCGCCTTCAGGGCTGGGCCCGCCCGGGAGGGGGGGGGGGGGCGCTCCTGGCTGGCGGGTTTCCCCTGGGGCCGGTAACCAGGTGACGGTAAACGTGGGAGCCCGGGGGCTTTATGCCCGGGAGGGGCCCCGGGTGCTCCCTGGAGGAGGAGCCAGGGGAGGGAGGGTGCTCAGCCCCGAGCCTGTGCCGCCGGGAACCTCCCTGTCTCGGGGCACAGCGTGGGGACCCGCGCACAGCTGTGTGAGGGCCGGCAGGTCACTCACGGCGGATGTAGCCGATGGCAGCTAGGAGCCCCCGGCTGAGCAGGGGGTGCAGAGCGAGTAGCTGGCGACCAGGCCTGGCTGCGGATGCGCTGTTCTCCGCGTCAGCGCCTCCCTCTCCTGGGGGGGTGGGGGCGGAGGGGGTGCGGGGGGCGCAGTGGCAGTGCTGTCAGTGCGAACGTTTGGCCGTGGGGCGGCGGATGTGAGCGTGTGTCCAGGAGCGGCTCTCAGGTCGCTTTGTGGTGGTTTCCTCGGGCCGGCCTCGGCTCTCCTGTCCTCCACGGAGCGAGCGGGCATACGCTGTCTTCGGAAGTGCGGGCTGTTTCACGCCTACCGCCATGGAGAGCTGGCTGGCTTCTCCCTGGCACTGACAGCCAGTCTGCTCACAGACTCGCCCGAGCGGGGTGGGGCTGCATCTCCCGGGGAGAGGGGGCAGCTCGGGTGCTTCCCTCGGGCCCCGGAGGCCTGAGGGGTGACCGCCACCCCCAGGCTGCCTCTCAGGGGTGGGTCCCTGTCTCCCCAGATTGACCTTCAGAAGATGCCCTTGGGGAAGCTGAGCAAAAGGCAGATCCAGGCCGCGTACTCCATCCTCAGTGAGGTCCAGCAGGTAAGCGAGCCGGCCCTGCTCCAACCCGGCTGCCAGTGGCTCCCCCGGCCCCCGGCCAGCCCCACCTGGTCTGGTGCAGCAGTGCGCTTATCAGTGTCAGCGGTGCACTGGCCCAGTTCGTGGTGGTGGAGAGGCGATCCCGGTGAATTCGCAGTGTTTCCCTGATGAGACCGGTAGTGAACTTAGGATGAATTCGGTTCTCCGGCCGCATAACGAGCTTCAGATTTCGTCCGTGTGTCCTTCAGAAGTAGCCGAGGTTGTTATGCAGCCACTAGGAAGTTACCGAGTAGGAAGCTCAATAATGTCTCACTTTCATTCCTGGTCCCCCCTCCACAGAGCCTGCCAGCCGTGCCCTGGGGGGTTCCGCTTGGGGGTGCGGGTGGGGGTCGGGCAGGCTCGGCGTGGGGCAGAGGAGAAGCACGCGGAGCGGCAGGCAGGCCGGGTGCTTTCTGGCTGGAGCTGGATAGAGTCCTGGCACGGAGCAGTGAGGTCACGTGGCGCTGGTCTCGGGCAGTGTCCACCGCTGGGACCGAGTCCCCACCAGTCACAGCGGACGGCAGCAGCCCCGGGTGTACGGCGTCCGAGCCGGTGGCCTGTGGGAAGCAGAGGGCGGCCTCTGCCGACCTGGGTCCAGCTCCTCCCGCTGCGCTGTGGACGCCAAGTCCCTGAGGCAGAAAGGGGACCGGGCCCTTCCGAGCCTGCCTCCTGGGCCTCCTGATGGGAAACCCGCTCCTAAAGGCGCAGTTCACTGGAAGGAGGAGGCCAGACTGAATGTGATAGCAAAGGGTTTTTCTCCTTTTATTTCATTATGAAAAGCTTTTACAGCATACGAAAAGCCGAAAGAATTTTAGAGCAGCTCCCATGAGCCACCACCTAGACACGCAGTCCCCCCTGCTCAGCGGCTCTGCCGCCCCAGCCCCTGCTGCCGCTGCAGGGGGTGCAGCACCGACAGGAAGGCTCCGCGCTCACGGCACCGGACCCGCCTGCACCCTCACGCTGCCTCAGCCCGGGTCCGTCTGTCTGTCCCTCCCCTCAAGGCCTTGTCCCAGGGCAGCAGCGACTCGCAGATCCTGGATCTCTCCAACCGCTTCTACACCCTGATCCCCCACGACTTCGGCATGAAGAAGCCCCCGCTCCTGAGCAACGCGGACAGCGTGCAGGTAGCGCCGCGGTCCCGCGGGCAGGCCAGCTCGGGGGCCCTCAGTGTCACTGTGAAGTGGGTTCTGCCCCGTGGTGGGGACAGACCGCGGGCAGAGCGGACGTGGTGCTTCCCCTCAGCTGTGGGGGCAGAGCCGGGAGTGAGCCTCCTGCTCGCGAGGCACCAGTGTAAGCGCCTCCTGCCACAGCGTGGGCCTTCCCACAGCCTCGCTCCCGCCTCCCGCCACAGGGCCCTCCCCGTGCCCGCGGGCGTCCCCCCGCCCTGTGCGTTCGGGCCGTACCCGCCGTAGGCTTTCTGCCCCAGAACTGGGCGTCTCCCACGGGCCCTCGCTCAGGGTTTCTCTGTCCCCAGGCCAAGGTGGAGATGCTGGACAACCTGCTGGACATCGAGGTGGCCTACAGCTTGCTCCGGGGCGGGTCTGAGGACAGCACCAAGGACCCCATCGACGTCAACTACGAGAAGCTCAGAACCGACATTAAGGTAGCGGGGCCCCTTTCTGAAGCCTCCTCAGCGCTCACCCCCGTGCGTGGTCCCCAAACCTCCACGCGGGCAGGCTGCCCGGAGAGCTGCCGTGCTGTGGACACTGGCTTTGAGGCCTGGCCGGCGGTCCTCCTCTCGGGGGCTGGGTCTGGAGACTGGCAGGAGCCCCCGATGAGTGACAGTGTCCCGTTCAGAAGTGGAAGTGCCTGGTGGCACCTAACCAAGGCTGCAGGTCCCTGCCCGCCCCGTGACGCCAGAGGCTGGCCTGAGAGGAGTGCGTGTCCGTCTCCCAGGCGCCTCCGCTCAGCCCTGTGTCCTCCCCGCAGCCACAGCGGGGCCCGGGAGGGCGGGTCTGGTCACTACGGAGAGCCCTTGTGTCGTGCGGTGCCCGGGTCACGTGTGGCGCCTTCGTGGTGGGGGCTGGGGGGTGTTTGAAGAAGGGGTTGTGCTGAGGGGCCGGGAGGAGAGCAGGGTTCCTGTAGCCCAAACCACAAAGGCCGTGGTTTGTCCAAGGAAGGGGCCTGGGCCCTCCCAGCCGCGGGGCCTGCGGCCTGGGCTTCCCTGGAGGCCGTGCCGGGTGACTTGGGCACCTGAGCCTGCGCTCTGACACCCAGCCGCCCCCTCCCAGGTGGTGGACAAGGATTCCGAGGAGGCCAAGGTCATCAGGAAGTACGTGAAGAACACGCACGCGACCACACACAACGCCTACGACTTGAAAGTCCTGGAGGTGAGGCTCTGCGCCTGCCGGCTCCTCCTGCTCCTCCTGCTCCTCCTGCTCCTCCTGCTGCTCCTGCTCCTCCTGCTGCTCCTGCTCCTCCTACTCCTCCTGCTCCTCCTGCTCCTCCTGCTGCTCCTGCTCCTCCTGCTGCTCCTGCTCCTCCTGCTCCTCCTGCTCCTCCTGCTCCTCCTGCTCCTCCTGCTCCTCCTGCTGCTCCTGCTCCTCCTGCTCCTCCTGCTCCTCCTGCTGCTCCTGCTCCTCCTGCTCCTCCTGCTGCTCCTGCTCCTCCTGCTGCTCCTGCTCCTCCGGCTCCTCCTGCTCCTCCTGCTCCTCCGGCTCCTCCTGCTGCTCCTGCTCCTCCTGCTCCTCCTGCTCCTTCCGGCCGGGCCGGGCGGAAAAGCCACCAGGGGAATTTCCGTCATGGAGCTGGAAGTCGGTCGTCTGGTTTCCTAGCCTAAAGCCTGGTCTTAATCGGAACGTGTCAGGTGTAAGACGAAGAGCCTCGGCCCAGCTGGTTGGCTGTGGTCAGAGCGTCAGGACCGTAGGGCCGAGGGTCTTGGCTCGAGTCCAGTCAGTTGCAGTTTCCATCCCCAGCCCCAGCCCCCGTCGGGGCACCTGAGGGAGGCAACCAGTCGATGTGTCTCTCTTTTTCCTCCCTTCCCTTCTCCCTCCTCCCCTCCACTCTGTCCAAACATCAGTGGGGAAGTGTCCTCGGGTGAGAGTCTTACTTCTGGACTGCCTCCTGCACCTGTGGCTGGCCGCCGTCCTCTCTCTGCTGGAGGGGCGTTGGCCGGCGGGCCCTCCCGCCGCCGGCTGGACTCCTTCCTTCCTTCCTTCCTTCCTTCCTTCCTTCCTTCCTTCCTTCCTTCCTTCCTTCGGGCTCGTCAGGCTCCAGCTCGGTTCTCCTGGGTCCCGTCAGGCCTGGGTTAACCGGGTGACATGGTTCCTCTCGCCTCTCTCCTTTGCTGACGACTCCAACCAGATCTTTAAGATCGAGCGCGAAGGGGAAAGCCAGCGCTACAAGCCCTTCAAGCAGCTGCACAACCGGAGGCTGCTGTGGCACGGCTCCAGGACCACCAACTTCGCTGGCATTCTGTCCCAGGGGCTCCGGATCGCCCCCCCTGAAGCGCCCGTGGTACGTGCCTGGCCGGGGGGGATGGGGGGGGGCTGTCTCCGCAGCTGGTCCATGGGGAGCGTCGGGTGCTCGGGTGCGACGTGCACGTGCCCGGCGGACGGGCCTGGCGGGAGGTGGAGGCTGGGGCCCGGCTGGGGCTGACCGGTGGCTGGCCCCTAGCACAGCCCTGGGCAGAACCATCGCCCTCCTCCTCCCGCCTGAGCTCGCGCCGGGGGGACTGCACGGTGGGAGTGCAGGCGCGGCTGTGGGTGCTGACTGGGTGCTGACATGCAGAGAACAGCCTGGCCTGAGCCGCGCTCCGTTCCCGCTGGCGGCCTCTTCCTCGGGGACGCGGTGATGCGTGCGGAAAGCTGCCCAGACCGGTGGCTCTGTCACCCACTCGGTGGCAGGAGGGACTTGGCGGTGGTCTTCCAAGCCTCTCCTTTCAGGGCTGTAAGGGGGGGGGGGGTAAGGACTCTGTGCCAAGCACGTGAGTTGGGCACGTGACCTGACCTTTTTGGACCTCCTGTGTCACTTGCAAAGGCCTTCGTTTACTGGGCGTTAGCGTGCGCCAGGCTCAGGGGAGCGTTGATTGGCTCGTGTGAGGCTCACAACAACCCGAGCGGGCCTTCCCTCCGCTCAGAGGAAGAGGACCTGGGTCCGAGGTGAAGCCGCTCAGAACATGCAGACGGGGTCGGAGCAGCTGCCGCCGCGCCCAGCAGCAGCTCTCAGCTGTGTGTGTGTGTGTGTGTGTGTGTGTCCCCGTCCGTGTGTGTCCGTGTGTCCCCGCAGACGGGCTACATGTTCGGCAAAGGGATCTACTTCGCCGACATGGTCTCCAAGAGCGCCAACTACTGCCACACGTCCCAGGGAGACCCGGTGGGCTTGATCCTCTTGGGAGAGGTGGCCCTCGGGAACATGTGAGTGCCTGGCGTGGGCGCTGGGGGCTGGGGGGGAGGGCGCGGGTGGGCTCCAGGAAGAGTCCCCTGGGCTGGGGTGACCTGGGCTTTCCTTCCACAGTCACAGGGCCCACAGGGGGAACGAGGGGGGGGGGCAGGGACCTGTGAGCGGGAAGTGAAGGGGGGGGCGGAGGAAGGCCTCGCGGCCCAAGGCCGGAGCTGGGGGCAGAGAGGTTGTCCCCCTCCCCCCTCCCCCCCTCACTGCTGTTCAGAGACGGCTCAGCCGGTTCTGATGCCGGCGGGAACCCTGTGGGTCCGGGACGGGCTGACCAAACCCTGCGGCTGCCACGGCCCACCCAGGACCGGCCCGCGCATGGGGCTCAGCAGGGTCGCCGCGTGGAGAGCCCTCCCTGTCGGAAGCCGGAGGGAGGGGCCCCAGCAGGGCGGTGGGCGGGCTTCTCGGGCTCGTCTCCCTCCCTGACCTCGTCTGCGAGTCAGAGCCGTGGCCGCGGAGCCCTGAGCCGCCCTCTCCGCACAGGTACGAGCTGAAGCACGCTCTGCACGTCAGCAAGCTGCCCAAGGGCAAGCACAGCGTCAAAGGTGGGTGCTCGGGGCCGCGGCTCCGTCCCCTCCCCTCCCCGGCTGGAGGCTCGCTGGTTTCAGAGCTCCTCGCTGCCAGCCCGGGTCCCCCCTGCCGCGGGGTCTGAGCACCAGCTCCTCAGCGCCCAGGCCCCTGGGTGGGAGTTGGGTGGCGGAGCCGGTGGCATCGAGGAGCCGCTTTGGGGTGGTGCTCCAAGTGCAGCCGGGGCGGTGCGGCCTGCGGGATCCTGTCTGGAGAAGATGGAGGATGAGTTTGTCTTTAGAGTGAACACAGGTCTGACCGGAGTGGCCTCGGCGCCCTGGCAGCTTCTCGCCGTCGGCTCAGTGGCCTCACTCGTGCCTTCTGTTTCGCAGGTTTGGGCAAGACGACCCCTGACCCTTCCGCTAGCATCACCCTGGACGGGGTGGAGGTTCCTCTCGGGACCGGGGTGTCGTCTGGGGTCGATGACACCTCCCTGCTGTACAACGAGTATCCTTTATGCGAGGTCCCCTGGGTGGGCGGGTGGGCAGCCTCGGTGGTCCTTCCCCCAGGGGCCTCCCTGCCGGTGAGCCTGGCCCCCGGGCCCCGCCGAGCCTCCTGCCGACCGGGGCGCTCTCCGCTCGGACACCTGCCTCCTTGACACACTGCCCAGGTACATTGTCTACGACACGGCTCAGGTGAACCTCAAGTACCTGCTGAAGCTCAAGTTCAACTTTAAGACGTCCCTGTGGTGAGCTGGCGCGGCAGCCACCGGCGGGACGTGCCTGCTGTGCCGGTGCCGAGGGGGTGCCGTACGGAACCCCTCGGAGATTCGAGCGTGCTCAGCGGTTTCCCGGCTCTTGGATCCGCTGTTGGGGGGTGGGTCCCGCAGCGCAGCCTGTGGGGACCGACGGGGAGGGGCGGGGTCTAGACTAGTCCTCGGGGCCGGGCCACTGAGAGGTCTGCCGCCTGGCCCCGGGAAGGAACGCCTGGCCTTCCGCCTCACACTGAAGTGTTCTTTTTTAGTTTTGAAGAATGTTAAGCATTTATTTTGAAGTAAAAATAAAAACTAATTTCATAATATCTAGGCTTTCCTTTGGCGTTCGGTCACCCTTCAGCTTTGGGGTGTCGGCAGGTGAGCGGCAGGAGCCCCCTGTCCCGGCACTGACCCCCCACTGCCCCTCAGCGGCACGAAGAGCCGCCGGGCTCCGGCCGGCCTCAGGCGCCCCCGGAGGGGCTGTCCTCAGAAGAGACGGCCACGGCCCTTCTGCGGGGCCGGCCGGTGCGGCCACCGGCCCAGAGGGGACGGTCCAGGGCCCCGCACGGGCTGCGTGGAGCAGGCTAAGAACCGTGTTTCCTAGAACGGTGTCCGTTCCCTGTCACCCCAGATAGGAAATCCCCCCAAAAGACAGCCCCTGGGGGTCCCTGGCCCCCCGCCCCCCGCCCCCACCGGTGACTAGGCCCGGAGGAAGCGGAGGAGACAGACCCGAGCTCCCGCCTCGGAGCTGGGCCGGGAGCACAGGCATGGCGCGGTCATGGCGATCAGCCACGAGAGGAGGAAAACCCGATGGCAGCAGCGCCAGCGGGAAGGACCCGGGAGCCCTTGCCAAGCGGGCGGCGGCAGGATCGGCCCAGCAGCTGGCTTCCCGCGGGCCGCTTGGACTGGAGGAGCCCGTGACGAGGCCGCGCTGCCAAATGTCTGCCTCGGACCCGGCACTCCAGAAGCAGTGTCTGAAGGGACTTCGTCTCTGTGAGTCCACAGAGCACCTGGACTCCGGGCATCGGCCTCCGAAGGCGGGAGTGGGAGCTCCCTGCCTGTCTGCATCTGTACAGAAAAGCGCTCCCTTGTCCCACCCCAGCCGGCGAGGGCTGCACGGGCCGGGGGCCGCTGCGGGGGCGCGTGGGGGCGGGCTGGCCGGGGTTCTGGCCTTTGGGGGGTCGGGGGGGCTCTGCCTTAGGACCGGGAGGGTCAGGGAAGGCTGAGTGCATGGCTACCTGGAGGTGAGCGCAGCTCCCCACGGGCTCTGGGCGCTGGGTCCGAGGTGGCCGGGTGCGAGGCCGGCAGAAACGCCGGGGTGGCTCCCTCCCGGAGCGGCTGCGTGCCAGGAACAGTCTGTGGCACGGAGAGCTGACCTCGGACGGGGTTCAGCGACGCCCCGGGGCCGGCGCCGGGCACCCTGGGACGCCGCCCGGCCTGCCCTCGGGCTGTGCCGGAGCCTGTCCTTGCCCAGAGGACGGCCTGTCTGCTCGCCGGGAGCCGCGGGCCTTGGGGCGGTGCCCAGGACACCGGGAGGTGGTGCCAGCTGGTTGTGCCCTCATCTCCCAGGCAGGCCCGCGCCGGCAGGCCCTGCTGGTGACAGCAGCGGAGGGGACCTCGAACCCCGGCCAAGCTAACGGGCATTTGACAGAACACGCCTTCCCTCCATGGAGCTGAATGGGCGCGGCTTGGGGTCCAAACGTGGATGTTTCTCCACTGCCCCTCGCAGAGAGCTGGGTGAGGCCGGCTCTGAGAGCTCACCCTGCCGCTCCCTCCGGCTCCCAGATTCTGGTGCAGCTCGGCCTGAGCCAAACAGGGTAGGCTGCTGCTGCTGCTGCTGCTGCTGCTTCTTTTTTTTTTTTTTTTTGCAAGAGAGGTCTTGAACCCTCAGCCAGTCTTCCTCTGGACATGGGGTCTCAACTCCCCAATCTGTGAATGTCAGGGGCTCGACACCTGTGCTCCCCTTTAGGATGGAATACATGACCAAGTGAGTTGCAAAGACAGAAACCCAGGAGGAGGAATGGAGAGACACAAGGTGACTCGAGGGCTTGAACGGGAGTCCAGGCTGTGGCCTGGCCAGCGTTTCCTGTCCCTGCATTTGTCTTCCTCCTGGGTCATTGGGGTGTCGCTCTTGTAGCTGGAGGCAACGTGGAGGCATTTAACTTAGGGGTCCCCCAAAGGGGCTCTGGAATCTATGAAAGAAAGCTCAACTTTTTAAAAATCCTCTCCCCAGGGTATTTTTTCTATTGATATTTAGAGATTGTGGAAGGGAGGGAGGGAGAGAGAGAGAGAGAGAGAGATCACCAATGTGAGACACATTGTCTGGTTACCTCCCCCATGTGCCCTGTCGGGAGCCAGGGATGGAATCTGCAGCCCAGGTATGTGCCCTAGACCGGTAATCGAACCTGAGACCCTTCAGTGCACGGGTCAACTCTAACCACTGAGCACACGGCCAGGGCGTGAAGGACTTAGAACATTTCCTCAGATGGACGTTCAGTGACTCTGGGTGTGTTTTCCCATCAAAGGGTTCGCAGCAGCCTGTGCGGAGCAAGTGCGACAACGGGAGGGCGGAGGGGGGCAGGGGCCCAGAGGCCAGGGGCTGAGGTTAGAGAACCTCATACACGGCGTGTGGGGTGTGTGGGAGGACACTGCTGTCGGAGAGGAACAGAATGCCCGGGAGGAGATTCAGGAAGAGAAGATGCTAAGTCACTGCGAGGGCACCAACGCTAAGGATCGGTGAGATGTAGTGTAATCTCCAGAGCACACGGCGGAAGGAAGGTTAGAGAGAGAACCGAGGGAGGGAGACAGACACAGACGTGGGCCTCGCGGGAGTGCGAGCAGGAAGTCCCGGGCCGGGCCTGCCTCCAGAGGCCACGGCGGGCGCCCGGCCTGCAGGGGGGCCCGGACTGTTGGCTGCACCAGCTGGCACACTGGCTGGCGGAGAAGCAGATTGGGGGTCTGCAGGTGGAGACGGGGAGCGGCACGTGGTGCTGGCAGGCACAGCATCTGTTTGGCCACAGGAGGTGGGGGGACAGGGAGTGGCACCATGGTGCTGGCAGGCACAGCATCTGTTTGGCCACAGGAGGTGGGGGACAGGGAGCGGGCGGGGAGTTCTGGTGAGGGAGGGGCGGGCAGTGGCTGAGGCCTCATTCCTAGTGTCCGCTCCAACGGCCGGCACCTGACTGACGCGTGGAATTCGGTGTGTGACTAAGTGTTTAATTTGAAAAATGCAGAATACTCCATTCACACAGAAAAGTGTGTGCGCGTGGGGGTGACTAATGCGAGTGTAATCCTCGCGCCATTCATTTCCACGCTAGCAGCGTCTGTTTTGTCTCCTTTTTCCCTGACACACCGCCCGGCCCCCCACCTCCCAGCCCCCCACCTCCCGGCCCCCCACCTCCCGGCCCCCCACCTCCCGGCCAGCAGGTCTTACAGTTTTTAAACGAGCGAATGGGCACCATCTAGACTTAGAGCCGAACTGAAGGCCTCTCTCTAGCTTGGTGCTCTGGCCGTTGGGAAGCCAGAGTTGTCGATAATTACCAAACACTAATCTAACAATCAGAGCTGGCTACTGGCCAACTTGGACATGTTTCCTTCCAGTCTCCTTTTCACATAAAATGTCCGGGTTGTCACTCGCTGTGTGTAGTTTTGCAGTTTACCTTTCTAGAAGGAGTTTTCAACACCCCCACCTTCCACTCACTGTGCCGTGTGCTGTGAGGCCGTCCACGCTCGGTCCTCCCAGCTCTCTGGTGCTCACGCTGCTCTGTGGGGCTCCGTGCTGTGAGGCTCCCGTGCTGTGGGGCTCCGTGCTGTGGGGACCCCCGTGCTGTGGGGACCCCCGTGCTGTGGGGCTCCGTGCTGTGGGGACCCCCGTGCTGTGGGGACCCCCGTGCTGTGGGGCTCCGTGCTGTGGGGACCCCCGTGCTGTGGGGACCCCCGTGCTGTGGGGCTCCGTGCTGTGGGGACCCCCGTGCTGTGGGGACCCCCGTGCTGTGGGGCTCCGTGCTGTGGGGACCCCCGTGCTGTGGGGACCCCCGTGCTGTGGGGACCCCGTGCTGTGGGGACCCCCGTGCTGTGGGGACCCCCGTGCTGTGGGGCTCCCGTGCTGTGGGGCTCCCGTGCTCTGGGCTCCCGTGCTATGGGGACCCCGTGCTGTGGGGACCCCGTGCTGTGGGGACCCCCGTGCTGTGGGGCTCCGTGCTGTGGGGCTCCGTGCTGTGGGGACCCCCGTGCTGTGGGGCTCCGTGCTGTGGGGCTCCGTGCTGTGGGGACCCCCGTGCTGTGGGGACCCCCGTGCTGTGGGGCTCCGTGCTGTGGGGACCCCCGTGCTGTGGGGACCCCCGTGCTGTGGGAACCCCTGTGCTGTGGGGCTCCGTGCTGTGGGGACGCCCGTGCTGTGGGCTCCCGGGCTGGGGGCTCCCGTGCTGTGGGGACGCCGAGTGTCAGCTCTGATGCTCGGGCCCCGGGCTCAGCCGGGCGCTCTCAGCTCCAGACCAGCCAGTGCCGGGAGGGCAGCACCGGGGAACCATCGGCTGAACAGACGGATGGATGGATGGGTGGATGGATGGATGGATGAGAACCGGGTTAACAGCGAGGTTGATTGCTTTAAGGTCAGCCAGCTTTGTTCAAAGTCAGATATTCTTTCTCTCCCCTCCCCCTCCCCTCTCTCTGCCCCTCCCTCCCTCCCTCATTGTGATGCACACGTGGCCAATCAGAATCTACGTTATGACACTCATTTTTACCTGACCTTGACTCTTCCCTGGGAAGGGACTTTCTGGGTGCTCGCCTCCTGGAAAGCAGAAGGCCTGACGTGGCCCCCCAGACCGGCACCCAGGAGCCTCTTCCCCGGGCCTGGGTAACGGACTAGCTAAGTCCTCCCATAAGACTCAGCTCCAGCACCGCCCCTGCCAGAGGGCCCCTGACCCCGATGCAGCCTGCGCTCCCGTTCCCCCCGCGGGCTCGGGCCGCCCTCACCACCCCCGCGCTCTGCACCGGGGGCGCGGCCGCGGCAGCGCTGGGCCGCCGGCTGGGCTCCGGCCAGGCCGCTGCTGGCTCCTGCGCTTGGAATCCAGAGACCCAGGCCTGCGGGGAGGGAGAAGGGGCTCGGGTGTGACCCTCGGAGGCATTGCAGGGTCGTTGTTTCTTTCTAACGGAAACGTCCGTCGAAGAGCCACGATGGGAGGCCCCATTTCCCCGCGGCACAAGCAGCGGAGCTACCTGCTCGCTGGCGGCCAGAGTGTCCGCCCCCTCGGCCACGGGAACAACCCACGCGGTCAGTTCTCACCCGGAGACGAATCTGGTCACCCCAAAGGGAACAGAGGGACGCATGTGGAAGGCGCTCTCCAGGGGAGCAAGGGGTGTCCCCCTGCGTTGTCTCTTGTTCTGGTCACTCAGCGAGCGTGAAAAGCCGAGAGGGAGGCGGCATCCACCGGCGTTGGTGCGTGAAATGGCCACGGTCTCAGTCCTGAGGGGCCTCTGTTTCCCGGCACGACGGCCCCTGCTGCTCTCCAGCCGTACGGCAACCGAGCGACACCGGAGAGACAAGTGTTCTCATCGGAGAGCCGGCAACAGAAACCCATTTCCTGGAGAAGGAAAAGGAATGAAAGAGCCCGAGGCTTTCTGCTGGGGACCCCCCGCGGGCTGTGGGCAGGAGGAGAGGGGCAGGGGAAGGGGGACAGGAGGAGGGGGGCAGGAGGAGAGGGGCAGGAGGAGAGAGGCAGGGGGAGGGGGACAGGAGGAGGGGGGCAGGAGGAGAGGGGCAGGAGGAGAGGGGCAGGGGGAGGGGGGCAGGAGGAGGGGGGCCCGGCAGCTCCACCACGTGGAAGGACGGCTGGAAAGGAATGTGCGAGGCAGAGCGGCGGGGAGGGAGGGGGGAAGGGCCAGAGCTGCCCTGGGACCCGAGTCTTGTGCTGTGTCTCTCACATGAAACCCTGCAGAGCCGGGCAAAGCCATTGCGGGGAGATGTGGGACAGTGCCCAGAGCTCACCTGTCCTGAGAGATGTGAGTTCTACCTTAGAGTGTCCCCGCTGCGCTAACAAACCCCGCAGACCGGGGGCTCACAGACACACAGTTCTGGGGGCTGACGACGCCAGTATCAGGGTGTCCGGCAGGGCCTGCCCTCTCTGTGTTCACAGGCAGGGGGGGCGGGGAGCGCTCCAGCGTCCCTCTCTCCGGCACCAGTGCGGTCACAAGGCTCCACCGCCGAATGCCATCCCACGGAGGACCCAGTGTCAACATGGGGATTGTGGCGAGTTACAACTATGTAGCCAACTTCCAACCAATCAGAGAAAAGGAAATAACAAAGAGGTATACTTAATAAGTAATTAGAGAAGAAAAAAAAATAGTCATAAAAAATAAAAGAAAGCAACAAAAAACAGAATAGATGAGGCATACAGAAAACAATCAAACAACAAACTAAAATTCAACCATGTGGTAGTTACCCTATATAATAAAAGACTAATATGCAAATTGTCCCCATGGGAGTTCAACCAGGAAACCAGGAGTTCCATCGCTTGCTATGACACGTGCTGACCACCGGGGGCAGTGCGGAATATAGCGGGCAACCAGTGGCAGCGATGGGGCACAGAGGGAGCAAGGAAAGGAGGAGGTGGGGAGGCCAGCGGGGGGAACCTGATTGGTCCTGATCGCAGGCCAGGCCTAGGGACCCTACCAGTGCATGAATTTCATGCATCAAGCCTCTAGTGTTAAATATAAATGATCTAAACATTTCCACTGAAGTCAGAGATTGTCAGGCTGGTTAGAAGAGCAAGACCAAACTACGCACTAAGGACGTGCACTTTGAATACAGACACAGAGTTTCAAACAGTAGTTTTGCTTCCCACAGTTTCAGTCCGCTGCAGTCTGAAAATATTACATGGAACATTCCAGAAATAATTCAAAAGTTTCGCATTGCCCACCGTTTTGAGCAGCGTGATGACTCTCTGACTTGCCCTGGAGGCGAACCATCCCTTTGGCCAGCGTGTCCCGCCCGTGGTCACGTAGCAGCCACCTCAGCTACCAGGTCAGCCGTGGAAGTGTACAGGGCTGGTTTCACTCCGCAATGCCCTGAAGTGCAAGAGGAGTGATCTGGAAACCTGGAATGCCGAAGAGAAGCCATAACATACTTTGAGTGGGAAGGTATGTAAGTGTAGGGAAAAATAAAGCATCGTGTGTGCAGGAATGGCACTCTGCACTTCCAGGCATCCGCTGGCCAGGGGGCGGGGGCGGGTGTCTTGAAATATACCCCCTGCAGATCAGGGGGGGCTGCTGTTCTATGCAGACACTCATCACGAGCAATCTAAGTTAATACCAGGTAAGGTAAGCTTAAGGACTGCTACCAGAGATTTAAAAAAATCATTTTATAATGACAAAGGGCCATTCGTCAAGAAGAGCCCAAAACATGTATCTTCTGATAACAGAAGTTCAAATTATAAGCAGCAAAAACTGGCAGAACTGAAAGGAGAAATAGATAAACTCACCATTACAGACGCATATTTCAACAATCACCTCTCAGTAATTGATAGAACAGTAGCTCTTACCCCACAGTCCAAGGACTCAATGAGGGGACTTTCTCCAAATGCTAGGTTCTAGTCTCAGAGCCTGGAGAAATGGCCACCATCTGTGTCCCACAGACCCCTGCCCGGCCTAGGCCAGACTTCAATCAGGACTCCACTGATTACCTCCTGTCTCCACCCCATCTTTAAAGGGGGAGTTGGTGGCCAGGCGGGCGGTTATCAGTGTCAGCTCAGACTCTGTGTGCAGTCCCTCACATGTCTGGGCCTTCCCTTCCCCGTCAGGCACCGAAGAAGCAGGTCCTGGAAGGATGTGGGGTCATCGCGGTGCACGGGCCTGGGGCCTGGGACACGCTGGCTCTTCACGCCATGCCCGCCGGAGTGGCACACAATCCACGAGCCTGCACTGACTACAGTCCACGAGCCTGCACTGACTACAATCCACGAGCCTGCACTGACTACAGTCCACGAGCCTGCACTGACTACAGTCCACGAGCCTGCACTGACTCGTCATGATCACCCAGAGCCCAGAACCTACGTTAGGGTCCACTCGGCACAGAATAGCTTTTCACAGGCTGAGGGTTCAGTACTCGCAGCAGAAGTGATGCAGCCACAAGGGCTGGGGGTCTCGGGCGCAGGCTTCTGTGTCCTCCCACTGCTGGGCCACGCAGGATGCTTTTGTCTCCGGCTCTCAAACCGTCACTGGCACGTGCACAGGAAGTCCAGACAGACTTGGGTGGGGCTCCCTTAGCATGAGCGGATTGTGCAGGCAGAGCCCAGCTCTGTGGCCAGCCTCCTTGTTGAGATCCCCAAGGCTCCACTGGAAGCAGCCATCACTCAACAATGCTGACAAGCGGTAGGTCCTGCTCTGCAGAGAACCACAGGTCAGGCGGCCACGGAACTCACCTAATGCTTCCTCCAGCCTGGCCCCGGGTGGCCATCGCACTCCATATGCCGGATCGCGCCGTGCGGGCGCGGCCTGGGAGAGCGGCCTGCCACGCGCAGCCAGGGCCCAGGGGCACCCGGAGAGTCGGCATTGGCACGGACGCCGTGTCAGATCTTAGGGCGCAGCAGCTGGAGGCTGTCAGTCAACTACACTCCGCCCAGCGTGGGGTCTGAGCCATATCTCCATAGCTACCAAAACCCACTTCAGGAAAAGGTTTTAAAAGCTCCTCCAAATTGTGTGTGGCTCTGTTTCTCTCTCTAGGCGTCCCTCTTGCCGTATCTTAAACTCTCCAGCCATCTCCAACTACTTAACGTCCATGGAATAAGAGTCACGTCCTTTCTCACCTTGGGTTTTTGCCCGTGACCCTCTGCCAGTAATATTACTTTCTTCTCCCAGTTCCTTTTCCTAACTAACTTCTCCTCAGTCTCAGTCAGAGACCATATGTCCCTGAGAAACCTTCTCGCTCCCTCCACTCACTCTGCTCCTACAGTATCCTGTCCTCAACCCTATGACAGCACTCCTCACACTAACTGTAATCCTATGTAATAAAAGGCTAGTATGCAAATTGACCGAATGGTGGGATGACCAGTTGCTATGATGTGCATTGACCACCAGGGGGCAGACGCTCAATGTAGGAGCTGCCCCCTGGTGGTCAGTTCCCACAGGGGAAGCACCACTCAGGCAGAAGCTGGGCTCATGGCTGGGAGTGCAGCTGCGGTGGTGGGAGCTCTCTGGCTTCCATGGCAGCACTAAGGATGTCTGACTGCTGGCTTCGGGCCTAAGTTGTCAGTTGGACAACCCCCAAGGGCTCCCAACTGTGAGAGGACGCAGGCTGGGCTGAGGGACACCCCACCCCAGTGCACGAATTTCATGCACCAGGCCTCTAGTTACTTATAGAAGTTGTGTCTTCCATTAGGTGATGAAATCACAATGTCAAATTGAATTTTACCTAGCCCCTGCCATAGACTAGGTCAGTGTTTCCCAAACTTTTGACATATATGTACCCCTTCTATAATTTTCATAACACTGAGTACCCCTCTTCAAAAAAAAAAAAGGATGTATTTTAATAACAATCAAAATATATTTATTTTTTATTTTTTGGGTACATACACAAATTAATAATAAATGAAAAATAAAATTATTCATAATAAAATATAAATAAAAGTTGTATTAAAATAACATTTATTTGCACACTGGACCATCTCACACCTCACAAGACTGTCTTGACTCATGAGAATGTAGAATTAGGCGCAGCTGAGCACGGTGCAGTGCATATCCCCACCCAACTCCGGTGCAACACGTACCCCCACCAAACTCTTCCCTTACCCCTGAGGGTACATGTGCCACACTTTGGGAAACACTGGGCTAGGTAAATATTTGCTGGCCAACTACTGGGTAATTCTACCCTATTAAATTGCTTAGAATACTGGGGGTTAAGAAGAGAAAGCAAAGTCAATTATTATCTAGCTGTCAATGTTTCCTTACATCCCATTGGCACATACATGTCCAGAAGGAACAATCTTTCTGTGCTCAAAGATTACTGGCATGTGTGCCAAGAAGTCCAAAACGGATGTGGGCGGGGCTCGCTTAGAGCGAGCTGATCATGTAGGCAGACTCCAGCTCTTTCTGGGTTAGAATCCACAAACCCACTGTGCTGAGCCATCTGATCTTCCTGGTTTGGGCAGCTCTGATGACAGGGCTCTTTGGGGAGCCTGTTCCCATGTGCTCCCTAGTTGATGTTCCCCATTCATGTAGAAAATTCTGGACAGTGATTGAGTGTGCTCCTGTATAGGGAAATATGTCTCTCTACTTCCCTTCCGTGGGATAACCATAACTTTTTCCTATTTTATTTTAATTTAAAAAATATATATATTTTGCCGAAACCGGTTTGGCTCAATGGATAGAGTGTCGGCTTGCGGACTGAAAGGTCCCCGGTTCGATTCCGGTCAAGGGCATGTACGCTGGTTGCGGGCACGTCCCCAGTGTGCAAGAGGCGGCTGATCAATGTTTCTCTCTCATCGATGTTTCTAACTCTCTATCCCTCTCTCTTCCTCTCTGTTAAAAAAAAAAAAAAAAAAAAAATCAATAAAATATATTTTAAAAATAAAAAATAAATTTTATTGATTTAAAAAATATATATTTTATTGATTAACAGCCCTAACTGGTTTAGCTCAGTGGATAGAGTGTCAGCCTTCAGACTGAAAGGTTCCAGGTTCTATTCCAGACAAGGGCAGACTGACGCTCTATCTGCTGAGCCAAACCAGTTTCGGCTTTTTTTTTTTTTTTTTAGATCAAATGTTGTTTTTACCTGGGACCCAGGAGAAACAGGTATTTGATGCCCCTCCTAGGGGTTGGACTATTCTAAAGATGCAGGATCTCTTGCTCTGGCCTCTGTGGCGAGGTGGTTGTGTGGCAATGTTTAGCTCCCACACTGATGTTTCTCTCTCTCTCTCTTCTCCCTTCCTCTCTCTATAAATCAATTTTAAAGAAGAAAGAAACAGGACCTCCCAAGAATGCAATTTGCATCTTGGGTCCACAGGAAGATGAGAGGCTCTTTCTAGCATAGTTTGCAAAATACTAAGTAGAATGTTTAGCAGAAAAGATAGAATAGGAAGGAAAGCTGTTTGATATTGTTTGTAGCTGTTGTTTAAAGTGGCCCAGCAAAGCGTCTCTGACTTTGCATCTTCATTACATGCCTTAGAAAAGTGCTTGCCAAAAATTATAGATAAAAACAAATCTTATTTTCACATTTTATTATTTTTCTTGAAACAGCTTTATTGAGATACTAGACGCCCAATGCACAAAATTCATGCAAGAATCGGCCTTCCTTCCCACGGCTGCTGGCACTGGCTTCCCTCGCAGCCCTGGCTTCATTCAGAGGAACGTCAATCTAATTAGCATATTACACTTTTATTATTATAGATAATTGACATACCGCACAATTCACCTATTTAAAATGTATAACTCAATGGTTTTTGGTATATGTAGAGTTGTGCAGCCACTAATCTGCTATTGTATGGATTTGTCTATTCTGGACATTCCATGTAAATGAAATCATATATGTGGTGTTTTGTGACTTCTTTCACTTAACATAATGTGTTCTTCAAGGTCCACCTATGTTGTACCATGTATTAGTACTTCATCTCTTTTAAAAAAATGTGTTTTGCCGAAACCGGTTTGGCTCAGTGGATAGAGCTTCGGCCTGCGGACTGAAAGGTCCCAGGTTTGGTTCCAGTCAAGGGCATGTACCTTGGTTGTGGGCACATCCCCAGTGGGGAGTGTAGAGGAGGCAGCTGATCGATGATTCTCTCTCATCGATGTTTCTAACTCTCTATCCCTCTCTCTTCCTCTCTGTAAAAAAAAAAATCAATAAAAATATTTTAAAATATATTAAAAATAAAAAATCAATAAAAATATATATGTGTACATAGCTTACCATTGCCCCCCCCCCATCTCCCATACATGCCCTCCCTCCCCAGAGTTTTGTGTTCGTTGGTTGTATTTATATGCATACATACCTGTCCTTCGGTTGATCTCTTATCTCCCCCAGATCTCCCACCCCTCCCCGCTGTCATTGACAGTCTGCTTGTTTTATGGTGACTATCTCAGGACCACATGAATAGAATCCGCCCCTCATTTGGCAGTCTGCTTGTTTTATGGTGACTATCTCAGGACCACACGAATAGAATCCGCTCCTCCTCCGGTTCACACCGCCCTCCCCCCAGGTCCCACTGTGTGATCTATTTCTTTGTCTCCCCATTTTCACTGCTTCCCTGAGTTGGTTGGCTCTGAGGATCAACTGTGTCTACCCCGAGAGACAGCCTTATTCGACTAGACTTGCAAAATTGCAAAGCTTCTGTGCTCAGCTTGCAAAATTGCAAAGCTTCTATGCTCAGGTGGAGTTTCAGGGTGGAGCCTCCAGCCTTGGCTTCCTATCAGCCCTGCCCTATGAGGTTCCTGGGTCTCAGTGTCCCTCAGTACTTGCTGCAAGCACCTGAGAGAAAGGCGCCCTCAAGTTTCGCCCACTGCAGGACAGTCTAGTCTCTCTCCCAAATGAATCTGGGTTTCTCTGTTTTTATTGATTTTACAGAGAAAAGGAGAGGGAGAAACATCACTTGCTCAGCTGCCTCCTAGACACCTCCTACTAGGGATACAATCTTCAAACCAAGCACTGCTCTGACCAGGAATGGAACTGGGACCTCTTGGTGAATGGCAGGATGCTCAGCCATGAGCCACACTGGTCAGGGCTCATTCAGGACTTTAATTGTGAGTGTATATTTGTAACTGGGATCAGATTGTAAGTACTGCCTGTGCAAAATGGAATTTTTAAAAAAATAAATCTTTATTGTTCATATTATTACAAATGTTCCTCATTTTTTCCCCTCCATTGCTCCCCTCTGCCAGGTTCCCACCCCACCCTCTGCCCTTCTCCTACCCCCCATTGTCCTCATCCATAGGTGCACAGTTTATGTTCAGTCTCTTCCTGCACCCCCCACTTCCCTTTTCCCCGAGAATTGTCAGTTGACTCCCCTTCTATACCTCTGATTCTATTATAATCATCAGTTAATATTGTTCATCAGATTTTTTAAATTCCCGTGGTTTTTAGATTCACTTGTTGATAGTTACGTATTTGTTGTTCATAACTTTTATCTTTATTTTCTTCCTCTTCCTAAAGAACCCCCTTCAGCAATTCATATAATTGTGGTTTGGCGGTGATGAACGCCTTTAGCTTTTTTTTATTTTTTATTTTTTATTTGTGAAGCTCTTTATCTGGCCTTTGATTCTGAGTGATAGCTTTGCTGGATAGAGTATTTTTGGCTGTAGGTTCTTGCCATTCCCATCTGGCCTGCATGGTTTCTGTTGAGAAATCAGCTGACAATCGTATGGGTGCTCCTTTATAGGTAACTACCTGCTTTTCTCTTGCTGCTTTTAATATTCTCTCTTTGTCTTTTGCTCTTGGCATTTTAATTATGATGTGTCTTGATGTGGTCCTCTTTGGATTCCTTTTGTTTGGGGTTCTATGTGCTTCCTAGACTTGTAAGTCTATTTCTTTCACCAGGTGGGGGAAGTTTTCTGTCACTATTTCTTCCAATATGTTTTCGCTATCTTGCTCTCTCTCTTTTTCTGGGACCCCCAAAATTCTGATGTTGGTGCACTTGAAGTTGTCCCAGAGGTTTCTTACATTATCTTCAACTTTCTGGATTCTCTTGTCTTCTTGCTTCTGTGGAGGAGTGTCCTCTGGCTCTTTATGTTCCGAATCTTTGATTTGGTTCTTGCAATTTTTCCATTCTGTTTTTAGGACTCTGTATAATATTTTTTTTTATTTCAGGCAATGTATTCTTTATTTCTAGTTGACCCCTTTTCATATTCTCATAGGTCTCATTTATTTATCAGCCTTTTCTAGGAAATTCTTGAAAAACCTTATAACCGTGGTTTTGAACTCTATATCCAGTCGCTTTTTGTCTTCCATTTCTTTCATTTGTGATCTGTTTCCTTATCTTGGCGTTTTCCCTGCTTCTTGAGTTCAGAGTTCGAAGGGTGGCTTTGTGTGCTAAGGTGTCCTATATGGTTCAGTGGGTCAGCCTCCCAGTTACCTGAGGTGGACACTCTTGGTGCACCCCTTTGGGGACTGTGTGTACAGCCTTATTTTAGTTAAGTCTTGATTGTTGTTGGTATCAATGGGAGGAGCTGACTTCCAGGCCAATTGGCTGTGAGGATCAGCTGTGTCTATGCCAGGGGGCAGCCTGAATCACCTAGCCTTGGAAAATTGCAAAAGCCTCTGTGCTCAGCTTGGATGGGGCAGACTTTCAGGGTGGAGCCTACAGCCTTGGCTTCCTGTCAGCCCCACCCTATGAGGTTCCTGAGTCTCAGTGTTACTCAGTGTCCTTTGGTACTCGCTGCAAGCACCTCTGAGAAAGGTGCCCTCGAGTTTCGCCTGCTATCAGACAGTCTAGTCCAGCCCTGGGCAAACTATGGCCTGCGGGTCGGATCCGGCCTGTTCAGCTGTTCTAACCAGCCCACAGAACTGAAAGAGCGGAGGGTTCTCTTGCTCTCCCATCTGCTCCTTCACCAGCAGCCCAAGATGAGAGTACCAGCATGGTCAGGTTGCTTTTGTTCCAGCCCTCCCGTCCAGTTTAAGAACCCATTGTGGCCCTCGAGTCAAAAAGTTTGCCCAGCCAAAACTGGTTTGGCTCAGTGGTAGAGCGTCGGTCTGCGGACTGAAAGGTCCCAGGTTCGATTCCGGTCAAGGGCATGTATGTTGGTTGCGGGCACATCCCCGGTGGGGGGTGTGCAAGAGGCAGCTGGTCGATGTTTCTCTCTCATCGATGTTTCTAACTATCCCTCTTCCTTCCTCTCTGTAAGAAATCAATAAAATATATTTTAAAAAAAAAGTTTGCGCACCCCTGGTCTAGTCTCTCCCCCAATGAGCCCAGAACTGAGGTTTGAAGTGGGGTTCAGTGCAGTCCGGAGCTTATGTCTCCTTCCAGCGGCACAGTCAACAGTCTGTCCTCTGTGCGCAACATGCGCGCCTCCGGCACTCTGCCTGCTGCCCCGAGTTTCCTCCTTACAGCCCAGGTTCCCTCTGTATGAGCCTGGGTCCCCAGGGTCTCGCCCAGAACTGGGGTTCTGTGCAGTCCGGAGCTCTTATCTCCCTCCCACTAGGGAACACCAGCAGGCACTCAGACGCCCCCTCCTCTCCCCATGCGTGCATTGTGTCTCTGTACCTTAAGCTTCTACAGCTCCTCTGATTTTCCTTCTGGTTTTCTTTTTCCTTCTAGTTGTAGAATTTCCAGTCAATCAACTTTCCTGTAGTTCTGGATAATGTCCATTTTGTATTTTAGTTATATATTTTGAAATTGTTGTGCGAGGCTGCAATTAGGTGTTTACCTCTGCTGCCATCTTGGTTTTTCTCGAAAAAGAGAATTAAAAAAATATTTTATTGATTTTTTACAGAGAGGGAGAGAGATAGAGAGCTAGAAACGTCAATGAGAGAGAAACATCGACCAGCTGCCTCTTGCACACCCTCTACTGGGGATGTGCTCGCAACCAAGGTACATGCCCTTGACCGGAATCAAACCTGGGACCTTTCAGTCCGCAGACCGATGCTCTACCACTGAGCCAAACCGGTTTCGGCTTTAAAAAAAAAATTAAATTATTATCTGTGTACATATCTTACCATTGGGCCCCGCCCCCCCCACCTCCCTTATGTGTCCTCCCTCCCCAGAGTTTTGTGTCCATTGTTTGTACTTATATGCATGTATACAAATCCTTTGGTTGATCTCTTATCTCCCCCAGATCTCCCTCCCCTCCCTGCTGTAATTTGACAGTCCGCTTGTTGCTTTACCGTCTCTATATCTATCTTTTGGTTCATCAGTTTATAATGTTCTTTATTATCCATAAATGAGTGAGGTCATGTGGTGTTTCTCTTCATTTACTGGCTTATTTCACTCAGCATGATGTTTTCCAATTCCATCCACACTGCAAATGATAAGAATCCCCTTTTTTTACGGCAGCATAGTATCCCATTGTGTAGATGTACCATAGTTTTTTGAACCAATCATCTGCTGATGGGCACCTAGGCTGTTTCCAAATCCTAGCTATTGTAAATCGTGCTGCTATGAACATAGGGGTGCATGTATCCTTTCTGATTGGTGTTTCTAGTTTCTAAGGATATATTCCTAGGAGTGGGATTACTGGGTCAAATGGGAGTTCCATTTTCAGTTTTTTGAGGAAGCTCCATACTGTTCTCCATAGTGGTTGCACCAAAGAGGGTTCCTTTTTCTCCGCATCCTCGCCAACACTTGTTTGTTTTTTTGTTGATGGCCATTCTGACAGGTGTGAGATGGTACCGCATTGTTGTTTTGATTGGCATCTCTCAGATAATTAGTGACTTTGAGCAGGTTTTCATGTGCCTCTTGGCCTTCCTTCTGTCTTCTTTTGAGAAGGTTCTATTTAGGTCCATTGCCCATTTTTTAATTGGCTCATTTATCTTCCTTTTATTAAGTTGTATAAGTTGTCTGTAGATGTTGGAGATTAAACCTTTATCAGTGATATAATTTGCAAATACGTTCTCCCATACAGTGGGCTTTCTTGTTTTGTTGGTTTCTTTTGCTGTAAAAAAGCTTTTTATTTTGATGTAGTCCCATTTGTTCATTTTCTCTTTAGCTTCCATTGCTCTAGGGGCAGTATCAGTGAAGAACTTCTTTTGGCATATGTCAGAGATTTTGCTGCTTGTGGATGTCTCTAGAATTTTTATGGTTTCCCGTCTTATGTTTAAGTCCTGTATCCATTTTGAGTTTATTTTTGTGTATGTTGTAAGTTGGTGATCTAGTTTCACTCTTTTGCATGTATCTGTCCAATTTTCCCAACACCATTTATTGAAGAGACTGTCTTGTCTCTTTGCATTAATAATGTCTTTTGGGGCACACAAGTTTACACAGAAATAACTTCACATTTGATAAATGGGCCACAGGACAGTAAATTATATGCCTAAAATGCAGCTGCTTATTTTATGGTATATTTTTATCTAGATTTTTCATGGCTTAGTGTCCTCATCCAGTGTTGTTTTTTTTCCCCTTAAGCAATGACATTTATGCAGACATGTCACTGGAAGCTGGAATACAAAATTTAATATTTAACAGCCCTGTGATGGATGTTATCCTAACATCACAGAGGGAGGAAATGAAACGAGGAAAAGTGGGCCAGATTCCTGATTCTATCGCCTGGTGGATGTTGTCCTTGAACAAGTAACCAGGTTTTGGGGAGAATCAAGTAAGGCGGATATTTCAAACCCTCTCGTAGATACCCAGTAAAGAACCTCTGAGAGTAATCGCTAAGGCCTGCTGCAGTCGCACCGGTAGTAAGTGGTAGGCCTGCTGCTGGGATAGAACTTCAGGCCTGAGCGTGAAAACCCATTCAGGAGGGTGTTCCTCTGAAACACAGATTGCCGGGAGTGGCCTGGAAATACGTGACAGCAGACCAGCTACTGTGTGAAACCGCCTTAGGGTTGGCTGGGCTTAAGGATACCTCGCCCATGGGTCACATTCAACCTTCGACTCCCGCTCCCCTGACTTTGCTTTTGTTTCTGTCTTTCATTTTCAGAGGGTTGACCTTTTCTTGTCTTCATCTCCAATTGATAGTACTTCCTCCCCACCGCACCCCAACCCCAACCCAGGGGCCAACAACAGGGGCCAATGGCTTTTTATATTCTCAGAAAGGAGGTGAGAGCGTGTTGGGTAACATTTAATTTTTAAACCTCTGCTCACATCCTACCTCCTCACACCCCCCTCCCCGCCAGCAGCACCCAGTTACCCAAGGCACAAAGCCGGCGCCACTAACAGCACCCCCTATTCGGAAGCGGGGAGCAACAGCCAACATTTGAAACATTTGAGCCAGAATGCCGGCTGGAAACTATCCCATCAGGCTTTTTTCACCCACCAACCCGTTTAATCCTCAAGACAACCCTGCTGTGGTCTGCATTTCACACAGAGAAACCGAGGCAATACATTTAACGAACCCGAGGTTACACACCAGCAGCCAGCATCCCAGCCAGGCCTCGGACCCAGGGCCCGCCTGCCCGCACACCGTCTCCGGGAGGCCTCGCCCCGGCCCCCCGCCCTCGGTTCGGATCTCCACGCCGAGGGCACGGGCACCCGGCCCGGCCCGCAGCCCGCCCGAGGCCCGCCCGCCCTGGGCACCCGGCGGCGCCGCCCGCAGACTCCCGGAGAGGGGCTCGGGCCCGCGGGGCGGGGGTCTGGGGAGCGGCCGCTCCCGACGGCGGGACGCGGGTGCGGGCGCCTCTCCGGCCCCGGCCGAGCGGCGGGTCCTCGCCGGGGCCGCCCCGTGCGGTCGGGCTCCGGGCCCCGCGCGGCGGCCGGTCCGTGGGCTGCCCGGAGCGCCCCTCGCCGGCGGGGCCGCACCTCCGGGCCTCCCTTCCGGGCGCGGCCCGCGGGGAGGGTCCCGAGCGGCCCCCGGAGAAGAGGCGGCGACGCCGGGGCGGGTTCGGGGCCCGAGGGAGCGGCCTCCGAGCTGCTTCCCCGCGGGCGCCGCCGCCCCGCGCCCCTCCCCGCGGCTCCCGGTCAGCGCCCGCCGCGAGCGGGCCCGGGCGGGGGCGGCGGCCTCGAGCGCTCGCGCGGCGCCCCCCGCCTCTCCTCAGGCCGGGCCGGGCCGGGCCGAGGCCGCTCCACCCGCGGCGCCCCTCCGCAGGCCGGGCCCGGCCCTCGGCGGAGCGGGAGCGGGGGCCGGCGGCGGGAGCGGGAGCGGGAGCGGCGGGGAGAAGGCGGTCGGAACGGGAGCGGCGGGAAGAAGGCGGCGGGAGCGGCGGGAGCGGCGGGAGCGGCGGCGGCGGCGGCGGCGGGCGGCCGCGCTCGCATTCGAACCTCCCTCGCAGCGGCCGCCGCCCCACAATGCACCGCGGCGGGCAGCCTTTGAAAAAGCGGCGCGGCTCGTTCAAGATGGCGGAGCTCGACCAGTTGCCGGACGAGAGTGAGTAGCGCCGCGGAGCACCCCCTCCTCCCGCCGGCCGCCCGCCCGCCCGCGGGCCGCCCCGGCCGCGACGGGCGCCCGTGCCCTCGGCCCGGCGGGCGGGCGGCCCCCGGCCCCGCCGCGGCCCCCGGGCCCCCGCGCCGCCGCGCCGCCGCCTTTGTTGTGGGGTGTGGGGTGTGGGGTTGCGGGAGCGCCGGGGCCGGAAGCCCGGAGCCCGGGGCCCGGCGGGCGGCGGCGCGGGGGCGGCGGGCGCGGGGCGGGCGGCGGCGGAGGGCCGGCCGGCGGCGGCGGGCGGCGGGTTACGTAACTCCGGCCGAGGGTCCCGGCCCCGCGCCGCCGCCCCCGGCCCGGCCCTCCCCGCGGCCCCCGCGCCGCCCGCCGCCCGCCGGGAAGCGTTTCCGTGTCAGCGGGGCCTCCGGGACCACAGGTGGCCGCCCGCCCCGGGCCCGGCCTCCCCGCGCCCGCCCGCCGGCTGCCCGGGCGACGGCGGCCTCGGAGCCGGCCCTCCCCACGGACGTGACCGCGGCCCGGCCCTCCCGCCCGGACCCGGGCCCGCGCCCGCCCGCGCCCAGCAAGTAAACACGGCGGAGCGCCGGGGAGGCGGCCGGAAGGGCGGCCGTGGGCTCACCTGTGCGGGGGGCAGTGCCCCGGGCATGGGCGCCCCTGTCCCAGGTCCCGGGTCCCAGGTCCCAGGTCGGCCGTGTGCTCGGACCCGGGTTGGGCCCCGGACGGACCTGTGTCCTGGGGCCGGGAGCCCCCAGACGAGGCAGGAGTGGCAGGAGCTGACCTCCACCTCACACGGTCCCGGGTTGGAGACGGGTGGCAGGGCGAGCTGTGGGCACCGGGCTTACGGGCGGGCGGGCTGGCGGTGATGGAGGACCCAGAGCCGGGGCTGCCACCCCAGGTCCCGCCATCTAGGCCCCGAGATCCTCCCCACCGCCTAGAAGTGGCACCACGAGAGCCGTTATCCTGGTGGGGCCATGCCGGTGAAACGGGGTGAAACGGGGTGAAAGGGGGTTCCCAGCGGTCCCGTACCACCGGCATCGGGATGTGCACCCAGCGTGTTCACCTGGCGGGTGGGGGTTGGGGGGGCGTGGGTGGCAGCTTGGAGAGCAGGGAGACCCCACCCAGCTGGCCACTGATGGTGCCGCCGTCAGCCCGTGGAGCCGTGGAGCGGACTGTGGGCGGAGGCGTCCTTAGCACACTGGCCCGGAAGCTTGAGGAGGGACGGGGGGTAGAGATCGGCCCTCTGCCAGTTTTAGTCCAGGGGTCGAGCGAGCTAACAGACTAGCCAGTAGCTGGTCTGGCTTCGTCGGTGCCAAAGGCTACCGTCCATTGAGCGCTTAGGATGGACCAGCTGCGGGGGGACAGCGTTTGCGCGTTGACCCTCACTCTCGTGCGGTAAGTACTCGTCCTCGTTTGATGTTATGTTTGCGGAAACCGAGGCTGCCTTCAGCCCAGGTCTTCCCTCCGGAGCGCCTGTTCTTGACATCTCGTGCCTGTCTCACGTCTCCTCTTAGATGCCTGAGGCCCCTCAAACTTCACGGGTTCGAGATCCACCTCATAATCCCATCCCGGGAGAGACCCTTCCAGTGGCTCCTGTCTTAATGAATGGCTTCCCTGTGCGTTCAGCTGAAACCCAGAGGTTATATTTGGAACTTCCCCCTTTTTTACTTTCCCTATTTAAGCCTTTACTAAGTCTTGTAACTTTTGCCTTAAAAAAAAAAAATTCTACCTACTTCTCACCACGCCCCGGTCCACGCCGCCAGCATCCATTCCTTGCACTAATGACTTCAGCCTCCTGACCTTCAGCCCCACCCCTGCCATCCCGCCTCAGCCTGCACCCAGAGGGTGACGGAGAGGTATGTGCCCCAGCTGCCTAACGCCCCCTGGCCCGCCCGGCTTCACTTGGTGGCGCTCACCGGTCCTCTGTCCTGATCTTCTCACTCCGCCCCCACCAGGCAGGCCGCGCCTGCTCCTCCCTCCCCTCACTTCCGGTCACTGCTGCTTCTCCTTTAGTCCCTTTTTACGTGTCTCCTCCCTGACAAAGATGACATCTCACCAAATCTTTCAAACCGCTGTGGTGGTAACTCTGGTTAGCAGTTGCACCAAGAAGGTACCGTTACTGATTTTCTTCACTCCAGTCCCATGCCAGCACCTGGCTGGCTTCTCTGACTTTTTTTCATACCATGCCCCTTGCTAGCTGCTCCTCTAGCTTGGTGGTCTCCCTCTCTCCCTGGAATATGCTACACTTTCTACCTCTTTTTTTTTTTTTTTTTTTTTTACCTGCTGTTCTACCAAACTCTGGTTTGACTTCCTGCTCTTGCATGATTGGACCTTTCAGGTCTCCCCTCCTCCGAGAACCTTCCCTGACTGCCCTGTGAAATCACTCCCTCACTCGGTCACCTCCTTGGTTTCCCTTATAACAACTGCCCAATGTGATTCTCATCCTGTGTGCTGGCCTACTGTGTGTCTCCTCCCACTGTGTGCACGCTCCCGAGAGCAGAGGCGTTGCTTATCTTTTCCTTCCTGGACCGAGCCCTTAGAATAGTGCTGTCCCTCAGCGAGTATTTGTTGAGTGAATGAATGAACATATGCGGTTAGAGCAGGATTCTAACTTAAATTCACATGCCTGTAAAGTCTGTGTTCTTAACCTAATAGTTGTGGGTTTTTTTAATTGACAAAAGTCATACTAACAGCATGATAGTAGAACTAGCCATGGTCTATGTGCATTGTTCTCTAAGCACTTCTCCATGTATTAACAACTCATGTTAAGCTGCAAAGAGAGGTTAAGTAACCTGCTTAAGGTAACATAGCAAGAATGTGGGAGAGCCAAGATTGAAATACAGCTAGTCTCAATCTGCTCTCAGCCACTCTGCAACACTTTCTCTCAAAAAAGGTGAAAGAAGATAGGTCAGAGCCCCCAGACAGAGTCCCTGCCTTCATGGAGCCGGAATGGCTGTCCTCGCTACTCACACCTCTCCTCAGACCTCTGCTCACATACCACCTTTAGACAAGCTAAGCTTGAGCTTTTATAGGAAAATGGCCTTCCCTCCGCCCACTCCACATTCCCTGGTCATGTCATCCTGCATTATTCTGTTCAGGTGGTGTGTGTGTGCCTCCCTCCCTAGAAGGTGAGTCCGGTAGAGCTGGGACTCCAGCTGCTTTGCATGCTGTCCCGTCCCATGTTCCTGTAGCAGAGACGGATACAGTCCTGTCCCATGTTCCTGTAGCAGATACAGGCGCTGTCCTGTCCCATGTTCCTGTAGCAGAGACACATGCTGTCCTGTCCCATGTTCCTGTGGCAGAGACAGGTGCTGTCCTGTCCCATGTTCCTGTAGCAGAGATGGATACAGTCCTGTCCCATGTTCCTGTGGCAGAGACGGATACAGTCATGTCCCATGTTCCTGTAGCAGAGACGTATACAGTCCTGTCCCATGTTCCTGTGGCAGAGACGGATACAGTCCTGTCCCATGTTCCTGTGGCAGAGACGGATACAGTCCTGTCCCATGTTCCTGTGGCAGAGATGGATACAGTCCTGTCCCATGTTCCTGTAGCAGAGATGGATACAGTCCTGTCCCATGTTCCTGTAGCAGAGACACATGCTGTCCTGTCCCATGTTCCTGTAGCAGAGACGGACGCAGTTGGCAGTCTATACTTACTCCCAAATGAGTCAAGACCACTCCTTTTTCTCAAATGACCATATTTCTCACGGTAGCCACGCTGAGTGGGTGTGTCCTGCCACCACCACTGTTTCTGTTGTGTTGTGTTGTGGTGTTTGAGGTTTCTTAGCAAGACTTGACAGCATTTCTCCCCACTCTCCCCCACAGCTTCACTGCCTTTGGCCATTAAACTTCACTTTGCCCCACGGAAGCTGTGAGGGTGTCCTGTTAACCGTTCTCCACATCTGGGCAAGAGGGTAGAGTGAAAGCAACAGTGGCTTTGATGTTGAAGTTCATGTTCTTTCTCTGTCCCCTGAGATTATCTTTTATTTATCAGTGTATGTGTAGTGGCTTCTTAAAGATGTTGACACGCATTTTGAACATGCCATTTAAAAAAATGTCTTTTCTCAATGCAAGTCACTGACCACATTTCAAATGACTTCACTCCTGCCTGACTTAGGTTGTAGTCTTACAAATGTAAATGGATGTCACAATAACTGAGATGAGAAAGTAGCTGGTTATGAAATAAAACAAAGTTGAAAACTAGGAATGATGAGTAATTTGACTAGTAAAAGAAAATGATAGGTGTTCTAAACAGAAGATTTGTTCATCTACACTGAGTGGCCAGATTATTATGATCTCTGAACACACAATAATCTGGCCAATCAGTGTGTGTGTGTGGTTGTGTGTGTGTGTGTGTGTGTGTGTGTTTTAGAGGCCCAGTGCATGAATTGGTGTATGGGTGGGTCCAGCCAGCCAAGGGGAGGGGGCATGGGTGGTTGGCCAGCCTGCTGGCTGGTCGAACTCCTGGTTGAGGGGACAGTTTGCATATTAGCCTTTTATTATATAGGATATACACTGAGTGGCCAGATAATTATTATTCATTCAGAGATCATAATAATCTGGCCATTCAGTGTATAATTCTATGAATAATTTCTGGTATGGGGCATAGAAAGGGTGTTTTTCCTTCTGTTAATTTCTTTTTAAAATTGAGTTATAGTGGAAGCCTGTTTGGCTCAGTGGATAGAACATTGGTTTGTAGACTGAAAGGCCCCAGGTTCGATTTCGGTTAAGGGCATGTTCTTTGGTTCAGAGCACATCCCCGGTGCGGGGTGTGCAAGAGGCAGCTAATCGATGTTTCTCTCTCATTGATTTTTCTAACTATCCCTCTCTTTTCCTCTCTGTAAAAAAATCAATAAAATATATTTAAAAAGATAAATATAATTGAGATATAATTGACATAACATTGGTTTTAGGCGAACAACATAAAGATTTGATACACACGCACACACACACACAATCTATGTGCATTGTTCTCTAAGCACTTCTCCATGTATTAACTCATGTTAAGCTGCAAAGAGAGGTTAAGTAACCTGCTTAAGGTAACATAGCAAGAATGTGGGAGAGCCAAGATTGAAATACAGCTAGTCTCAATCTGCTCTCAGCCACTCTGCAACACTTTCTCTCAAAAAAGGTGAAAGAAGAACCCCCAGACAGAGTTCCTAATAAAAGAGTAATATGCAAATTGACCATGCCTCCACTACACCACAAGCCACACCCACAAATCATACCCACCAGCCAATCAGGAGCAAATATGCAAATAAACCCAACCAAGATGGCTGCAGCCATGGAGAGCAGGAGAGAGGCTTGGGTTTCCCCGGAAATGGAGGAAGCCAAGCTTTCTGCCTGTCCTTGCGAGCCTAGGCCTCCACTCCAGGCTACAAAGTTTCAATAATAGGAGATAAATAAATCCCAACAAAAATGATGGTAGCCACAGAGCTAGAGAGAGCAGGAGGCTTGAGTTGCCCCTGGAGATGGAGGAAGCCAAGCTTTCCACCTGCCCTGGCCAGCCCAGACCTCCACTTCAGGCTACAAAGTTTCAATTATAGAAGATAAATAAGTCCCAACAAAAATGGCTGCAGCGATGGAGCAAGCAGGAGACTTGGCTCCCCTCAAGGCTACAAAGTTTCAATTATAGAAGATAAATAAATCCCAGATACCAGGGCCTCCACTTGGGTGGCTGGGAGGCATGGCCAGCCTGCAAAACTACAAGCCATTTCAGGCCCCAAGGGAACCCCCATCCTGATCTGAGACACCCTTCAGGGCAAACCAGCTGGCCCCCACCCTTGCACCAGGCCTCTGTCCTATCTAATAAAAGAATAATATGCAAATTGACTTATTCCAACACACAAGATAGCAGTCCCTATGTGGTCAAATGACTGACCCCCTGTAGACATAAGATGGCCAGCAGTGGAGGGTAGTTAGGGGTGACCAGGCTTGCAGGGGAGGGCTGTTAGGGGAAAACAGGCTGGCAGAGGAGCAGTTAGGCATCAATCAGGCTGGCAGGGAATGATTAGGGGGTGGTCAGGCTGGCAGGCAGAAGCAGTTGGGGCAATTAGGAAGGCAGGCAGGTGAGCAGTTGGGAGCCAGCAGTCCTGGATTGTGAGAGGGATGTCCGATTGCCTGTTTAGGCCCAATCCCACTGTGTTCGGGCCTAAACAGGCAGTTGGACATCCTTCAAGGGGTCCTAGATTGGAGAGGGTGCAGACTGGTCTGAGGGACACGCCCTGACGCCCTGTGCACAGATTTGTATATATATGTACATATATGTATATATATGTTCTAGTATACATATGTTCTAGAGTCTCAATGCACAAAATTTGTGCAGGGGCTTGGCCCTGCCTCTGCTGCAGTGGCTGCCTCTGCCCTGGCCTCCGTCTGGGCCTTGGCTCTGCCATGGCAACTTCTCCCAGAAGGACTTCCAGTCTAATTAGCATATTATGCTATTATTATAGATATACTAGAGGCCCATTGCACAAAATTCATGCACAGGGGGTAAGGTGGGGTGGACCGGAGTCCCCTCAGCCTGCACCCTCTCCAATCTGGGACCCCTTGGGTGGATGTCTGACTGCCGATTTAGGCTCAATCTCGGGGATTGGGCCTGAACTGGCTTTCACAATCCTGGACTGCCGGTTCTTAATTGCTCACCTGCCTGACTGGCCACCCCTTACTGCCCCCTTTGCTGGCCTGGTTGCCCCCAAATGCCCCCTTCTAGCTTGGTCGCCCCCAACTGCCCCCCTATTCCAGCCTAATTGCCCCCAACTGTTCCTCCCCTCCCCCTGCAGGCCTGATTGCCCCTCACGGACCTCCCTGCTGGCCTGGTCGCCCCATGCAGCCTGCTGTTCAGTCGTTTGGTCGTTTCTCACTAACCCCCCTGCTGGCCTGGTTGTAGGCAGCCATCTTGTGAGGGCGTGAGGGTCAATTTGCATATTACCTCTTTATTATATAGGAGGATATACGGAGCAAAAATGATTACCACAATAAGTCTTGCTAACACCCATTGCTACAGGTTTTTTCCTTGTGATGAGAACTTTTCAGATCTGTTCTAGCCTCTTTCCCCTCTAGAACATAGTATTGTTCACTGTAGTCACCATGCGGCACCTCACATCCCAGGAGGCATTTGTCTTATAACCTGTTTCCCCCTCCCTGCAGCCAGCAGTCACTTCTCTGTGCTTGCCTGAGTTTCTTGGTTTGTTTGCTGCCACACACAAGTGACAGAGATCACCCTTTATTATTTTTCAGATGGCTTAGACTCTTTGCAGCTCACATATTCAGTTCAGAGATTTTAGCTTAGTGCTCTCCCTTTTCCATTAGATCCTGTCCTGGTTCACACCAGGAGCTCAGTGCTTCTCAGGGAGCCTGTGGTTACTGCACCAGAATCCCCTAGCGACCCTCATCGATAATCGCTCAGATCCTTCGGTTGGAGGCGGGTCCTGATCGTTCTAATCGCACTGACGTCTGTGCTAGCCAGGGAGCCCTCCGACTCGCAGCTGGTCCCCTGGCCTCTCCTGAACGCCTTCTGCGGCCCGGATCCGGAAGCGTGGCACGTCCGCCTTCTGCATGTGCAAGGCTGCTGCCTGCTGCCCCAGGCCGGGCCATTCCTGCTGCCCCAGGCCGGGCCATTCCGGGTTCCCGCTGTGCTGCCACTCTGATCTTTGCCTCAGTGAATGCCGGTTCCCTTCTCTTCCTTCTCCAACGCCAGCACACTTCTAGATGAAGATGCAACGTTGTGTCTGTCCTGAGTTGTCTCCTTTCCCTCTTTCTACATTTCCCCTGGGAAAGGTCTCCACCTCTCACAATTCAGTAATTCTCCCAGATCTATCTCCCGTTTTCCCGTCCTTCTGAGTTCAGGTCTGTAGCTCAAATTGTCTACTAGTTATTTCTAATTGCACACCCACCATCACTTCAAACTCAACATCGCTAAAACTGAATGGATTGCTTTTACCCCCAAGTCAAGTTCTTTTTTTCTCACTTTGATTATGAAATAATAGTGATTTGTTTTAATTGCAGGCTCTTCAGCAAAAGCCCTTGTCAGTTTAAAAGGTAAGGGTCCCACCATGATTCTATGGGTATGGCATAAGCTAGAGACTTGATTCATTGAATGAATGTGGGTTAGTGTTTCTTCTGAGTTATGATTCTTTATAGCTTTTTAATACTGGTTTACACTGGTGACAATTTACATTCATATGCCGTTACAAATTGGTCCTTGGATGTTAGAAATTACTAAGAATTTCCCCCTAGAATTATTATTATTTTTATTTTTTAAAAATATATCTTTATGTATTTATTTTTTATTTAATAAATTTTTATTACTCAGATTATTACAATAGTTTCTCCTTTTTCTCCCCCAAAGCTCCCTACCACCCAGTTCCCTTCCCGCCCTCTGCCCTTACCCCCTCTCCCCCCAATTGTCTCCATCCATTGGTTATACGATTTCAATTCAGTCTCTCACTGCTCCCCCACCCCCTTATCCTCCTGATAATTATCAGTCCACTCCCCTTCTTTGCCCCTGATTCTACTATATTCACCACTTTATTCTGTTCCTCAGATTTTTTTTTCTTCTCTTTTCCTTTTTTCCGTATATGAATTTCAAGTGGGACACTCTCTCTCAATTGTTTTTGTAGGGAAATACAACAGTGTTTTGTAGCTAATGGCTGCAGACTGTCCAAATGTCTCAGGACCACACGAATAGAATCCGCTCCTCCTCCGGTTCACACCGCCCCCTCCCCCCAGGTCCCACTGCTTCCCCAGGGCACATGGTTCTCCCGGTGTACACGGCTCCCCGAATCCCCTTGGGCACACGTCCCCCCTGGGGCACATGGCTCACCCGGGGCACACGGCCCCTGGGGCACACGGCTCACCTGGGGGCATATGGTCCCCTGGGGCACATGGCTCACCCTGGGACACACGGCTCTCCCGGGACACCCGCCCCCCCATAGAATTATTGATTAAAGAACTTTAATATTAGATTTAAAACATTTATTTTTTAAACAATTCATTAAACAGTTATGCTAAGCTGTATTTTCGCATAATAGCTTATTTTTTTAAAATCTTGCCTTTAAGTAATAATGCAAATCTCTTAAAAATAAAAGAACAATAAATAATTTCCTTTTTGAGAGAAAAGATAATGTTCCTTGGTCTTGCTATTTCTTTCTGTAAGTAGTACATTAGACCAACCCTCTTAATATAGCTTATTTTGAAATTTTACCTTTTGAGCAAGATTCTACTAGGTAAGTACATTTGTAACTAAGCTAGATATTCTAAGGTTCATCAGTCCTTTTAATTTTTAAAACTACTCTGTTGTGCTTTGAATTGGTGATTTACCAAATTAAATCTGGCTTCAGAACACTTATCTTCCAGAGTTACCCTGATTTATTTGCCTACCAACATCAACCCCATCCTTCCTTTTTTCTTTTGTCCTTATTAAAAAAGCATTTCATTATTATGAAATACTTAGTACTTGATAAAACTATTTCATCTTCTTCCTCAATATTAAAACCACTTTTCTTTTAAAAATATATACACACATGGTAAAGTTTCTTATAGAAAACAATTGGAAGCCCAAACTGGTTTGGCTCAGTGGATAGAGTGTCAGCCTGCGGACTGAAGGGTCCCGGGTTCGATTCCGGTCAAGAGCATGTACATTGGTTGCGGGCGCATCCCCAGTGAGGGGTGTACAGGAGGCAGCTGGTCGATGTATCTCTCATCGATGTTTCTAGCTCTCTATCCCTCTCCCTTCCTCTCTGTGAAAAATCAATAAAAAATATTTTTTTAAAAAGAAAACAATTAGAAAATGCTGATGAGCAGCTAGAAGGAAATGAAGCTAATTGCATTTGGTATATCCACCAGGGTTCTGTGTTTCTCTGTATAAAGGTAGCCTTTTTATAAAATTAAACTCATCCTTCTTTTCTTTTTAAAAAAAAAATATATATTTTATTGATTTCTTACAGAGAGGAAGAGACAGGGATAGAGAGTTAGAAACATCAATGAGAGAGAATCATTGATCAGCTGCCTCTTGCACATCCCCTACTGGGGATGTGCCCGCAACCAACATACATGCCCCTGACCGGAATCGATCCTGGGACCGACCCTTCAGTCTGCAGGCCGACGCTCTATCCACTGAGCCAAGCCGGTTTCGGCTCATCCTTCTTTTCATAGTTTGTCTAGTCAGCCACTTATTGAACCTCTCTGGTCGCATACAACTCAAGACACTTCTTAGAATTAATGAGAACAGAAGCACCACACATTTTCTTTCTTTTTTAATTTAATTTAATTTTATTTTATTAAGGTATTATCTGTGTACATAGCTTACCATTGCCCCCCACCACCACCTCCCATTTATGCCCTCCCTCCCCAGAGTTCTGTGTTCATTGATTGTACTTATGTTCATGCATACCAGTCCTTCGGTTGTTCTCTTATCTCCCCCCAGGTCTCCTTCCCCTCCCCGCTGTCATTTGACAATCTGCTTCTTTTATGGTGACTATCTCAGGACCCCATGAATAGAATCCGCTCCTCATTTGGCAGTCTGCTTGTTTTATGGTGACTATCTCAGGACCATATGAATAGAGTCCGCTCCTCCTCTGGTTTTCACCGCCCCTTCCACTGGGTCCCACTGCTTCCCCTGGGACACACGGCTCACCCGGGGCACACTGCACCCTGGGACACTCGGCTCACCCGGGGCACTCAGCCCCCTGGGACACACGGCTCACCTGGGACACCCGTCCCCTTTGGGGGATACGGCTCACCCGGGGCACACGGCCCCCTGGGACACTCGGCTCACCCGGGGCACTCGGCCCCCTGGGACACTCGGCTCACCCGGGGCACTCGGCCCCCTGGGACACTCGGCTCACCCGGGGCACTCGGCCCCCTGGGACACTCGGCTCACCCGGGGCACTCGGCCCCCTGGGACACTCGGCTCACCCGGGCACTCGGCCCCATGGGACACTCAGCTCACCCGGGGCACTAGCACCACACATTTTCATTTTCGAATATCAAGGTTTCATATATTGAAGTAGAAAACACTTAGAAATATGCTCTAAATTCAAGGTTAGAAGTTTTTTTCTTTGCTTTTGGTTAGATTGCATTTATGAGTTAATTCTTAGAAAATTAGAATAGAGGAATTACTAAAAACCAAGAAGAAAGAAGCCACACATATTTTAATAAGAAAATTTAATATTTTCAAGATGCATTGCCTTGCCAAGTTACTTAGAGTTTGACAAAAAGCAACAAAAACACAGATGAGATCTTTCATTTGTAATAAACTAAAATTATTATGATCAGTGTATTTTTTTTCATCTTGGTAAATATTTCATTTATATTGCTATTATTAAAAAGGCAATGTTCATAGTATGAAATCCTTTGAACTTAAATCTTATTAGTAATAATTATTTATTACAGAGGGAAGCTTATCTAACACATGGAATGAAAAGTTCAGTTCTTTACAAAAAACACCTGTTTGGAAAGGCAGGAATACAGGCTCTGCTGTGGAAATGGTAAGGAATTAGTTCTTAGAATATGACAGCTAAATCATTTGTATTATTGTTATGTGCAAGTTCTTATAGCACAGTAAAACTTTTCCAAGTTTTAATGACACATTTGAGGGTTTGTGTGTGTGTGTGTGTGTGTGTGTGTGTGTGTTTTAATTCATTGACTTAAGAGAGAGAAAGAATCAATTTGTTGTTCTACTAATTTATGCATTCATTAGTTGTTTCTTGTATGTGCCCTAATCAGCTGAACTACCCCTCCGGGGCAAGCATTTGAGTCTTTAAGTGCCATTGAGCAGTATATGGTCATATATAAATAAATAATCTGTAGTCTGTGATAATCATTATTAAGCATTTGTTAAGTAATTGTAGTGTTTTTTAAATAAAAACAAAAAAACACCAACAACCCAAACTCGTGCTTTGATTAGTAAAATTTGCATGGCTCTGGTCCCTACACAAAGATGTATAAATACGTGGTAAAACATTAATGTCTTGGGTAGGTCAAGGGTAATGGCGTTTGGGGGGGCAAGTAGAGGCGAGCGTTAGTTGGCTGGCTCAGGATTTGAGGGACCGCTGCTCATCCCTCCCCAGGAGGCTTAGGGTCAGTCCTGAAACCAGCCTGTGCTGGGATGACAGCCGTGACCACCCTCTCCCCCCGGGACAGTTGGCCACAGTGAATGTGCAGGACTGTACCCTCCTGTCAGTTCTGTTCCCATCCTCCTCCTCCTCCTCCTCCTCTTGGGAGGAAGCAGGGGGAAGGCTTCCAGGCAGGGCTATGGAGTGTTGAGACTCAGTGGATTTAATTTCAAGATCCTAACCTCTAACCTCGACCCGATTGGATGCTGCCCATATGTGCTAGCTCTCTGTACCTCCCTCCCTTCTAAATAGGCATGAAGCTGCCTTGAATAGTGGAAGAAGGATTTGAAAAAGGATGCAGGTACTATGGGGCATTATTTCTGTTCTTCTAATGAGACCTCCGAACCTAGAATGGACTGTAAAAATTTTCATGTTATACACCCTGAAGTATATGATGTATTTTGGGCACTTAAGTTATTTTTTTAGTTCTACAGCATTTACCAGTATCTGTTATAGGATTCTCATATTCTTATCTATAAATGGAAATTTAGCTAACAATTTTTCCCAGTTAACAGTTTCTGACCTCAGATCTAGTCTGTTGTATACATTTAGGTTTACCCCGTAGAGCGGCCTTGCAGCAGGCGTGTGTGGTGCCCCTGGCTGGAGTTAACCCCGACACCAGCAGAATGAGAACTGGAATTTCCAGAATTTGTCTTCCGGTCTCCACTCAGAGCTGCTAGTGTGCTAATGAGATTGGTTCTAGTTTCATCACCAGCTAGGTGTTTTATTTGTAAACATTTTGCATAAATATGTATCTTACTATTTTCTAAATCTGAGATCATTTGTACTTTGTATTGCCTGTACTTTATCCTTCTGTACTGCTTGCTAATAATCTAGAGTTAACTGTGCTTTCCAATATAGAATTATATTTTGGAACAAAAATGGGAAGTGTTCAGTCTTTTCATGAAATAAAATAATTTATATCATAGCCTTTCAGAAATTCAAAACGAAGCCGATTCTTCTCTGAAGAAGATGACAGACAAATAAATACAAGATCACCCAAAAGAAACCAGCGGGTCGCCATGGTGCCACAGGTATGTGTGTGCTGACATTGTTCCATGGGACAGAAAGTGAGCAATTGCTCAGCAATAAGTTTATATTTATAGTTACATTTTGAGTAACAAGTTCTTGCCTTTAAATCAGTGCTCCAGCTCAGCTATTGTAGTTACCTAGAAAATGCCATTATTTTGAAACCAGACTAGAAAGCCAGACTTAAACCAGAGTAGAGAGCAGCCCTCAGTCTTACAGTAGACGCTTTCTTATAAGAATGGACATAGTGGACATGAAGCAAATGGGTTTGGCGATATGGAATCAGCTTGGGATTTGGCCTGGAGATGAGAGCATCACTGAGGGAAGCGTGTTGAAGACTACCTTTATCCAAGAGGAAAATATATGCCATGAAATAATAGCTCCTTTTCACTTTGTCATTTTTTATTTGTATTTTTTAAATTATTATATTTTTATTTTTAAAAATATATTTTATTGATTTCTTCACAGAGAGGAAGGGAGAGGGATAGAGAGCTAGAAACATCGACAGATGCTTTCAACACACCCCCCACCGGGGATGTGCCCGCAACTAGTGTACATGCCCTTGACCGGAATCGAACCTGGGGCTCCTCAGTCTGCAGGCCGGCGCTCTCTCCACTGAGCCAAACCGGTTTTGGCAAATTATTATATTTTAAAAATATTATTGATTTCAGAGAGGAAGGGAGAGGGAGAGAGAAAAACATCAATGATGAGAGAAAATCATTGATCAGTGCCTCCTGCAGGCCTCTCCCCCCACTGGGAAGCGAGCCCACAACCCGGGCGTGTGGCCTTGACCAGAATCCAACCTGGACCTTTCAGTCCACAGGCCGATGTTTTATCCACTGAGCCAGAACCGCGGGGGCTGGCATTTTTTATTTATTTTAAATATATTTATTGGTTTCTTACAGAGATGAAGGGAGAGGGATAGAGAGAAACATCGATGAGAGAGAAACATCGATCAACTGCCTCCTGCACACCCCCCCACTGGGGATGTGCCCACAACCAAGGTACATGCCCTTGACCGGAATCAAATCTGGGACCCTTCAGTCCGCAGGCCAACGTTCTATACACCGAGCTAAACCAGTCAGGGCAGGCTGGCATATTTTAAAAAGTCATGGTGGACATGTAAGAATCAAAGCAATGAATGAAAATTGGGTAAGGAAATATTAACTTCAAGAATAATGTGGCCTGCCGAAGAGCATCGGTCTTCGGACTGAAGGGCCCCGGGTTCGATTCCGGTCAAGGGCATGTACCTTGGTTGCGGGCATATCCCCAGTGGGGGGTGTGCAAGAGGCAGCTGGTCGATGTTTTTCTCTCATTGACATTTCTGGCTCTCTCTCCCCCTTCCTCTGTAAAATATCAATAAAATATATTAAAAAAAAAAAAAAGAAGAAGAATGTGGCGCAAGCTGGTTTGGCTCAGTGGATAGAGCGTCAGCCTACAGACTGAAGGGTCCCAGGATCAATTCTAGTCAAGAGCACATGTTTAGTTGTGGGCTTGATCCCCAATAGGGGCATGCAGGAAGCAGCCAGTCAGTGATTTTCATCATTGATGTCTTTCTCTCCCTCTCCCTTCCTCTCTGAAATCAATAAAAATATATTAAAAAAAGAGAATAATGTGATTTCCCCCCTCTCAGATTTTTAATTTTTGAAAGTCATTCCCTACTTCCCTATCATTTTTGTTTGTTTTGTTAATCCTCACCAAGGATATTGTGCCACTGATTTTAGATAGAGTGGAAGGAATGGAGGGACAAAGAATGGGAGGAGGGGAAAGAAGGAGGGTTGGAGGGAGAGGGAGACAGAGACAGAGAGAGAGAGGAGAGGAACATCAGTGTGAGAGAGACATATCAATTGGTGGCCTCCTGCGTGAGCCCCTACTGGGTGGGTATCAGACCTGCCACCCAGTTCTGTGCCTGTGACTGGGAATGAACCACTGAACGAACCCCACGGCCCGGGCTCATTTCCCCCAAAGTGATAAAGACGTCAGCGTGGAGGGTCACAGCAGAGGTGCTCTTTCTCAGCCAGGGATTGGGCATCAAAGGAATTAAGGAGTGGACAGCAATATGCCCTACCAAACACATAAACTGTCTTCCAGGCCTTTATGATCATCCCAAATAGTAAAAATGGTTATGTTCTGTAAAGTGAACAAAAAGGTATTTTGAAAAATGTTTAATGACAATAACAAATGTACATAAGCATTTAAAATTCAGTTTAAAAAACAGAAATAATACAAAATGTGCATAGTTTGACTCAGTAGGTGCTGGATACAAGGTTGAATGGATATATTTAGGAGAGGTGTGTGTTTTTTTTTTTTTTTTTAATTTTATTTTATTAAGGTATTTTCTGTGTACATAGTTTACCATTGCCCCCCCCACCTCCCATTTATGCCCTCCCTCCCCAGAGTTCTGTGTTCATTGGTTGTACTTATGTTCATGCATACCAGTCCCTCGGTTGTTCTCCCATCTCCCCCCAGGTCTCCTTCCCCTCCCCGCTGTCATTTGGCAGTCTGCTTGTTTTATGGTGACTATCTCAGGACCATATGAATAGAGTCCGCTCCTCCTCTGGTTTTCACCGCCCCTTCCCCTGGGTCCCACTGCTTCCCCTGGGACACACGGCTCGCCCGGGGCACACTGCACCCTGGGACACTCGGCTCACCCGGGGCACTCGGCCCCCTGGGACACTCGGCTCACCCAGGGCACTCGGCCCCCTGGGACACTCGGCTCACCCGGGGCACTCGGCCCCCTGGGACACTCGGCTCACCCGGGGCACTCGGCCCCCTGGGACACTCGGCTCACCCGGGGCACTCGGCCCCCTGGGACACTCGGCTCTCCCGGGGCACTCGGCCCCCTGGGACACACGGCTCTCCTGGGATCCCCTTCCCCTTTGGGGGGTACGGTTCACCCGGGGCACATGGCCCCCTGGGACACTCGGCTCACCCGGGGCACTCGGCCCCCTGGGACACTCGGCTCACCTGGGGCACACGGCCCCTCTAGGGTGTTGGGGTCGCATATTGGAGGCGCCGCGCTAGCTCCTTGCTAGCATGGCGGGCAGGCTGGGACAGCTGCAGTTGGGCTGAGATGGTTGCATGTGGGGGGACCACCTTCAAAGGTGTCTCGTTCGGTGTGGGAGTGGAGCAGCTGCAGACATGGAGGCTAAGTTCTGAGGTCGCCCACTCCCTGAGCCCAAGGCGTGGTGAGCTCTGTTCTTGGTGGATTTCCTTTATTCTCGGCGGCAGTGGCGGGTGGTGGTGCCAGGTGCAATATTGACGTTCGCTCCTGTGGTTCAATTACCACTGTATTTTTAAAGTTCACATGGCGGTGGTGGTGAGAGCTTCGGCTTGGCCATGTGGCATCAGAGGATGGGCTCGCCTGGTTGGGTAATGGAAGGCTCCGTGCCATTTCCTCACCAGCGCGCTCCATCTCCCTCCCAGCATGGTGGGTGTGCTGGGAAGATTGTGGGCGGGCTGTGATGGCTGCATGGGGAGAGTCCGCCCTCAATGGTGTCCTCTTTGTTGCGGATGTGGAGCTTCTGTGGATGCAGAGGCTAATTTCTGAAGCCACACTCTCTATGAGCCCGGTGCGTAGTGACCTCTGATTTCGGTGGATTCCCATTCTTGGGGGCGGCGATGGGTGCGGCAGCAATGGTAGCTCCTGTGGCTCAATTTCCCCTGTAGTTTTAAAATCCGCATGGTGGTAGTGTCTGATGCTTTGGCCTGGCTATGTGGCAGCGGAGAGAGGATTCTCCGGGTCTGCCAATGGAAGGCGCAGCGCCTGCACAGTGCGCTCGAAGGCCTGGCAGAGCAGGCCGCGGGCGGTGATGGAGAGTCCCCGCAATGTCTTAGTCTTTCAGACTTAGTGGAATGCTTCCCCTGAGCCAGGACAAGCAGCACCACCACAAATATTGGCCAGCTCAGTGCTGCCCCTCTACAGGTGACAGTAGGGGCATCCTCACCTCGGTAGGCCTTTGCTCTTGGAGGTCTTAACCAGTGGAAGGCAGCACGGTACAGAACTGCCCCACCTTCTCAGTCCTCCGCTAGGAGAGGTGTGTTATTAGAATAATTTGAATATCAAGTCTCTAAACGTGGGTTGTTTTAAACTGCTGTTTTTCCTGTAGCTGTTTCTGAGGAAACTTTCTAAGCATTCAGTCTCTTTGCGACTGTAAAGCCATTCTGCTCCGCTCATCGCCTGCCCCTCGGCAGACGCGCCAGTCCCTCCAGGACTGGGCCTCCGCGCAGGGGCCTCTGAGCCGTCGTTTCTAGCCTGAACACGCCTCGTTCTCCCAGGTTTATTTACGTGCCGGGACTTGTGCCCTCACCCTCCTCCAGATTCCTGTATTCTGTGTGTGTTGTTGGTTTTTATTGTTGTTGATAATCCTCATTAAACTCAGTAAGTCATAAAAAGGAAAGATAGTTATATTTGACTCTCAAAATTTTTATTCAATCTTGCATGGTGAAAAATACAGAAACAAAGTGAAAAAACTAGGAAAAAATAATCTTCTGAAGAAAGTACAGCCAATATAAAAGCCCAAAGGCTAATATTCTTTTTTAAAAATAAATCTTTATTGCTCAGATTTTTACAGTTGTTTCTCCTTTTTCTCCCCCAAAGCTCCCTACCACCCAGTTCCCATCCCACCCTCTGCCCTTACCCCTCACCCCCATTGTCTTCATCCATTGGTTATACGATTTCAATCCAGGCTCTCACTGCTCCCCCACCCCGTTACCCCCCTGATAATTATCAGTCCACTCCCCTTCTTTGCCCCTGATTCTGTTATATTCACCAGTTTATTCTATTCCTCAGATTTTTTTTTTCTTCTTTTTTTTTCTCTCCAGTATTTGAATTTCAAGTGGGACATACTCTCCCATTTTGTTTTTTGTAGGGAAATACAACAAAGTGTTCTGTAGCAAATGGCTGCAGACTGTCCAAATTTCTCAGGACCACACGAATAGAATCCGCTCCTCCTCCGGTTCACACCGCCCCTCCGGGTCACACTGTTCCTCCGGGTCATCCTGCTCCCCCTGGTCCCACCGCTTCCCCTGGTCCCACCGCTCCCCCTGGTCCCACCGCTCCCCCGGGTCCCACTGCTTAGGCTAATATTCTTAATATATACAAAATTCTTACAAACTAATAAGAATTCTCTCAAATTTCTCTTCTTTTCTTTTCTTTGAGTTACTGACCCAGATATTTTTTTAAAATATATTTTTATTGATTTTTTACAGAGAGGAAGGGAGAGAGATGGAAAGTTAGAAACATCGATGAGAGAGAGTCATCAATCAGCTGCCTCTTGCACACCCCCTACTGGGGACATGCCCGCAACCACAGTATATGCCCTTGACTGGAATCGAACCTGGGACCTTTCAGTATGCAGGCTGATGCTCTATCCACTGAGCCAAACTGGTTTCGGCTGACCCAGATTTTTAAATGGCTCGTTGGATATACCGTATTTGCCGGCGTATAAGACGATTTTTTGGCCCTGAAAAATATGCCTCCAAGTGGGGGATAGTCTTATACGGCGAGTATATAACAAACTCTGTATTTTGGGTGGAAATGTTAGGGGGTCGTCTTATACGCCCAGTCTCTTATACGCCGGCAAATACGGTATTTTTCAGGGTCAAAAAATCGTCTTATAAGCCGGCAAATACGGTAGTAAAACTGTATTAAAGATCCCTTGTTTTTATCTATGTTGGGAGTTGTTAAGCATAAATAATAATCAATTTACTATAAAATATTATCAGAAAAAGTGTTATTGAAAAGAGTGACTTTTTTTTAAACATATTTTATTGAATCTTCACAGAGAGGAAGGGAGAGGCACAGAGCGCCAGAACATCGATGAGAGAGAAACATCGATCAGCTGCCTCCTGCACACCCCCCCACTGGGGATGTGCCCGCAACCAATGTACATGCCCCTGACCGGAATCGAACCTGAGACCTTCCAATCCACAGACCAACGCTCTGTCCACTGAGCTAAACCGGTTTCGGCGAAAAGAGTGATTTTTTAAAGTTTATATCTATTTGTATTTACCCACATTATTAAATTATCTTATTATTATTATCATTTTAAAATATATTTTACTGATTTTTTACAGGGAGGAAGAGAGAGAGAGACATCGATGAGATGTCTAAGAGAGTTAGAAACATTGATAAGAGAGAATCATCGATCAGCTGCCTCTTGCACACCCCCCACCGGGGATGTGCCCGCAACCAAGATACATGCCTTTGACCAGAATCGAACCCGGGGCCTTTCAGTCCACAGGCTGACACTCTATCCAGTGAGCCAAACCAGTTTTGGCAATTATCTTATTATTTTTGACAGTTACAGTTGATTTTCTTGAGCTTTCTGGATAATGGTAGTTTTGTCTTCTCTTTACAGTTTTCTTATCTAATTGGCTAATTCCATCAAAACAAAGTTAAAAAGTGGTGACAGTTAACATCTTTGACATATTTCTCACTTTAATGAGAATGCCTTTAATATTTAAACATTGAATACTAACCTTTGTATTGGAATGGAGAGAAATGTGTTGTATAGGTTAAAGTATCTGTTTTTATTTTCTTGGTCAGTCTAGGTAAAGGTTTGTCATTTTTTTCTTTAATTCTCACCTGAGGATATGCTTCCATTGATTTCAAGAGAGAGTGGGAAAGAAGGAGGGAGAGAGACAGAGAGAGAGAGAGAGAAAGGGAAACATCGATGCCTACTCACCTGACTGGGTGTGCGCCCGGACTGCAATGGGACCTGTGGGCCTTTTGCATGGGGCAGCGCTCCACCCAACCAGGCCACACTGGCCAGGGCGGTCAGTCATTTCACGTTATTGATTTGGGAGAGAGAAGCATGGACTTGTTGTTCCATTTATGATGCATTCCTTGGTGCTGTTTGTATGTGCCCTGACTGGGGATCAGACTCTCAGCCTGCGTGTAGGAGAGCGCTCTGACCAGCTGAGCTACCCGGCCAGGATAAAGCTTGTCAATTTTGTTGATCTTTTCAAAGAACTTTAGGCTTCATCAAAATTTTTTTCTATTGTTTTTCTGCTTTTTATTTCATTTATTTCTGTTCTAATCTTGATTTTTTTTTCTTCTGCTTGCTTTGGGTATTATTTGTTCTTTTCTAGTTTCTTAAAGTGGAAAGGTAGGTTGTATATTTGAGATCTTCTTTTCTAATATAGGCATTTACCCTATAGATTTACCTCCAATCATTACGTTAGGTATATCATTTAACTTTTAGCCTACTGTATTTTTCAATGGTTTCCTCTATTTCTGTACTATTAAGAATTATTTTAATGGATATTGAATTTACTCAATGTCTTTAGTGAAGGTAATCGTAGGAGTTTTATTGTTTTGATTTATTTTTTTTCTGATTTTTTTTATTTCTTATTAAGGTATTATATGTGTACATATTTTACCAATGCCCACCCCCCCCAACCTCCCATTCATGCCCTCCCTCCCCAGAGTTCTGTGTTCGTTGGTTGTACTTATATTCATGCATACCAGTCCTTCGGTTGTTCTCTTATCTCCCCCCAGGTCTCCTTCCCCTCCCCGCTGTCATTTGACAATCTGCTTGTTTTATGGTGACTATCTCAGGACCACATGAATAGAGTCCGCTCCTCCTCTAGTTCACACAGCCCCTACCCCTGGGTCCCACTGCTTCCCGTGGGACACACGGCTCACCAGGGGCACACGGCCCCCTTGGGACACATGGCTCACCCAGGGCACATGGCCCCCTGGGACACACGGCTCACCCGGGACACCCGGCCCCTTTGGGGGACACGGCTCACCCGGGGCACATGGCGAATTGGAGGCGCCGAGCTAGCTCCTTGCTAGCATGGTGGGCAGGCTGGGATGGCTGCAGCTGGGCTGAGACGGCTGCAGGCGGGGAGATTGCCCTTAAAGGTGTCTCGTTTGGTGTGGAAGCGGAGCAGCTGCGGACACAGAGGCTAAGTTCTGAGGCCGCCCACTCTCTGAGCCCAGGGCATAGTGAGCTCTTTTCTCAGTGGATTTCCTTTATTTGCGGCAGCAGTGGCGGGTGATGGTGGCCGGTGCGGCAGCGACGGTCGCTCCTGTGGTTCAATTTCCACCGTAGTTTTAAAGTTCACATGGCGGCAGTGGCAGAAGCTTCGGCTCAGCCATGCGGCATTGGAGGAAGGACTTGCCAGGGTCAGGAACAGAAGGCGCCACGCCATCTCCACACCAGCACGGAGGGTGTGCTGGGAAGGTTGTGGGTGGGCTGAGATGGCTGCGGGCGGAGAGACCGCCCTCAATGGTGTCTCCTTTGGTGCGGAAGCAGAGCTGCTGTGGACGCAGAGGCTAAGTTCTGAAGCCGCACTCTCCCTGAGCCTGGGGCGGAGTGAGTTCTGTTTCCATGGATTCCTATTGTTTGCGGCGGCGGGTGTGGCAGCGACGGTAGCTCCTGTGGCTCAATTTCCCCTGTAGTTTTAAAACCCACATGGCGGTAGTGGCGGAAGCTTCGGCCCGGCCATGTGGCGGCGGAGGAAGGACTCACCGGGGCGAGAACGGAAGGCGCCGCACCAGCTCCTCACCAGCACGGAGGTGGGCTGGGACGGCTGCGGGCCGGGATGGTTGCGGGCAGGGAGGCCGCGCTCACAGGCTTCTCGTCTGGGCAGGAGCCGAAGGCGCGGCGGAGGCCCCGCATTAGCTCCCTTGTTGTCACGGCGGCCGGCAGGCCTGGCCCACTCCCTGGGCCCCGGGGCGGAGCGAGGTCTGGCTTCCCTCATTCCCGGCGGCAGCGCCTCCGGTAGGTCTGGTTTCACCATAGTTTTAAACTCCACATGGCAGCAGCGGCGTCCTGCTTGGTGTCTAGTTGTAGCCTTCCCATTTCGCCAGCTTTCCTGTGGGTCTGGTGCAATCCCTTTCGATTTTATCTGTTGTTTTTTTCCAAATTGTTGAGGAGGTGGCAGCTTAGGAGACTACCTAGGACGCCATCTTGTTTTGGTCTTGTTTTGATTTATTAACAATGGCAAGTTATATTAACAGTTTTTAAATACTGGACTCTACTTGCATTTTGTTTTGTGTGTTTGTTTATAATCTTTGCATTTTGACATAAATTTCAGTTGGTTGTGCTGTATTCTTTTGATGTTCTGATGGTGTTTATTTTAAGCTTTTTAAAAATTGAGATATAATAACATAAATATTATATTACTTTCAGGTGTACAATATAATGATTGATATTTGTATATATTGCAAAATCATTGCCATAATAAGTCTGAATAACATTTGTCACCACAGTAACAACTATTTTTTTTTTTTATTATGAGATCTTTTAAAATCTCTTAGCAACCTTTCGATATGCAATACTGCATTAACTCTAGTCCGTACACTTTGTGCCCATCCCAGGGACTGACTAATTTTGTCACTGGAAGTTTCTGCCTTTTGACCTATTTGGCCCAATTCCCACCTCCTACCTGTGGCAACCAGTCTGTTCTCTGTATATGAATTTGGACTTGTTTGTGTTTGTTTGGTTTAGATCATACATATAAGTGAGATCATATGGTATTTGTCTTTCTCTGTCTAATATATTTAACTTAACATAATACTCTCAAAGTCCATCCATGTTGCCACAAATAGCAAGAGTTTGTTCTTTTTTATAGCTGAATAATATTGTAGCGCGCGCGCGCGCGCGCGCGCGCGTGCGTGCGTGTGTGTGTGTGTGTGTGTGTCTGTGTCTGTGTCTGTGTATCACATTTTCTTTATTCTTTCATCCATTGATGGACACTTAGTTTGCTTCCTTGTCTTGGCTATTGCAAATAACACTACAGTGAACATGGGGGTATATCTTTTCTTTTTATTATTAAATTTATTGGGGTGACATTGGTTAATAAAAAGGGGGTATGTATCTTTCCGAGTAGTGTTTCATTTTTGTCTGATAAATGGCCAGCAGTGGAATTGCTAGATCATACAGTCGTTCAGTTGTTATTTGAGGAACCTCCATATTGTTTTCCATAGCGGCGGCACCAGTGCATGTTCCCACCCATGATGCACAGTGGCTCCCTTTTCTCCACATCCTCACCAACACTTGTTATTTCTTTAACAATAACCGTCTAACAGGTATAAGGTGAGATTTCATTGTGCTTCATTTTACATATATATTTTTATTGATTTCAGAGAGGAAGGGAGAGAGAGATAGAAACATCAATTATGAGAGAGAAACATCAATATCATTGGCTGCCTCCTGCACACCCCCTACTGGGGCTCGAGCATGCAACCTGGGCATGTGCCCTGGCTGGAATTGAACCCGGGACCCTGCAGTCAGAAGGCCGATCGATGCTCTATCTACTGAGCCAAACCAACTGGGCTCATTGTGCTTTGGTTTGTATTTTCCTGGTGGTTAGTGATGTGGAGCATCTTTTCAGGTACCTGTCAGCCATCTTTGGAAAAATGTCTATGTAATCCTGTGCTCATTTAAAAAAATATATATATTTAATTGATATTTTACAGAGAGGAAGGGAGAGAGATAGAGAGCTAGAAACGCTGATGAGAGAGAAACATCGACCAGCTGCCTCTTGCACACCCCCCACCGGGGATGTACCCGCAACCAAGGTCCATGCCCTTGACCGGAATCGAACCTGGGACCCTTCAGTCTGCAGACCAACGCTCTACTACTGAGCCAAACCGGCGGTTCTCAACCTTTCTAATGCCGCAACCCTTTAATACAGTTCCTCATGTTGTGGTGGTCCCATCCATAAAATTATTTTCATTGTTTCTTCTTAACTGTAATTTTGCTTCTGTTAATGAATCGTGATGTAAATATCTGTGTTTTCCAATGGTCGTGACCCACAGGTTGAGAACCGCTAGCAGGGTCGCCTAAGACCATGGAAAACACAGATATTGACATTGCGATTCATAACAGTAGCAAAATGACAGTGATGAAGTAGCAACGAAGATAATGTTATGGCTGGGGCCACCACCACATGAGGAGCTGTGTTAAAGGGCGGCCCGCAGCGTTAGGAAGGTTGAGAACCACTGACTTAGACCAATGTCAAGGAGCTTGCTGCCTATGTTTTCTTCTAGGAAGAATTTCAAGTTTTACATTCAGTTTTTAAATACATTTTGAGTTAGTTTATGTGTGTGTAGGATAGTAATTCAGTTTTATTCTTTTGCATGTATTTTTCCAGTTTTCCCAACACCATTTTTGGAAGGTCCTGTCCTTTCCTCATTAAATATTCTCGGCTCCTTTGAAGTAATTTAGCATATGTATGCGTTTATATCTGGGCTTTCTACTCCATTCCATTGATCTATGTGTATTTTTTACTTATTTTTGCCAATATCATACTGTTTTGATTACTGAGCTTTGTAACATAGTTTGAAAATCAGGGGGCATGATGCCTCCAGCTTTGTACTTCTTTCTCAAGATTGCTTTGGAGATTTGTGGTCTTTGTGGTTCCATACAAATGTTAGGATTGCTTGTTCCACTTCTGTGAAAAATGCCATTGGAATGTTAATAGGTATTGTATTGGATCGCTAGATTGTTTGGGTAATGTGGACATTTTAATAATACAGGGTGGGACAAAAGTAGGTTTACAGTTGGGTGTACATGAAACAATTTATTCTTCGTATGCGAAGCACAGTTTATTCTTGTATTGTTTATCAATTATTGTTTATTTTCCATACAAACAACTGTGAGCTTACTTTGCCCACTCTGTATTAAATTTTGCAGCCCATGAACACAGAATGTCTTTATAAGTGTTTTTAAATTTCACAGAAATAAGTGATGTTTTCTGAGGTTTACTTTTATTATACTGGGCAGATTTTATTATCTATGTACATTGTCTTTATTTTTTTCTTCTTCAGTGATTTGAAACAACTTAATAGCATTGGAGCCCTGGTTTAATAACAATTCACTGGACACCATGTGGGCCTCGTGCTTGTCTGTATGTTTTCTCTCTGACTCTCAGTTCTCTTACTGGGCTTTTCTGGCCCGAGAACTCTAGGAGTATTTCCCACAAATGTCTTTTTCCTGCTTGCCTTAATAGAAATTGTACTGCAGTGCAAACACGTTGGGGACACATAGTTCACCTTCTTTGTCAGAATGTTTTGAAACCAGAGGCTTTAATTAACTTTGTTAGAATTAGAATTCTTATTAAATAACAGTAATTTCATGTTGGATATTGTTGAGTCTTTCTGAGTACTCACCTACAAGCTACCTTTTTACAAATGTATTCAATGTTATAGACGCTCATTTTACTTAATGGAAATGTAATTGATCGCTGTTTCTTTATTGTATAGAAATTTACAGCAACAATGTCAACACCAGATAAGAAAGCCTCACAAAAGATTGGTTTTCGATTACGTAACCTACTCAAGCTTCCCAAAGCCCATAAATGGTGCATATACGAGTGGTTCTACTCAAATATAGATAAGTGAGTATCATGAATATTACTGGAACCAAAATTTTAAGTTTTTCAAACGTTATAAGCTATAACCTTTCCTGTAGATCCATTTTGATCCTACTTTGTCCTAAATTCCTTTTTCTATTCTTTATTCTGGTTTGATTCATTTCCATTTCTCATAGTTTTTATCCCCTTTTTCTCTTTTGAGGAAGAAATTATTATACATTTTAGTGTAAAATAAAATGAAAGTATCATTTTTATATTACAATTTATAAAGACTGACACAAAGAACCATTATTTGCAATGAATGAGACTTGTTTTATAAATTCTCAAATTTTAAGTGCTAGTATAATAGTAGAGAAATAGTTGATAAGATTTTTAGACATAGTCTTTCTTATTTGGCAGTACTTATGCACTTTAGTGACACATAAATGTTTAAATAAAACATTAAGAAGTTGGTTGAAATCCGTTCAGTAACAGTATTTACTGGTGATTTCTCACCCGTCACATTGTATTCCCTGCCAGTCGGTGGTGCTTTGCTGGCTACTTTCCTTTATTCCTACTTCCCACGCCAGCTGCCCACTCTGCATCCGGTGAATCTCATGAATGTTCGTATTTAAGCCCAAGACCTTTTTAAAAAAATATATATATATTTCTATTTATTTTTAGAGAGAGAAGAAGGAAGAGGGTGAGAGAAATAGAAACATTGATGTGAGGAGAATCATCAGTTAGCTGCCTCCTGCATGCCACCTACTAGGAATCAGGCCCACAAACCCAGGCGTGTGCCCAGACTGGGAATTGAACTAGCCACCTTGTGGTGACAGTACAACACCCAACCAACTGAGCCACACCGGCCAGGGCCCAAGACCTTCACGTACCATTGCTGGTTCTTGATTGCCCAAACCCACGAATAGAATTATTTTTGTCCACAGATTTTCCATAGATATATACGCAGGCTCTGAGGGTGTCGGAGTGTGATCTGAGTTCTTGAACTCCATTCTAACTTCCTGGAGTGCTCCAGTTTTCTAAAATTGATTTATTCTCAAAGAGGGCTCCCTGGTGATGGTGTTACTTTTGGGCCAGACACTGTGTAGCTAACATTGCTTAGCCCGGCGCAGTGCCAGAGCCGGGTAGCTCCGGGGATGTGCTCCTGCGGGACCTTGGACAGCACCAGCTCTCCTGGGCTTTTTCATGTTATTGTCCCGCACAGGCCAACAATTTAATGTAGTTTCAGCCCTTTGAATGTCTATCTGATGCGGATATATTTTGTGTAAAAGTTTGCATTTTGTGATTAGTTTGATGTTGAAAATTGAAGTGCATATTTAAATTTTTGTCTTAAGTAACACATTGTGTTTTAACCTTTAAAATACCATTTCTATTTTGTAGACCGCTCTTTGAAGGTGACAATGATTTCTGTGTATGTCTAAAGGAATCTTTTCCCAATTTGAAAACAAGAAAGTTAACAAGAGTAGAATGGGGGAAAATCAGACGGCTAATGGGAAAACCACGGAGGTAATAATGTTTTGTTTAAAGTAAAATCAATATGTTGGGAGTGTCATTACTGCATTGATTTAGGTTTACAACAAAATGGAGAGGAAGGTTTAGAGATTTCCCATATTCCCCCTTGTCTCCGCACAGGCATAGTCTTCACAGTGAACATCCTCCAACATAGGTACATGTATGACAGTTGGTGAACCTGCATCAACACATCATAACCACCCAGAGCCCATAGTTTACATGAGGGCTCATTCTTGGTGGTGCACATCCTGTGGACTTAGGAATATATGAGGACACACACCACCATTATCATCATGCGGAGTGAGTCACTGCCCTAAGAGTCCCCGCTGCACCTGTCCGTCCCTCCCCCCTGTCCAAACCTGGCAGCCACTGACCTTAGCATGGCCCCCGTTCTGCATTTTATATGGGCATCATAGAGTATGCAGCCTGTTCAGACTGGCTTCTTTCACTTAGTAACGTGGCTTGGTAGCGCATTCTTTTTGGCCGTGAATAATGTTTCGTTATCTAGATGTGCACCATTCGCTACTGAAGGACACCTCATTGCCCCAAGTTTTGATGGTTAGGGAAAAAGCTGCTCTAACCGTCCATGTGCAGATTTCAGTGAGGACCTCAATTTTCAGCTCCTTTGTGGAAATGCAGGGACTGTGGTTGCTGGGTCACATGGTAAGAGTATGTTTAGTTTCATAAGAAACAAACGAATTGTCTTCCAAGGTGGCCGCACCATTTTGCTTTCCCACCAGCAGCGAAGGAGCCGTGCTGCTGGCCGGCTGGCCGCACTGTCGGTGCGGGCGCGGCGCTCTCCTGGGTGCAGTGGCTTCTCCTTCATTGGCTTTTCCCTGGTGACCCGTGATGTGGAACGTCTTTTCGTACGTTCATTTGCCATCTATAGTTCTTCTTTGGTGATACTTGTTTTCTTAAAAGTTTAAGCACACACTGGCCATGTAACCCAACCATTTCAGTCCTGCGTATTCACATAAGAGAAATGAAAGTATATGTTTATATACAAATACCTATACACAAATGTTTGTAGCAACTTTGTTGTAAAAGCCCCAAACTGGAAACAACCCAATCATGCACCAACAGGGGAACAGATAAACAAATTGTGATGCGTCCATAGAATAGAGGACTGTTTTCTATTAAAACAGTCCTCTATTCTATGTAAAAAGGAGTGAACCACTGATACATGACAACATGGATGGATCTTAGAATAACTATGCTAAGTGAAACAAGTCTGACAAAAGAGTACATACAAGATGATTCCATTTATGTAAAACTTTAGGAGATAGAAGTGATGATGGAAAGCACGCAGTGGTTGCTTGGGAAGGGTGTGGAAGTGGGAGGAAGAGGAGGAGTGCACAATAAGGACGATAGTGCTGAATGGGAGCCATGCCTTCAGACTTGATTATCTCAGCTGACGATGGCTTATGGACGTGTGTTTTGTGGCATGAAATCTATGTTTAAATACCTTTGCTTAAGATAAGAGTAAATTTAGTACTTGAAGGCAGGAATAATGAGTAAACGTTTACATGGGCACGTCTAATTTTTGATTCCTGTGTAGTGGGCTCCCTGGGAGCCGGGAAAGGCCATGCTCTTCTTGACGGGGTGTTAAAGGGGAGCTTTTCCTGAAGAGAAGACCTGGACGCAGCTCCCGTTTTGTCGGAGGATGTGAACGCATTCTTCTGCTTGTAGGAAGGAATAATTTGAGTTGTCTCTTTGAGTCTTGCAAGGCCCTGTTTTTAATAAGATGTTTGAAAAGAAACTATTACTTCCGTGAACCCATTTTATTTTATTTTATTTTTTTTTTTTTATATATATTTTATTGATATTTTACAGAGAGGAAGGGAGAGAGATAGAGTGCCAGAAACGTCGATGAGAGAGAAACATCGACCAGCTGCCTCTTGCACACCCTCCACCGGGGATGTGCCCGCAACCAAGGTACATGCCCTTGACCGGAATCGAACCCGGGACCTTTCAGTCCGCAGACCGACGCTCCATCCACTGAGCCAAACCGGTTTCGGCCCGTGAACCCATTTTAAATACAGGACTCGAGAACGAGAGAGAGAGAGAACAATGAGATGGATGGCCTGGTTTAAAGCTCTGTGTGGGGCAGTTATTTTACGTTATTTTTATAATTTATTCTAGATGTTCTTCTGCATTTTTTGAGGAAGAAAGATCAGCATTAAAACAGAAACGACAGAAAATCCGGCTCTTGCAACAAAGGAAAGTGGCGGATCTTTCACAATTCAAAGATCTCCCAGACGAGATTCCTCTGCCCCTGGTTATTGGAACCAAAGTTACAGGTTAGTGAAGACAAGCTTACTAATGCTTCGACTTTTAATTTTTCTCCAAAATAAACTCCATTAGAGAAATGACTTTTAAATTTAGAAAGCTTGCCGAAACTGGTTTGGCTCAGTGGATGGAGCGTTGGCCTGCGGACTGAAAGGTCCCGGGTTCGATTCCTGTTAAGAGCATGTACTTCGGGTGTGGGCACATCCCCAGTAGGGGGTGTGCAGGAGGCAGCTGGTCGATGTTTCTCTCTCATCGATGTTTCTAACTTTATCCCTCTCTTTCTCTCTGTAAAAATATCAATAAAATATATTTTTTAAAAATTTAGAAAGCTTAAACTGTAGCTCTAAAGCAATGTACTATAGAAACGACTGTTTCTTCTGTGAATTGTTTAAATTTCAAAACTTAAAATTCTATTTTTTTCCTTTTTAAAGCAGTCTTTTCTGTGTGGTCTACAAACACCATTGTTCTGTGATCCGTGGGTCTAGACAGTCCATTTCTAACCTATAATAAGAAGAGCGTAATATGCTAATTAGACTAGACAGCCGGTGTCCTGGGCAGCCTTTGGACCGCCGCGCTGTGACACCCACTGGCTCAGGCCAGCCACGGCAGGTGCGGTGCGATTGGTCGAGGGCCTGGCCATTGCCCTGTGATCACCCTGCAGAGGGAGGCCCGGGCCACGGACCGGTGGGCGGTGGCTGGTGGGCGGGGTGCAATCATTGCCCTACGAAGGGAGGCCCAGGCTACCCCACAGCGGCACTATGGGGTGGTCGTCTCCTGACTGTGAGAAGGCACAGGCTGGGCCGAGGGATCCTCACCACCCTCAGTGCATGAATTTCATGCACCAGGCCTCTAGTGATTTAATAAAACTAAATTATTTACTTTGTAGTTTGATCAACATTTTGTAAGAGTATAAATTTTGTCAATTTATAGATGTGGTTCTGTATATTCTTCAGTTATGACAGGGAGGGAAAGTACCACCAAAACTAAGTTTAAATTAATCTTCAAAAATTTGGTAAACTAGCCAAAACCGGTTTGGCTCAGAAGATAGAATTTCGGTCTGCAGACTGGGGGTTCCTGGGTTTGATTCTGGTCAAGGGCACATGCCTTGGTTGTGGGCCCATCCCCAGTGGGGGGCGTGCAGGAGGCAGCTGATAGATGTTTCCTCTCATCCATGTTTCTATCTATCTCTCTCCCTTCCTCTCTGTAAAAAACCAATAAAATATACTTAGAAAAAAAAGAAACATCAATGATGAGAGAGAATCATTGATTGACTGCCTCTTGCATGCCCCAATCTGGGGATCGAGCCCACAACCTGGGCATGTGCCCTGATCGGGAATCGAACTGTGACCTCCTGGTTCATAGGTTGACGCTCAACTACTGAGCCAGGCTGGCCGGGCTCGCATTGCCTCACATGTTATTCTTCTGTTTTTTACTCACAAGAATAGGAGTGAAAATGGTTGTCTCCTTGGATTTTCCTGATGTTATTTCAGATTGGGTTTAAATAATAGTGACACCAAAATGCATCTGTGTGAGGGGTCCCGACACTGCCCCCGAGCTGGTGAGTCACGGGAAGTCAGATGCTCAGCACGCGGGGTCTCGGCTCATCGCAGAGAAGGACACAAAGCAAAGTTCGTGGAGGGGAAGGTGCATCGGGCAAGCCCAGACGAAACGGGGCCAGCTTCCACGGCCCCTTCCGTGGGTCACAGCCTCACCTGGTCCCTCTAACCACAGGGGTCACAGCGCGTGAGGCTCTTAGGTTCCGTGCCCAGTTCTGTCGGGGGCTGGTCACGTGGGCGCTCCTGCAGAGCACATCCTGGAATTCCAGACCCCCAGAGGAGAGCGAGTGCTCGGCACAGATCACGGCGTGTTTCCGAACGTTCTGGGCACGGGACCACCTTTATTGACATTAGTGTGGGACCCTCTGGGAGTTCACGTTCGTGGACGCCAGTCTTACAGGCAGGCCTCTCCCGGGACAGCAGTCTCAGGCCTAGAATATTCAGTCTTCACAGCATCCCTGCCTTTTTTTCTTTTTCTTTTTTTAAAGTTGAACTCTACCTGTTGCTTCATTCATTAGTATAATAACCAGAGTTCTTTTGTCGACTTTTCTTTTTTCCAATTCAGAGTTTAAAGCCATGATTTTAAAATCTTTTGTTTTTAGGTTGGTAGATATGTGGTTTCATTCATATATCAAAATAGGGATCATCATTTATAGTTTATTGTTTCAAACATTTTTGTTTGTTTGTTTCTTTAAACTGAAAAAATGATTTGGTGTATGTGCTTGGCTGAGGAGCCAATGGGGCGAAGCTACCATCTGTGGGATTATGACTGAACGCCTCTAAGTCAGAATCCCGCCCAGGCGGAACGATACGGCAGCGCCGCGGAGCCTCGGTTGGCCTCGGATAGCCGGTCCCCCGCCGTCCCCGCCGGCGGGCCGTCGCGTCCGACCGCCTCGCCGCGGCGGCGTGGCGCGCTCCGCCGCGCGTCGGGACCGGGGTCCGGTGCGGAGAGCCCTTCGTCCTGGGAGACGGGGCGCGGCCGGAAAGGGGGCCGCCCCCACGCCCTTCACGCAACGCACGTTCGTGGGGAACCTGGCGCTAAACCATTCGTAGACGACCTGCTTCTGGGTCGGGGTTTCGTACGTAGCAGAGCAGCTCCCTCGCTGCGATCTATTGAAAGTCAGCCCTCGACACAAGGGTTTGTAAAAAAAGAACAAAAAAAAAAAGAAAAAAAAAAAAAGAAACTGAAAAAATGCGTATTTTTGAAACTGTAAAAGACAACGATACTGTTCTTTCTACGTTTCAAATTACATGCTTGGAGCAGTTTTAGATTTGACAGTTCTTTGTATCTTCCAAACATAATGCCGTGTTTGGTTCTTTTCTCAGCGCGATTACGTGGCGTTCACGATGGTCTGTTCACTGGGCAGATAGACGCTGTGGACACTTGTAATGCTACGTACAGAGTCACTTTCGACAGGACGGGGCTGGGAACCCATACCATCCCTGACTATGAAGTTCTTGTGAGTATGCATAACAGATTTGTATGTCATGTGTACTAAGTATGTTATGTAGACTTTTCTTAGAGATGGTGCTGTGTGATATGACCGCCTTCAGGTCACTGAGGAAAAGATCCTTAGGTTCCAAGCCCGGCCTGTGGGACCCCCGGGACAGAACTGTACGTAAGCATTCCACATTGTTGAGAATCTGCCATTTCTGTGTTACACCTTAACCACACAGCCTCCCGTGTAACAGAACTCGTCACTTCTGACCAGAATAAGCTCTACAACACTTTTGCTTCAGCTGTTGTGTTGTAGTCCTCTTGCAAAATGGTTTTTAAAGTCTGACGTAACATCTTTCACCTTAAAATTTGTTCTCCTGTTTATATCCAGCGTGATATAGGGTAGGTGTTAGTTACTCCCACTTTGTGCGTGATCACACTGAGACGTTAGTAACTACAAATCACGGAGAGCAATGCAGTCAAGGCACTTGAGCTGGTTTCCTGATGGGCTAAGAGTAGAATTCAGATCTTCTGAGTTTCTGATACAGTCCACTAAACTACTGAGCCATTATTTCATTGTCATACTTGATTTAATCATGTCATGAAAATTATACACGTTTCTAATAAGTTAAAATAACATAAATTATTTGTAATTAATTTAAATTAATAAATCTCTACAATCTAACAAAGTTTTTAAAAAAGTGAATAATGAACTTTAAAAAATTTTATTGATTGATTTGAGAAAGAGAGAAACAATTTGTTGTTCCATTTATTTATGCATTCATTGGTTGTTTCTCATATATTGCCCTGATCGTGAATCGAACCCATGATCTTTTGTATGTGGGTGAGCCACACCAGCCAGGGCAATAATGAGCTTTTTATAACAAACTGGTGTCCCAGTGCATGGATTTGTGCACATTAAAAGGAAGTTAATTAGAACCTGGGGTCGCGCTGTGGCTCAAAGGACGTCTTCGGAGTGAGCAGGTCCTTCCAGCAGGCGGGGTCCCTTGGCCTGGCCTGCGGGGATTGGGCCAAAACGGGCTCTCTGACATCCCCTGAGGGGTCCAGGTTTGTGACAGGGCATTTCTGGGGTAACGCACCCCAGAATCAGGCTCCCTCCTCTCTGGTTTTGGGGTGCATCACCTGAGAACTGTCCTTGCCAAGTCACCACAGCTTGTCAGCTCCTGCATTGAGCGTCTGCCCCCTGGTGGCCATTGCGCATCACACCTACTTGGCTGGTCAGATGGTTGCTTAACCTTTTAATATATATAGATTGTTTGCCTCTAAGCATCTTGGAAATTAAATTGTTAGCCTTTAGCCTCCCCTTTAAAACATTTCTTTGTTTAACTTTTAAGGTTTATGAGTCTACAATTAAAAATCAAAATTTCTGCCCTAGCTGGTTTGGCTCTGTGGTTAGAGTATCGGCCCGTGGACTGAAGGGTTGTGGTTCGATTCCAGTCAAGGGCATGTACCATAGCTGCAGGCTCGATCCCTGGCCCTTAGGCATGTACAGGATGTAACCTATCGATGTATCTCTCTCACATCGATGTTTTTCTCTCTCACTCTCCCCCACTCTCTTACACTTCTTTAAGAATGAATGGATAAAATACTCTCAGGTGAGGATTAACAACAAAAACAAAATAAATAGCCCTAACTGGTTTGGCTCAGTGGATAGAACGCTGGCCTACGGACGGAAAGGTCCCAGGTTCGATTCCCAGTAGGGGGTATGCAGGAGGCAGCTGATCGATGTTTCTCTCATTGATGTTTCTAACTCGTTATCCCTCTCCCTTTCTCTCTGTAATAAATGAGTAAAATATATTAAAAAAACAAACAAACAAAATGAGTAAAAATGTCTTTATCTCCTTAGTGCAAAAATAGAAGAATCTTCCTTTTCTGATATGTACTTTTTAAAAACTATGACTATTGTGAGGGTTTCCTTATCCAACATAATTTTTAGAGAGGACAAATAAAAGAGAATGAAAATTTGGACTAACTATAGCGGAAAGTATACCAACCATAAGTTTTTTTCATTGAAGGATGAACCTTTCAACCTTCCTTTCCAATAAAGGAAAATTGATTCTGCTTCATTAATGTAATTTTCTTTATGAGAACTAGTCTTCTCCGGCCAGAGAGTTCACTTTAGTTGCAGTAGGTAACATCTAGGGGTCTTTAACACACAAGCAGCATCTTTGATCCTGTTTTGGTCTTTTGGCCTTTTTCTTTTCTTAATTCTTCTTGTTTTGTGGGTTCACTTTCTTGGTAGTCAAGTAGTATTTTTATACTCTGACTTAAGTTCTAGCCCTTGATCTTTGTAGGATAGTATGTTCTCTGAAAAACTTTTTATTTCTGCATGAGTGTGTATCATGCAGAAATACAATGAGTCTGAGACTAAAATGATTGGCAAACGTACAAGTCCACGGCTTCTCTCTTTCCCGTAGAGCAACGAGCCGCACGAGACGATGCCCATTGCTGCCTTTGGACAGAAGCAGCGGCCTTCTCGGTTTTTTATGACTCCTCCGCGGCTGCATTATCCTCCTCTTCTCCCGGCACCCACTACGGTAACGTTCAAATGTCATCAGTAATTTAAATGATTATTATCACTGTGAACTATGTTTTTATGAAATGAGCATCTATTATAGCAACCTCAGGAGGGGCCCACATTATTTTGAGTTGTCAGATTTTAAATAAAATAAGTAAACAGTTGCTTCAACTGGAAATATTTTTGTAGACTTTTTAATACAATATTAAATATAAAAGAATTTACTCTTTATCTAAATACTAGTGGCCTGGTGCACCAATTCGTGCATATTAAAAGGAAATTAACTAGAAGAAATATTTTAATATCACTGTTTGCCCTTTCTCTATAATAGAAGGAAGTGTCAACCAAATTCACAATTGACAATGACAATGGAAATACACATGTGCAATTGGCGCCAGGAAGAACTTTATATGTATTGCACATGTATGAATCAACGTAGCCTTTTATAGATATAGAATAAATTTGCTTAATTAGACCTGCTCTCTGATTTAGCTAAACTTTTTCCAGCCCAGTGAAGAACCCCAACTTCTCTTTCAGGTAATTGTCAGCAACAGCAGTAAAAATCAACACGATGCAGGTTATTATTGTAGATCACGCAGGGAGAACAAAGGGTGAAATATTTAACTGCAGCAGTGTTTGACTCTATTCCGCACAGTGAGAAAACCTGAAGTCATTTTCAGGTTTCTTCTTTTCAGTCAAGTCAAGTTTCTAAGCTTTCAAATCTCCTTTTCTGGCAAATGAAAAGAAAATAGAATTCCACCGATTCTCCTAACTACCTACTCTAGGACTTCTGTGAGGATCAAATGAGATGAGGCAGGGAAAACACAGACATTTGGTTAAAGTGTAGTGTATTCCTGGAACTCCTAGGAGGCTAGTTGCTAGGGAGAGGAAACTGGGTGTTGTTACGTGACGTCATTACCCGGCACCCACAGAGACTGTTTCCGGGCTGGGCTGGGCTGGGCGGTGGGCTGCATATTGTGCTGTGGGGTCTTGGCTGTGATTGGTGGGCTTTTGCCCCAGGGTGGTGGCGGGGCCAGTGTTCCACTTGGGGGAAGCCGAGTCTGTGCGTGTCACAGCAGCTCCTGCATGGAGCATCTGCCCCCTGGTGGCCAGTGCACGTGATAGTGATGGGTTGGAAGGTGGGAAGGACACTAAGCATATTAGCCTTTTATATAGACAAAGTGGTTAAACGATTCCTTCTTATTTCCGTAGGATAACGATCCTTTATTAGGACAGTCACCCTGGAGGAGTAAGATTTCAGGCTCTGATACTGAAACGTTGGGTGGTTTTCCAGTGGAATTCCTTATTCAAGTGGTAAGAATTTTTCTTAATATCTTGACTCTGTTAAAAAAAAAAACTCAGTGTCTTTTGTGTTATTGAAGTTGAAAGTTTTTCTAGGACCAAATATTTAAATTTTTTTAAATCATTGTATTTGTTTTAAGAACTTCATTATTTCCATCAAAGCTTAAAAATAAAATTTATAACAGCCATAAAAGACTCAGAGGTCTTTTGTGGGGGGGGGGGGGGCTTTTATTGGGTTTGGTTCTTATCATTTTGTTACGTTAAGGACTCTCCCAATCTCGCCTATCCTCTGTGAAACTGAGTGGTTAGCTGTTAATAACTTGGATAAGTATAATGCTTTTATCTGGTTATCTCAATGCATTTTGCCAACTCAACAGCTAAGATGTGTTGGCTAGCTTTTTGGTGAGAAAGAACTTTCTTTCTGAGACTAGAAATATTCATTCAACTAAAATCTAAGCCTGAATTGAAATAAGTATAGAGTTATATAGAACAGTTTTCCCTAATAGCCTCTTAAGAATGTAATGAGACATTTGTTTTGAAAATTAGGTTAAATACATTATTTCCTTTGAGTCATTGTTTAATAATATTTGATTTGTTCCTTTTTTTTTTTTTTTTTTTTGCCTTTTTTCAAAAGAAAAACTACTTTGGCTTAGAATAGACTTTAAAATAAAAAAGTTTGTAGCCAAAACCGGTTTGGCTCAGTGGATAGAGCATCGGCCTGTGGACTGAAAGTTCCCAGGTTCCATTACGGTCAAGGGCATGTACCTTGGGTATGGGCACATCCCCGGTAAGGGGTGTGCAGGAGGCAGCTGATCGATGATTCTCTCTCATCGATGTTTCTGACTCTCTATCCCTCTCTCTTCCTCACTGTAAAAAATCAATAAAATATATATTTTTAAAAAAGTTTGTATATACTGTATGTATACTATGTTATAAAACAGTGTTACCTTAAAATCCAGTGTTACCTTTTGCATTTCACTGTTACCCTTAAATTGCTGATGTCATTTCAAGGAACAGTCTTGTCGTTTGTGGCATGTGTTTAGCATTTTGTATTCCTCAATCACATGCTATTAAGTTTCCTAACAACATAGGATTTTATTATGCCTTTGGCTTCAAAGGTGGAAAATATATTTTTATATAAAAATTTTAAATTGTGAAAAGAGCCAAAGCTTATACTTTCTTTAAGACAGAAATGTTAACCAGCAGAGGGAGCCAGAAACAGCACTACCGCACTGCTTCTGAAGTATTGACACTTTATTGATGCTTAGATGTTTGGTTTCAGTGCTTAATTTTTTTTAACTCTAAAATCTATGTCTAAAATCTAGTTAAACACTACTTTCATTAATATTTTAAGCTACCTGAGAGGTAAAAATAAGAGTCTTTTATGTACCGTATTTGCCGGCGTATAAGACGATTTTTTGGCCCTGAAAAACCGTATTTGCCGGCATATAAGAGACTGGGCGTATAAGACGACCCCCTAACATTTCCACAAAAAATACAGAGTTTGTTATATACTCGCCGTATAAGACTACCCCCCACTTGGAGGCATATTTTTCAGGGCCAAAAAATCGTCTTATACGCCGGCAAATACGGTATTTGTCTTCTAATATGTAAGGTTTTATCAACTCAGGTTTACTCTTGTTAATATTAAATTTTGCAGTATATGAATATGTTTTTGTTTTATTTCTAACATTTTTTTCTTACGGCAAAATAAACAAGATTAAAATTTTTCACAAGTTTCATAATTCATAATTTACAGTGAACTTTTTGAGGGAATTTTTTATTCCTGGAGTTTGGGATTTAGAGGAATCTAAAAAGACTGTTCCACTTTTATTTATTTATTATTTAAGATTTTTGTTTTGTTTTCTTTTGTTTTAGAGAGGAAGAGAGAGGAAGGGAGAGGGAGAGAAAGAGAGAAAGAGAGAGAGAGAGAGAACATCTATGTGAGAGCAGAACATTGGTCAGTTGCCTTCGTATATGCCCTGAATGGGAGTCAGAACCACAACTTGGGAATATGCCCTGACCGGGAATCGAGCTGGCAACCTTTTGGTGCACTGAAATGCTCACCCACCTGAGCCATCTGGCTGGGCCTGCTCTGCTCTCTTCTAGAGAACTCATTTTTGAAAAGTATTAAAAGGAAACAACGTGATTTTCTATCAAGAACAAATAAGCAATACAAAACTGAAACAAAAAAAAGGGAGAGAGACTGTGCCCTCATCCCATTTTTAATGCATCTAACTCCCTAAAATCCCACACATTTCCATAAAAACTCAGCAACTTAGAGGTGGAGGCAGACCAGTCCAGAGCTCTGGATGCACTGAGCAGTAAAGAAAGGTCTGTATGAACACGTGTGTAACGTACCTCATCAGTCCCTCTGCCAATGTGTAAGAGTTTTTTATATCAAACTCTGTCCCATGTGTCTCGGTTACTTGGAGCATTGTCCCGGTTTCGGCTCTAAAATTTTTTCTATTAAAAATTTAAAGCGCATAAAAGCAGAAGGAATTGTTTAATGTACTTCTTTTTACCCATCATTGGCTGTAACAGCTATCAACAACTCCTGGCTAATATCAACAGTACATTAAAAAAAAATGCTGCCGAAACCGGTTTGGCTTAGTGGATAGAGCGTCGGCCTGCGGACTGAAAGGTCCCAGGTTCGATTCTGGTCAAGGGCATGTACCTTGGTTGCGGGCACATCCCCAGTAGGGGGTGTGCAAGAGGCAGTGGATTGATGATTCTCTCTCATCGGTGTTTCTAACTCTCTATCCCTCTCTCTTCCTCTCTGTAAAAAGTCAATAAAATATATTAAACAAACAAACAAAAAAAATTACAAAAAAAACACCTCAGTTTAAAAAAAAATGCTGGCCCATACTGTTTCATCTATACTTCCTTTTGTGTTATTTGGAAGCAAATACCAGATCCCATTTATCTGTAAATATTTCATTATGTGTCTCTGAAAGGTAAGGGCTCTTTTTATAAAAAGAAACACAATTATAACATTGTTACATCTAAAAAGTTAAAATATCTTACTAGTATCAGATATCCGGTCAGCATTTAAATTTCTCAGTTGTCCCTTAAATGTTAGATGCTCTGTTTCCCCATACAATGTATTTGTCCATAAAGTCTCCCAGAGTCTGTTTTTGTTTATTTTTTTATATTCTTTGAGGATATTTTTTCCATTCATTTTCTGAGAGTGGAGAGGAGGGGAAGAGAGAGAGAGAAACTTCAGTGTGAGAGGGACACATTGACCGGTTGCCTCCCCCGTGCACCCGAAAGGATGGAACATGCAACCTCCCGTACACAGGCCAGTGCTCTAACCACTGAGCAGCGCCAGCACGGCTCCCACTGGATTTTGCTGCCTGAATCCTTATGATATCCTTCAACATGATCTGTTTTTTTTTTTTTTTTTTTTTTTGCTTTTCATGAAAATTGCTTATTGGATATAGAGTTTTGATTAGATTTGGGTTTTTTATTTGGTTGGTTTACTTGTTTTATGTGACTATTCCTGTAGGTGGTTATGTATTCTGAGAGGAAACTCATACTATGTTATTTCTTTTTAAATGTAATGTTAGCTGGTTCTGTTTATCAATGCCCAGATCCACCATTCATTAGGATTGTAAAATGGTGCTGTTCTCATTCCATTATTTCTTCTTCAGTCATTAGTTAAAAGAGTTCTATAAAGAAAAATTTCCCCATCTGTCATTTGGTTACCTAATGGTATAGTTTATATAGGAAAGGCAGGGTAAATGCTTGATTTTTCTCTTTCCCCCATTTTATAAAGTAATGTGTGTAGTCACTAGCATTCGTTAACAGTGGTTATTTTTTAAAATATTAATATGAAAGCATGGATTTCAACACATTTGTGCTTTAATCCCGTGCAGTTGTCACTCTTGGTGGTTCACCATTTGTCCATTTTGGGTTAGTGAAAGCTTTTTCAGTTGGAATCTGTAGTCCGTTAGACGAGTCCTAGTTGCAGTGGATTTTAAATAACATTTTCCTGTCAGCCAGTCAGATTTATAAAATAAAACTAGAGGCCCAGTGCATGAACTTGTGCCTGGGAAGGGGGCCTCCGCCCGGCTGGGTCCTCCCCATTCGGGGCCCTCAGGTAGGGCCCTGGGGGCCTGGCCGGCGATCTGGGCTAGTGGAGCTTTCCTTCCCCCGGCTGCCGACAGCTGGCCCACCCCTGCCGCTGCCGCTGCCAGTGCCAGCCATCTGTGCAGTGCTGCCCGCCCTGCCCCCGCTGCCCGCCACCGGCCGCCTCCCTCTGCGGGCGATAGGCATGGGGTGTGATGGCTGGGCTGGCCTGGCCTCCCTCTGCGGGTGATCGCTGGCTGCCCCCTCCCCTCCCCCCAGCATCTGGTGGCCTGGGCCTCCCTTCGCAGGGTGATCGTGGGACAGTGAGTGGCAGGGCCCCTCTCTGGGTGGCCTGGCACCAGATGGTCCTTCTGCTGTTCAGTCGTTTGACCGATTTGCATATGACACTTTATTATTACAGACGCCTGTGCTATATTTGTATTAAAGCACTTAAATCTGCTCAAATATCTTAGTGAAAAATTGGAAATTTGATGTCTACCTGATACATACACTTCAATGACTTTATTTGATCCAAAACATCTCTTATTTCTCTGTAGACCAAATTATCAAAAATTCTCATGATTAAAAAGGAACATATCAAGAAATTAAGGGAAATGAACACCGAGGCAGAAAAATTGGTAAGGATGTTTTTTATTTTTCTTTGTCTACTTTTAAAACGGTGAGGGCTTCTATATCTAAGGATTTTAAAATATTTTATGAAAGAAAACTTAGAGGTAAATATTTATTTTACTTTTTAAAATATGTTTTATTTCAGAGAGGAAGGGAAAGGGAGAGAGATAGAAACATCAATGATGAGAGAAAATCATCATTGATCAGCTGCCTCCTGCATGCTCCCCACTGGGGGGTTGAGCCCACAACCCAGGCATGTGCTCCGACTGGGAATCCAGCCTTGACTTCCTAGTTTATAGGTCAATGTTCAACCACTGAGCCACACTGGCTGGGAAAGATAAATGTTATTTTTAAATCTTCATTTGTTATCACTAAGAATTCCAAACTGGATAAAAAATAACTGTGATTTATAAAAGAGACAATTGAATATAAAAGGACTCTTAAAGGGTAAAAATGGCCGAAACCGGTTTGGCTCAGTGGATAGAGCATTGGCCTGCAGACTGAAAGGTCCCAGGTTCGATTTTGGTCAAGGGCATGTACCTTGGTTGCAGGCACATCCCCAGCAGGGAGTGTGCAATAGGCAGCTGATCGATGATTCTCTCTCATCGATGTTTCTAACTTTCTATCCCTCTCTCTTTCTCTCTGTAAAAAATCAATAAAATATATATATTTTAAAAGGGGGAAAAATGTAAATGTATGAAAAGATATACAGTGCAAAGTTTCAAAATAACAACAGAAGATCGTATAGCTATACTAGAGGCCCGGTGCATGAAATTCGTGCATGTGGGGGTATGTTCCTCAGCCCAGCCTGCACCCTCTCCAATCTGGGACATCCCTCTCACAATCCGGGACTGCTGGCTCTCAATACTTGCCTGCCTGCCTTCCTGATTGCCCCTAACCGCTTCTGCCTGCCAGCCTGATCACCCCCAAACCACTCCCCTGCCAGTGTGATTGATGCCTAACTGCTCCCCTGCCAGCCTGGTCACCGCTAACTGTCCTCCCCTGCAGGCCTGGGTCTCCCCCCCAACTGCTCTCTGTAGGCCTGGATCCCCCCCCAACTGCCCTTCCCTACAGGCCCAGTCGCCCCCAACTTCCCTCCTCTGCTGGCCTGGTCACCTCTAATTGCCCTCCCCTGCAGGCTTGATCAACCCCAACTACCCTCCCTTGTAGGCCTGGTCCCTCCCAACTGCCCTCCCTTGCAGGCCTGATCCCTCTCAACTGCTTTCCCCTGCTGGTCATCTTGTGGTGGCCATATTGTGTCCACATGGGGGCAGCCATCTTGTGTGTTGGAGTGATGGTCAATTTGCATATTTCTCTTTTTTTTAGGTAGGATAGAGGCCTGGTGGGAGCCAGCTGGTTTGCCCTGAAGGGTGTCCTTGATCAGGGTGGGGGTTCCCTTGGGGCGTGGGGCAGCCTGGGCGAGGGGCCTGTGGTGGTTTGCAGGCCAGCCACGCCCCCCAGCCACCCAAGTGGAGGCCTTGTTATCTGGGATTTATTTATCTTCTACAATTGAAACTTTGTAGCCTGGAGCGGAGGCCAGAGCAGGCCAGGGTGGGCAGGAAGCTTGGCTGCCTCCATCCTCGGGGGTAACACAAGACTTCTGCTCTCTCTAGCTCTGTGGCCACAGCCATCTTGGTTGGGTTAATTTGTACTCATTTATCCTCAAGAAAAGACGTGGTCAGATGCTTAATTGAACTCAGCACTGTTCAGTAGCTCCCAGTCCATCCAACAGGGAGACGGAGTTAAATTTACCAGCTCCTGTTGATCCTTGCTCTCTGATAAAATACTAAGTTTTTGGATAGTTCGGTGGCTAAAGCCACAAAATGGAGGCTTAGATAGGGAGAGTTCAGGAGGCCAGTGGTAAACAAAGGTAGTGTCCTGGCTGGGACTCCAGGCTGCTCTGGAACGACCCTCCCCTTCTCTCCTGGGCGTTCCCTCTCCTCCTCTTTCAGGGCCTGCACTTCCAGGGGCAGAGGGATTCTGACCCATGAGTTTGGCTTCAGGTTCTGCCTGCCTACTACGCACTGGCTGTGGTGGATGGGCGGCAGAACCCTCCTATGTAAAATGGGGGTGATTCTGGTACCTTTTTCATGGGGTGGTTGCGATGATTCAGTAAGACCTCGTTAAATACTGAGAATAGCCGAAACCCGTTTGGCTCAGTGGATAGAGCGTCGGCCTGCGGACTGAGGGATCCCGGGTTCGATTCCGGTCAAGGGCATGTACCTTGGTTGCGGGCACATCCCTGGTGGGGGGTGTGCAAGAGGCGGCTGGTCAATGTTTCTCTGTCATAGATGATTTTAGCTTTCTATCACTCTCCCTTCCTCTCTGTAAAAACTCAATAAAATATATTTAAAAAAAATAATGAGCACTTTATTTATTTATTTAAAATTTATTTTTTATTTTCATTGTCTAAAGTTTTACATATGTCTCCTTTTTCCCTGGTTGACCCCTCCCCCCAGCCATTCCCACCCCAGTGTCTGTGTCCATTGGGTATGCCAATATGATGCATATAAGTCTTTTGGGTGCTCTCTAACTCCCCACCTTCCCTGCCATTTGTCTTTGGATCTATTTTTGTTCATCAGTTTATGCTGATCATTATATCTCTCACAAATGAGTGAGATCATGTGATATGTATCTTTTCCCGACTGGTTTATTTGCTTAGCATAATGCTCTCCAGTCCATCCATGCATTGCAAATGGTAAAAGTTCCTTTTTTATAGTGGCGTAGTATTCCATTTATTCCATTGTGTAGATGTACCATAGTTTTTTAATCCACTCATCTGCTGATGGGCACTTAGGCTGTTCCCAGTTCTTAGCTATGGTGAATTGTGCTGCTATGAACATAGGGGCATATGTCCTTTCTGATAGTAGTTTCTTGGGATATAGTCCTAGAAGTGGGATCACTGGGTCAAATGGGAATTCCATTTTTAACTTTTTGAGGAAACACCATACTGTTCTCCACAGTGGCTGCAGCAGTCTGCATTCCCACCAGCCGTGCACGAGGGTTTCTTTTTCTGACAGGTGTGAGATGGTACCTCATTGTCGTTTTGATTTCATCTCTCAGATCATTAGTGACTTTGAGCATGTTTTCATTTATCTCTTGGCCTTCTGTATGTCCCCTTATGAAAAGTGTCTATTTGGGTCCTTTTCCCATTTTTTGATTGGATTATTTATCTTCCTTTTGTTAAGTTGCTTAAGTTCCCTGTATATATCGGAGATTAAACCCTTATTGGTGATAACATTGGCAAATATGTTCTCTCATGCAGTGGGCTTTCTTGTTGTTTTGTTGATGGTTTCTTTTGCTGTGAAAAAGCTTTTTATTTTGATGTAATCCCATTTGTTTATTCTCTTCTTAGTCTGCATTGCCCTAGGAGCTGTGTCTGTGAAGATATTGCTATGACATATGTCTGATATTTTGCTGCCTATGGAGTCTAATAGGATTTTTATGATTTCCCGCTTACATTTAAGTCTTTAGCCATTTTGAGTTTATTTTTGTGTATGGTGTAAGTTGGTGATCTAGTTTCATTTTTTTGCATGTATCTGACCAAATTTCCCAACACCGTTTATTTATTTTACTGTTTTATCATTTTTTTTAACTTTTTTTATTAAGGTATTATATGTGTACATATCTTTCCATCACCTCTCCCCCCCTCTCCCATACATGCCCTCCCTCCCCAGAGTTTTCGTCCATTGGTTTTGCACACAAGTCCTTCGGTTGGTCCCAGCACCATTTATTGAAGAGACTGTCTTGACTCCATTGTATGCTCTTGCCTCCTTTGTCAGATATTAATTGAGCATAGTGGCTTGCTGGGGTCGATTTCTGGGTTCTGTTCTCTGTTCTGTTCCCGTGGTCTATGTGTCTGTTCTTGTGCCAGTACCGGAGTGCCCGGCACGTTGGTCAGCTCTGATTAATAATGTTAGCCATCTTCGTCACTGTTAAGTCATCACAACATTTTAACGTTGTGTGCTTATTAAGTAAGACATTTACCTCGGCCTCAGTTTTCTCATCTGTAAAATGACATGCGCATTAGATGATCTCTAAGGTTTCTGGTAGCTCAAATCATTGTAATGCTGTGATGGTGTTCGTGTAAATAGTTTATCTCTACTTGGTCTAGGTATACTGTACTTGCCTTTCTTGGCCATACTTCCTAGATGGTGCAGTTGATCTGGCTTCTTGGAAATCATCTGAAAAAATAAATGGGGTTCAATTTGGCTCCACTGGAGGCATTTCATTGCAGCATTTGTAGCTGGAATGGAATGGAGACCATCATTTGTTGGAGGTTCTGTAAGGAGAGGAAAGGAAATAAAATCAAAGTCCACTTACACTAACTAATGGGAAGCAAATATGGAAGGATGGCAATAATGGTAACTGTTCATACTTATTGACCATTTTCTTTTCCCCCTCTTAAATATGTATTTATTAATTTCAAAAAGGGAGCGGGAGAGAGACCTAGAAACATCAGTGATGAGAGAGAATCATTGATCGGCTGCCTCCTGCATGCCCCACACTGGGGATGGGGCCTGCAACCTGGGCCTGTGCCCTGACTGGTTATCAAACGGTGACCTCCTGGTTCAGCTGCTGAGCTACGCCTGCCAGGCTTTACTGAGCTTTCTTATGTGGGGGCATGTGTTATTTCATTTTATCTTTGCCACAATCCCATCTAGTATATATTATTATTATCCCCATTTTGCAGATGAGGAGACGGAGCACAGAAAGATTAAGGAACTTGCTTACAGTCACACAGCTAGTAGGTGACTGACTTGGGATTTGAACACATATACTCCAACTAGCATCCATGCTTAATCATTATGCTATATTGAATTGATTCCTGATGGAGAGTCAATTAAGTTTAACTAAAACCCTTTCAATGAGTACATACAATTTTTAAACAACTTTTTATATTGAAAAATCACAAACTTAGAAAAAAGTTGAAAGGCTAATATAAGGAACATTATATAGAATCAGTAGTTTTACTTCATTTCTTTTATCTGTATAAGATTTCCTTTTTTAAAAAGTAAATAGCAAACATGATGCTCCTAGGAATAAAGGCAGGCTTCTAAGTGACAGTACATAGTGTTGTTACGACACATAGGAAGTATGGCTGTGAGTATTGACGATTCTAATAACCTTTAGTTTGTATTGGACAAGTCAGATCTCTTACCAGATCATTGAAATTGCACTGCTCAAAGAAATCCTTACCAAAATCTGATTTTCTCCTTCTCAGAAATCATATTCCATGCCCATTGGCATTGAATTTCAGCGGAGATATGCAACAATCGTTCTAGAGCTTGAACAGCTGAACAAGGACCTAAACAAAGTTTTGCATAAAGTTCAGCAGTACTGCTATGAGGTAGGTAATTTACATGAATTTCCTTGTGGATCTGTGCCCTCTATCCTTTTCTTTGAAGCTTAATACTGTTACACATTTTAGAAAACCCAGAGTAAGCCAATATTTCATAAAACCCTTTAACAGAACCATATTTCGTATGTGTTTTTATTCCTTACAGTATCAGTGCCAAACAGTGCTTTGTATCTTGTTTGGATTACAACTGATATAGGTCTCAAAATTTTTAAGAAAAATACTCTTTAAAAAAAATGTTTATTGATTGCTTTTAGAGAGAAAGAAGAAGGGGTATAGGAGAAGAGAGAGATTTGCTGTCCCACCTACTCATGCATTCTTGGTTGATTTCTATATGTGCCCTGACCAGGGATTGAACCCACAACCTTGGCATATCAGGAGGATGCTCCAGCCAACTGAGTTACCTGATCAGGGCAAAAAATAATAACTGAATTCTACTATCCCAAAGACTATATTTTGGTTTATTTCCCCTTAATTTTTAAATATATATATATATATATATATATATATATATATATATATACACTAGAGGCCCAGTACATGAAAATTCATGAACTGGAGGGGGAATCCCTCAGCCTGGCCTGTCCCCTCTCACAGTCTGGGAACCCTCAGGGCGAGAGGTGACGTCCCCATCACACCTCTGCTGCTGCCACTGCCTGCAGCACAAGCCTTGGCAGGCCCTGGTTTCCTGAGCCTCAGGCGGCCCTGGGGGGGCTGAGGGCGGGTCTGGCTACACAGCATGCCTGCCACCCCCTTGGCGGGGCTGAAAGGACTGGGGGACTCCAGTGGGGCTGAAGGAACTGGGCGCTGCCATCTTGTGGCTATGGGCGTCACCATTTTTGTGTGATGGTGTGACAGTCAATTTGCATATTCCCTCTTTATTAGATAGAATGTTATCATTAAGTTTTGATCATGCTGTGTATACAATTTTGTTTTTTCTTCCTGTAAACTTTACATTAGAACTGTAGATTATTGAACTTCAAACGCATAAGTAATAGGGTTATTTGTAAATTACCGTTATCATGCACATATATGGTCCTAGCTGGTTGAGCTCAGTGGGTTGAGGATTGGCCTGCGGGCCCAGGTTTGATTCCGGTCAAGGCTGCATACCTGGCTTGCGGGCTTGGTACCCAGTGCGGGAAGCAGCCAATCAATGATTCTGTCTCATTATTGATGTTTCTGTCTCTCTCTCCTCTCCCTTCCTCTCTGAAATCAATAAATATATATATTTTTAAATTAATATATATGAATGTGGTTCAAAAGTTCACCTAAAGTGTGAATTAAATGATGGATATGCATTTAGCATGCTCTTGCATTTACATTTTAGAGGTTTTATGTTTCCAGTAAGCCACCTTTATTTGTGATATGAGATTCTTAAACCATTAGCTTTTGGGGATACTAGCCTTACAGATAAGTCCCAAAGGTCTGCCTTAGGTGATAGGTCAATCCATTATACTTGAACTTAGGGAAGTGAACTGTAGTTACCAACTACTAAACTGTGAGTGTATTTCACTCATTCCTCTGGCTGTTAATTGCCACTTACTTTTATTTTCCTGGTAGTTGTCACTTACCTGCAGAGCAAAATGTGTTGTCCTAGGAAGTAGATTCTCTCTGGACTAGCAGCTGTCCACGAGAGGTGCCGACCAAGCAAATAACGATGGTACAAGCAGCCTGGCTGGTGTGCTCAGTGGTCAGAGCTTCAGCTCATGCAGTGAAGGATCACAGGTTTGATTCATGGTCAAAGGCATGTTCCTGGGTTGCAGGTTCGATCCCAGGCTCTTGTTCGGGGCATTTACAAGAAGCAACCAGTCTATGTGTCTCTCTGACATCAGTGTTTCTTTCTCTCTCCCCCTCCTTCCCTTCCTTCCACTCTCTCTAAAAATTAATGGAAAAAATATACTCAGGTGAGGATTAACAACAACAAAAAGATGACACATAGCAAAGCTGATGATATATGCTGCCCATCAGTCTTTTGTATAATTTCATTATGTACACAAGGCCATTTGTGATAGGCTCATTTTCTAATGAAGTAAAATTACTTAATTTTCAAAAAACTTTTGTGGAAGTATAATTTGACTTTAATATAAGAACATATCAGAGGGAACACTTATGACTGAGAAGTTGTGCTCCTAAGTACATACTTAATATATATGTGAACAGATATTTACCAAAAGATATACACCAGAATGTTCATAGCATCACTATTCATTTTAGCCAAAAATTAGCAATCACCCAAATACCCATTAATATTAGAATAAATCAATAAACTTATACAATGGAATATTCTCAGCAATGAGAATGAATTAGCTCGACTGCATGCAACACATGGATGAACTCACAAATATATTGAACAGATAAAATCAGACACAAAAGAATATATATATATAAATGCATGATTCCACTTACCAGTATGTAAAGCTCAAAAGCTAGTCTGTGGTGCTAGCAGTCAGGATGGTGGTTGCCCTCAGAGCATTACACTGGAGGTTGGTGTTAGGAGGGCCTCTGAGGTAATGTTCTGTTTTTTAATCTAGATGCTGATTTCTCAGGCGTTTGATTTGTGAAAATTCACTAGTCCACACACTTTATGATTTGTGAACTTTTATGTAGTGATGTATATTCTTCAGTTAAAACTCTCTTTTAGAAAGTGTCAGAGGACTAGGCTACTCACTGCAGCATTATTGGTAATTGCAAATATAAGATAAAACTTAAATGCCACCCACAGGGGATTGACTAAGTGACATACGGTGTAACCACACAGTGCAGTGCTCTGCTGCTGTGAGATGAACCCAGAGCTCTCTCTTTGCTGATATAGAGTGTTCCAGGACATAGTAAGTAAAAAAAAGTAAGGTACCTAAAAGTACATACAACAGGTAAGCTTTGGGGTAAGCAGAAATACACAAATAAAATAGACATGCCTCTGCTTAGCCTTTCCAAAACACATAGGAAGAATAAACCAGAAAGTCATTTGGGAAGGGAGTAGGAATAGAGGAGTGAGGCGGAGTGACATTTCTTTTTTTTTTTTTTTTAAATATATTTTTATTGATATTTTACAGAGAGAAAGGGAGAGAGAGAGAGAGAGAGCTAGAAACGTCGATGAGAGAGAAACATCGACCAGCTGCCTCTTGCACACCCCCTACCGGGGATGTGCCTGCAACCAATGTACATGCCCTTGACCGGAATCGAACCCGGGACCTTTCAGTCCGCAGACCGACGCTCTACCACTGAGCCAAACCGGTTTCGGCTGACATTTCTTTCTGTGTTTGTTTCCTCAGCAGATACAGGTAAACTCTAAAATGGAATGCAAACAGCCAACACCAGTTTGGCTCAATGGATAGAGCGTCGGCCTGCAGACTGAAAGGTCCTGGGTTCGATTCTGGTCAAGGGCATGCACCTTGGTTGCGGGCACATCCCCAGTAGGGGGTGTGCAAGAGGCAGCTGATCAATGGTTCTCTCTCATTGATGTTTCTAACTCTATATCCCTCTCTCTTCCTCTCTGTAAAAAATCAATAAAATATATTTTTAAAAAATAAATAAAATAAAATGGAATGCAAACAAATGAGCCTAACTGTATTTCAAAGGAGTAGTGTGAACACACTGAAGGGGGCAAAGACGAATCCAAATGACTTTAACGTAGTATCTTGACTATATAGCCTTAGGCTAAAGGTAAACCAAATGTTAAACAAATACGGAACCCGAGTTAATAGGGTTTCTCTCATAGTGGGAAAGGATTAACAATTCTGAAACACTACCCTAGGATTAAGCTAATCATAATATATAATAACCATAACATCCAACACAACCAAAGGCTCTACCAGCCGGAAGTCAGTGCTGGGTTGCCATGGCAACTCAAGCACTAACTGCCCACTGCTGTGATTGCCAAGGGGGCTGTGGATCCGGCCTGAAGAGAGACCTGGAGAGAGAAGCAGAATCTGATCCGTAGCATCTGTGGCACTGTTGATTAGCCTCTGCCTGCCTCTCTCTCTCTCTCTCTCTCTCTCTCTCTCTCTTTCTTTCTTTTTCTCTCCCCCCCTCCTCTCTCGGCCTGGCCAGAAGCCCCGCCTCTCTTTCTCTTGGGCCTTCCATGGGACTGCTTATCAGCCCTGCCTCTCTGATCAGGCCTGTTGATAGACCCAGAGATGCTGACTGGCATAGAAACTGACCAATCAGAACCTACCGTATTTTTCAGACCATAAGACGCACCTTTTCTTCACCAAATAGTGGGAGGAAAAGTGCCTGCGTCTTATGGTCCGAATAGAAGTAGTGCCTGTGTCTTATGGTCCGAGTTGCAGAGTGGCAGCGGGTCCCCTGGGACCTTCCGTGTCCCTGGGGACTGCATATTTGGTGAAGAAAAAGTGCGTCTTATGGTCCGAAAAATACGGTAATCTGGGTGAAGTGTGAGGAGCCAATGGCTGCCTAGGAGGCAGAGCTGCTGACGCTGACTGGCATAGAAACAGATCAATCGGAACCAAATCTGGGTGAACTGTGAAGGCAGAACCTAAGGTGGGGACTGAGGAGGGGTTTTAAGGGCAACAGGTATTTGGTGTAAGAAAGTGGTTCAATTTTTTAATGACCAGTTTGGCAGTATAGTGCATATGGCTGGCTATCAGTCCAGATATAGGGATTAAGTATTTTTGTCTGCAAAGAGCATCTCCTCCTGCTGAAAAAGGTCCCCTCTCCCCCAGTTTAAGCAATCCTATCCTATATAATCTATCTATACTAATAAAAGGGTAATATGCTAATTAGACCAGGTCGACCGGCCAGCTTCCTGATGTCTGACTTTCTCCTGGACAAAGCCATGGTGGTGAGGGCCAAGGCAGAGGCTGTAAGGGGCGAGATCAGGCTGGCAGGGGAGGGCAGTTGGGGATGAGATCATGCCAACAGGGGAGGGCAGTTAGGGGTGATCAGGCAGGCAGAGGCAGTTGGGGGTGAGGTTAGGCTGGCAGGGGAGAGCAATTAGGGGTGATCAGGCAGGCAGGCAGGCAGAGGCAGTTAGGGGCGACCAGACTGGTAGACAGGTGAGTGGTTAGGAGTCAGTGGTCCCAGATTGCAAGAGGGATGTCCAATTGACGGTTTAGGCCCCATCCCACAGGACCTGGGCCTAAACCAGCGATTGTACATCCCTTAAGGGGTCCCCAATTGGAGAGGGTCTGGGCTGAGGGAATCCCCCCTCCCTGTGCACAAATTTCATGCACCAGGCCACTAGTGATTACATAAGTATATGAGGATAATGGGAGCCAAGTCTCTTCCTATTGGAGAAAGGACTTACCAAGAAGGGGAAGACTAGAACAAACCCAATAGGAAGAATCGTATGAATTCCTGGTTCCTTTTACTTTTGTAATGTGGGTTAAGTAAGTGTGGGTGTGTGCTGAGGGAACCTGGAGCTATGACACCTGATAGCACTGAGCATGCCCAGCGCCCCGACCTCAGTGTCTACGCACAGCTCCTTAATAAAAGGAAGCAGCCCCTTGGGAGAGACTGGTCCCCGAGCTGGCAGAGTGTCAAGGTGAGCCCGGGCCGTCTTACTGTGCCCGGGGAGTGACACGTGCCCCGGGCTGTGGGACTAGCAGAGGGGACAGCTCCACAGGATCCCCACGGTCAGTCTGGGACAGTGAGCTTCAGCCTAAGTAATTATAGTAAGAAATTATAGCCCGCTGAGTAAAGTAAGATCCACGAGTCCACTAATATCAGTTTTTCTTAAGGAAAAATTCTCAATAGTAAAATACCAATGAACATAGAAGGAATGGTAAGAATGAGAAAGACACCATTTGTCAACTCTCATAGTAATATTTGGTAAAGATGAGAATCATCAACAGATGCTAAAACTAGTCGGTAAAAGGTTTTTTTTTAAAGTTTTTAAAAATATATATTTTATAGAAATTTTACAGAGAGGAAGAGAGAGAGATAGAGAGCTAGAAACGTCAATGAGAGAGAAACACCGACCAGCTGCCTCTTGCACACCCCTTACCAGGGACGTGCCCGCAACCAAGGTACATGCCCTTGACTGGAATCGAACCCGGGACCTTTCAGTCCGCAGACCGACGCTCTACCACTGAGCCAAACCGGTTTCGGCTAGTGGGTAAAAGTTTGATGAGGAACATAATCTTTACAAAGCCTCACAATCTGTCTTCACGAATATTAATTACAAAGGGGCAAATCCTTTACTTTGGGGAAATCTGCAGACACTTAACTATCTTAACCAAGTGATGAATAACATCCCAGTAATGGGACAGGAGCCGGCAGTGCCTCCGAGTCACGATTCTCAGAGAAGTCAGCATCACGTTGGGGTATTCCTGCCCCGACTGCGTGACCTCCGTGCTGTCGTGAGGAAACAGACAAACCACATTGAGGGGTGTTATCCGAAATCACTGGCAGGTACTCTTCAGAAACGAAATCCTGTGGAAATATCAAGGTCATGAAATAAAGGAATCCAAAGGGACATGATAACCAAATGCATTCAGGGGGAAGCAGCTGTGTAAGACATCATTGAGTCAATTAAGAAATTTGAATATGGACTATTAGAAAATGGAATTATATCAATGTTAAATTTCCTGGGCTAGTCTTTTTTAAAAAAAAATATTTTTTATTGATTTCAGAGAGGAAGGGTGAGGAAGACTAAGAAACATCAATGATGAGAGGGAATCATTGATTGGTTGCCTTCTGCATGGCCCTTACTGGGGATTGAGCCTGCAACCTGGGCATGTGCCCTTGACCGGAATCGAACCCAAGACCCTTCAGTCCACAGGCAGATGCTCTATCCACTGAACCAAACTGGCCAGGGCAACTGCACTATTCTTATGTAAGAGAATATCCTTGTACTAAGGAAATAATGAGTAATTAGGGATATAATGATTCTAAGGGAAAGGAATTATATATATACACAAACAGAGAGATCAAATGTTAAATCAAATGCAATAAGCCATAACCAATTAGTGAATCTGGGTCAAAGGTTATCTAGAGTTTTTGTGTTATTTTCTTTAGAGGACTGTTATAGGAGAAACAGACTTCTAAGGTAAGAGTGGACATGGTTTTTGTCAGAAATGCTAGTTGTGTAAAAATTCAAATCTGAGAACGGCACAAGCACACCAGTGACGGCTTTATGAAAGCGCGTCTCACGTGTGGTCCTCGTGTCCAGCTTGCTCCGGACCAGGGGCTGCAGCCCGCAGACCAGCCCACGGACATGCGGCGGCGGTGTGAGGAGGAGGCGCAGGAGATCGTGCGGCACGCCAATTCCTCGGCCGGGCAGCCCTGTGTGGAAAACAAAAACCTCACCGACCTCATCGCCAGGCTCACAGCTATCTTATTACAAATTAAGGTACATTATATTTGTTGCTAAAAAATTGTAATACATAGATTAGATCGAGTGTTTTTTTTTGTCTGTAGTTGAACTATAAATAAAATTTGAAATATTTTTTTTCCTTTTAGTGTCTAGCAGAAGGAGGAGACCTGAATTCCTTTGAATTCAAATCACTTACAGATTCATTGAATGATATCAAGAGTACAATAGATGTTTCTAATATCAGGTAACTCATTAGATGCACCCTAATCATTATATTAAATTCAGTGATTTCCAGTTTAAGTTTGAAGAATTATGCATATTTGTGAAGTACTTACATAATTGGTATTCTTTAAATAAATTGTAAAGGAGCTTTTCAGTTATATCCAATCTATTGATAGAATAGAAACTTCACGTGGAATTTTTATATAAAGGAATCAGAAAACATATAATATTTATTTTTTTAAGTAGATTTTTATTGGTTTCTGAGGGGAAGGGAGAGGGGGAACTGGACCGTTGACCACCTGGTTCATGGGTCTGTGCTCAGCCACGGAGCCACACCGCCAGGCGTGGTTTTGGTTTGGCATGGAGGCTTGGCAGAGAGTACCTGGTCCAGGGCTCGTCCTCTCTCCATCACTCCCTGGCTCCTTGCTGCTTTTGAGTACATTTTTCAGTTAGTACTGACATAGAATTAGGGCTAATGTGCAGGGTAGAATCCTTATCTTAGCTATTTCCTAATATTCTTAGCAATTTTCCTTTTTAAAATATTGTTTTAATATTGTGAAATAAAGCAGTTAACCATGTTTCCTCTTTCTTTAGTTGCTTTCAGAATAATGTAGAAATCCACGTTGCACATATTCAGAGCGGCCTGAGCCAGATGGGAAACTTACATGCCTTTGCAGAAAATAACACCAACAGAGACTGAGCAGATTGAATTATGCCAGCTGCATAGGACATTGTTTTCGAGAGGTTCTTTTCCTTCATAGAGGCTTCCAACACCAAACCCCAACTGCTGGGAGCCAAGGGAAGCGTGTCTCCAAATAAGGCGTGTAGTGTACTGTACTGCTTCTTAAACCGCACTGCTGACCATCGGTGTATTTATTTTTCTTCTGTCATTCAGCTGCAGTAGCATTGCTTGTGTTACATATGTTTATTGGCAAGTAGTTTTTAAACTGGCCATGTCTGAACATACCTTCATGGAGGAACGCATTGGCCTTGTTTAATGTGCGCGAATTGGCATCAATGTGCATGCGCAGACAGCTGTGTGGAGAGCACGGAGGCGCGGCCTGAGCACGTGCGGCCCGTGGGAGCTGCACCTGGAACAAGGCAGCTCCAGGTCGCTGGTCGGTCACCACCGAGCGTGGTCTTCGTCACGAGCGTGGAAGCCCGAGGGAAGGAAGGCAGGCACTGGAAGATAGATGGGCAGACTGTGCTGGTATATCCTGTACATACTGGCAACGTGACATGGCTCTGTAGATCATTTATAATAATAAATATTTTAATTTATCATAATTTATAAAAGAAACCTTTGTTGTTTGTTGAAAGAAAATGAAGGAGCAGGAAAAAAATACTACTTGCAAAATGCTGAATCTCAGCAAGCGGATTTGGCATGTCTTTCCCCGTCAATTCAGGGCAAAAAGTGCTATAGTTATGAGATTTATTAAAAAAGAAAAGACTGATAACACACTATTTTCATATTTTTTGTTTATTTGCACAACTTTTAAACCAAATTACTGGTTAAAATCCACAATATGCCATTTATAAAGTAAAAAGATTTTATAAGGAAAACAGCACCCGTGTTGTGAAATAGAGAAAAGGTTTGTATTTGGTTGTGGTTTTGGTTTTTTTGTTTTGGTTTTTTAAAGAAAATCCTAAAATATTAATCTTGTAAAAAGTGTATTTGGAATTCTGTTTTAATATAGAATATTATAAAGTCAAAATATAATAAATTGTTATCAGATTTGGAATTTAAGATATAGCTGTAGAAGTGGCTTTAATTCTTTTAGATGTCTCATAAAATGAGGCTTTTATATATTAATGTTTAAAAAAATGAGATTATTTTCCATTTTAAATTTTTGTATAGTTTAAAAATGCTTCCATATTCTGTGCCACTGCAGAACTTTAGTGCAGAGTTTATATTTAGCTCAACTGTTACGTTAATTAAGAAAAGCATAAATCTTTTATTCTTAATATTTGTAATTCTAAATAAATTGATTTATGAAAATTAGTATGTCTTCATTTTCATTCTATCTAATAAAAGGATAATATGCAAATTGATTGTCACGCCAATACATAAGATGGCTGCCCCCATATGAATACAAGATAGCTGCCACAAAATGGCCTGCAGGGGAGGGCAGTTCGGGGGGGACACAGGCCTGCAGGGGCGGGCAGTTGGGGATGATCAGACTGGCAAGGGAGGGCAGTTAGAGGTGACCTGGTCATCAGAGGAGGGAAGTTAGGGGCAATTGGGCTGGCAGGGGAGCGGGGAAATAGTACAGATTAATTACTAACTTGTTCTGAATAATAAAACCATCCAATCTTATTTTAAGGAGGAGTTTTTCCCATTCTTGAGTAAATCACTGAGGAAAACACTAAGCAAGTAAGTTACTTGGCTTATATAGACCGAGTGAAAGGTCACTTTAATGTATTCTGCCTAGCATGAGATAAGGATTTTCTACATTAAAAGTATTTTTATTGATTTTAGAGAGAAAGCGAGAGGGGAGGGGGAGGAGAAAAAAGCAATGATGAGAGAGAGTCATTGATTGGCTGCCTCCTGCATGCTCTACACTGCAGATGGAGCCCACGACCTGGCCAGGAATCAAATCAGCGACCTCTTGGTTCTGGGGTCGAAGGTCAAAACAGGGAGCCCCACGGGCAAGCAGACATACGCCTGACACCTTACATTTCTGAAGGCTCACTCCGCACATACAGCAACCTCGGTTCGCACCCAGCGAAGTGCTGCTGTCTTCAGCGCCATCGTGTGGGCGGCAGGGATGGCGCTAAGGACTTTTGAGTTCTATTTCTGTTTGGGGAGAAGACACCCTGGAACCCAGAGCAGTCCTGGTCCTTGGGGACGCTGAGCGCCCCTTGGAGGGAAGCAGCCCCGCCCAGGCCTCGGGGCCAGCACACAGGTGTTTGTTCACTTCGCTCCGTTAAGAATCAGACTTACTGGCCGCCACTCAGAACCTGCCAGGAGCTGTGCCTGCTGCGCGCTGTCCCTGGCGTTCACGCACCGGCCTGCATCTCACCCCATCCCAGCGCCCGGCGTCCTCCCCGCAGGCGGCAGGCCGTGTCCAGCAGCCTCGGTAAGTGACACCGGTACAGTGCGGAGTCGGTCACGTCCCCACCTCAAGTCCGAGGGCTCTCAGGACAAATCAGGATTCTACATGACCTGGCCCGCCCGCCCGCCCGCCCCACTTGTGGGTCCTACACCAGACTCCACGGGCAGCGTGCATGTGCTGGCTTCGTCCGCTCCTCGTCACCTGGTCACGCCGCACCCTACAGGCCTCACCCTACAGGCCTTACCCTCACCCTACAGGTCTCGCCCTACAGGTCTCACCCTCACCCTACAGGCCTCACCCTCACCCTACAGGCCTCAGCCTACAGGTCTCATCCTCACCCTACAGGCCTCACCCTACAGGCCTCACCCTACAGGTCTCACCCTACAGGTCTCACCCTCACCCTACAGGCCTCACCCTCACCCTACAGGCCTCAGCCTACAGGTCTCATCCTCACCCTACAGGCCTCACCCTACAGGCCTCACCCTACAGGTCTCACCCTCCCCATCGCGTTCTCAGAAGCTTCCCTGCGCTGCAACACCTCCTCGGCCCCCCCCCCCCCCCTTTCCTCCAGCAAGCTGCCCACGTCACGGTGCTTGGAGTCCGCTGCCTGCCTGTGCTCGGAGGGGAGGACTCCGGGTTCCCCTCTTCATCTTCATCTCCAGGCCCCGGTGGCGCCCCTGCTCGGCCGCACCGGTGTTTGTGGACTGAGTGAGCAACTGAGAGCTTCAGAGCTCTGCGCACCCGGTGCCCCGGTAAACGCGTGGTCTCCCATGACTGCCGGAGAGAGGAGACAGTGATCAGAGACAGGCTGGGATGAGGGCTCCCTCTAGGCCTACGATGCCATCACTCGTCTCCAGGAGGCGGCATTGTGAGAGGGGGTCAGTGTGGACTGAGTCCGTTTTAGGTTCGAGTCCCCGCTGTCCTTTATGAGCCGTGTTAAAACTCGAATTACGTTTTTTGACCTTGAAAACAATAGTCCCGACCTCATTTGGCACTTGTGAGGACTAAACATATAATGCCTGTGGCACATTTAACAGATAGGATCTCTTACGAGTTTGAAAGAGGTGCAGACTAGAAGATTCCACAATTTTTAAAAATTGAAATTTAACAAATTTCTTTAAATTGTTTCCTGAGGAAAACAACATAACACTGTAAATGCAATAATACACTTAATAAGCTAATTACAACGTTTATCTTTTTATGGTTTTATTTTTATTTTTTCACGCTGAAAGTGCTAGGATAGATGTAAGAAAGTGGTTTAAACATTTAGAATTCTCGTTTAAAGAGCTTAGAAGACTGAAAATCTGTAAAACGCCTGGAATTCATACTGGCGGAGCTGGGACATGCTTGGGAAAGTGTTTGGAACTCCCAGAACACATGTTGATGGAGCTGTGGTATCTGCAAGGAAACGTGAAACACCGATCATTGCGTTTAAAGTGCTTTTTATGTGTGCCATAGTGTTTCAACATAACTCACGCTGAGTGAGCTGGGGTTGATGTATGAGAGGGGGTTAAACACTCAGAATTCTCATTTAAATATTTGGAATCACATGGATAGAGCAGGGAGAGATTTAGGAACGTGTTGGAAACGCTTGGAATACATGTTCGTTTTTTCTTTACTGATTAAGGTATTATTACATGTGTGTCCTTATCGCCCCATTGCCCCTTCACACCCTCCCCCCCATCATGCCCTCACCCCCCGATGTCTGTGTCCACTGGGGAGGTTTATATGTATGCACACAGGTCCTTTGGTTGATCTCTCCTCTTACCCCCACCTTTCCTTACCTTCCCTCTCAGGTTTTACGGTCTGATCGATGCTTTTCTGTCTCTGGATCTGTTTTTGTTGATCAGTTTATGTTCTTCATTATATCCCATAAATGAGAGAGATCATGTGATATTTATCTTTCTCTGACTGGCTTACTTCACTTAGCACAATGCTCTCCAGTTCCATCCATGCTGCTGCAAATGGTAAGAATTCCTTCCTTTTTACAGCAGCGTAGTACAACAGTTTTTAAAATATATATATATATTTTATTGATTTTTTACAGAGAGGAAGAGAAAGGGATAGAGAGTTAGAAACATGAGTGTAGAGGACCAAATGGGAAGACACCTGGACATTGTTTAGATTGTGGCTGACGGGGCCCGGGATATTGGCAGAATCATGCCAGTTGCACTCCCGCCTGGGGGTGCGGAGATGTTCTTACTTCCTGGCTTGTGTTGGTCCGGGAGGAAGGAGTGGGTGGGTTCTGGTCCCTCCCAGGCTCCTTACTTTTCTGTGAAACCCCCTTGTTGGATCGGAGTATAAATAGATGTGCTGTGTGGCTCAGGAGGTCGTCAGTCTGCCTCTCCAGCAGGGGAGGTCAGCGGCCCTCCCAGCTCCCAGCTTAAAATCTATCTCTGTGTCTTCTCTCTTTATTTCTAATATTTCTCAATCCCTGGCCGCCTACCCTTAGAACCGGTTCGTTCATTTCTCTTTCCATGCGGGATGCAGAAAAGGGAGATCCCGCCACATCAGGCCCCCGCACATGAGAAATATCAACCAGCTGCCTCCTGCACCCCCTCCCCACTCCCACTGGGCATGTGCCCGCAACCAAGGTACATGCCCTTGACTGGAACCGAACCCGGGACCCTTCAGTCCGCAAACTGACGTTCTATCCGCTGAGCCAAACCAGTTTCGACAAAACAGTTTTTTAATCCACCCATCTGCTGATGGGCACTTAGGCTGTTTCCAAATCTCAGCTAAGGGGAATTGTGCTGCTATGAACTTAGGGGTGCGTATGTCCTTTCTGATGGGTGTTTCTGGTTTCTTGGGATATAGCCCTAGAAGTGGGTCCAATGGGAGTTCCGTTTTCAGTTTTTGAGGAACCTCCATGCTGTTCACACAGAGGCTGCACCAGCCTGCAGCAAGGTCTCCTTTCAGACGTGAGCTTGGTGGGCTGTACGCTCAAGTGCGCTGTCTTTCAGTGGCCGTGTCCCACTTGGCCAAGCCACCACCTCCCAGCCCCTGTGGAGGAAGCTCTCAGCTCGGGCTGCCCCCGGGGCCTGAGCACCCGGCCTGGCACAGAGCCAGCACTGGACATGATCCTCACCACGTGATCATCTCGTTGTGGTTCCAGATGGTCCCTAGGCTCAGAAGTCACGTTTCTGCCAAAGCCTGAGCTGTCTCCTTGTTGCTCTTGGCAGTGGATTTGGACCTCTGGGAAGTGACTAATGCCTCTGTGAACATTCGGGCGGCGGCAGGTAAGTCTCTGGGACGTGGCACCCAGCGCAGACTCTCCCAGGAGCCCGCAGTCACAGTCCCGGCCTGGCCTGGGGCCCTGGGCCCTGACTGCTCTCTAGCGCCATCCAAAGCGCCGGTCATAAGGAAACCTCATCTCGGCTTCCCTCGTACAGTTTCCTTTGGCCCTCAGGAATTTGAAAACCCTCAAGATATTAAAAAAATAATTTATCTCAGGCTAACTTAGAAACAGTCATTTACATACATTCTTTTTTTAAAAAAATATATATTTTATTGATATTTTACAGAGAGGAAGGGAGAGAGATAGAGAGCTAGAAACATCGATGAGAGAGAAACATCGACCAGCTGCCTCCTGCACACCCCCAACCGGGGATGTGCCCGCAACCAAGGTCCATGTCCTTGACCGGAATCGAACCTGGGACCTTTCAGTCCGCAGACCGACGCTCTACCACTGAGCCAAACCGGTTTCGGCAACATACATTCTTAATATATAAACTGGGGAAGAGAAATCTCCTGAAACGAAAAACTCATGGGGTTAAACTTTGCACAAGCCAAAGATATGCTTTTAACCCAGGTAAGCTCCTCAGCGCAGCGGCCTGCGGACACGAGATTCCCGCTGAAGCCGCGTCTGCAGACTCTCCTCTTTTGGGGATGCTTTTCACGGTCACGTGACGCACGCTGGTCACCTGGGCAGCAAACCGCTGTCTAAAGGCCAGAATGCATTGCGGCAGGATCTCAGTGACGCTGGGGAGACGCTTACTGACCAGGTAGGGGCAGGGACGCAGGAACAGGGCTGAGGGGATTATGTTGTTGCGGTGGAAGTGTCAGGGGGAGGTGGGGTCGCGGGAAGTTCCCGGCGTCAGAAGGAAGGGTCCCCAGGTTTGGAAAGAGGGGTTTGTTTGGCTCCCCAGGCCGCAGGCGGCATCCCTGTGGGTGGGTGACCGGCTGTGTGTGACCGCGCGGAGGACTCTGGGAGGGTAACGGGAGGTTTTTATAATCTGGTAGCAATTTCTAGAGCGAGCATTTTATTATTATTTTTTTTACTTTTACACATGTGGTTTTATTATTTTTTTGGGTGTGTGAGTTTAGTCAGATAACTTTTTTCCCCTAGTTCCTTTAATTTGATTCTGAGAATGTTTAAATCTTATTCATTTGGCAGTAATTTGCTTTTTTCTAAACAACTTTTAGCTTTAATTAAAAAAAAAACCACTATACATTGAGTTTTTACAATTGGAGATCTGACACTCATCTTAACAATTTTAAAAACCACACACAAAACTCCGTGTTTGACTCAGCCGTCCAAAAGTCCCGCTTTGCAACTCACCATCTCACCGAAAGAGCGGTTTTCAGAAGCTGAGGACCGAGACCCAGGAGCCCGGGACCAACCTGGACGGAGGCCTGGGGGCCGCCTCTGCCTGGGAGGCTGAGCCCGGCGACGGAGGCTGAGCCCGGTGAGGGTGACGGAGGCTGAGCCCGGCGACGGAGGCTGAGCCCGGTGACGGTGAGGGTGACGGTGAGGGTGACGGTGAGGGTGACGGTGAGGGTGACGGTGAGGGGACTGAGGCTGGAGGAGGCGGTGAGTTGAGGCCTCGGAGGGAGCAGCCTGGTGGCGGTCGGCGGCGGAGCGGGAGGGACGGAACGGTCTGAGGCCGGCCCGGCGGGAGGGCGGGCGGGGCCGCAGGGGTGAGCGTGCCGGTCTGAGGCGGAGGTGCGGGCGGAGGTGCAGCCGGAACGGGGGAGGGGCGGGGGGTGCGGAGACGCCGGGGCCGGGAGGAGCCGCCCAGGTGACAGAGGAACGTGAAGGCCGCAGTCGGCCTCCGCCCCCAGGGTTCCATCCCTCACGAGCTGCCGAAGGCGGAGAGCAGGTGCCCCTCCCAGGAGCCCAGCCCGGAGGCCACGTCCTCAGGGAGCGCGCAGGGTCCGCAGGTCTGGCCTTGGGAGCCGGGGTCCGAGGGCAGGCAGTGCACATCGACCTGCAGAGGCGGCTGCGGCTTCGAGCACGGCGCTCCGGTGCCGGTGCCGATGCCGGTGCCGATGCCGGTTCCAGGGCCAGCGGGGTGGGCGAGGAGCGCGGGCCGCGCTGCGGGCGGCAGGGACTTCCCGCTCTGGCGCCGGGACTTGGCGCGCCGGTTCTGGAACCACACCTGCGGGGGCGGGGCCGTGAGCCCGGGGGCGGGGCCGTGAGCGGGGGCGTGACAGTGAGTCCGGGGGGCGGGGCCGTGAGCGGGGCCGTGGCCGTGAGCCGGGGGCGTGGCAGTGAGTCCGGGGGGCGGGGCCGTGAGTCGGGGGCGGAGCTGTGAGCCCGGGGGCGGGTCTGTGAGCCGGGGGACGGGGCCGTGAGCCGGGGGGCGTGGCAGTGAGTCCGGGGGGCGGGTCTGTGAGCCTGGGGGCGGGGCCATGAGCGGGGGCGTGACAGTGAGTCCGGGGGGCGGGGCCGTGAGCGGGGCCGTGGCCGTGAGCCGGGGGCGTGGCAGTGAGTCCGGGGGGCGGGGCCGTGAGTCGGGGGCGGAGCTGTGAGCCCGGGGGCGGGTCTGTGAGCCGGGGGACGGGGCCGTGAGCCGGGGGGCGTGGCAGTGAGCCTGGGGGCGGGTCTGTGAGCCCGGGGGGCGGGTCTGTGAGCCCGGGGGCGGGGCCGGGGCGGGGCGGAGAGCTTGGGGCCCCTCCCCGCGGGACCAGACAGAAGCCGCCCGGAGTCTGGAGGAAGACCTGCTGCCCAGGTCACGCAGAACCCAGCTTTAGGTGCGTGAGCTCCTTGTCAGGGAGTCGGGGACGGGGTGCCCGGTGGGCGCCCCCCTGCTCTCCCCGCAGATCCTGCGGGTGCGCGGCTTGGGGAGCCCCCCAGCCCCGCGGGGAGCCGGGCGCCCGGGGGAGGCCTCAGCCACGGGCCCGGGACACTCCCGGTGAAGCTCCGATGCGCCTGGACCGGACTCTCAGCTCGTGACCAGCTCAGCGTTACCCCGAACCGCCCCGTCTTTGGCCCCGGATTCCGGGAAGGGGCCAGGCCCGCCCTCTGGCCTCTCCCCAGAGGGCACCCCGAATGCCGCGTCGCCCTCTTTCTCCGGGGAAAGTGCGGGCCTCCCCGCTGTCACACCCACACTCAGCCCCTTCATCCCGCCCAAGGCCCGCCGCGGGGTGCGGACAGGCCCCCGACCGCCCCGGGACGCGGGGGCCCAGGGCGGTCACTGCCAGCGACCCGGTAAGGAGCGGCCGCGGCGCTGCCCTGGAACCCCGCCCCCGGCCCGCAGTCCCCCCGCTCCCCGGCCCGCAGTCCCCCCGCCCCCCCCGCCCCCCGCTCCCCGGCCCGCAGCCCCCCTCCCCCGCCCCGCACCCCTCCGGCCCCCGCTCCACAGCCCGGCTCACCTGGACCCTGGCCTCGGGCAGCAGGGTGAGCGCGGCCAGGCGCTCGCGCAGGCGGATGTCGGGGTACGCCGTCCGGCGGAACACCAGCTCCAGCAGCCGCAGCTGCTCCGCGCTGAACGCCGTGCGCTTGCGGCGCTGCGACGCCGACGGGGCGGCCGCGCCGGTGGGGGGCGCCGGCGGGCCCGGGCGGCCGGGGGCGGGCGCCGAGGGCCCGGGGCCCGGGAAGCCGGCGAAGGAGGCCGGGGCGCGGCGGGCCCGGCCGGGCCCCGGGGGGCGCGCGGGGAGCGGGGCGGCGGCGGCGGGGCCGGGCGGCGGCGGGAGGGGCCCGGCGAGCGCGGCCCGGGGCGCGGGGGGCGCGGGGGGCGCGGGGAGCGGGCGGGACCCCGCGGCGGCCATCGCTGCGGCCGGGCCCGGGCGGCCCGCAGATATAGGCGGCCGGGCGGGCGGGGCGGGCGGGGCGCCGGCAAAGGGGGACGGGGAGGCCGGGACCCCCGGGGTGCGCGCCGCCCGGCCCGCCAGACGCCGGAGCGGCCACTTCCGCCGGCCGCGGGGGCCGCGGGAGGCGCGAACCGGGCGCGGAGCCCCGCGGCCCCCCGTCCGGCCCCCAATCAACATCCGGGAGGCCCGCTCCGGAGGGCGGGGCGCCGCGGGCAGAGCCCCCGGGCCCGGGCCGGCCTCCCTCCCTCCCGGGGCATCGAGGCGGGCTCACCCCGCCACGTGCCAGACCGGCCCGCTGGGCCAACCGGCCGCCCGCAGCCCGGGGGGGGGGTACAGGTGCGGGGGGGCCCGGGGTCCGGCCGCCAGGGGGACGGGGCGCGATCGCCAAGCAGCGCCGGCCTCGGGGCGCCGGGGACGCTCCAGCCGGTCCCGGAGGACGGGGAGGCCCCGGGTGTCCGCCCCCCTCCGGCCGGCCTCCTGGAGGCCCGTCTGGCCCAGCGGAGAGGACGGGGTGGTGGGTGCCGCGCCCCCTCCCGGTGGTCAGGGTTGGAGGCCGGGCCCGCTGCTCCCCGGGGTCTGCGGGGCGTCCGCCTGGGCCCGGCGGCCCCCCATCCGCGCCCCCCGCTTCCCTTCTTCTCCCCACACCGCCCCCAGGGACTGTGACCCGGACCCCACACCGCCCCCGGGACTGTGACCCGGACCCCGCTCAGCCCCCGGGGACTGTGACCCGGACCCCGCTCAGCCCCCGGGGACTGTGACCCGGACCCCACACCGCCCCCAGGGACTGTGACCCGGACCCCACACCGCCCCCAGGGACTGTGACCCGGACCCCGCTCAGCCCCCGGGGACTGTGACCCGGACCCCGCTCAGCCCCCGGGGACTGTGACCCGGACCCCACACCGCCCCCGGGGACTGTGACCCGGACCCCGCACCGCCCCCCGGGGACTGTGACCCGGACCCTGCACCGCCCCCGGGACTGTGACCCGGACCCCGCACCGCCCCCCGGGGACTGTGACCCGGACCCCACACCGCCCCCGGGGACTGTGACCCGGACCCGCTCAGCCCTGGGGACTGTGACCCGGACCCCGCACCGCCCCCCGGGACTGTGACCCGGACCCCGCTCAGCCCCCGGGGACTGTGACCCGGACCCCACACCGCCCCCGGGGACTGTGACCCGGACCCCGCACCGCCCCCGGGGACTGTGACCCGGACCCCGCTCAGCCCCCGGGGACTGTGACCCGGACCCCACACCGCCCCCGGGGACTGTGACCCGGACCCCACACCGCCCCCGGGGACTGTGACCCGGACCCCGCTCAGCCCCCGGGACTGTGACCCGGACCCTGCCAGCCCCCGGGGACTGTGACCCGGACCCTGCCAGCCCCCGGGGACTGTGACCCGGACCCCGCTCAGCCCCCGGGGACTGTGACCCGGACCCCACACCGCCCCCGGGGACTGTGACCCGGACCCCGCTCAGCCCCCGGGGACTGTGACCCGGACTCCGCACCGCCCCCGGGCACTGTGACCCGGACCCCGCACCGCCCCCGGGGACTGTGACCCGGACCCCGCTCAGCCCCCGGGGACTGTGACCCGGACCCCGAACCGCCCCGAGAGACTGTGACCCGGACCCTGCACCGCCCCCGGGGACTGTGACCCGGATGCTGCCAGCCCCCGGGGACTGTGACCCGGACCCCACACCGCCCCCAGGGACTGTGACCCGGACCCTGCCAGCCCCCGGGGACTGTGACCCGGACCCTGCCAGCCCCCAGGGACTGTGACCCGGACCCTGCCAGCCCCCGGGGACTGTGACCCGGACCCTGCCAGCCCCCGGCTGGGAGAGGCAGCCGCCATCCCGCCTCTTGCTCCCCCCCACCCCCCAGGCCTCCCCTGGCGGGGGCGGGGCAGGCAGGCAGGAGGGGGGAGTTCGGTATTTGTGCCCCCCCACCCCCCACCCCCAGTGACTTCATTTATTTATATGTCAACCCCCACTTGAGGATATTTCCCATTGATTTACAAGAACACATTTATTTACTTATTCCAGAGAGGAAGGGAGAGAGAGAAACATCATCGATGAGAGAGAATCCTTGACCGGCTGCCTCCTGCACACCCCACACCGGGGAACGAGCCCCCAACCCGGGCCTGTGCCCTTGGCTGGAATTGAGCCCAGGACCCCTCAGTCTGCAGGGCGATGCGCTATCCACTGAGCCACACCAGCGAGGGCCCCGATGGTTTTTACAGAGAGCGGGAGTGTCTCAATGGTATAGACCAGGAGATAATCGACTGTCTAGACGGGCCCAATGCCTCCAAAGCACCGCCGAGTCCCTGTCCTGTCAGGGAGAAGGCGAAGGGCCTGTCCCTCTCCAGTGTGTGCGTGTGGGCATGTGTGTGTGTGTGTGTGTGTGCACCTGTGTGCCTGTGTATGTGTGTGTGTGTGTGCGCGCGCGCATGCACCTGTGTGTGTTCCCAGTCACCTGCGGTGGCAGACCCCAGTTCCGTTGCTATAGTGATGGGACCAGGGTCGTGGCTGCGCTGCCAGCAGAGGTTTACCTACCAGGGGTGGTCCAGCAGCTCGGCCAAGGGTCAAGGGTCACGGGTTCTGCAGCCCGTGTGGGAACCCCCCAGGCCCCTGGCCAAGCCACCCCTCTGCTGTGCTCACTGGGGCGCCCCGAAACACGGACCGGCGGGACGGTGAGGCTTGGCCACACCCGGGCACTGGGGATGGTTTGGCAGAAAACATCTAACCTTTAAACTGGTGACAGAAATCCCAGCATTTCTCTGTGGCATAATTACCCACACGAACTACCCGGCTCGCTTCCATGGCTTTCCCGGGCGGCGGGCGGCATTGTAACCTTCTACCCTGAGACAGACCCGGCCTTACTCCTCTCTCCTCCTTTCGCCAAAAGGAAGTTTGAATCGTGTGTGCTTGTGTGTCCCCGACAAACACGCTTGGTGGGGAAAGAGTGGAAACCCAGGGCTGGAATTCGAGTGATGGGCTGAGAGAGATGCTTTATTTTGTTCACTTTGATGCTCCTTTATTATTATTTTTGATCCTATGTATTAGTGTTATAAGCACATTTTTTAAAACCTAGTTTTTTGGTGACTAAATGCAATGTGGGATTCAGAGTCAGATCTTTAAAAAACAAAAACAGGTATTAGTGCCGGCTGGTGTGGCTCAGGGGTTGAGTGTCTACCTATGAACCAGGAGGTCACGGTTCGATTCCCGGTCAGGACACATGCCTGGGTTCTGGGCTCAATTCCCAGTGGGGTGTGCAGGAGGCAGCCAATCAGTGCCTCTCTCTCATAATTGATGCTTCTACCTCTCTCTCCCTCTCCCTTCCTCTCTGAAATTATATATATATATATATATATATATATATATATATATATATACACACTAGAGAGAAAAGTGATGAATTCTGGATGAAAAGAACGATGGATTTTTAAGGACAGGAGCAGAGGAGGCAGCGTCCTGTCCTGAGAAGAGAGGTTTGCTTCCCTGGGGCCAGGCTCTCCATGCGGGTGGGACTTGCGTGGTGAGCAGTGGCTCCCCGATGTGAGCCCCGGCAGGTCCTCTGCGCTCTGAGGCGTCCCCCCAAAACTCAGTCCCACTCCCCGGGGCGCGGCAGATGCCCCTGAGGCCGGCGCTGTCCACTGAACCCGCCTGGGCTCCTCACTCCGTTCCCCTGCCGCTCGCGCAGGGCCAACAGCCAACAGCGGCCGCTCCTTCCCCGCCGGCTCCCACGCTGGACCAGGAGAGCCCAGCCGTCGGCGACGTCCTAACCAGCAACGATCGCACCTTATTTCCCCCAAAGAGAGGCGCTGTGGGCTGCAGCCATTCCCCAGAGGCTCCTGCTTTCTCCCACCAACGCCCCGCTCCCCGGGCTTCGCTTTTGGCCGGAATCTGTGCCCTAACCCGAACCCGAACCCGAACCGGTCGTCTGCCGGTGGAGACAGACCCGGGGGAGGCGCGGTGAGACAGAAGGCAGCCTCAGAGCAGCTCTCTGGGTGAGGAGCGAAGGCCAGTAAATAGAAGTCAAGGAGTGGTGTGTGTGTGTGTGTGTGTGTGTGTGTGTGTGTGTGTGATGGCAAATATGTGATACCTTCACCATAAAGTAATAATAATAAAAAGAGATGCTCCGGAAAGCAGCCGCTGGAGGCAGGAGCAGTGCTGTCCGGAGCGGCCTGCGAGGCTGAGCCATTGGGGCCGCCGCCGCCTCTGCCCCTCATTCCCCACCAGGCGCTGCCTCCCCGACCGAGTCCTGTCTCCCCGCCCCGAGCCCGCCCCTCCCCAAGTGCTAAGCACCCCTTCCCGGCCTCTTTGTTGTCGGGGAGCCCTCCGCACGCCTGAGCGGTTGTTTATTGGAGAGAAAGCCGGGACAGGTGGCTCCGCTGCCCGCGGCCCTTTGATCCGCCGCTTTGATTTCGGCCCTGCGCCCCACCACAGTGGATTCAGACCCGGGGCTTACAGGGATGGAGAGACAGCACCCCGGCAGGAAAGGGACAAGAAGCTCTTGTTTAGTGAACCCCACACCTTCCCATGACAAACAGCAGATGCTGAGCCCAACAGGTAGCGTTTCTTAAAATATCGCCTTTACTTTGTTCAGTCTTTTCTACCCAGAGCCTCGGTGCGGCCGTCGACCCCGTTCACACAGCAACCAGTGAAGGCCGAGGCGCTCTCAGGCTGAGAGGGAGACAGGGTTTTCCAAGCCGTGTCTCCACACGCCGTGAAGCCGGGACAGCCAGCGGCGTGCTGGCCGCCACCCCCCGCCTCCCCTGGCTGCTCCCGGGGCGCCCGCTGAGCACAGACACGAAACGTCATCCTGGGCGTGAGCATGGAAACAGACTGTCCCCCCCCCCTCCGGAGGGTTCTGTGTCAGACCCTTTACCCAGGGGACACGGAGCAGGAAGCGGGTCTGTATGCTGCTGTGTCTTTGTTCTTTTTCTTTTTTTTTAAAGTATATTTTATTGATTTTTTACAGAGAGGAAGAGAGAGGGATAGAGAGTTAGAAACATCGATGAGAGAGAGACATTGATCAGCTGCCTCCTGCACACCCCACAGTAGGGATGTGCCTGCAACCAAGGTACATGCCCTTGACCGGAATCGAACCTGGGACCCTTCAGTCCGCAGGCCGACGCTCTATCCACTGAACCAAACCGGTTTCGGCTCTTTTTCTTTAAGAAAATATATATATATTTCTTTATTGATTTCAGAGAGGAAGGGAGAAGGAGAGACAGAAACATCCCTGATGAGAGAGAATCATTCATTGATCGGCTGCATCCTGCACGCCCCCCACTGGGGATCAGGCCTGCAACCCAGGCAGGTGCCCTTGGCTGGAATCGAACCTGGGACCCTTCAGTTCACAGGCCGATGCTCTATTCACTGAGCCAAGCCGGCCAGGGCATACGCTGTTGTTTCCGGTGGCTGTCACTCAGGAAGCTCCCCCTGCGGAAGTGTAATGATGAACGGAGGAGGGTGACGATGAAGGAGAAGGATAATGATGAACTGGAGTAGCCCACTTCGCAACGGCCAGCGCAGCCAGGAGCCCAGCCGGCCCGCTGCCGCCCGGGACACTCACTGCACCTCCGAGCCCCGAGCCCCAAACGCAGAGCCAGAGTCCAATCCTCCTCCCCGAGAGCCTGTCTCCTCCCCACTGCCCCGGGCCCTGGGGGCTCTGGGGTGAGTTCTGGGGGCTCTGGGGTGAGTTCTGGGTGCCTCCAAGAGCCACCTCATCTGTTGTCAAGCCCATGGCCCGAAGGTGCTAGAAACCACGTCGGCCCAGGAGGCAGAGCCTCCCGAGGGGCCGTGAGGACGGTTTCTCCGGAAGTCTGGGACAGGAGACTCCAGGCTGCAGCTACGGGGCGGGTGTGCTTTGGGGTGCACGTGGCTGTGGGAGCCCACCCCGGCCTGTGCTTGCTCTTGGGCCCTGGGCAGGAGCGGTGGGGTGGCAGGGTCCTCTCGCAGGGTGCAGAGCTGAGGCGCCCAGCCCGGAGCCTCTGGTCCCGCAGCCCGCGGACGATGCGAGGTCTCCGCCTCCCGTGGGCCTGGGGGGGGGGGGTGGCTCCCGAGCTCGGCCTCGGAGGCACGTGAGTGGGGGCCCCGCGGCCACCCTGAGGGAGCAGGCGCCCCCCCCCCCCCCACAACCGATGGCCCCGCAGAGGAGCCACCAGCGGCCGGGAGGCCCTGATCGCCCAATTGGGCCAGTCCCTGGGCTGGGACGGGGAACTGGGGGTGGGCGGTGGCGTCCGACCTCTCACCGGCTCCCTGGGGGCCGGGGCGGTGAGAATGTGGGGTGTCTGCCCAGCTCGCTCTCACTGCCCCTGCCGCCCTCCCCTGGGACGCCAGGGGAAGCCCCCTGCGCCCGTGAGGAGCCCGCCCCGAACCCACAGCAGCCTCTTCCGCTGGGACCGCAGGCGCCGGTCGGGCTCCCCGTGGGCTCCCGCAGGAGCCGGTCTGTGGGGCTGGCCAGGCTAGTCCCCATGCTGTGCCCTGCCGCCGGGTCCGGCTGCACTCGCCGCATCCCCGCGTGGGGCCGCGGGCGCGGGGACTCAGGCGGAGGGGGTACACGGGGGCCCGGAGGTCAGCTGGGACCTGCCCCTCCGTGCCAGATGCTCATGCATGGATCGCCAGCCAGGCCTGGGACCGCACCCGTGCATGGATTTCGTGCACCGGCCTCTAGTAAGCAAATGTGAGGGCAGCTGCTGTCATCCCTTTCATGTAACCTTTTCTCTGTGTGTACATGGAGCTATGTGTGGGTCCACACACATGCACACGTGTGAGTGTCATGTAGACATCTCATGTCTATGAAACTAACCTTGTCTCCCTGACCTGGGATGGCTGTGGCATATGGCTCCGCCCAGCACAGCACACAAGGTCCTGGGCGCTCCGTGGGTGAGGACTGACTCACGGGGAGCCCAGGCCAGTGCGATGCCATCTGCGGGGAAGGGGTGGCGGTCACACGCGCCCTCTCACGCCTTGGCCGCCTCTGTGTATGTGCGGCCATCACTCAGCTCCTGACCTCTGCCCCGCTCCAGGCCCAGGAAGCCGGAGGTCTGGGAAGAGGCAGGGTGGGGAGCATCTCTCTCAGACCCCAAAAGGCCTCTCCCAGTTTTAGCCCCACAGCCTTCCCGCCAACAGGCGTCTGTCGGGGATAATACGGAGCCGGCCGAGCTCAGCCCCCAGCCCGCCCAGCCCACTGGCCCTCCCTCCCTCCCTCCCTCCCTCCCTCCCTCCCTCCCTCCTCCCTCCCTCCCTCCCTCCCTCCTCCCTCCCTCCCTCCCTCCCTCCCGGCCGTAGCCAAGGCTCTGCCCTGAGCTAGCTGGCGGGGGTTCTGCCCCACGGAGCACTGTGGGTGTGAACACCCCAACGGAGCCCTGAGCCCTAGACCAGGTCAGGGCCTCCTGCGGGTGCTCCAGCCCCCACCTGTGCGCCATCGCCCATGGCCCCTGCGTCGCTGTCCCCTCCCTGGGGGACTGCCTGGAGCCGCAGCTGGCTGGCTGTGCCCTCCGGCACCTGCGTGGCTTCTGGTCATGACACGCTGCTCAGGGGACATGCCGTGGGAAGGAGCCGAGGGCCTGGGCGCTCCATCACCGCCCCCCTCCCTCCCTCCCCCCAGGCTGGTCATGTTAGTCCTCACCCACACGCCCTCAGGGGCGGGGAGGGGGGCCTCTGAGTCTGAACTTGGGTTCCCTCAGCGACAGCGGGGCCTCAGGGGGCTCCCCGGCCAGAGGGCTGGTGGTGATGGACACGCCACAGGCACCCCCGCGCCTCCTGCGTCCAGTGAGGTGGCCGGGTTTGGTGCCACTGGCTCTGCACACCCCCCCCCCCCCCCCCCCCGCTGGCCGGCCCCATGTGCACGTCGGTCAGTCACATCTCAGGTGCCGCTCCAATGTCCCTGTTTCCCATGTGGGCTCCTCCGGGCTCCTGGGGGCTCCCTCTGGCCGTGCGCCCCGCGGGGCAGGGCCCAAGGGTGTGCTGCGCGGGGACCACCCACACGCCCGCCGGGCACAAGAGCCAGGCGGGAGCTCCTGTGAGCGGAGCCCAGCACCCAGGCTGGATGCTGAGACAGAGCTGGTGCTTCTGCAGCACTTTCCAGAAGGTTCTCAGCGGGGCTGCTGTGAGCCCGGGCTCCGGGCAGCGGTTTCTCCCAGAGGAGCCGGAGGGCTGCGCTGGGCACCTGGCCGCCCGCCGCCCGCCCAGCAGCCTCAGTGTTGCCGGCAGTAAAACGGGAGAGTGGCACCTGCCTCCGCTCCCTCCGGGTCTTTGATCGCCGGGACTTTGCACTTTAAAGGCCCAGATGAAAGGCGCGGAGGGGATGAAAGGCCGTGGCCTCTCAGGTTTTCGCAGCCGGGCAGGCCTGGAGGAAGTGGGCAGCTGGCAGGCACTTGCGAAGCCGAGGTGGGGCTGGGAATTAGCATGCCAATGAGCCTCTTCTGGGACCCAAATCTGTCCTTTCCCGGAGAGGCACCTGGGGGAACCGAGCTGAGGACCTGGGCCCAGAGAAGGAGGCCAGAGGGGCAGGCCTTCCGCACTCATACCGTTTCTCTGGGCCCAGAAGAGGAAGCGGCTCAGGAGGGTCCCCAGGCTGGGCTGCTTAGCACCAGGGCCCAGGGAGATTCTGAATTCCTGACGCCCAGCTGCCCTCAGATGACAGGAATCTGAGCCACGGGGGTGGAAGCCTGGCACCAGACTAGAAAAAACTCCCACACGATCCCAGGGCCAGACATGAGGACTGGAATTCTGTAAACCAGAGGATTTTAAGAATTCTATAAAAAAGAAGGTTTCTAGAATTCAGTGGAAAATGAAACTTCCAGAATTCTGTGAAAGAGAGGATTTCTGGAATTCTGTGGAAGAGAGGATTTCTAGAATTCCGTGGAATAGGGGAATTCCTAGAATTCGGAGGCAGAGAGTACTTATAGAATTCAGCGGAATAGGGGATTTCTAGATTCTGTGGAATAGGAGATTTCTAGAACAGTGGAATAGAGGACTAATAGAATTCTGTAGAATAGGGTATTTCTAGAAATGAGGATGAAAAGAAAGGACATAGAATTCTGTGGAATAGAGAATTTCTAAAATTCTGTGAAATAGGAGATTTCTAGAATTCTGAGGAAGAGAAGATTTGTAGAATTCGGAGAAAGGGAGGACTTCTAGAATTCAGTGGGATAGGGTATTTCTAGATATCTGAAGGGAGGATTTCACCAATTCTGTGAAAGAGAGGATGTCTAGAATTCTGTGGAAGAGAGGATTTATGGATATCTGTGGTAAAGAGAATTTCTAGAATATTGTTGAAGAAAGGACTTATAGAATTCTGTGGAATAGAGTACTTCTAGAATTCTGTGGAATAGGGGATTTCTAGAATTATGAAGGAGGACATATAGAAATCTGTGGAAGAGAGGATCTAGAATTCTGTAGAAGAGAGGACTCCTAGAATTCTATGGAAGAGAGGCTTTCTAGAATTCTACAGAAGAGAGTACTTACAGAATTCTGTGAAATAGAGGATTTCTATAATTCTGTGGAATAGATTTCTAGAATTCTGTGGAAGAGATTACTTGTAGAATTCTGTGGCAGAGAGAATTTCTAGAATTCTGTGGAATAACGAATTTCTAGAAATCTAAAGGGAGGATTTCTCCAATTCTGAGGGAGAGAGGATTTCTAGAATTTTGTGGAAGATATGCCTTCTGAACTTCAGTGGGATATGGGATTTCTAGAAATCTAAGAAAGAGAGGACATCTAGAATTCTGTGAAAGACAGGACTTCCAGAATTCTGTTGAAGGGACGATTTATAGAATTTTGTAAAAGAGAGAACTTCTAGAATTCTGTGGAATAGGGGAATATCAGAATTCTATGGAATGGAGGACTTCTAGAATTCTTTGGAATAGGGGATTTCTAGAATTCTGTGGAAGAGGTGATGTCTGGAATTCTGTGAAATAATAGATTTTTAGAATTCTGCAGAATAGAGGATTTCTAGAATTCAGTAGAATAGGGGATTTCTAGAATTCAGAGGAAGGGAGGACTTCTAGAATTCTGTGGAATTGGGGATTTCTAGAACTCTGTGAAATAGCATGTTTCCAGGAAGAGAGGGCTTATAGAATTCTATGGAATAGAGTATTTGTAGAATTCTGCGGAGTAGGATATTTCTAGAATTCTGAGGAAGAGAGGACATCTAGAATTTTGTGGAATAGGAGATTTCTAGAATTCTAAGAGACAGGACATCTAGAATTCTATAGAATAGGGGATTTTTAGAATTGAGAGGAAGAGAAGACTTCTAGAATTCTGTGAAATAGGGGTTTTCTAGAATTTGAAGGAAGGGAGGACAGGTATAATTCTGTGGAATAGGAGATTTCTAGAATTTGGAGGAAGGGAGAACAGCTAGAATTATGAAGAATAGGGTATTTCTAGAAATATGAGAAAGAGGACTTATAGAATTCTGTGGAAAGAGGATTTCTAGAATTCTGTGGAAGAGATTACTTGTAGAATTCTGTGAAAGAGAATTTCTAGAATTCTGTGGAATAGGGGATTTCTAGAATTTTGTGGAAGAAAGAATTCTTTAAATTCTGTGAAATAGGGGATTTCTAAAATTCTTTAGAATAGAGTTTTTCTAGAATTCAGAGGAAGGGAGGACTTTTAGAATTCTGTGGAATAGGGGATTTCTAGAATTCAGAGGGAGAGAGGACTTACAGAATTCTGTGGAATAGAGGATTTATAGAAAGCTTTGCAATAGAGGATTTCAAGATTTCTGTGGAGTAGAAGACTTCTAGAATGCTGTAGAATTCAGAGAAAGAGGGGACTTCTAGAATTCTGTGGAAAAGAGGATTTCTAGAATTTTGTGGAGTAGGAGATTTCTAGAATTCTTTGGAAGAGATTATTATAGAATTCTGTGAAAGAGGATTTCTAGAATTCTGTAGAATAGAGTACTTCTAGAAATGAGAAAGGACTTATAGAAGTCTGTGGAATAGTGTAATACTAGAATTCTGTGGAATTGGAAATTTCTAGGATTCTGAGATGAGAGGATATCTAGAATTCTATAGAATAGGGGATTTCTAGAATTGGGAGGAAAGATGGTGTTCTAGAATTCTGTGGAAGAGGTGATTTCTAGAATGCTGTGAAGTAATAGATTTTTAGAATTGTGGGGAATAGATTTCTAGAACTCCGTAAAATAGGGAATTTTTAGAATTCAGAAGAAGGGAGGACGTTTAGAATTCTGTGGAATAGGGGATTTGTAGAATTCAGAGGTAGAGGAGACTTACAGAATTCTGCGTAATAGAGGATTTATAGAACGCTGTGCAATAGAGGATTTCAAGATTTCTGTGGAGTAGATGACTTCAGGAATGCCGTAGAAGAGGGGATTTCTAGAATTCGGAGGAAACGAGGTCTTCTAGAATTCTGTGGAAGAGGTGATTTCTAGAATTCTGTGAAATAATAGATTTTTAGAATTGTGGGGAATAGATTTCTAATATTCTGTGGAATAGGGGATTTTTAGAATTCAGAGGAAGGGAGGACTTCTCTAATTCTGTGGAATAGGGGATTTGTAGAATTCAGAGGGAGAGGAGACTTACAGAATTCTGCGTAATAGAGGATTTCTAGAACGCTGTGCAATAGATGATTTCAAGATTTCTGTGGAGTAGAAGACTTCAGGAATGCTGTAAAACAGGGGATTTCTAGAATTCGGAGAAAGAGAGGACTCTAGAATTCTGTGCACAAGAGGATTTTGAGAATTTTGTGGAGTAGGAGATTTCTATAATTCTGTGGAAGAGATTACTTGTAGAATTCTGTGAAAGAGGGTTTCTAGATTACTGTAGAATAGGGTACCACTAGAAATGACAAAGAAAGGACCTATAGAATTTCGTGCAATAGTGTAATACTAGAATTCTGTGCAATAGGAAATTGCTAGGATTCTGAGATGAGAGGACATCTAGAATTCTATAGAATAGGGGATTTCTAGAATTGGGAGGAAAAGAGGGCTTCTAGAATTCTGTGGAAGAGGTGATTTCTAGAATTCTGTGAAATAATAGATTTTTAGAATTGTGGGGAATATATTTCTAGAATTCTGTAGAATAGGGGATTTTTAGAATTCAGAGGAAGGGAAGACTTTTAGAATTCTGTGGAGTAGGGGATTTGTAGAATTCAGAGATAGATGAGACTTTTAGAATTCTGCGTAATAGAGGATTTCTAGAACGCTGTGCAATAGAGGATTTCAAGATTTCTGTGGAGTAGAAGACTTCAGGAATGCTGTAGAAGAGGGCATTTCTAGAATTTGGAGAAACAGAGGACTCTAGAATTCTGTGGACAAGAGGATTTTTAGAATTTTGTGGAGTAGGAGATTTCTAGAATTCTGTGTAAGAGATTAGTTGTAGATTTCTGTGAAAGACGATTTCTAGAATACTGTAGAATAGGGTACCACTAGAAATGAGAAAGAAAGGACTTATAAAATTCTGTGTAATAGTGTAATTCGAGATTCTGTGGAATAGGAAATTTCTAGGATTCTGAGATGAGAGGACATCTAGAATTCTATAGAATAGGGGATTTGTAGAATTCAGAGATTGAGGAGACTTACGAAATTCTGCGTAATAGACGATTTCTAGAATGCTGTGCTATAGAGTATTTCAAGATTTCTGTGGAGTAGAAGACTTCAGGAATGCTGTAGAAGAGGGGATTTCTAGAATTTAGATAAAGAGAGGACTCTAGAATTCTGTGGAGAAGAGGATTTTTAGAATTTTGTGCAGTAGGAGATTTCATGAATTCTGTGGAAGAGATTACTTGCAGAATTCTGTGAAAGAGGATTTCTAGAATACTGTAGAATAGGGTACTGCCAGAAATGAGAAAGAAAGAACTTATAGAATTCTGTGGAAAAGTGTAATTCTAGAATTCTGTAGAATAGGAAATTTCTAGGATTCTGATATGAGAGGACTTCTACAATTCTGTGGATGTGGGGATTTGTAGAATTCTGTGAAATAATAGATTTTTAGTATTATGTGGAATAGATTTCTAGAATTCTGTAGAATAGGGGATATTTAAAATTTAGAGGAAGGGAGGACTTTAGAATTCTGTGGAATAGGAGATTTGTAGAATTCAGTGGGAGAGAAGACTTACAGACTTTTGTGTAATTGAGGATTTGTAGAACGCTGTGCAATAGAGGATTTCAAGATTTCTGTGGAGTAGAAGACTTCTAGAATGTTATAGAAGAGGGGATTTCTAGAATTTGGAAAAAGAGAGGACTTCTAGAATTCTGTGGAGAAGAGGATTTTTAGAATTTTGTGGAGTAAGAGATTTCTAGAATTCTGTGGAAGAGGATTTTAGAATACTGTAGAATAGGGTACCACTAGAAATGAGAAAGAAAGGACTTATAGAATTCTGTGGAATAGTGTAATTTTAGAGTTCTGTGAAATAGGAAATTTGTAGGATTCTGAGATGACAGGACATCTAGAATTCTATAGAATAGAGGATTTCTAGTATTGGGAGGAAATGAGTTCTTCTAGAATTCTGTGGAAAAGGTGATTCCTAGAATTCTGTGAAATAATAGATTTTTAGAATTGTGGGGAATAGATTTCTAGAATTCCATAGAATAGGGCATTTTTAGAACTCAGAGGAAGGGAAGACTTTTAGAATTCTCTGGAATATGGGATTTGTAGAATTCAGAGATAGAGGAGACTTATGGAATTCTGCATAATAGAGGATTTCTAGAAAGCTGTGCTATGGAGTATTTCAAAATTTCTATGGAGTAGAAGACTTCAGGAATGCTGTAGAAGAGGGGATTTCTAGAATTCAGAGAAAGGGAGGACTCTAGAATTCTGTGGACTAGAACATTTTAGAATTTTGTGGAGTAGGAGATTTCTACAATTTTGTGGAACAGATTACTTGTAGAATTCTGTGAAAGAGGATTTCTTGAATTCTGTAGAATAGGGCACTTCTAGAAATGAGAAAGAAAGGACTTATAGAATTCTGTGGAATAGGAAATTTCTAGGATTCTGAGATGAGAGGACATCTAGAATTCCACAAAATACGGGATTTCTAGAATTGCGAGGAAACGAGGTCTTCTAGAATTCTGTGGAAGACGTGATTTCTAGAATTTTGTGAAATAATACATTTTTAGAATTGTGGGGAATAGGTTTCTAGAATTCTGTAGAATAGGGGATTTTTAGAATTCAGAGGAAGAGAGGACTTTTAGAATTCTGTGGAATAGGGGATTTGTAGAATTCAGAGGAAGAGGAGTCTTACAGAATTCTGCGTAATAGAGGATTTCTAGAACGCTGTGCAATAGAGGATTTCAAGATTTCTGTGGAGTAGAAGACTTCAGGAATGCTGTAGAAGAGGGCATTTCTAGAATTCGGAGAAACAGAGGACTCTAGAATTCTGTGGAAAAGAGGATTTTTAGAATTTTGTGGAGTAAGAGATTTCTAAAATTCTGTGTAAGAGATTAGTTGTAGATTTCTGTGAAAGACGATTTCTAGAATACTGTAGAATAGGGTACCGCTAGAAATGAGAAAGAAAGGACTTATAAAATTCTGTGTAATAGTGTAATTCGAGAATTCTGTGGAATAGGAAATTTCTCGGATTCTGAGATGACAGGAAATATAGAATTCCACAGAATAGGGGATTTTTAATATTGGGAGGAAATGAGGTCTTCTAGAATTCTGTGGAAGAGGTCATTTGTAGTATAATGTGAAATAATAGATTTTTAGTATTGTGTGGAATAGATATCTTGAATTCTGTAGAATAGTGGATTTTTAGAATTCAGAGGAAGGGAGGACTCTTAGAATTCTCTGGAATAGGGGATTTGTAGAATTCATAGGGAGAGGAGACTTACAGAATTCTGTGTAATAGAGGATTTCTAGAACGCTGTGAAATTGAGGATTTCAAGATTTCTGTGGAGTAGAAGACTTCTAGAATGTTATAAAAGAGGGGATTTCTAGAATTCGGAGACAGAGAGGACCGTAGAATTCTGTGGACAAGAGGATTTTTCGATTTTTTTGGAGTAGGAGATTTCTAGAATTCTGTGGAAGAGATTACTTGTGGAATTCTGTGAAAAAGGATTTGTAGATTACTGTAGAATAGGGTACTGCAGGAAATGAGAAAGAAAGGACTTATAGAATTCTGTGGAATAGTGTAATTCTAGAATTTTGTGGAATAGGAAATTTCTAGGATTCTGAGATGACAGGACATCTAGAATTCTATAGAATAGGCGATTTCTAAAATTGGGAGCAAAAGAGGTCTTCTAGAATTCTGTGGAAGAGGTGATTTCTAGAATTCTGTGAAATAATAGATTTTTAGAATTGTGGGGAATAGATTTCTAGAATTCTGTAGAATAGGGGATTTATAGAATTCAGAGGAAGGGAGTGTTAACGAAAAAAAAAAACCATTGAAACCTGTAAAGGAATTTTTTGTGAGTTTATTTGAGCCAAAACTGTCGACAATTGCCGGGAAGCAGAACCTCAATGGATTGAGATTATGCTCCGGAGAATGGCGGGTTACATTTCTGTATTTATACATTGCAATCAAAGGAGGGACATAGGTGGGTTACATGAATTTTCATTGGTGATGGAGTAAGGAGGCGGGAGAAAGCAAGCCTGTGGGAAAGCCCTGGGATACTTAGGTGAGTGCAGGAACAATTAACATGATAACGAAGGAATTTGAGGCATTTGTCTTGGCGCCCACCACATTTGGTTTTACCCCAGGGGCTCCAGAGAAAAGGAAAGTTACAGGTTACTCAGACATCTCACAGATAGATTATCTTAGAGGCAGGAAGGCAGATGGGCTCAGTAAAGATCAAGCTGATCTTTGTCTGGGAAACATTGGCCTAAAAAATGACTGCCCACTATAACCTGTTGGAAGTAAGATATTTAATTTTCAAACCATCCTTCGTGGTTACTTCAGGTCTCTGAGTCTGCAAGACTGCCACGCAGGCCTTCCCTGAGCTCATCAGGTCAGCAAGTGGCTGTTTTCGTTCACAGGAGGACTTTTAGAATTCTGTGGAATATGGGATTTGTAGAATTCAGAGATAGAGGAGACTTACAGAATTCTGTGTAATAGACGATTTCTAGAACGCTGTGCTATAGAGCATTTCAAGATTCCCGTGGAGTAGAAGACCAGGAATGCTGTAGAAGAGCATTCTAGAATTCAGATTATGAGAGTACTCTAGAATTCTGTGGATAGAGGATTTTTAGAATTTTGTGGAGTAGAAGATTTCATGAATTCTGTGGAAGAGATTACTTGTAGAATTCTGTGAAAGAGGATTTCTAGCATACTATAGAATAGGGTAACGCTAGAAATGAGAAAGAAAGGAGTTATAGAATTCTGTGGAAAAGTGTAATTCTAGAATTCTGTCGAATAGGAAATTTCTAGGATTTTGAGATGATAGGACATTTAGAATTACACAGAATAGGGGACTTCTAGAATTGGGAGGAAATGAAGTCTTCCAGAATTCTGTGGAATGGGTGTTTTCTAGAATTCTGTGGAATAACAGATTTTTAGAATTGTGGCGTGTGGGATCCCTGAAAAGATCAGCATGGTTCAGGGCCCACACTCAGGGTCCGGTTTCTGGAGAAGGCCGTACACGAAAAATGAAGAGACTGGAAAAGAGTTAATTTGGGAAAATGGGGCCAGGTGGGGAGTCAGCCTCTAGTGGGAAGACTCACTCCAATCTGGCCTTTTGCCATTCCTTTTATTGAGATTCTGAGACAAAGATATCTCTTAGGCAGAAAAGTTCCAGCAACAGAAAATTAACAAGAATTTACATATGATTAACAAATTATAGTTGCCTCAAGCTCTACTATCCCAACTAGACAATGAGTTAATTGCTCTGACCTTTCAGAGCCATTGAGGTTGGCCATCTCTTTTTGCATATTAACAATAGTGACAATGTTTGGTTTAGGTTAGACAGTTCATTTTACATTTTATTACTAGTGACTCAACCTAGAGTCAATGAGTTAATAGCTCTGACCAATCAGAGCCATCAAGGTTGGCCAGTTCTCTTTACATTTTATTACAAGTGTTAGGTTTCGGTTCCCGGCATCTCCCCCCAATTCATTCCTTTAAAAATTCTTGCATTTACAGACCAGAAATAAACATATAAGATTGAAATGTTTGAGTACCAATTTCAAAGTCCAAGAGTTCTAAGTAAAAGTTTCAGTGTCCAAAATTTCTGAGTCCAAAAGTTCTCAGTTCCAAAGTTCTGAGTCCCAAAGTTACTTATATGTATATGTCAGCAATGATATATGGATGGTGGACAAACTGTTTCAGTTTTACGCAACCAAGGCTTGGAACATGCAGGTCAGTCAGGTAACTAGCTTAGTCTGAGTTCTACAAGCTAAAACTCCTAAGCCCCCAACTTGTTTTCCTTAGTCGGACCCACACACAGAGACAAATAGAGATAGAAACGAGATTGGAGTGAGACACAGTTTATTACCTTGCTCGGTGGCTTCCGGGCTCAGCAATGGATGCGTCACAGACCGTGAAGTGAAGATCAGACAGACGAAGAGACGTGGTCTGGTTGGAGGTGAGTGATCACCGAAGTGAAGCTCTCAAGTCTCAGTTTATATAGCCCTTATGTTCAGGGCTGGCCTGTCCATATTCCAGGGTGTAGTGGACCTTCTGTTCTTATCTGTAGTTCGCAGCCGGCTGTGCTCCCAGGTCTTCAGTCTGTGTGCAGTCCGTGCTTCGCCCTGTCACCACTCAAGCTTACATGCTAGGGTTCAGGCCTTTACTCCATTTTATAGTGCTTTCACACAATTTCACAGAATTACAACTTATTTTAGATTCTACATACTTATATAAGGTTCATATATATCTTATCTTAATACTATATCACAAACAGTGGTGATGCACGTCCGACCATCTCTGCTTTGGTCCTGGGCAACCTGCAGCAATGCACAGCTGCTGACTGCTGGCATGGAAAGACGTCCTCAGGGTCTTCCAGGTCTGGACTGTTTCTCCTATTGTCTTCTTGGCTGGAGCATTCCTGCTAATTCCTCTGTTGTAGGAATCCACATGGTCTTAGAGTTGTTTTCTGAAAATATACAAACATATCTCGACCAAAATTAATAATGGAATCTTTTCTATAAATTTTACTTGGGATACTTTTTGCCCAAATAATTTTCCTAACTTATTTTGATACTATTTGTGTTTTATATGGTTATCGTACTGTTATCATTACAAATTAAAATTGGTTTTCAAAAGAAAAAAATTTTTTTTCTCTAAATGTAATTTACTTACAGGACATTTTTTTCTTACATGGTATTTTTCCACTATCCCCCTTTTTTATTTAATTATTAGGAGGTTTTTGGAATTTTTTTATGATGCTGTTTTGATAATTTTTTTTTCTTTTTAAAAAAATTTATTAAGGTATTATGTGTACATAGCTTATCATTGCCCCCCCCCCCATATGCCCTCCCTCCCCAGAGTTCTATGTCCATTGGTTGTACTTTTATGTATGCATACCAGTCCTTCGGTTGATCCCCTATCTCCCCCAGATCCCCCCCCCCACCGCTGTCATTTGACAGTCTGCTTGTTGTTTTACTGTCTCTATATCTATCTTTCTATTCATTAGTTTATAATGATCTTTAATATCCATAAATGAGTGAAGTCACGTGGTGTTTCTCTTTCATTGACTGGCTTATTTCACTCAGCATGATGCTTTCCAATTCCATCCAGGTTACTGCAAATGATGAAAATTCCTTCCTTTTTATGGCCGCATAGTATTCCATGGTGTAGATGTACCATAGTTTTCTGATCCATTCATCTGCTGATGGGCACCTAGGCTGTTTCCAAATCCTAGCTATTGTAAATTGTGCTGCTATGAACATAGGGGTGCATATATCCTTTCTGATTGGTGTTTCTGGTTTCTTAGGGTATATTCCTAGTAGTGGGATTACTGGGTCAAATGTGAGTTCCATTTTCAGTTTTTTTGAGGAAGCTCCATACTGTTTTCCACAGTGGTTGCACCAGCCTGCAATCCCACCAGCAGTGCACGAGGGTTCCTTTTTCTCCACAACCTCGCCAACATTTGTCGCTTGTTGTTTTGTTGATGTTGGCCATTCTGACAGGTGTGAGATGGTATCGCATTGTTGTTTTGATTTGCATCTCTCGGATGATTAGTGACTTTGAGCATGTTTTCATGTGCTTCTTGGCCTTCCTTCTGTCGTCTTTTGAGAGGATTCTATTTCCCTCTCAAAGGTCCGTTTCCCATTTTTTAATTGGATAATTTATTTTCCTTTTATTGAGTTGTGTAAGCTGTCTGTAGATGTTGGAGATTAAACCTTTATCAGTGATATCATTTGCAAATATGTTCTCCCATACCGTGGGACTTCTTGTTGTTTTGATGATGGTTTCTTTTGCTGTAATAAAGCTTTTTATTTTGATGTAGTCCCATTTGTTCATTCTCTCTTTAGCTTCCATTGCCCTAGGGGCAGTATCAGTGAAGAAGTTCTTTTGGCATATATCTGAGATTTTGCTGCCTGTGGATGCCTCAAGTATTTTTATGGTTTCCCGTCTTATGTTTAAGTCCTGTAATCATTTTGAATTTATTTTTGTGTATGGAGTAAGTTGGTGCTCTAGTTTCATTCTTTTGCAAGTATCTGTCCAATTTTCCCAACACCATTTACTGAAGAGACTGTCTTGACTCCATTGTATGCTCGTGCCTCCTTTGTCAAATATTAATTGAGCATATTGATTTGGATTGATATCTGGATTCTCTAATCTATTCCATTGATCTATATGTCTATATTGATCTATATGTCTGATCTATATGGTATGTGCCAGTACCAGGCTGTTTTGAGAACAGTGACTTTGTAATATAGCTTGAGATCTGGTATTGAGATACCTCCTACTTTACTCTTCTTTCTCAGAATTGCTGTGGCTATTCAGGGTCTTTTATTGTTCCAAATAAACTTTTGGAGAGTCCTTTCTAGGTCTGTGAAGAATGTTGTTGGTATTTTAATAGGGAGTGCGTTGAACTTATAAATTGCTTTGGGAAGTATGGACATTTTGATGATGTTGATTCTACCAATCCATGAACATGGTATGTTCTTCCATCTGTTTACATCTTCCTCTATCTCTTTTTTTCAGTGTCGTGTAGTTTTCAGCATATAGGTCTTTTACCTCCTTAGTTAAGTTTATTCCTAGGTATCTCAATTTTTTTGGTGCAATGGTAAATGGGATTGCTTTTTTAGTCTCTGTTTCTATGAGTTCACTATTGGTGTATAGAAATGCTATAGATTTCTTGGTGTTGATTTTGTATCCTGCTACATTGCCAAATTCGTTTATTAAGTCTATTAGTTTTTTGATGGAGTCTTTTGGGTTTTCTATGTACAATATCATGTCATCTGCAAATAGGGACAACTTCACTTCTTTTCCAATTTTGATGCCTTTTATTTCCTCTTCTTCTCTAATTGCAATGGCAAGTACTTCCAGTACTATGTCAAACAGAAGTGGTGAGAGTGGGCATCCCTGTCTTGTTCATGTTTTTAAGGCGAATGGTTTTAGTTTTTGCCCATTGAGTATGATGTTTGTTGTGGGTTTATCATATATAGCTTTTATTATGTTGAGGTATGATCCTTGTACTCCCATCTTGTTGAGAGTTTTTATCAGGAAAGGATGTTGGATTTTGTCAAATGCCTTTTCTGCATCAATTGATATGACTATATGATTTTTAACTTTCAGTTTGTTTATGTGATGTATCACGTTTATTGATTTGCGGATATTGTACCATCCTTGCATTCCGGGAATAAATCCTACTTGGTCATGGTGTATGATCTTTCTGATGTTCCGTTGGAGCCTATTTGCTAGAATTTTGTTGAGGATTTTGGCATCTATGTTCATGAGGGATATTGGCCTGTAATTCTCTTTCATTGTGTTATCTTTATCTGGTTTAGGTATTAGGGTGATGCTAGATTCATAGAAGGAGTTTGGAAGTGTTCCTTCCTCTTGAATTTTTTGGAATAGTCTGAGGAGGATAGGTTTTAGTTCTTCCTTGAATGTTTGGTAAAATTCTCCTGTAAAGCCATCTGGCCCTGGGCTTTTGTTTGCTGGAAGCTTTTTGATGACTGTTTCAATTTCTTCCCAAGTAACTGGTCTATTGAGATTTTTAGATTCTTCCTGATTGAGTTATGGCAGGTTATATTTTTCTAGGAATATGTCCATTTCCTCCAGGTTGTCCAGTTTGTTGGAATAGAGTTGTTCGTAGTATTTTGTAACAATCCTTTGTATTTCGGTGGGGTCTGTTGTTATTTCACCTCTTTCATTTCTGATTTTGTTTATTTGGGTACTCTCTCTTTGTTTCTTGGTTAGCCTGGCTAGAGGGTCATCAATCTTGTTTATTCTTTCAAAGAACCAGCTCTTGGTTTTTTTGATTTTATGTATTGTTTCTTTGGTCTCTATGTCATTTATCTCCGCTCTGATTTTTGTTATTTCCTTCCTTCTGCTTACAGTGGGCTTTTCTTGTTGCTCTTTTTCTAACTGTTTGAGTTGTAGAGTTAGATAATTTGTTACCATTTTTTCTAGTCTTTTAGAGTAGGCTTGCAGAGATATGAACTTCCCTCTCAAGATTGCTTTTGCTGTGTCCCATAGATTTTGGATTGTTGTGTTTTCATTGTCATTTGTTGCCATGATGTTTTTAATTTCTTCCTTGATTTCCCTGATAACCCAGTCCTTGTTCAATAGCATGCTATTCAGTTTCCATGTGTTTGATTTCCTTGGATTATTTTTATTGTAGTTGATTTCCATTTTTATGCCACTATGATCTGAGAAGATGCTTGATATGATTTCTATCTTCTTGAATTTGAAGAGACTTTGCCTATGTCCCAGCATATGATCTATCTTTGAAAATGACCCATGTGCACTTGAGAAGAATGTGTATTCTGTGGCTTTGGGGTGAAATGTTCTGAAGATGTCGATTAATTCCATCTGGTCAAGTGTGTCATTTAGCGTTGATGTTTCTTTGCTGATTTTTTGTTTAGATGATTTGTCCAAAGGTGACAGTGGGGTATTAAAATCTCCTACTATGATTGTATTGCTATTAATCTCTCCCTTAATGTCTTCCAGCAGTTTTTTTTTATGTATTTGGGTGCTCCTGTATTGGGTGCATATATGTTTACCAGGGTTATTTCTTCTTGTTGTATTGCTCCCCTTAGTATTATGAAGTGGCCTTCATTGTCTCTTGTTATGTCCTTCACTTTGAGATCTAATTTGTCAGATATAAGTATTGCTACCCCAGCTTTTTTTTCATTTCTGTTTGCCTGGAAAACCTTTTTCCATCCTTTCACCCTCAGCCTGTGGGCGTCTTTTTTTCTGAGGTGGGTTTCTTGTAGACAGCAGATGTATGGGTTTTGCTTTCTTATCCAATCTGTTACCCTATGTCTTTTGATTGGAGCATTTAAACCATTTACATTTAAAGTAATTATTGATAGGTAGGTATTTGATGCCATTTTTATTCTATCCCCCTTTGCAACTAATGTAACTTAAAAAACAAAACAAAAACAGAAAAAATTAAACAATTTGAAAATCAAAATCAAAAATTAAATAAAATTTGCAGTAATGAAGGTCATTCACTTCCTCTGTTGTTCTGTCTAGCTCACCAGTTCCCAGTCTGGGCGTTAATTGCAATTCCCAGTGTTTCTTCCGTGTTGTAATCGGGTCTTGATTTTTAAAGCAGTTCTAGAGTCCATAAGTACTGTAGCCTCTAGGTGGCAGTGTTTCTTGGTGGCAGAGAGCCAGGGTTCTGAGGCCTTTCTAGCTTTTTCCCCCTCTCTGTGTCCCTGATCTATGGAGGGGTGGGAGTTGGGCAGTAGAAGCCGACCACACTCGCCTGTAACTCTCTCTGAGTCAGATCCAGACGTACTGCTCCTTAGATATTTCCCCCACCTAGGAGCCCCGACCACAGTCAGGGGTGCCTCCAGCCCCGCTCTGGTTTTTATAAACACAGACCCCTCTGTGCGCCTGGTGTGCGCGAGCTGTTTCGAGCGGGTTGGTGCGCGAGGCCTGCTGTGCGCGAGGTGCTGCTCGGGGGATGCGTGCTCTGCGCTGGGAAGCACCGCGGTGGGAACTCACCCGATATCCGCAAAATCTGATTCTGTTTTGATAATTTTTAAAATTTTAATTTTATGCACAAAAACTATGACATTGCATGTTAAACAATTTTACCATGAAATGAACTACCAATAGAAATTTTGGTTAATACTTTAGGAACAGCTTATTGTACAATTAAACTTTCTTGAATATTAACTCATTTCATTTACCCAAATTAAATTAATCTGAAAACTTGACTATTTTACTGTCAAATTTAATAATTTTAACAACAATTTTAGTTTACTCTGTAAAAATTAATGGAAAGGATTATATGCATCCTTGAAAAAGCCCTGAGCACTCCTAGATTTAGGCTAGATTTAGATATAGGGCAGTAGCCATCAGCCTCTTCTCTGTTGCCTGGGTCCCGTCTGAGCTGGGCCAAGTCTTTTGTTTGTAGTTGGATCTCAATCTGAGCTGGGCCAAGTCTCTTTTTGTAGCTGGATCTCAATCTGAGCTGGGCCAAATCTCTGTTTTTTGCCTGGGTCCCGATCTGAGCTGGGCATGGGAAGCACGAAGCAGCCATGGGGCAGGAGACCTCCCTCAGAAGGGGCAAGTATTCAAGCCCCTGCAACATTGGGGGGTGAGGTTCTCTGCCCCACGTTGGGTGCCAGATGTGGGATCGCTTAACACGACCAGCGTGGCTCAGGGCCCACACTCAGGGTCCGGTTTCTGGAGAAGGCCAAACACTAAAATGAAGAGATTGGAAAAGAGTTAATTTGGGAAAATGGGGCCAGGTGGGGACTCAACCTCTAGTGGGAAGGCTCACCACCAATCTGGCCTTTTGCCATTCCTTTTATTGAGATTCTGAGACGAAGACATCTCTTAGGCAGAAAAGTTCCAGCAACAGAAAATTAACAAGAATTTACACACGATTAACAAATTAAAGTTGCCTCAAGCTCTACTATCTCAACTAGACAATGAGTTAATTGCTCTGACCTTTCAGATGGATTGTGGTTATCCATCTCTTTTTGCATATTAACAATAGTAACAATGATTGGTTTCAGTTAGACAGTTCTTTTTACATTTTATCACTAGTGACTCAACCTAGTGTCAATGAGTTAATAGCTCTGACCATTCAGAGCCATCAAGGTTGGCCAGTTCCCTTTACATTTTATTACCAGTAATAGGATTTGGTTCCCAGCAGTGGGGAATAGATTTCTAGAATTCTATTAGAATAGGGGATTTTAAGAATTCATAGGAAGGGAGGACTTTTAGAATTCTGTGGAATAGGGGATTTGTAGAATTCAGAGGGAGAGGAGACTTACAGAATTCTGCATAATAGAGGATTTCTAGAATGCTGTGCAATAGAGGATTTCAAGATTTCGTTGGAGTAGAACACTTCAGGAATGCTGTAGAAGAGGGGATTTCTAGAATTCGGAGAAAGAGAAGACTCTAGAATTCTGTGGACAAGAGGATTTTTAGAATTTTGTGGAGGAGATTTCTAGAATTCTGTGGAAGAGATTACTTGTAGAATTCTGTGAAAAAGGATTTTTAGATTAATGGAGAATAGGGTATTGCAGGAAATGTGAAAGAAAGGACTTATAGACTTCTGTAGAATAGTGCAATTTTAGAATTCTGTGGAATAGGAAATTTCTAGGATTCTGAGATGAGAGGACATCTGGAATTCTATAGACTAGGGGATTTCTAGAATTGGGAGGAAATGAGGTCTTCTAGAATTCTGTGGAAGAGGTGATTTCTAGAGTTCTGTGAAATAAAAGATTTTTAGAATTGTGGGGAATAGATTTCTAGAATTCCGTAGAATAGGGGATTTTAAGAATTCATAGGAAAGGAGGACTTTTAGAATTCTGTGGAATAGGGGATTTGTAGAATTCAGAGATAGAGGAGACTTACAGAATTCTGCATAATAGAGGATTTCTAGAATGCTGTAAAATAGAGGATTTCAAGATTTCTGTGGAGTAGAAGAATTCAGGAATGCTGTAAAAGAGGGGATTTCTAGAATTCTGTGGACAAGAGGATTTTTAGAATTATGTGGAGTAGGAGATTTCATGAATTCTGTGGAAGAGATTACTTATAGAATTCTTTGAAAGAGGATTTCTAGAATTCTGTAGAATACGATACCAATAGAAATGAGAAAGAAAGGACTTGTAGAATTCGGTGGAATAGCGTAATTCTAGAATTCTGTGGAATAGGAAATTACTAGGATTCTGAGATGATAGGACATCTAGAATTCCACAGCATAGGGGTTTTCTAGAATTGGGAGGAATCGAGGTCTTCTAGAATTCGGTGGAAGCAGTGATTTCCAGAATTCAGTGAAATAATTGATTTTTAGAATTCTGGGGAATAGATTTTTAATATTCCGTAGAATAGGGGATTTTAAGAATTCATAGGGAGTACTTTTAGAATTGTGTGGAATAGGGGATTTTTAGAATTCAGAGATAGAGGAGACTTACAGAATTCTGCGTAATACAGGATTTCTAGAACGCTGTGAAATAGAGGATTTAAAGATTTCTGTGGAGTAGAAGACTTCAGGAATGCTGTAGAAGAGGGGATTTCTAGAATTCGGAGAAAAAAAGGACTCTAGAATTCTGTGAGAGGATTTTTAGAATTTTATGGAGTAGAATATTTCATGAATTCTGTGGAAGAGATTACTTGTAGAATTCTGTGAAAGAGGATTTCTAGGATTCTGTAGAATAAGATACTTCTAGAAATGAGAAAAAAAGACTTATAGAAGTTAGTGTAATAGTGTAATTCTAGAATTCTGTGGAATACAAAATTTCTAGGATTCTGAGATGAGAGGACATCTAGAATTCTATACAATAGTGGTTTTCTAAAATTGGGAGGAAAGGAGGTGTTCTCGAATTCTGTGGAAGAGGTGATTCTTAGAATTCTGTGAAATAATAGATTTTTAGAATTGTGGGGAATAGATTTCTAGAATTCCATAGAATAGGGCATTTTTAGAACTCAGAGTAAGGGAAGACTTTTAGAATTCTCTGGAATATGGGATTTGTAGAATTCAGAGATAGAGGAGACTTACGGAATTCTGCATAATAGAGGATTTCTAGAAACCTGTGCTATAGAGTATTTCAAAATTTCTATGGAGTAGAAGACTTCAGGAATGCTCTAGAAGAGGGGATTTCTAGAATTCAGAGATAGAGAGGACTCTAGAATTCTGTGGACTAGAGCATTTTTAGAATTTTGTGGAGTAGGAGATTTCTACAATTTTGTGGAACAGATTACTTGTAGAATTCTGTGAAAGAGGATTTCTAGATTACTGTAGAATAGGATACCGCTTGAAATGTGAAAGAAATGACTTATAGAATTCTGTTGAATAGCGTAATTCTAGAATTCTGTGGAATAGGAAATTTCTATGATTCTGAGATGAGAGGACAACTTGAATTCCACAGAATAGGGGATATCTAGAATTGGGAGGAAAAGAGGTCTTCTAGAATTCTGCGTAAGAAGTGATTTCTAGAATTGTGTGAAATAATAGATTTTTAGGATTGTGGGGAATAGATTTCAAGAATTCTGTAGAATAGGGGATTTTTAGAATTCAGAGGAAGGGAGGACTTTTAGAATTCTGTGGAATAGGAGATTTGTAGAATTGAGAGGCAAAGGAGACTTACAGAATTCTGCTTATTAGAGGATTTCTAGAACCCTGTGCTATAAGTAATTTCAAGATTTCTGTGCAGTAGAAGACTTCAGGAATCCTGTAGAAGAGCGGATTTTTAGAATTTGGAACAAGAAAGGACTCTAGAATTCTGTGGACAAGAGGATTTTCAGAATTTTGTGGAATAGGAGATTTCATGAATTCTGTGGAAGAGAATACTTGTAGAATTCTGTGAAAGAGGATTTCTAGAATTCTGTAGAATAGGGTACTGCTAGAAATGAGACAGAAAGGACTCATAGAATTCTGTGGAATAGTGTAATTCTAGAATTCTGTGGAATAGAAAATTTCTAGGATTCTGAGATGACAGGACATCTACAATTCCACAGAATAGGGAATTTCTAGAATTGGGAGGAATCGAGGTCTTCTAGAATTCGGTGGAAGCAGTGATTTCTAGAATTCTGTGAAATAATAGATTTTTAGAATTCTGGGGAGTAGATTTCTAGAATTCCGTAGAATAGGGGATTTTACGAATTCATAGGGAGGACTTTTAGAATTGTGTGGAATTGGGGATTTTTAGAATTCAGAGATAGAGGAGACTTACAGAATTCTGCGTAATACAGGATTTCTAGAATGCTGTGAAATAGAGGATTTCAAGATTTCTGTGGAGTAGAAGAATTGAGGAATGCTGTAGAAGAGCGGATTTCTAGAATTCGGAGAAAAAGAGGACTCTAGAATTCTGTGGACAAGAGGATTTTTAGAATTTTGTGGAGTAGGATATTTCATGAATTCTGTGGAAGGGATTACTTGTAGAATTCTTTGAAAGGGGATTTCTAGAATTCTGTAGAATAAGATACTAATAGAAATGAGAAAGAAAGGACTTTTAGAATTCGGTGGAATAGCGTAATTCTAGAATTCTGTGGAATAGGAAATTACTAGGATTCTGAGATGATAGGACATCTAGAATTCCACAGAATAGGGGTTTTCTAGAATTGGGAGGAAAAGAGGTCTTCTAGAATTCTGTGGAAGAGGTGATTTCTAGAATTCTGTGAAATAATAGATTTTTAGAATTGTGGGGAATAGATTTCTAGAATTATGTATAATAGGGTATTTTTTGAATTTAGAGGAAGGGAGGACTTTTAGAATTTTGTGGAATAGGGGATTTGTAGAATTCAGACATAGAGGAGACTTACAGAATTCTGCATAATAAAGGATTTCTAGAATGCTGTGAAATAGAGGATTTCAAGATTTCTGTGGAGTAGAAGACTTCAGGAATGCTGTAGAAGAGGGCATTTCTAGAATTCGGAGAAAAAGAGGACTCTAGAATTCTGTGGACAAGAGGATTTTCAGAATTTTGTGGAATAGGAGATTTCATGAATTCTGTGGAAGAGATTACTTGTAGAATTCTGTGAAAGAGGATTTCTAGAATTCTGTAGAATAGGGTACTGCTAGAAATGAGACAGAAAGGACTTTTAGAATTCTGTGGAATAGTGTAATTCTAGAATTCTGTGGAATAGGAAATTTCTAGGATTCTGAGATGACAGGACATCTACAATTCCACAGAATAGGGGATTTCTAGAATTGGGAGGAATCGAGGTCTTCTAGAATTCTGTGGAAGCAGTGATTTCTAGAATTCTGTGAAATAATAGATTTTTAGAATTCTGGGGAATAGATTTCTAGAATTCCGTAGAATATAGGATTTTAAGAATTCATAGGAAGGGAGGAGTTTTAGAATTCTGTGGATTATGGGATTTGTAGAATTCAGAGGAAGAGGAGACTTACAGAATTCTGCTTGATAGAGGATTTCTAGAAGGCTGTGAAATTGAGGATTTTAAGATTTCTGTAGAGTAGAAGATTTCAGGAATGCTGTAGAAAAGAGGATTTCTAGAATTCAGAGAAAGAGAGTACTCTAGAATTCTGTGGACAAGAGGATTTTTAGAATTTTGTGGAGTAGGAGATTTAATTAATTCTGTGGAGGAGATTAATTGTAGAATTCTGTGAAAGAGGATTTCTAGAATACTGTCGAATAGGGTCCCGCTAGAAATGAGAAAGGGCTTATAGAATCCTGTTGAATGGTGTTTTCTAGAATTCTGTGGAATAGGAAATTTCTAGGATTCTGAGATGACAGGACATCTAGAATTCCACAGAATAGGGGATTTCTAAATATGGGAGGAAATGAGGTCTTCTAGAGTTCTGTGGAAGAGGTGATTTCTAGAGTTCTGTGAAATAAAAGATTTTTAGAATTGTTGGGAATAGATTTCTAGAATTCCGTAGAATAGGGGATTTTAAGAATTCATAGGGAGCACTTTTAGAATTGTGTGGAATAGGGGATTTGTAGAATTCAGAGATAGAGGAGACTTACAGAATTCTGCGTAATAGAGGATTTCTAGAATGCTGTGAAATACTGGATTTCAAGATTTCTGTGGAATAGAAGAATTCAGGAATGCTGTAGAAGAGCGGATTTCTAGAATTCGGAGAAAAAGAGGACTCTAGAATTCTGTGGACAAGAGGATTTTTAGAATTTTGTGGAGTAGGCGATTTCTACAATTTTGTGGAACAGATTACTTGTAGAATTCTGTCAAAGAGGATTTCTATAATTCCGTATAATAGGGTATTTTAAGAATTCATAGAAATGGAGGACTTTTAGAATTCTGTGGAATATAGGATTTGTAGAATTCAGAGATAGAGGAGACTTAGGGAATTCTACGTAATAGAGGATTTCTAGAACGCTATGCTATAGAGGATTTCAAGATTTCTGTGGAGTAGAAGACCTCAGAAATGCTGTAGAAGAGAGGATTTGTAGAATTGGGAGAGAGGACTCTAGAATTCTGTGCACAAGAGGATTTTTAGAATTTTGTGGAGTAGGAGATTTCATGAATTCTGTGGAAGAGATTACTTGTAGAATTCTTTGAAAGGGGATTTCTAGAATTCTGTAGAATACGATGCTAATAGAAATGAGAAAGAAAGGACATGTAGAATTCGGTGGAATAGCGTAATTCTAGAATTCTGTGGAATAGGAAATTACTAGGATTCTGAGATGATAGGACATCTAGAATTCCACAGAATAGAGGATTTCTAGAATTGCGAGGAATTGAGGTCTTCTAGAATTCTGTGGAAGAGATGATTTCTAGAATTCTGTGAAATAATGGATTTTTAGAATTGAGGGGCATACATTTCTAGAATTCTGTAGAATACGGGATTTTAAGAATTCATAGGAAGGGAAGACTTTTCAAATTCTGTGGAATAGGGGATTAGTAGAATTCAGAGGGAGAGAAGACTTACAGACTTCTGTGAAACAGCGGATTTTTAGAACTCTGAACAATAGAGGATTTTAGGATTTCTGTGGTGTAGAAGACTTCAGGAGTGCTGTAGAAGAGGGGATTTCTTGAATTCGGAGAAAGAGAGGACTCTAGAATTCTGTGGACAAGAGGATTTTTAGAATTTTGTGGAGTAGGAGATTTCATGAATTCTGTGGAAGAGATTAGTCGTAGAATTCTGTGAAAGAGGATTTCTAGAATACTGTAGAATAGGGTACCGCTAGAAATGAAAAAGGAAAGAATTATAGAATTCTGTGGAATAGTGTAATTCTAGAATTCTGTGGAATAGGAAATTTCTAGGATTCTGAGATGACTAGAATTCTAGAATTCCACACAATAGGGGATTTCTAGAATTGGGAGGAAAAGAGGTCTTCTAGAATTCTGTGGAAGAGGTGATTTCTAGAATTCTGTGAAATAATAGATTTTTAGAATTGTGGTGAATAGATTTCTAGAATTCTGTAGAAGAAGGGATTTTTAGAATTTAGAGGAAGGGAGGAATTTTAGAATTCTGTGGAATAGGGATTTGTAGAATTCAGAGGCAAAGGAGACTTACTGAATTCTGCATAGTAGAGGATTTTTAGAACGCTGTGAAATAGAGGCTATCAAGATTTCAGTGGAGTAGAAGAATTCAAGAATGCTGTAGAAGAGGGCATTTCTAGAATCGGAGAAAAAGAGGACTCCAAAATTCTGTGGACAAAAGGATTTTTAGAATTTATTGGAGTAGGAGATTTCATGAATTCTGTAGAAGAGATTACTTGTAGAATTCTGTGAAAGAGTATTTCTAGAATTCTGTTGAATATGATACTTCTAGAAATGAGAAAGAAAGGACTTATAGAATTTTGTGGAATAGTGTAATTCTAGAATTCTGTGGAATAGGAAATTTCTGGGATTCTGAGATGAGAGGACATCTAGAATTCTATAGAATATGGGATTTGTAGAATTGGGAGGAAATGAAGTCTTCCAGAATTCTGTGGAAGAGGTGATTTCTAGAATTCTGTGAAGTAATAGATTTTTGAATTGAGGGGAATAGCTTTCTAAAACTCTGTAGAATAGGGGAGTTTTAGAATTCATAGCAAGGGAGGACTTTTAGAATTCTGTGGAATAGGGGATTTGTAGAATTCAGAGGGAGAGGCTACTTACAGAATTCTGCGTAATAGAGGATTTCTAGAACACTGTGTAATACAGGATTTCAAGATTTCTGTGGAGTAGTAGAATTCGTGAATGCTGTAGAAGAGAGGATTTTTAGAATTCGGAGAAAGAGAGGACCATAGAATTCTGTGGAAAAGAGGATTTTTAGAATTTTGTGGACTAGCCGATTTCTAGAATTTTTTTGAATAGATTCCTATAGAATTCTGTGAAAGAGAATTTCTAGATTACTGTAGAATAGGGTACCGCTAGAAATGTGAAAGGACTTTTAGAATCCTGTTGAATAGTGTAATTCTAGAATTCTGTGGAATAGGAATTTTCTAGGATTCTGAGATGAGAGGATTTTAGAGTTTCTCAATATCACATGAGAATGCAGCAAGTTGTTAGTACATGTGAGTTTCTCAATGTCAGCTATGATTGTAAGCAGTTGCTTGTAATGGTGGGCAACTCTTCCATTTTGTGCAGGAATTCATATACTGGACACTGGAAGAAACAACTAGTAATTCAGAGCAAGTAACTTTAAGTAAGCTAAAATTGCTAGAGAACCATTGAAAGGTGCGCCCCAATGTCAGAATATAGTAAAGAAACCATTTCGTACAAAACGGGTTATATTTTAAATAGCCAATGAGCACACTTAACTACGATAGAAAACACCTATACTACATCCCAAACGAGAATTGAAGTGTGATTCAGAGTTAAGACAAAATTTTAGAGTTTCTCAATGTCACATGAGAATGCAGCAAGTTGTTAGTACATGTGAGTTTCTCAATGTCAGTTATGATTGTAAGCAGTTGCTTGTAATGGTGGGCAACTCTTCCATTTTGTGCAGGAATTCATATACTGGACACTGGAAGAAACAACTAGTAATTCAGAGCAAGTAACTTTAAGTAAGCTAAAATTGCTAGAGAACCATTGAAAGGTGCGCCCCAATGTCAGAATATAGTAAAGAAACCATTTCGTACAAAACGGGTTATATTTTAAATAGCCAATGAGCACACTTAACTACGATAGAAAACACCTATACTACATCCCAAACGAGAATTGAAGTGTGATTCAGAGTTAAGACAAAATTTAAGAGTTTCTCAATGTCACATGAGAATGCAGCAAGTTGTTAGTACATGTGAGTTTCTCAATGTCAGTTATGATTGTAAGCAGTTGCTTGTAATGGCGGGCAACTCTTTCATTTAGTGCAGAAATTCATATACTGGATACTGGAAGAAACAACTAGTAATTCAGAGCAAGTAACTTTAAGTAAGCTAGAATTGCTAGAGAACCATTGAAAGGTGCGTCCCAATGTCCGAATATAGTTAAGAAAGCATTTCGTACAAAACGGGTTATCTTTGAAATAGCCAAATGAGGACACTTAAACTATGATAGAAAACATCTATAGTACATCCCAAACCAGAATTAAAGTGTGATTCAGAGTTAAGACACGATTTTAGAGTTTCTCAATATCACTTGAGAATGCAGTAAGTTGTTAGTACATGTGAGTATCTCAAAGTCAGCTAACATTGAAAGTAGTTGCTTGTAAAGGCGGGCAACTATTCCATTTAATGCAGAAAGTCATTTACTGCACACTGGAAGAAACAACTAGTAATTCAGAGCAAATAACTATAAGTAAGCCAGAATTCCTAGAGAACCATTGAATAGTGCTTCTCAATATCAGAATATGGTAAAGAAAACATTTCGTACAAAGCGAGTTATCTCTGAAATAGCCAAATGAGAACACTTAACAAGGATAGAAAACATCTGTACTACATCCCAATCGAGAATTAAAGTGTGATTCAGAGTTAAGACAAGATTTTAGAGTTTCTCAATGTCACATGAGAATGCAGCATGTTGTTAGTATATGTGAGATTTTCAATGTCAGCTATGATTGTAAGCAGTTTCTTGTAATGGCGGGCAAACCTTCCATTTATTGTAGAAATTCATTTACTGGACACTGGAAGAAACAATTATTAATGCAGAGCAGGTAGCTATAAGTAAGCCAGAATTGTTAGAGAACCATTGGAAAGTGCTTCTCAATATTAGAATATAGTAAAGAAAGCATTTCGTAAAAAGAGGGTTATCTTTGAAATACCCATATGAGCACAATTAACAAGTATAGCAAACATGTATACTACAGCCCTAACTAGAATTAAAGTGAGACTCAGAGTTAAGACACGATTTTAGATTTTCTCAATATCTCATGAGAATGCAGCAAGTTGTTAGTACATGTGAGTTTCTCCATGTAAGCTAAAATTTTAAGAAGTTTCTTGTAATGGCGGGAAACTATTCCATTTAGTGCAGAAATTCATTTACTGGACACTGGAAGAAACAACTAGTAATTCAGAGCAAGCAATTATAAGTAATCCAGATTGCTAGAGCACCATTGAAAAGTGCTTCTCAATATCGGAATATAGTAAAGAAAGCATTTTGTACGAAGCGGGTTATCTTTGAAATAGACAAATGAGCACACTTAACAAGTAGAGAAAACATCAATACGACATCAGAAACTAGAATTAAAGTGTTAATCAGAGTTAAAATACGATTTTAGAGTTTTTCAATGTCTCATGAGAATGCAGCAAGATGTTAGTACATGTGAGATTCTCAATGTCAGCTATGATTGTAAGCAGTTTCTTGTAATGGCGGGCAAACCTTCCATTTAGTGTAGAAATTCATTTACTAGACTCTGGAAGAAACAATTATTAATGCAGAGCAGGAAGCTATCAAGTAATTATAAGTAAGCCAGAATTGCTAGAGCACCATTGAAAAGTGCTTCTCAATATCTGAATATAGTAAAGAAAGCATTTCCTACAAAGCGGGTTATTTATGAAATAGCCAAATGAGCACACTTAATAAGGATAGAAAACTTCTCCACTACCTCCCAAACTAGAATTAAAGTGTAATTCAGAGTTAAGACACGATTTTAGAGTTTCTCAATGTATCATGAGAATGCAGCAAGATGTTAGTACATGTGAGTTTCTCAATGTCTGCTAAGATTATAAGAAGTTGCTGTAATGGCGGGCAAGTATTCCATTTAGTGCAGAAATTCATTTAATGGATACTGTAAGAAACAACTAGTAATTCAGATCAAGTAACTATAATTAAGCCAGCATTGCTAAAGAACTATTGAAAAGTGCTTCTCAATATCAGAATATAGTAAAGAAAACATTTCATACAAAGCGGGTTATCTTTGAAATAGCCAAGTGAGCAAACGTAACAAGGATAGAAAACCTCTATACCACATCCCAAACTAGAATTAAAGTATGATTCAGATGTAAGACACGATTTTAGAGTTTCTCAATATCAAAGAGAATGCAGCTAGTTTTTAGCACATGTGACTTTCTAAATGTCAGCTAAGATTGTAATCAGTTGCTTGTAATGGCGGGCAACTCTTCCATTTAGGGGAGAAATTCATTTACTGGACACTGGAAGAAACAACTAGTAATTCAGAGGAAGTCATTATAAGTAAGCCAGAATGGCTAGAGAACCATTGAAAAGTGCTTCTCAATATCAGAATATAGTAAAGGAAGCATTTCTTACAAAGCAGGTTATCTTTGAAATAGCCAAATGAGCACAATTAACAAGGATAGAAAACATCTATACTACATCCCAAACTAGGAAAAACAGTGAATCAGAGTTAAGACACGATTTTAGAGTTTCTCAATGTCCCATGAGAATGCAGTAAATTGTTAGTTGATGTGAGTTTCTCAGTGTCAGCTAAGATTTAAGCAGGCAACTCTTCCATTTATTTCAGAAATTCATTCCCTGGACACTGGAAGAAACAACTAGTAATTCAGAGCAAGTAACTGTAAGTAAGCCAGAAATGCTAGAGAACCATTGCAAAGTGCTTCTCAATATCAGAATGTAGTAAAGAAAGCATTTCGGAAAAAGAGGGTTATCATTGAAATACCCAAATGCGCACAATTAACGAGTATAGAACATATCTATACTACATCCCAAACTAGAATTAAAGTGAGATTCAGATTTAAGACACAATTTTAGAGTTTCTCAATATCAAAAGAGAATGCAGCTAGTTGTTAGCACATGTGACTTTTTCAATGTCAGCTAAGATTGTAAGCAGTTGCTTGTAATGGCGGGCAACACTTCCATTTAGAGGAGAAATTCATTTAGTGGACACTGGAAGAAACAATTATTAATTCAGAGCAGGTAACTATAAGTAAGCCAGAATTGCTAGAGAACCATTGAAAAGTGCTTCTTAATTCAGAATATAGTAAAGAAAGCATTTCGTACAAAGCGGGTTATCTTTGAAATAGCCAAATGAGCACACTTAACAAGGAGAGAAAACATCAATACTACATCTCAAACTAGATTTAAAGTGTTAATCAGAATTAAAACACGATTTTAGAGTTTCTCAATGTCTCATGAGTACGCAGCAAGGTGTTAGTACATGTGAGTTTCTCAATGTCAGCTAAGATTGTAAGCAGTTGCTTGTAATGGTGGGCAACACTTCCATTTAGTACAGAAATTCATTTACTGTACACTGGAAGAAACAAATAGTAATTCAGATCAAGTAACTATAATTAATCCAGAATTGCTAGAGAACTATTGAAAAGTGCTTCTCAATATCAGAATATAGTAAAGAAAGCATTTCCTACAAAGCGGGTTATCTTTGAAATAGCCAAATGAGCACAATTAACAAGGAGAGAAAACATCTATTCTACATCCCAAACAGGGATTAAAATGTGAATCAGAGTAAAGACACAATTTTAGAGATTCTTAATGTCAGATGAGAATGCAGCAAGCTGTTAGTAAATGTGAGTTTCTCAATGTCAGCTAAAATTGTAAACAGTTAATTTTAATGGTGGGCAACCCTTCCATTTAGTTTAGAAATTCATTTACTGAACACTGGAAGAAACGACTAGTAATTCAGAGTAAATAATTACAAGTAAGCCAGAATTGCTAGAGAACCATTGAAAAGTGCTTCTCAATATCAGAATATAGTAAAGAAAGCCTTTCCTACAAAGCGGGTTATCTTTGAAATAGGCAAATGAGCACACTTAACAAGGATAGAAAACATCTATACTACATCCCAAACGAGAATTTAAGGGTGATTCAGAGTTAAGACACGATTTTATAGTTTCTCAACGTCTCATGAAAATGCAGCAAGTTGTTAGTTCATGTGCATTTCTAGTGTCAGTTAAGATTGGAAGCAGTTGCTTGTATTTGCGGACAACCCTTCCATTTAGTGTAGAAATTCATTAACCGGACACTGGAAGAAACAACTAGCAATTCAGAGCAAGTAACTATAGGAAAACCAGAATTGCTAGAAAACCATTGAAAAGTGGTTCTCAATATCAGAATATAGTAAAGAAAGCATTAGGTACAAAGCGGGTTATCGTTGAAATAAGCAAATGAGCACACTTAACAAGGATAGAAAACATCTATACTACATCCCAAACGAGAATTTAAGGGTGATTCAGAGTTAAGACAAGATTTTAGAGTTTCTCAATGTCATATGAAAATGCAGGAAGTTGTTAGTACATGTGAGTTTCTCAATGACAGCTATGATTGTAAGCAGTTGCTTGTAATGGCGGGCAAGACTTCCATTTAGTGCAGAAATTCATATACTGGACACTGGAAGAAACAACTAGTAATTAAGAGCAAGTAAGTTCAATTAAGCTAGAACTGCTTGAGAACCATTGAAAGGTGCGTCCCAATGTCAGAATATAGTAAAGAAAGCATTTCGTACAAAATGGGTTATATTTGAAATAGCCCAATTAGCACACTTAACTATGATAGAAAACATCTATACTACATCCCAAAGAGAATTAAAGTTGTAGTCAGAGTCAAGACACGATTTTAGAGTTTCTCTATGTCACATGAGAATGCAGCAAGTTGTTAGTACTTGTGAGTTTCTCAATGTCAGCTAAGATTGTAAGCAGTTGCTTCTAATGGCGGGAAACCATTCCATTTAGTGTAGAAATTCATTTAGTGGACACTGAAAGAAACGACTAATAATTCAGAGGAAGTAACTATAAGTAAGCCAGAATTGCTAGAGAATCATTGAAAAGTGTTTCTCAATATCAGAATATAGGAAAGAAAGCATTTCGTACAAAGCGGTTATTTTGAATTAGCCAAATGAGCACACATAACAAGGAGAGAAAACATCTATACTATATCCCAAACAGGAATTAAAATGTGAATCAGAGTTAAGACACGATTTTAGAGTTTCTCAATGTCACATGAGAATGCAGCAAGTTGTTAGCACATGTGAGTTTCTCAACGTCAGTTATGATTTTAAGCAGTTGCTTTTAATTGCGGGGAACTCTTCCATTTAGTGCAGAAATTCATATACTGGACACTGGAAGAAACAACTAGTAATTCAGAGCAAGTAACTTTCAGTAAGCTAAATTGCTAGAGAACCATTGAAAGGTGCGTCCCAATGTCAGAATATAGTAAAGAAAGCATTTTGTAAAAAATGGGTTATATTTGAAATAGCCAAATGAGCACACTTAACTAGGATAGAAAACATCTATAATACATCCTAAAGAGAATGAAAGTGGGATTCAGAGTTAAGACACAATTTTAGAGATTCTCAATGTCATATGAGAATGCAGCAAGTTAGTACATTTGAGTATCTCAATGTCAGCTAAGATTGAAAGCAGTTGCTTTAATGGCGGGCAACTATTCCATTTAATGCAGAAATTCATTTACTGGACAAGGGAAGAAACCACTAGTAATTCAGAGCAAGTAACTATAAGTAAGCCAGAATTGCTAGAGATCTATTGAATAATGGTTCTCAATATGAGAATATAATAAAGAAAGCATTTCCTACAAAGCGGGTTTTCTTTGAAATAGCCAAATGAGCAAACTTAACAAGGATAGAAAAGATCTAGACTACACCCCAAAGAGAATTAAAGTGGGATTCAGAGTTAAGACATGATTTTAGAGATTCTCAATGTCACATGAGAATGCAGCAAGTTGTTAGTACATGTGAGTTTCTCAATGTCAGGTAAGATTGTAGACAGTAGCTTGTAATGGTGGGCAAGTCTTCCATTTAGTGCAGAAATTCATTTAATGGACACTGGAAGAAACAACTAGTAATTCAGAGCAAGTAAGTTTAAGTAAACTAGTATTGCTAGAGAACCATTGAAAGGTGCGCCCCAATGTCAGAATGTAGTAACGAACGTATTTCGTACAAAACGGGTTATATTTGAAGTAGCCAAATGAGCACACTTAACAAGGATAGAAACCATCTATAGTACATCCCAAAATAGAAGTAAAGTGTGTTTCAGAGTTAAGACACGATTTCAGAGTATCTCAATGTCACATGAGAATGCAGAATGTTGTTAGTACATGTGAGTTTCTCAATGTCAGCTAAGATTGTAAGCACCTGCTTGTAATGGCCGGCAACCCTTCCATTTAATGTAGAAATTCATTTACTGGACAGTGGAAGAAACAACTAGTAATTCAGAGCAGTAACTAATAGTAAGTCAGAATTACTAGAGAACCAATGAAATGTGCTTCTCAATATCAGAATATAGTAATGAAAGCATTGTGTACAAAGCCCTTTATCTTTGAAATAGCCAAATCAGCACATTTAAGGATAGAAAACATCTATACTACATCTGAAACTAGAATTAAAGTGTGATTCAGAGTTAACACATGATTTTAGAGTTTCTCAACGTTTCATGAGAATGCAGCAAGTTCTTAGTACATGTGAGTTTCTCAAGGTAGGCTAAGATTGTAAGCAGTTGCTTCTAATGGCGGGCAACCATTCCATTTATTGTAGAAATTCATTTACTGGACATTGAAAGAAACAACTAGTAATTCAGAGTAAGTAAACATAAGTAAGCCAGAATTGCTAGAGAATCATTGAAAAGTGCTTCTCAATATCAGAATATAGGAAAGAAAGCATTTCGTACAAAGCGGTTATTTTGAATTAGCCAAATGAGCACACATAACAAGGAGAGAAAACATCTATACTATATCCCAAACAGGAATTAAAATGTGAATCAGAGTTAAGACACGATTTTAGAGTTTCTCAATGTCACATGAGAATGCAGCAAGTTGTTAGTACATGTGAGATTCTCAATGTAAGGTAAGATTGTAAGCAGTTACTTGTATTGGCGGGCAAAACTTCCATATAGTGTAGAAATTCATTCACTGGACACTGGAGAAAACAATGAGTAATTCAGAGGAAGTAACTACAATAAAGCCAGAATTGCTAGAGTATCATTAAAAAGTGCTTCTCAATATCATCATATAGTAAAGAAAACATTTCGTACAAAGCGGGGTATCTTTGAAATAGCCAAATGAGCACAATTAACAAGGATAGAACACATCTATACTACATCCCAAACTAGATTAAAGTGTAAAACTGAATTAAGACACGATTTTAAGATTTCTCAACGTCTCATGCGAATGCAGCAAGTTGTTAGTACATGTGAGTTTCTCAATGTCAGCTAAGATTGTAAGAAGTTGCTTGTAATGGCGGGCAGTTATTCCATTTAGTGCAGTAATTCATTTACTGGACACTGGAAGAAACAACTAGTAATTCAGAATAAGTAACTATAAGTAAGCCAGATTTGGTAGAGAACCATTGAACGGTGCTTCTCAATATCAGAATATAGTAAAGAACGCATTTCGTACAAAGCGGGTTATCTTTGAAATAGCCAAATGAGCACACTTAACAAGGATAGAACACATCTGTCAAGGGGGCCCAGAACGCTGGGACTAGGCCAGGATCACAGTGGGTGCTGAGAGCCAGACCTGTTGGAAGTGGCCGTTCAGGCCACAGTCAAGCAGCCTGTCTCAGACTTTGGTCACCTCTGAGTGTGTGCATCCCATCCGGTACACGGCCCACAGCCCACCGCCCACAGAGCTGGCGGGTTTGAAGTCAGGGACACCTGCCCTGGTCTCCAGAAAATGGTTTCCCGCACCATCCCTCGGGTGTCCTTAGGGCTCTTACTGGCTTTTGCTTTGGCAAAAGTCCAAAGCCCTGAGGGCTCTGCAGGTCAGCCTGCTTAGAGGAAAGCATACAGGCCATAGAGCCCTGCACCCTTGAGGTCACTCGCTCAGTCACAGGACAGTACGGAATGTAGAACTCTGGTCACCAGGCAACCTTGCCTCCGGGAGACAGGCCCCTCTCCCCTCACTTGGCTGGCTGCAGGCCTGGGTGGGGAAAGAGCTGGTCAGCAGGTGGTCTGCAGGTGGTCTCAGGGGGTGGGGTGTCTTTGGAAGAGCTTCCCACAACAGCTGTCTCGCTCACCGCAAGCAGTGGCCCTGGTCACCCCTCCGACGCCTGCTGTCACTCGGCAGTGTGCAGCCTCAGGTAAGGCATGTAAGCCTAGCACCCGCCCATCCCAGGGAGGCCAGGGCCAGGAGCACTCTAGGTCATCCTAGGCGTCCTTGCCACTGTGTACGTGCGTGTGGATGTGCGTGTGCGTGTGTGCGTGTGCCTGTGGCAGTGTGTGCTGGGGTGCAAGAAAGTGCAGGAGGGCTGGTTTGCTGAGTCTCTCCAGTGCCTACGTGAGGTCCCGGGGGACGGGGGGCAAGAGGAAGTGAGTGCTGGGGACCAAGGGCCCCTAACCTCTGGACATCATAGGCGTGACGGGGTCATGTTACTCCTTCGTGGCTGCAAGTCAATCCAGACAACCCTGTGTGCCACCAGGTGAGGGGAAATGACTTTATGTAAGGGGTTTTCCCTACTGTGGGGAGACCCAGGCAGTTTTGGCTAAGGGCCCGGACTCCAGGCGGTGCCTCTCAGAGCTCTGCCCTGGAGATCATGACGAGGTCGTGGAGACTCAGCTGGACCAGTCAAACTCCTTCCAAACCTTGTCCGGGTGCTAGAGGCAGGACCCCGGGCAGGGCAATCAGAGTGGACCCAGAGTTGAAGGTGGGTACGGAGGCTGCTGTGTGCCCACAGGATGATGCCCAAGAAGAGCCAGATGTAACATTCCCAGAGAGTGTTCACCTGTTCCACATCCATTCATCCATGCATCCATCCATCCATTCATCCATCCATGTATACATCATGTATCTGAATCCTATGGCAGGGTATTTCCCCATTGATTCTTAGGGCGAGTGGAAGGGGCCCGGAGAGGCAGAGAGAAACATGGATGTGAGGGAGACACTTGGATTGGTTGCCTCCCACAGGTGCCCTGAGGGGGCAGGGAGGGATCCAGCCTGCAAGGGAGGTAAGTGCCCTTGAACCCAATGGAACCTGCGGCCCTTCCATCCACAGGCCTGAGCTCTGTCCACTGAGCCAAACCCTCTGCAGCCTGTTCCCCAGGTCAGTTTGTCAGACTCCTCCCTGTTGTGTCCCCCTCCTCCCCCCAGGACTCCGCCCTTCCCACGTCCTGAGTGCCTGGTGTTTCCAGTGGTAAGGGAGAATGGAGCACAGGCGACTCTGCAATGGCGGTGGGGCGCTGCCTCAGTGGGAAAGGCACGAGATAGCAAGCCAGCTAGTGAGCTAGAGCCCTGTTCCCATCTTTGGAGGCAGGTACGGGGCACGGGGGTGCGGGGGAGGGCACTCCGGGGTCCGGGCTGAGTTCTAACCAGAGGTTCCCCTGCCCAGGCCCCACCAAGGCGGCCAAAAGGGAGGCTGGGGCCTGCAGCAAAAAGCCCTGCTCCTCCTCCCCCAAGCCAAAGCAAAAGCCTATGGCACCCGGTATTCCCAGGCTGTGTCCCATCCAAGTACTAACCAGGCCCGACCCTGCTTAGCTTCCGAGATCAGACCATATCGGCCCATTCAGGGTGGTATGGCCTTAGACTAGGTAGCCGGCCTCCCGCCCCCACCGCCTGGACTGTGGGCATGGCGAGCTCCTTGGCCACCCCCAGACTGGCCCCCCCCCCCTGGGGGTCAGCCCCCGCAGCGCTCTCCGCCCTCTGCCCCCTGCCCCCCCGCCCTGCACGCCTTCTCCCAGGCGGGCAGGCAGGGACCATGCCTCTCCCCCCTGAGCCCTCAGCTGCCTCCCTTCCTCCCTCTGACCTGCAGCAAGCCAGCCCCCCTCCTCTGGTGGCGGGGCGATGTACTGCTTAGCCAGAAGGGGGCGCCCTCCTCAACTGGGCTCTCCTAGGGATTCCTCCTCTTCACCTCAGCAGCTCAGCCTCCTTTTCTGGGGGAGTACAGTCAATGGGGAAAGTCTTAGTGGGGGGCCAAAAATAAGTGTAGGTGCCAAGGCAGCGGCCAGGGACTTGCGTAGGTGTACCTATGGGTGGACACTTCCCAAACTAGAATAAAGTGTGAAACTGACTTAAGACACGATATTAGAGTTTCTCAATGTCTCATGAGAATGCAGCAAGTTGTTAGTACATGTGAGTTTCTCAATGTCAGCTAAGATTGTAAGCAGTTTCTTGTAATTGAGGGGAACTCTTCCATTTGGTGCAGGAAGTCATTTACTGGACACTGGAAGAAACAACTAGTAATTCAGAGCAAGTAACTACAAGAAAGCCAGAATTGCTAGAGAACTATTGAAAAGTGCTTCTCAAATCAGAATACAGTAAAGAAAGCATTTCATACAAAGTGGGGTTTCTTTCAAAGAGCCAAATGAGGACACTTAACAAGGATAGAAAACATCTATACTACATCCTAAACGAGAATTGCTAGAGAACCATTGAATAGTGCTTCATAATATCAGAATATAGTAAAGAAAGCATTTAGTAAAAGTTGGTTATCTTTGAAATAGCCAAATGAGCACACTTAACAAGGATAGAAAACATCTATACTACATCCTAAACGAGAATTAAAGTATGATTCAGAGTTAAGATACGATTTTAGAGATTATCAATGTCACCTGAGAATGCAGCAAGTTGTTAGTACATGTGAGTTTTTCAGTGTTAGATAAGATTGTAAGCAGTTGCTTGCAATGGTGGGCAACTCTTCCATTTAGTGCAGAAATTCATTTACTGTACATTGGAGGACACAACTAGTAATTCAGAGCAAGTAACCATAAGTAAGCCAGAATTGCTAGAGAACCATTGAAAGATGCGTCTTTGAAAGAGCCAAATGAGCATACTTAAGAAGGATAGAAAACATCTACACTACAACTGAAACTAGAATTATCGTGTGATTCAGAGTTATCACATGATTTGAGTTTCTCAATGTTTCATGAGAATGCAGCAAGTTGTTAGTACATGTGAGTTTCTCAATGTCAGCTAACATTGTAAGCAGTTGCTTGTAAATGCGGGGAACTCTTCCATTTAGTGCAGAAAGTCATTTACTGGACACTGGAGGAAACAACTAGTAATTCAGAGCAATTAACTATAAGTAAGCCAGAATTGCTAGAGAACCATTGAAAAGTGCTTCTCAAATCAGAATACAGTAAGGAAAGCATTTCATAGAAAGCCCCTTATATTTCAAAGAGCCAAATGAGCACGCTTAACAAGGATAGAAACATCTATACCACATCTGAAACTAGAATTAAGGAGTGATTCTGAGGTAAAACACGATTTTAGAGTTTCTCAATGTTTCATGAGAATGCAGCAAGTTGTTAGTACATGTTTGTTTCTCAATGTCAGCTAAGATTGTAAGCAGTTGCTTGTAATTGCGGGGACCTCTTCCATTTAGTGCAGAAAGTCATTTATGCACACAGGAAGAAACAACTAGTAATTCAGAGCAAGTAAATCTAAGTAAGCCAGAATTGCTAGGGAACCATTGAAAAGTGCTTCTGAAATCAGAATACAGTAAAGAAAGAATTTCATACAGTGCGGGTTATCTTTGAAAGAGCCAAATGAGCACACTAAACAAGGATAGAAAACATCTATAGTACATCTGAAACTAGAATTAAAGTGTGACTCAGAGTTAAAACACGATTTTAGAGTTTCTCAATGTTTCATGAGAATGCAGCAAAGTGTTAGTACTTGTGAGTTTCTCAATGTCAGGTAAGATTGTAAGCAGTTGGGTGTAATTTCAGGGAACTCTTCCATTCGGTGCAGAAAGTCATTTACTGGACACTGGAAGAAACAACTAGTAATTCAGAGCAAGTAACTAAATAAGCCAGAATTGCTAGAGAACCATTGAAAAGTGCTTCTCAATATCAGAATACAGTAAAGAAAGCATTTCATACAAAGCGGGTTGTCTTTGAAAGAGCCAAATGAGCACACTTAAGAAGGATAGAAAACATCTATGCTACATCTGAAACTAGAATTAAAGTGTGATTCAGAGTTAGCACACGATTTTAGAGTTTCTCAACATTTCGTGAGAATGCAGCAAAGTGTTAGAACAAATTTTTTTGTCATTGTCAGCTAAGATTGTAAGCAGTTGCTTGTAAATGCGGGGAACACTTTCATTTACTGCAGAAAGTCATTTACTGAACACGGGAAGAAACAACTAGTAATTCAGAGCAAGTAAGTATAAGTAAGCCAAAATTGGTGAAGAACCAATGAAAAGTGCTTCTCAATATCAAAATACAGTAAAGAAAGCATTTCGTACAAAGCGGGTTATCTTTGAAGGAGCCAAATGAGCACACTTAACAAGGATAGAAAACATCTATACTACAACTGAAATTAGAATTAAAGTGTGACTCAAAGTTAAAACACGATTTTAGAGTTTCTCAATGTTTCATGAGAATGCAGCAAGTTGTGAGTACATGTGAGTTTCTCAATGTCAGGTACAATTGTAAGCAGTTGCTTGTATTTGCAGGGAACTCTTTCATTTAGTTCATAAAGGCATTTACTGGACACTGGAAGAAACAACTAGTAATTCAGAGCACGTAACTATAAATTAGACAGTATTGCGAGAGAACCATTGAAAACTGCTTCTCAAATCAGAATACAGTAATAAAGCATTTCATACAAAGCTGGTTATCTTTAAAAGAGCCAAATGAGCACACTAAACAAGGATAGAAAACATCTATACTACATCTGAAACTAGAATTAAAGTGTGACTAAGAGTTAAAACACCATTTTAGAGTTTCTCAATGTTTCATGAGAATGTAGCAAGTTGTTAGTACATGTGAGTTTCTCATTGTCAGCTTAGATTGTCAGCAGTTGCTTGTAATTGTGGGGAAATCTTCCGTTTAGTGCAGAAAGTCATTTACTGGACACTGGTAGAAAAAAACAAGTAATGCAGAGAAAGTAACTCTAAGTAAGCCAGAATTGCTAGAGAACCATTGAAAAGTGCTTCTCAAATCAGAGTACAGTAAAGAAAGCATTTCATACAAATGTGTTATGTTTCAAAAAGTCAAATGAGCACACTTTACAAGGATACAAAATATCTATACTACATCTGAAAATATAATTAACGTGTGATTCAGAGTTAAAACACTATTTTAGAGTTTCTCAATGTTTCATGAGAATGCAGCAAGTTGTTAGTACAACTTGCAATGCAGCAAGTTATTTACTGGACACTGGAAGAAACAACTAATAATTCAGATCAAGTAAGTATAAGTAAGCCAGAATTTGTAGAGATCCATTGAAAAGTGCTTCTCAAATCAGAATAGAGTAAGAAAGTATTTCATACAAAGCTTGTTATCCTTGAAAGAGTCAAATGAGCACATTTAACAAGGATACAAAACATCTATACTACATCTGAAACTAGAATTAAAGTGTGATTTAGAGTTAACACACAATTTTAGAGTTTCTCAACATTTCATGAGAATGCAGCAAGTTGTTAGTACATGTGAGTTTCTCAATGTCAGATAAGATTGTAAGCAGTTGCTTGTAATTGTGGGGAACTCTTCCATTTAGTGCAGGAAGTCATTTACTTGACACTGCATGAAACAACTAGTAATTAAGAGCAAGTAACTCTAAGTAAGCCAGAATTGCTAGAGAACCTTTGAAAAGTGCTTCTCAATATTAGAATGCAGTAAAGAACGAATTTCTTACAAAGCGTGTTATCTTTGAAAGAGCCAAATGAGTACACTTAACAAGGATAGAAAACATCTATACTACGTCTGTAACTAGAATTGAAGTGTGATTTAGAGTTAACACACGATTTTAGAGTTTCTCAATATTTCATGAGAATGTAGCAAGTTGTTAGTATATGTGAGTTTCTGAATGTCAGCTAAGATTGTAAGCAATTGTTGGTAATTGCGGGGAACTCTTCCATTTAGGGCAGAAAGTCATTTATTGGACACTGGAAGAAACAACTCGTAATTCACAGCAAGTAACTATATGTAAGGCACAATAGCTAGAGAACCATTGAAAAGTGCTTCACAAATCAGAATACAGTAAAGAAAGCGTTTCATTCAAAGCGGGTTATCTTTGAAAGGGCCAAATGAGCACACTTAACAAGGATAGGAAACATCTATACTACATCTGAAACTAGAATCAAAGTGTGATTCAGAGTTAACACACGATTTTAGAGTTTCTCAATGTTTCATGACAATGCAGCAAGTTGTTAGTACATGTGAGTTTCTCAATGTCAGCTAAGATTGTAAGCAGTTGCTTGTAATTGCGGGGTACTCTTACATTTAGTGCAGAAAGTCATTTACTGCACACTGGAAAAAACAACTAGAAATTCAGAGCAAGTAAGTATAAGTAAGCCAGAATTGCTAGAGAACCATTGATAGTGCTTCTCAATATCAGAATATAGGAAAGAAAGCATTTCGTACAAAGTTGGTTATCTTTCAAATAGCCAAATGCGCACAATTAACAAGGATAGAAAACAGCTATACTATATCCCAAACTAGAAGTACAGTGCGATTCAGAGTTAAGACACGATTGTAGAGTTTCTCAATGTCTCATGAGAATGGAGTGAGTTGTTAGTACATGTGAGTTTCTCAATGTGAGCTAAGATTGTAAACAGTTGCTAGTAATGGCTGGGAACTCTTCCATTTAGAGCAAAAATTCATTTACTGGACATTGGAATAAACAACTAGTAATTCACAGCAAGTAACTTTAAGTAAGCCACAATTGCTAGAGAACCATTTAAAGGTGTGTCTCAATATCAAAATATAGTAAAGAAAGCATTTCATACAAAAGCGGGTTATCTTTGAAATAGCCAAATGAGCACACTTAATAAGGATAGAAAACATATATACTACATCCCAAAGGAGAATTAAAGTGAAATTCAGAGTTAAGACAAGATTTCAGAGTGTCTCAAAAACAAAAAATCCTTCTCTTGACCCCTTTGTAGTTGTATGTTAAATGCTAGCTATATCAACGTTTTATGCTTTTTTGTAAGATTGGTTTGCTCATTCTTTTTATTTGATTGTTTGATTTTGTTAGCTGGGTTCTAGTCACCTTTATTGGAGGATATAAATATTGCAAACGCTTTTCTGTTTAGTGCCTTGTATGTTGTACCTGGTTGTGTTGTATTTTGTACCTTTAAAGCTAAGCAGGAGAGAGAGAACTACATATACAGGCATCCTAAAATAGAAATATCATGGGGAGAGGCTAAGAAACACCCCACCTATGAAAGAAAATCAGCCATCACCAGAAAAGGAAGTTAACGATTTAGAGGCAAGCAACCTAGCAGAGGAAGAATTCAGAGTAATGATCATGGGATGGCTAAAAGAATGGAAGACAAATTTGACAATATGAGTAAGACCCAAGAGGAAATGAAGAAAAACCAAGAGGATCTGAAGAAGAACCAAGAGGATCTGAAGAAGAACCAAGAGGAAATGAATGTGACCCAAGAAGAAATGAAAAATGACATCACTTCTATGAAGAACTCAATAGAAAGCATCAAGTGTAGACTAGAAGAAGCAGAGGACCGCATCAGTGTGCTAGAAGACAAGATGGAAAAAAATACCCAATTAGAGAAGGTGCTAGAAAAAAAATAAAAAAACAGGAGGAGAGCCTACGGGAGCTTTGGGACAATACAAAACAAAACAATATCAGAATATTAGGGGTCTCAGAAGGAAAGGAAACTGAGAAAGATATGGAAAAAGTATTTCAAGAAATAATGACAGAAAACTTTTCTGAGATAGAGAAGAAAAAACCCGACATAAATCCAAGATGCTCGAAGAGTCCCCAACAAAATGAACCCCCAAAGATCAACACCCAGACACATTATAATTAAACTGGCAAAAAACATTGACAAAACCAGAATCTTAAAAGCAGCCAGAGAGAGACAAAAAGTTACATGTAAAGGAACCCCCATCAGACTAGCAACTGATTTCTCAACAGAAACTCATCAGGCCAGAAGGGAATGGGATGACTTATACAAAGTCATGTAAAGGAAGGGTCTGAACCCAAGAATACTGTACCCTGCAAGGCTGTCAATCAAAATTGAAGGTGTAATCAGGAGCTTCACTGACAAAAACAGACTAAAGGAATTTATCTCCAACAAACCAGCAATGCAAGAAATGCTAAACGGTCTACTGTAAAAATAAAGAAATAGGAAGCGAAGAAGGAACACAGGGGATAGAATAAAAATGGCATCAAATACCTACCTATCAATAATTACTTTAAATGTAAATGGTTTAAATGCTCCAATGAAAAGACATAGGGTAACAGATTGGATAAGAAAGCAAAACCCATACATCTGCAGTCTACAAGAAACACACTTCAGAAGAAAAGATGCACACAGGGTGAGGGTGAAAGGATTGAAAAAGAATTTCCAGGCGAACGGAAATGAAAAAAAAGGCTGTGGTAGCAATACTTATTTCAGACAAATTAGATCTCAAAGTGAAGGACATAAAAAGAGATAATGAAGGCCACTTCATTATACTAAAGGGAGCAATCCAACAAGAAGAAATAACCCTGGTAAACATATATGTACCCAATGTGGGAGCACACAAATACATAAAAAAACTGCTGGAGGACATGAAGGGAGAGATTGATTGTAATGCAATCATAGTAGGAGATTTTAATACCCCACTGTCACATTTGGACAAATCACCCAAACAAAATTCAGCAAAGAAATATCAATCCTAAATGACTCACTAGACCAGATGGAATTAATCGACCTCTTCAGAACATTCCACCCCAAAGCCACAGAATACACATTCTTCTCAAGTGCACATGGATCATTTTCAAAGATAGACCACATGTTGGGACATAGACAAAGTCTCTTCAAATTCAAGAATATAGAAATCATATCAAGCATCTTTTCAGATCATAGTGGCATAAAACTGGAAATTAACTACCGTATTTGCCGGCGTATAAGACGACCCTTTGGCCCTGAAAAATATGCCTCCAAGTGGGGGTAGTCTTATACGGCGAGTATATAACAAACTCTGTATTTTTAGTAGAAATGTTAGGGGGTCTTCTTATATGCCCATTCGTCTTATACGCCGGCAAATACGTATTTTTCAGGGCCAAAAAATCGTCTTATACACCAGCAAATACGGTACAATAAAAATAATCTAAGAAATCTAACACATGGAAACTAAACAGCATGCTATTAAACGAGGACTGGATTACCAGAGAAATCAAGGAAGAAATTAAAAACATCCTGGCAACAAATGACAATGAAAACACAACAATCCAAAATCTATGGGGCACAGCAAAAGCAGTCTTGAGAGGGACGTTCATATCTCTACAAGCCTATTGCAAAAAACTAGAAAAAAAGGTAACAAATTATCTAACTCTAAAACTCAAAGAATTAGAAAAAGAGCAACAAGAAAAGCCCACTGTAAGCAGAAGGAAAGAAATAATAAAAATAGAGCAGAGATAAACGACATAGAGACCAAAGAAACAATACACAAGATCGACAAAACCAAGAGCTGGTTCTTTGAAAGGATAAACAAGATTGATGAAACTCTAGCCAGGCTAACCAAGAAACAGAGAGGACCCTAATAAACAAAATCTGAAACAAAAGAGGTGAAATAACAAGAGACCCCCCCGAAATACAAAGGATTGTTACAAAATACTATGAGCAACTCTATTACAACAAATTACACAACCTGGAAGAAATGGACATATTCCTAGAAAAATACAACCTTCCAAAACTCAATCAGGAAGAATCTAAAAATCTCAACAGACCAGTTATTTGGAAAGAAATTGAAACAGTCATCCAAAAGCTGCCAGCAAACAAAAGCCCAGGGCCAGACGGCTTCACAGGAGAGTTTTACCAAACATTCAAGGAAGAACTAAAACCTATCCTCCTCAGACTATTCCTAAAAATTCAAGAGGAAGGAACACTTCCAAACTCTTTTTATGAAGCCAGCATCACCCTAATACCAAAACCAGATAAAGACAACTCAATGAAAGAGAATTAATGGTAAATATCCCTCATGAACATACATGCCAAAATACTCAACAAAATTCTAGCAAATCGGCTCCAGCAGTACATCAGGAAGATCATACACCATGACCAAGTAGGTTTTATTCCAGGAATGCAAGGATGGTACAATATCCGCAAATCAATAAGCGTGATACATCACATAGACAAATTGAAAGATAAAAATCATATTGTCATATCAATTGATGCAGAAAATTCAGAGCTAGTAAGTATAAGTAAGCCAAAATTGGTAGAGAACCATTGAAAAGTGCTTCTCAATATCAGAATACAGTAAAGAAAATATTTCGTACAAAGGGGGTTAACTTTGAAAGAGCCAAATGAGCACACTTAACAAGGATAGAAAACATGTAATGTATACTACATCTGAAACTAGAATTAGCGTCTGATTCAGAGTTAAAACTGGATTTTAGAGTTTCTCAACGTTTCATGAGAATGCAGCAAAGTTTTACTACATGTTTGTTACTGAATGTTAGCTAAGATTGTAAGCAGTTTCTTGTAAATGCAGGCAACTCTTCCATTTGGTGCAGAAAGTCATTTACTGGACACTGGAAAAAACAACTAGTAATTCAGAGCAAGTAAGTATAAGTAAGCCAAAATTGGTAGAGAACCATTAAAAAGTGCTTCTCAATATGAGAATACAGTAAAGAAAACATTTCGTACAAAGCGGGTTAACGTTGAAAGAGCCAAATGAGCACACTTAACAAGGATAGAAAACATGTATAGTATACTACATCTGAAACTAGAATTAATGTCTGATTCAGAGTTAAAACTGGATTTTAGAGTTTCTCAATGTTTCATGAGAATGCAGCAAAGTGTTAGTACATGTTTGTTACTCAATGTTAGCTAAGATTGTAAGCAGTTTCTTGTAAATGCAGGCAACTCTTCCATTTGGTGCAGAAAGTCATTTACAGCACACAAGAAGAAACATATAGTAATTCAGAGCAAGAAACTATAAATTAGCGAGAATTGCTAGAGAACCATTGAAAAGTGCTTCTCAAATCAGAATACAGTAAGAAAGCATTTCATAAAAACCGGGTTATCTTTGAAAGACACAAATGAGCACACTTAACAAGGATAGAAAACATCTATACTACATCTGAAATGAGAATTAAAGTGTGATTCAGAGTTAACACATGATTTTAGAGTTTCTCTATGTTTCATAGGAATGCAGCAAAACGTTAGTACATCTTTGTTGCTCAATGTGAGCTAAGATTGTAAGCAGTTTATTGTAAATGCAGGCAACTCTTCCATTTCGTGCAGAAAGTCATTTACTGGACACTGAAAGAAACAACTAGTAATTCAGACCAAGTAAGTATCAGTAAGCCAAAATTGGTAGAGAACCATTGAAAAGTGCTTCTAAATATCAGAATACAATAAAGAAAACATTTCGTACGGAGCGGGTTATCTTTGAAAGAGCCAAATGAGCACACGGAACAAGGATAGAAAACAATTATGGTATACTATACCTGAAACAAGAATTAATGTCTGAATCATAGTTAAAACTGGATTTTAGAGTTTCTCAACGTTTCATGAGAATACAGCAAAGTTTTAGTACATGTTTGTTTCGCAATGTCAACTAAGATTGTAAGCAGTTTATTGTAAATACAGGCAACTCTTCCATCTGGTACAGAAAGACATTTACTGGACACTGGAAGAAACAACTTGTAATTCAGAGCAAGTAACTACAAATAAACCAAGATTGCTAGAGAACCATTGAAAAGTGCTTCTCAATATGAGAACACAGTAAAGAAAGCATTTCTACAAAGCGGGTTAACTTTGAAAGAGCCAATTGAGCACACTTAACAAGGATAGAAAACATCTATACTACATCTGGAACTAGAATTAAAGTGTGATTCAGAGTTAACACACGATTTTAGAGTGTCTCTATGTTTCATAGGAATGCAGCAAAGTGTTAGTACATGTTTGTTTCTCAATGTCAGCTAACATTGTAAGCAGTTTTTTTGTAAATGCAGGCAACTCTTCCACTTGGTGCAGAAAGTCATTTACTGGACACTGTAAGAAACAACAAGTAATTCAGAGCAAGTAAATATAAGGAAGCCAAAATTGGTAGAGAACCATTGAAAAGTGCTTCTCAATATCAGAATACAGTAAAGAAAGCATTTCGTAAAAAGCGGGTTATCTTTGAAATAGCCAAATGAGCACACTTAAGAGGGATAAAAAACATCTATTCTACATCTGAAAGTAGAATTACAGTGTATTCGGAGTTAACACACGATTTTAGAGTTTCTCAATGTTTCATAGGAATGCAGCAAAGTGTTAGTGAATGTTTGTTTCTCAATGTCAGCTAAGATTGTAAGCAGTTATTCGTAAATGCGGGCAACTCTTCCATTTGGTGCAGAAAGTCATTTACTGGACACTGGAAGAAACAACTAGTAATTCAGAGTAAGTAATTATAAATAAGACAAGATTGCTAGAGAACCATTGAAAAATGCTTCGCAATATCAGAATACAGTAAAGAAAGCATTTCGTACAAAGCGGGTTATCCTTCAAAGAACCAAATGAGCAAACTTATCAAGGATAAAAAACATCTATTCTACATCTGAAACTAGAATTAAAGTGTGATTCAGAGTTAACACACGATTTTAAAGTTTCTCAATGTTTCATAGGAATGCAGAAAAGTGTTAGTACATGTTTGTTTCTCAATGTCAGATAAGATTGTGAGCATTTTTTTGTAAATGCAGGCAACTCTTCCATTTGGTACAGAAAGTCAATTACTGGACACTGGAAGAAACAACTAGCAATTCAGAGCAAGTAAGAATAAGTGAGCTAAAATTGGTAGAGAAGCATAGAAAAGTGCTTCGCAATATCAGAATACAGTAAAGAAAGCATTTCGTACAAAGCGGGTTATCTTTCAAAGAGCCAAATGAGCGAACTTAACAAGGATAGAAAATATCTATACTACATCTGAAACTAGAATTAAAGAGTGATTCAGAGTTAACACACGATTTTAGAATTTCTCAACGTTTCATAGGAATGCAGCAAAGTGTTAGTACATGTTTAACTATAAATAAGCCCAGAGTGCTAGAGAACCATTGAAAAGTGCTTCTCAATATCAGAATACAGTAAAGAAAGAATTTCGTACAAAGCCGGTTAACTTTGAAAGAGCCAAATGAGCACACTTAACATGGAGAAAAAACATCTATTCTACATCTGAAACTAGAATTAAAGTGTGATTCAGAGTTAACACACGATTTTAGAGTTTCTCAATGTTTCATAGGAATGCAGCAAAGTGTTAGTACATGTTTGTTTCTCAATGTCAGCTAAGATTGTAAGCAGTTTTTTGTAAATGCAGGAAACTCTTCCATTTGGTCCAGAAAGTCATTTACTGGACACTGGAAGAAACAACTAATAATTCAGAGCAAGTAAGGATAAGTGAGCCAAAATTGGTAGAGAAGCATTGAAAAGTGCTTGTCAATATCAGAATACAGTAAAGAAAGCATTTAGTACAAAGCGGGTTAACTTTGAAAGAGCCAAATGAGCACACTTAACAAGGATAGGAAACATCTATACTACATCTGAAAATAGAATTAAAGTGTGATTCAGAGTTAACACACGATTTTAGAATTTCTCAACGTTTCATAGGAATGCAGCAAAGTGTTAGTACATGTTTGTTTCTCAATGTCAGCTAAGATTGTAAGCAGTTTTTTGTAAATGCAGGCATATCTTCCATTTGGTGCAGAAAGTCATTTACTGGACACTGGAAAAAACAACTAGTAATTCAGAGCATGTATGTATAAGTGAGCCAAAATTGGTAGAGAAGCATTGAAAAGTGCTTCTCAATATCAGAATACAGTAAAGAAAGCATTTCGTACAAAGCGGGTTATCTTTCAAAGAGCCAAATGAGCGAACTTAACAAGGATAGAAAATGTCTATAACACATCTGAAACTAGAATTAAAGAGTGATTCAGAGTTAACACACGATTTTAGAATTTCTCAACGTTTCATAGGAATGCAGCAAAGTGTTAGTACATGTTTAACTATAAATAAGCCAAGATTGCTAGAGAACCATTGAAAAGTGCTTCTCAATATCAGAATACAGTAAAGAAAGCATTTCGTACAAAGCGGGTTAACTTTGAAAGAGCCAAATGAGCACACTTAAAAAGGATAGAAAACATCTATGGTATACTACATCTGAAACTAGAATTAATGTATGATTCAGAGTTAAAAATGGATTTTAGAGTTTCTCAAAGTTACATGAGAATGCAGCAAAGCGTTAGTATATGTTTGTTTCTCAATGTGAGCTAAGATTGTAAGCAGTTGCTTGTAAATGCAGGCAACTCTTCCATTTGGTGCAGAAAGTCATTTACTTGACATTGAATGAAACAACTAGTATTTCAGAGCAAGAAAGGATAAGTGAACCAAAATTTGTAGAGAAACATTGAAAAGTGCTTCTCAATATCATTATACAGTAAAGAAAGCATTTCATACAAAGCGGGTTAACTTTGAGAGAGCCAAATGACCACACTTAACAAGGATAGAAAACATGGATACTAGATCTGAAACTAGAATTAAAGTGTGATTCAGAGTTAACGCACGATTTTAGGGTTTCTCAATGTTTCATAGGAATGCAGCAAAGTGTTATTACATGTTATTTTCTCAATGTCAGCTAAAATTGTAAGCAGTTTTTTGTAAATGCAGGCAACTATTCCATTTGGTGCAGAAAGTTATTTACTGGACACTGGAAGAAACAACTAGTAATTCAGAGAAAGTAACTATAAATAAGCCATGATTGCTAGATAAAGATTGAAACCTGTTTCTCAAATCAGAATACAATAAGAAAGCATTTGGTAAAATGCGGGTTATCTTTAAAAGAGCCAAGGAACACACTTATCAGGGATAGAAAACATCCATATTACATCTTAAACTAGAATGAACGTGTGATTCAGAGTTAACACAAGATTTTAGAGTTCTTCAACATTTCATAGGAATGGAACAAAGTGTTAGTACATGTTTGTTTCTCAATGTCAGCTAACATTGTAAGCAGTTTTTTCTAAATGCAGGCAACTCTTCCATTTGGTGCAGAAAGTCATTTACTGGACACTGGAAGAAACAACTTGTAATTCAGAGCAAGTAACTACAAATAAGCCAAGATAGCTAGAGAACCATTGAAAAGTGCTTCTCAATATGAGAATACAGTAAAGAAAGCATTTCTTACAAAGCCGGTTAACTTTAAATCGCCAAATGAGCACACTTAACAAGGATAGAAAACATCTATACTACACCTGAAACTAGACTTAATGTGTGATTCAGAGTTAACACACGATTTTAGAGTTTCTCAATGTTCCATAGGAATGTAGCAAAGTGTTATTACATATTTGTTTCTCAATGTTAGCTAAGATTGTAAGCAGTTTTTTGTAAATGCAGGCAACTCTTCCATTTGGTGGAGAAAGTCATTTACTGGACACTGGAAGAAACAACTAGTAATTCAGAGCAAGTAAGTATAAGTGAGCCAAAATTGGTAGAGAAGCATTGAAAAGCGCTTCTCAATATCAGAATACAGTATGGAAAGCATTTCTTACAAAGCGGGTTAACTTTGAAAGAGCCAAATGGGCACACTTAACAAGGATAGAAAACATCTATACTACATCTGAAACTAGAATTAAAGTGTGATTCAGAGTTAACAAACTATTTTAGAGTTTGTCAACATTTCATGAGAATGCTGAAAAGTGTTAGTATATGTTTGTTTCTCAATGTGAACTAAGATTGTAACCAGTTGCTTGTAAATACAGGGAACTCTTCCATTTGGTGCAGAAAGTCATTTACTGGAGACTGGAAGAAACAACTAGTAATTCAGAGAAAGTAAGTATAAATAAGCCAAGATTGCTAGAGAGCCATTGAAACCTGCTTCTCAAATCAGAATACAATAAGAAAGCATTTGGTAAAATGCGGGTTATCTTTCAGAGCCAAAAGAGCACACTTATCAAGGATAAAAAACATCTATATTACATCTTAAACTAGAATTAAAGTGTGATTCATAGTTAACACACTATTTTAGAGTTTCTCAATGTTTCATAGGAATGCAGCAAAGTGTTAATACATGTTTGTTTCTCAATGTCACCTAAGATTGTAAACAGCTTTTTGTAAATGCATGCATATCTTCCATTTGACGGAGAAAGTCCTTTACTGGACACTGGAAGAAACAACTAGTAATTCAGAGCAAGTAAGTATAAGTAAGCCAAAATTGGTAGAGAACCATTGAAAAGTGCTTCTCAATATCAGAATACAGTAAAGAAAGCATTTCTTACAAAGCGGGTTATCTGTGAAAGAGCCAAATGAGCACACTTAAAAGGCATAAAAACATCTATTCTAGATCTGAAACTAGAATGAAAGTGTGATTCAGAGTTAACACAAGATTTTAGAGTTTCTCAACGTTTCATAGGAATGGAACAAAGTGTTAGTACATGTTTGTTTCTCAATGTCAGCTAAGATTGTAAGCAGTTTTTTCGAAATGCAGGCAACACTTCCATTTGGTCCAGAAAGTCATTTACTGGACACTGGAAGAAACAACTAGTAATTCAGAGCAAGTAACTATAAATAAGCCAAGATTGCTAGAGAACCATTGAAAAGCTCTTCTCAATATCAGAATACAGTAAAGAAAGCATTTCGTACAAAGCGGGTTAACTTTGAAAGAGCCAAATGAGCACACTTAACAAGGATACAAAACATCTATGGTATACTACATCTGAAACTAGAATTAATGTATGATTCAGAGTTAAAAATGGAATTTAGAGTTTCTCAATGTTACATGAGAATGCAGCAAAGCGTTAGTATATGTTTGTTTCTCAATGTGAGCTAAGATTGTAAGCAGTTGCTTGTAAATGCAGGCAAGTCTTCCATTTGGTGCAGAAAGTCATTTACTGGACACTGGAAGAAACAACTAGTACTTCAGAGCAAGTAAGGATAAGTGAGCAAAAATTGGTAGAGAAGCATTGAAAAGTGCTTCTCAATATCATTATACAGTAAAGAAAGCATTTCGTACAAAGCGGGTGAACTTTGAGAGAGCCAAATGAGCACACTTAAGAAGGATAGAAAACATCTATACTACATCTGAAACTAGAATTAAAGTGTGATTCAGAGTTAACAAACTATTTTAGAGTTTGTCAACATTTATTGAGAATGCAGAAAAGTGTTAGTATATGTTTGTTTCTCAATGTCAGCTAAGATTGTAAGCAGTTGCTTGTAAATGCAGGCAACTCTTCCATTTGGTGCAGAAAGTAATTTACTGGAAACTGGAGGAAACAACTAGTAATTCAGAGAAAGTAACTATAAATAAACCAAGATTGCTAGATAAAGATTGAAACCTGCTTCTCAAATCAGAACACAATAAGAAAGCATTTGGTAAAATGCGGGTTATCTTTCAAAGAGCCAAATGAGCACACGTAACCAGGATAGAAAACATCTATACTACATCTGAAACTAGAATTAAAGTGTGATTGATAGTTAACACACGATTTTAGAGTTTCTCAATATTTCATGAGAATGCAGCAAAGTGTTATTATATGTTTGTTTCTCAATGTCAGCTAAGATTGTAAGCAGTTTTTGGAATTGCAGGGAACTCTTCCATTTGGTGCAGAAAGTTATTTACTGGACACTGGAAGAAACAACTCATAATTCAGAGAAAGTAACTACAAGTAAGCCAGAATTGCTAAAGAACCATTGAAAATTGCTTCTTAATGTCAGAATACAGTAAAGAAAGCATTTCCTACAAAGCGGGTTGTCTTTGAAATAGCCAAATGAGCACATTTAACATGGATAGAAAACATCTATACTACATCCTAAACGAGAATTAAAGTGAGATTCAGAGTTACGACAAGATTTCAGAGTGTCTCAATGTCACATGAGAATGCAGCAATTTGTTAGTATATGTGAGTTTCTCAATGTCAGCTAAGATTGTAGGCAGTAGCTCTTAATGGCAGGCAACTCTTCCATTTAGTTCAGAAATTCATTTACTGGACACTGAAAGAAACAACTAGTAATTCAGAGCAAGTAACTATAAGGAAGCCTGAAATGCTAGAAAACCATAGAAAGGTGCTTTTCATCATCATCATATAGTAAAGAAAGCATTTGTTACAAAATTGGTTATCTTTAAAATAGCCAAATGAGCACACTAAAAAGGATAGAACACATCTATACTACATCCCAAACTAGATTAAAGTGTAAAACTGAATTAAGACACGATTTTAGAATTTCTCAATGTCTTATGCGAAAGCAGCAAGTTATTTGTAAATATGAGTTTCTCAATATCAGCTAAGATTGCAGGCAATACCTTGTAATGGCAGGCAGTTATTCCATTTATTGCAGTAATTCATTTACTGGACACTGGAAGAAACAACTAGTAATTCAGAACAAGTAAGTATAAATAAGCCAGATTTGCTAGAGAACCATTGAACGGTGTTTCTCAATATCAGAATATAGTAAAGAAAGCATTTCTTACAAAGCGGGTTATCTTTGAAATAGCCAAATGAGGTACACTTAACAAGGATAGAACACATCTGTCAAAGGGGCCCAGAACGCTGGGACTAGGCCAGGATCACAGTGGGTGCTGAGAGCCAGGCCTGATGGAAGTGGCCATTCAGACCACAGTCAAGCAGCCCGTATCAGACTTTGGCCACCTCTGAGTGTGTGCATCCCATCCTGTACATGGCCCACTGCCCACCGCCAGCAGGGCTGGCGGGTTTGAAGTCCAGGTCACCTGCCTTGGTCTCCAGAAAATGGAATCCCAAACCATCCCTCGGGTGTCCTTATGGCTCTTACAGGCTTTTGCTTTGGTAAAAGTCCAAAGCCTTGAGGGCTCTGTAGGTCAGCCTGCTTAGAGGAAAGCATACAGGCCTTAGAGCCTTGCTCCCTTGAGGTCACTCGCTCAGTCATAGGACAGGACGGAATGTAGAACTCTGGTCACCAGGCAACCTTGCATCTGGGAGACAGGCCCCTCTCCCCTCACTTGGCTGGCTGCAGGCCTGGGTGGGGAAAGAGCTGGTCTGCAGGTGGTCTGCAGGTAGTCTCAGGGGGTGGGGTGTCTTTGTAAGAGCTTCCCACAACAGCTGTCTCGCTAACCGCATTCAGTGGCCCTGGTCTCCCATCCGATGCCTGCTGTTACTGGGCAGTGTGCAGCCTCAGGTAAGGCATGGCAGCCTAGTGCCTGCCCATCCCAGATAGGTAAGGGCCGGGAGCACTGGAGGTCATCCTAGGCGTCCTTGCCACTGTGTACCTGCGTGTGGATGTGCTTGTGTGCGTGTGCCTGAGGCAGTGTGTGATGGGGTGCAAGAAAGTGCATGAGGGCTGGTTTGCTGAGTCTTTCTGGTTCCTATATGAGGTCCGGTGGGGGGGGGGGGTCACAAGAGTGCTGGGGACATCCTAGGCATTACGGGGTCATGTTACTCCTTCATGGCTGCAAGTCAATTCAGACAACCCTGTGTGCCACCAGGTGAGGGGAAATGACTTTATGTAAGGGGTTTTCCCTACTGTGTAGAGACCCAGGCAGTTTTGGCTAAGGGCCCGGACTCCAGACTGTGCCTCTCAGAACTCTCCCCTGGAGATCATGACGAGGTCGTGGAGACTCAGCTGGACCAGTCAAACTCCTTCCAAACCCTGTCCGGGTGCTAGAGGCAGGACCCCGGGCAGGGCAATTAAAGTGGCCCCAGAGTTGAAGGTGGGTACGGAGGCCGCTGTGTGCCCACGGGATGATGCCCAAGGAGAGCCAGATCTAACATTCCCATAGAGTGTTCACCTATTCCACATCCATCCATCCATGCATCCATCCATCCATCCATGCATCCATCCATCCATCCATCCATCCATCCATCCATCCATGTATCCATCATGTATCTGAATCCTATGGCAGGGTATTTCCCCATTGATTCTTAGGGCAAGTGGAAGAGACCCAGAGAGGCAGAGAGAAACATGGATGTGAGAGAGACACTTGGATTGGTTGCCTCCCACAGGCACCCTGAGGGGGCAGGGAGGGATCCAGCCAACTAGGGAGGTTAAGTGCCCTTGAACCCAATGGAACCTGTAGCCCTTCCATCCACAGGTGAGCACTCTGTCCACTGAGCCAAACCCTCTGCAGCCTGTTCCCCAGGTCAGTGTGTAAGACTCCTCCCTGTTGTGTCCCCCTCCCCCCCCCAGGACTCCTCTCTCCCCAAGCCCTGAGTGCCTGGTGTTTCCAGTGGTAAGGGAGAATGGAGCATAGGCAACCCTGCAATGGCGGTGGGGCACTGCCTCAGCGGGAAAGGCACAAGCTAGCAAGCCAGCTAGTGAGCTAGAGCCCTGTTCCCATCTTTGGAGGGCAGGATGGGGCAAGGGAGTGCGGGGAGGGCACTCCGGGGGTCCAGGCTGAGTTCTGACCAGAGGTTCCCCCTGCCCAGGCCCCACTCAGGCTGCCAAAAAGGAGGCTGGGGTCAGCAGCAAAAAGCCCTGCTCCTCCTCCCCCAAGCCAAAGCAAAACCCTATGGCACCAGGTATTCCCAGGCTGTGTCCCATCCAAATACTAACCAGGCCCGACCCTGCTTAGCTTCAGAGATCAGACCAGATCTGGCCTGTTCAGGGTGGTATGGCCTTATACCAGGGAGTTGGCCTCCAGGCACTGGCTGTCAGGACTGTGGGCCTGCCAAGCCCCTTGGCCACCACCAGGCAGGCCCCCCCAGGGCGTCAGCACCCGCAGAGATCTCCGCCCTCAGTCCCTTGCCCCCTGCCCCGCAAGCTCTCTCCCAGGCAGGCAGGCAGGCAGGGACCATGCGTCTCACCCCTGAGCCCTCAGCTGTCTCACTCTATCCCTTCCACCCGCAGCAAGCCAGCCCCCCTCCTCTGGTGGGGGTGCGATGTGCTGCTAAGCACGAAGTGTGCGCCATCCTCAACAGAAGTCTCCTAGGGACTCCTCTTCTTCATCTCCCCAGCTCAGCCACCTCTCCTGGGGAGTACAGTCAATGGGGAAAGGCTTAGTGGGGGGCCAAAAGTAAGTGCAGGTGCCAAGGCAGCGGCCAGGGACATGCGCAAGTGTACCTACAGGTGGACACTTCCCAAACTAGAGTAAAGTGGGAAACTAAATGAGTTAATACACGATTTTAGAGTTTCTCAATGTCTCATGAGAATGCAGCAAGTTGTTAGTATATGTGAGTTTCTCAATGTCAGCAAAGATTGTAAGCAGTTGCTTTTAATTGTGGAAAACTTCCATTTGGTGCAGAAAGTCATTTACCGGACACTGGAAGAAACAACTAGTAATGCAGAGCAAGTAACTATAAGTAAGCCACAATTGCTAGAGAACCATTGAAAAGTGCTTCTCAATATCAGAATACAGAAAAGAAAGCATTTCGTACAAAGCGGGTTAAATTTGAAAGAGCCAAATGATCACACTTAACAAGGATAGAAAACATCTATACTACATCTGAAACTAGAATTAAAGTGTGATTCAGACTTAACAAACGATTTTAGAGTTTCTCAATGTTTCACAGGAATGCAGCAAAGTGTTAGTACATGTTTGTTTCTCAATGTCAGGTAAGATTGTAAGCAGTTGTTGGTAAATGCAGGGAACTCTTCCATTTGGTGCAGAAAGTCATTTACTGGACACTGGAAGAAACAACTAGTAATTCAGCGCAAGTAAGTATAAGTAAGCCAGAATTGCTAGAGTACCATTGAAAAGTCCTTCTCAAATCAGAATGCAGTAAAGAATGCATTTCTTACAAAGCATGTTATCTTTGAAAGAGCCAAATGAGCACACTTAACAAGGATAGAAAACATCTATACTACATCTGAAACTAGAATTAAAGTGGGATTCAAAGGTAATAGAGCATTTTAGAGTTTTTCAACGTTTCATGAGAATGCAGCAAGTTGTTAGTACATGTTTGTTTCTCAATGTCAGCTGAGATTGTGAGCATTGCTTTTAATTTTAGGGAAATCTTCCATTTGGTGCAGAAAGTCATTTATTGGACACTGGAAGAAACAACAAGTAATTTAGAGCAAGTAACTCTAAGTTAGCCAGAATTGCTAGAGAACCATAGAAGAGTGCTTCTCAAATCAGAATACAGTAACGAAAGCATTTCATACAAACGGATTACCTTTCAAAGAGTCAAATGAGCTCACTTAACATGGATAGAAAACATCTATACTACATCTGAAACTAGAATTAAAGTGTGATTCAGAGTTAACACACGATTTTAGAGTTTTTCAATGTTTCATAGAAATGCAGCAAAGTGTTAGTACATGTTTGTTTCTCAATGTCAGCTAAGATTGTAAGCAGTTGCTCATAACTTCAGGAAACTCTTCCATTTGGTGCAGAAAGTGATTTACTGGACACTGGAAGAAACAACTTGTAATTCAGAGCAAGTAAGTATAAGTAAGCCAGAATTGCTAGAGAACCATTGACTAGCGCTTCTCAATATCAGAATATAGGAAAGAAAGTATTTCGTACAAAGTTGGTTATCTTTGAAATAGCCAAATGAGCACACTTAACAAGGATAGAAAACACCTATAGTATATCCCAAACTAGATGTTCAGTGCGATTCAGAGTTAATACACGATTGTAGAGTTTCTCAATATCTCATGAGAATGGAGTGAGTTGTTAGTACATGTGAGTTTCTCAATGTGAGTTAAGATTGTATACATTTGCTAGTAATTGCGGGGAACTCTTCCATTTAGAACAAAAATTCATTTACTGGTCACTGGAATAAACAACTAATAATTCAGAGTAAGTAACTTTAAGTAAGCCAGAATTGCTAGAGAACCATTTAAAGGTGTGTCTCAATATCAAAATATAGTAAAGGAAGATTTTCATACAGTGCGGGTTATCTTTGAAATAGCCAAATGAGCACACTTAACATGGATAGAAAACATCTATACTACATCCCAAAGGAGAATTAAAGTGAGATTCAGGGTTAAGACAAGATTTCAGAGTGTCTCAAAAACAAGAAATTCTTCTCTTGACTCCTTTGTAGTTGTACGTTAAATGCTAGCTATATCAACGTTTTATGCTTTTTTGTAAGAATGGTTTGCTCATTCTTTTTATTTGATTGTTTGATTTTGTTAGCTGGGTTCTAGTCACCTTTATTGGAGGATATAAATATTGCAAACGCTTTTCTGTTCAGTGCCTTGTGTGTTGAACCTGGCTGTGTTGTATTTTGTACCTTTAAAGCTAAGCAGTACAGAGAGAACTACATATACAGGCATCCCAAAATAGAAACATCATGGGGAGGCTAAGAAACACCCCACCTATGAAAGAAAATCACCCATCACCAGAAAAGGAAGTGAAAGATTTAGAGGCAAGCAACCTACCAGAGGAAGAATTCAGAGTAATGTTCATGGGATGGCTTAAAGAATGGAAGACAAATTTGACAATATGAGTAAGACACAAGAGGAAATGAAGAAAAACCAAGAGGATGTGAAAGGAAGAACCAGGAGGATCTGAAGAAGAACCAAGAGGAAATGAAGGTGACCCAAGAAGAAATGAAAAATGACATCACTTCTATGAAGAACTCAATAGAAAGCATCCAGAGTAGACTACAAGAAGCAGAGGACCGCATCAGTGAGCTAGAAGACAAGATGGAAAAAAATACCCAATTAGAGAAGGTGCTAGAAAAAAAAATCAAAAAACAGGAGGAGAGGCTACGGGAGCTTTGGGACAATACAAAACAAAACAATATTAGAATAATAGGGGTCTCAGAAGGAAAGGAAACTGAGAAAGATATGGAAAAAGTATTTCAAGAAATAATGACAGAAAACTTTCCTGACATAGAGAAGAAAAAACCGACACAAATCCAAGATGCTCGAAGAGTTCCCAACAAAATGAACCCACAAAGATCAACACCCAGACACATTATAATTAAACTGGCAAAAAACATTGACAAAACCAGAATCTTAAAAGCAGCCAGAGAGAGACAAAAAGTTACATGTAAAGGAACCCCCATCAGACTAGCAACTGATTTCTCAACAGAAACTCATCAGGCCAGAAGGGAATGGGATGACTTATACAAAGTCATGCAAAGGAAGGGTCTGAATCCAAGAATACTGTACCTTGCAAGGCTGTCAATCAAAATTGAAGGTGTAATCAGGAGCTTCACTGACAGAAACAGACTAAAGGAATTTATCTCCAACAAAGCAGCAATGCAAGAAATGCTAAAGGGTCAACTGTAAAAATAAAGAAATAGGAAGAGAAGAAGGAACACAGGGGATAGAATAAAAATGGCATCAAATACCTACCTATCAATAATTACTTTAAATGTAAATGGTTTAAATGCTCCAATCAAAAGACATAGGGTAACAGATTGGATAAGAAAGCAAAACCCATACATCTGCAGTCTACAAGAAACACACTTCAGAAAAAAAGATGCACACAGGCTGAGGGTGAAGTGATGGAAAAAGATTTTCCAGGCGAACGGAAATGAAAAAAAAAGGCTGGGGTAGCAATACTTATATCAGACAAATTAGATCTCAAAGTGAAGGACATAAAAGAGATAATGAAGGCCACTTCATTATACTAAAGGGAGCAATCCAACAAGAAGAAATAACCCTGGTAAACATATATGTACCCAATGTGGGAGCACCCAAATACATAAAAAAGCTGCTGGAGGACATGACGGGAGAGATTGATTGTAATGCAATCATAGTAGGAGATTTTAATACCCCACTGTCACATTTGGACAAATCACCCAAACAAAATTCAGCAAAGAAATATCAATCCTAAATGACTCACTAGACCAGATGGAATGAATCGACCCCTTCAGAACATTCCTCCCCAAGCCACAGAATACACATTCTTCTCAAGTGCACATGGGTCATTTTCAAAGATAGACCACATGTTGGGACATAGGCAAAGTCTCTTCAAATTCAAGAATATAGAAATCATATCAAGCATCTTTTCAGATCATAGTGGCATAAAATTGGAAATTAACTACAATAAAAATATTCCAAAGAAATCAAACACATGGAGCCTAAACAGCATGCTATTAAACGAGGAATGGATTACCAGAGAAATCAAGGAAGAAATTAAAAACATCCTGGCAACAAATGACAATGAAAACACAACAATCCAAAATCTATGGGACATAGCAAAAGCAGTCTTGAGAGGGACGTTCATATCTCTACAAGCCTATTGCAAAAAACTAGAGAAAAAGGTAACAAATTATCTATCTCTAAAACTCAAAGAATTAGAAAAAGAGCAACAAGAAAAGCCCACTGTAAGCAGAAGGAAAGAAATAATAAAAATAGAGCAGAGATAAACTACATAGAGACCAAAGAAACAATACACAAGATCGACAAAACCAAGAGCTGGTTCTTTGAAAGGATAAACAAGATTGATGAAACTCTAGCCAGGCTAACCAAGAAATAGAGAGGACCCAAATAAACAAATCAGAAACAAAAGAGGTGAAATATCAAGAGACCCCACCGAAATACAAAGGATTGTTACAAAATACTATGAGCAACTCTATTTCAACAAATTGCACAACCTGGAAGAAATGGACAGATTCCTAGAAAAATACAACCTTCCAAAACTCAATCAGGAAGAATCTAAAAATCTCAATAGACCAGTTACTTGGGAAGAAATTGAAACAGTCATCCAAAAGCTGCCAGCAAACAAAAGCCCAGGGCCAGACGGCTTCACAGGAGAGTTTTACCAAACAGTCAAGGAAGAACTAAAACCTATCCTCCTCAGACTATTCCAAAAAATTCAAGAGGAAGGAACACTTCCAAACTCCTTTTATGAAGTGAGCATCACCCTTATACCAAAACCAGATAAAGACAACTCAATGAAAGAGAATTAATGGCCAATATCCCTCATGAACATACATCCAAAACACTCAACAAAATTCTAGCAAATCGGCTCCAGCAGTACATCAGGAAGATCATACACCATGACCAAGTAGGTTTAATTCCAGGAATGCAAGGATGGTACAACATCCGCAAATCAATAAGCGTGATACATCACATAGACAAATTGAAAGATAAAAATCATATTGTCATATCAATTGATGCAGAAAATTCAGAGCAAGTAAGTATAAGTAAGCCAAAATTGGTAGAGAACCATTGAAAAGTGCTTCTCAATATCAGAATATAGTAAAGAAAATATTTCGTACAAAGGGGGTTAACTTTGAAAGAGCCAAATGAGCACACTTAACAAGGATAGAAAACATGTAAGGTATACTACATCTGAAACTAGAATTAGTGTCTGATTCAGAGTTAAAACTGGATTTTAGAGTTTCTCAACGTTTCATGAGAATGCAGAAAAGTTTTAGTACATGTTTGTTACTCAATGTTAGCTAAGATTGTAAGCAGTTTCTTGTAAATGCAGGCAACTCTTCCATTTGGTGCAGAAAGTCATTTACTGGACACTGGAAGAAACAACTAGTATTTCAGAGCAAGTAAGGATGAGTGAGCCAAAATTGTTAGAGAAGCATTGAAAATTGCTTCTCAATATGAGCATTTCGTACCAAGCGGGTTAACTTTGAAAGAGCCAAATGAGCACACTTAACAAGGATAGAAAACATCTATACTACATCTTAAACTACAATTAATGTGTGATTTAGAGTTACCACACGATTTTAGAGTTTCTCAATATTTCATAGGGATGCAGCAAAGTGTTAGTACATGTTTATTTCTCAATGTTAGCTAAGATTGTAAGCAGTTTTTTGTAAATGCAGGCAACTCTTCCATTTGGTGCAGAAAGTCATCTACTGGACACTGGAAGAAACAACTAGTAATTCGGAGGAAGTAACTACAAATAAGCCAAGATTGCTAGAAAACCAATGAAAAGTGCTTCTCAATATCAGAATACAGTAAAGAAAGCATTTCGTACAAAGCCGGTTAACTTTGAAAGAGCCAAATGAGCACACTTAACAAGGATAGAAAACATCTATACTACATCTTAAACTACAATTAATGTGTGATTTAGAGTTACCACACGATTTTAGAGTTTCTAAATATTTCATAGGGATACAGGAAAGTGTTAGTACATGTTTGTTTCTCAATGTGAACTAAGATTGTAAGAATTTTTTTGTAAATGCAGGCAACTCTTCCATTTGGTGCAGAAAGTCATTTACTGGACACTGGAAGAAACAACTAGTATTTCAGAGCAAGTAAGGATGAGTGAGCCAAAATTGTTACCGAAGCATTGAAAATTTCTTCTCAATATGAGAATACAGTAAAGAAAGCATTTCATACCAAGCGGGTTAACTTTGAAAGAGCCAAATGAGCACACTTAACAAGGATAAAAAACATCTATACTGCATCTGAAACTAGAAATGAAGTGTGATTCAGAGTTAACACACGATTTTAGAGTTTCTCCATGTTTCATAGGAATGCAGCAAAGCGTTAGTATATGTTTGTTTCTCAATGTCAGCTAAGATTGTAAGCAGTTTTTTGTAACTGAAGGCAACTCTTCCATTTGGTGCAGAAAGTCATTTACTGGACACTGGAAGAAACAACTAGTAATTCAGAGCAAGTAAGTATAAGTGAGCTAAAATTAGTAGAGAAGTTTTGAAAAGTGCTTCTCAATATCAGAATACAGTAAAGAAAGCATTTCATACAAAGCGGGTTAACTTTGAAAGAGCCAAATGAGCACACTTAACAAGGATAAAAAGCATCTATACTGCATCTGAAACTAGAAATGAAGTGTGATTCAGAGGTAACACACGATTTTAGAGTTTCTCCATGTTTCATAGGAATGCAGCAAAGTGTTAGTACATGTTTGTTTCTCAATGTGAACTAAGATTGTAAGCAGTTTTTTGTAAATGCCGGCAACTCTTGCATTTGGTGCAGAAAGTCATTTACTGGACACTGGAAGAAACAACTAGTAATTCAGAGCAAGTAAGTATAAGTGAGCCAAAATTAGTTGAGAAGCTTGGAAAAGTGCTTCTCAATATCAGAATACAGTAAAGAAAGCATTTCGTACAAAGCGGGTTAACTTTGAAAGAGCCAAATGAGCACACTTAACAAGGATAGAAAACATCTATACTACATCTTAAACTAGAATTCTAGTGTGATTCAGAGTTAACACACGATTTTAGAATTTCTCAATATTTCATAGGGATGCAGAAAAGTGTTAGTACATGTTTGTTTCTCAATGTGAACTAAGATTGTAAGTAGTTTTTTGTAAATGCAGGCAACTCTTCCATTTGGTGCAGAAAGTCATTTACTGGAGAAGGGAAGAAACAACTAGTAATTCAGAGCAAGTAAGTATAAGTGAGCTAAAATTAGTTGAAAAGCTTGGAAAAGTGCTTCTCAATATCAGAATACAGTAAAGAAAGCATTTCGTACAAAGCGGGTTAACTTTGACAGAGCCAAATGAGCACATTTAACAAGGTTAGAAAACATGTGTACTACATCTGAAACTAGAATTAAAGTGTGATTCAGAGTTAACACACGATTTTAGAGTTTCTCACTGTTTCATAGGAATGCAGCAAAGTGTTAGTACATGTTTGTTTCTCAATGTCAGGTAAGATTATAAGCAGTTGCTTGTCAATGAAGGTAACATTTCCATTTGGTGTAGAAAGTCATTTACTGGACACTGGAAGAAACAACTAGTTATTCAGAGCAAGTGAGTATAAGTAAGCCAAAATTGGTAGAGAACCATGGAAAAGTGTTTCTCAATATCAGAATTCAGTAAAGAAAGCATTTCCTAAAAAGCGGGTTAACTTTGAAAGAGCCAAATGAGCACACTTAACAAGTATAGAAGACATCTATACTACATCTGAAACTAGAATTAAAGTGTGATTCAGAGTTAATAAATGATTTTAAAGTTTCTTAATGTTTCATAGGAATGCATCAAAATGATAGTTCATGTTTGTTTGTCAAGGTCAGCTAAGATTGTAAGCAGTTTTTTTTTATTGCAGGCAACTCTTCCATTGGGTGCAGAAAGTCATTTACTGGACACTGGAAGAAACAACTAGTAATTCAGAGCAAGTAAGTATAAGTAAGCCAAAATTGGTAGAGTACCATTGAAAAGTGCTTCTTAATATCAGAATACAGTAAAGAAAGCATTCTGTAAAAAGCGGGTTATCTTTGAAATAGCCAAATGAGCACACTTCACAAGGATAAAAAACAACTATTCTACATCTGAAACTAGAATTAAAGTGTATTCAGAGTTAACACACGATTTTAGAGTTTCTCAATGTTTCATAGTAGTGCAGCAAAGTGTTATTCCATGTTTGTTTCTCAATGTGAACTAAGATTGTAAGCAGTTTTTTGTAAATGCAGGCAACACTTCCATTTGGTGAAGAAAGTAATTTACTGGACACTGGAAGAAACAACTAGTATTTCAGAGCCAGTAAGGATAAGTGAGCCAAAATTGGTAGAGAAGCATTGAAAATTTCTTCTCAATATGGGAATACAGTAAAGAAAGCATTTCGTACAAAGCAGGTTAACTTCGAAAGAGCCAAATGAGCACACCTAACAAGGATAGAAAACATTTATACTACATCTGAAACTAGAATTAATGTCTGATTCAGAGTTAAAACTGGATTTTAGAGTTTCTCAAAGTTTCATGAGAATGCAGCAAAGCGTTAGTATATGTTTGTTTCTCAATGTGAGCTAAGATTGTAAGCAGTTGCTTGTAAATGCAGGCAACTCTTCCATTTGGTGCAGAAAGTCATTTACTGGACACTGGAATAAACAACTAGTATTTCAGAGCACGTAAGGATAAGTGAGCCAAAATTGGTAGAGGAGCATTGAAAAGTGCTTCTCAATATGAGAATACAGTAACGAAAATATTTCATACAAAGAGGGTTAACTTTGAAAGAGCCAAATGAGCACACATAACAAGGATAGAAAACATCTATAATACATCTGAAACTAGAATTAAAGTGTGATTCGAAGTTAACACACGATTTTAGAGTATCACAACATTTCAAGAGAATGCAGCAAAGTATTAGTATATGTTTGTTTCTCAATGTCAGCTAAGATTGTAAGCAGTTTTTTATAAATGCAGGCAACTATTCCATTTAGTGCAGAAAGTCATTTACTGGACACTGGAAGAAACAACTAGTAATTCAGAGCAAGTAAGCATAAGTTATCCATAATTTGTAGAGAACCATTGAAAAGTGCTTCTCAATATCAGAATATAGTAAAGAAAGAATTTCGTACAAAGCGGGTTATCTGTGAAAGAGCAAAATGAGCACAATTAACAGTGTTAAAAAACATCTATTCTACATCTGAAACTAGAATTAAAGTGTGATTCAGAGTTAACACACGATTTTAGAGTTTCTCAATGTTTCATAGTAATGCAGCAAAGTTTTAGTACATGTTTGTTTCTCAATGTCATCTAAGATGGTAAGCAGTTTTTGTAAATGCAGGCAACTCTTCCATTTGGTGCAGAAAGTCATTTACTGGACACTGGAAGAAACAACTAGTAATTCAGAGCAAGTAACTACAAATAAGCCATGATTGCTAGAGAATCATTGAAAAATGCTTCTCAATATCAGAATACAGTAAAGAAAGCATTTCGTAGAAAGTGGGTTAACTTTGAAACAGCCAAATGAGCACACATAACAAGGATAGAAATAATCTATACTACATCTGAAACTAGAATAAAAATGTGATTCAGCGTTAACACATGATTTTAGAGTTTCTCAATGTTTCATAGGAATGCAGCAAAGTGTTAGTACTTGTTTGTTTCTCAATGTCAGATAAGATTGTAAGCAGTTTTTCGTAAATGCAGGCAACTCTTCCATTTGGTGCAGAAAGTCATGTACTGGACACTGGAAGAAACAACTAGTAATTCAGAGCAAGTAAGTATAAGTGAGCCGAAATTGTTAGAGAAGCATTGAAAAGTGCTTCTCAATATCAGAATATAGTAACGAAAGCATTTCATACAAAGAGGGTTAACTTTGAAAGAGCCAAATGAGCACACTTAACAGTGCTAAAAACATCTATACTACATCTGAAACTAGAATGAAAGTGTGATTCAGAGTTAACACAGGATTTTAGAGTATCTCAACATTTCATTAGAATGCAACAAAGTGTTAGTACATGTTTGTTTCTCAATGTCAGCTAAGATTTTAAGCAGTTTTTTTGTAAATGCAGGCAACTCTTCCATGTGGTGCAGAATGTCATTTACTGGACACTGGAAGAAACAACTACTAATTCAGAGCAAGTAACTACAAATAAGCCATGATTGCTAGAGAATCATTGAAAACTGCTTCTTAATATCAGAATACAGTAAAGAAAGCATTTCGTAGAAAGCGGGTTAACTTTGAAACAGCCAAATGAGCACACATAACAAGGATAAAAATAATCTATACTACATCTGAAACTAGAATAAAAATGTGATTCAGCGTTAACACATGATTTTAGAGTTTCTCAATGTTTCATAAGAATGCAGCAAAGTGTTAGTACTTGTTTGTTTCTCAATGTCAGCTAAGATTGTAAGCAGTTTTTTGTAAATGCAGGCAACTCTTCCATTTGGTGCAGAAAGTCATTTACTTTACAATGGAAGAAACAACTAGTAATTCAGAGCAAGTAAGTATAAGTGAGCCGAAATTGTTAGAGAAGCATTGAAAAGTGCTTCTCAATATCAGAATATAGTAACGAAAGCATTTCATACAAAGAGGGTTAACTTTGAAAGAGCCAAATGAGCACACTTAACAGTGCTAAAAACATCTATACTACATCTGAAACTAGAATGAAAGTGTGATTCAGAGTTAACACAGGATTTTAGAGTATCTCAACATTTCATTAGAATGCAACAAAGTGTTAGTACATGTTTGTTTCTCAATGTCAGCTAAGATTTTAAGCAGTTTTTTTGTAAATGCAGGCAACTCTTCCATGTGGTGCAGAATGTCATTTACTGGACACTGGAAGAAACAACTACTAATTCAGAGCAAGTAACTACAAATAAGCCAAGGTTGCTAGAGAATCATTGAAAACTGCTTCTCAATATCAGAATACAGTAAAGAAAGCATTTAGTACAAAGCGGGTTAACTTTGAAACAACCAAATGAGCACACATAACAAGGATAGAAAACATGTATACTACATCTGAAACTAGAATTAAAGTGTGATTCAGAGTTAACACACGATTTTAGAGTTTCTCAATGTTTCATAGGAATATAGCAAAGTGTTAGTACATGTTTGTTTCTCAATATCAGCTAAGATTGTAAGCAGTTTTTATAAATGCAGGCAACTCTTCCCTTTGGTGCAGAAAGTCATTTACTGGTCACTGGAAGAAACAACTAGTAATTCACAGCAAGTAAGTATAAGTGAGCCAAAATTAGTAGAGAAGCTTTGAAAAGTGCTTCTCAATATCAGAATACAGTAAAGAAAGCATTTTGTATAAAGCGGGTTATCTCTGAAAGAGCCAAATGACCACACTTAACAACGATATAAAACATCTATACTACATCTGAAATGAGAATCAAAGGGTGATTCAGAGTTAACACATGATTTTAGAGTTTCTCAACGATTCATGAGAGTGCAGCAAGTTGTTAGTACATGTGAGTTTCTCAATGTCAGCTAAGATTGTAAGGAGTTGCTTGTAATTGCGGGAACTCTTCAGTTTAGTGAAGAAAGTCGTTTACTGCACACTGGAAGAAAAAACTAGTAATTCAGAGCAAGTAAGTATATGTAAGCCAGAATTGCTAGCGAACTATTGAAAAGTGCTTCTCAAATCAGAATACAGAAAGAAAGCATTTCCTACAAAGCGGGTTAAATTTGAAAGATCCAAATGAGCACACTAAACAAGGATAGAAAACATCTACGGTATACTACATCTGAAACTAGAATTAACATGTGATTCAGAATTAAAATTGGATTTTAGAGTTTCTCAATGTTTCATGAGAATGCAGCAAAGTGTTAGTACATGTTTGTTTCTCAATGTCAGGTAAGATTGTAAGCAGTTGCTTGTAAATGCCTGGAAATTTTCTATATGGTTCAGAAAGTCATTTACTGGACAGTGGAAGAATCAACAAGTAATTCAGAGCAAGTAAATCTAAGTAAGCCAGAATTGCTAGAGAACCATTTAAAAGTGCTTCTCAAATCAGAATACGGTAAGAAAGCATTTCATACAAAGCGGTTTATCTTTGAAAGAGCCAAATGAGCACACTTAACAAGGATAGAAAACATCCATAGTACATCTGAAACTAGAATTAAATTGTGATTCAGTGTTCACACACGATATTACAGTTTCTCTACGTTTCATCAGAATGCAGCAAAATGTTAGTACATGTTTGTTTCTCATTGTCAGGTAAGATTGTAAGCAATTGCTTCTAAATTCAGGGAACTCTTGCATTTGGTGCAGAAAGTCATTTAGTGGACAGTGCAAGAAACAACTAGTAATTCAGAGCAAGTAACTATAAGTAAGCCAGAATTGCTAGGGAACCATTGAAAAGTGCTTCTCAAGTCAGAATACATGAAGCAAGCATTTCCTACAAAGCGGGTTAACTTTGAAAGATCCAAATGAGCACACTTAACAAGGATAGAAAACATCTATGGTATACTACATCTGAAACTAGAATTAACGTCTGATTCAGAGTTAAAACTGGATTTTAGAGTTTCTCTACGTTTCATGAGACTGCAGCAAAGTGTTAGTACATGTTTGTTTCGCAATGTGAGCTAAGATTGTAAGCAGTTGCTTGAAAATGAAGTCAACTCTTCCATTAAGTTCAGAAAGTCATTTACTGGACACTGGAAGAAACAACTAGTAATTCAGAGCAAGTGATTCTAAGTAAGCCAGAATTGCTAGAGAACCATTGAAAAGTGCTTCTCAAATCAGAATACAGTAAGAAAGCATTCCATACAAAGCGGGTTATGTTTGAAAGAGTCAAATGAGTACACTTTACAGTGATAGAAAACATCTAAACTATATTTGAAACTAGAATTAATGTGTGATTCAGAGTTAACACTCGATTTTAGAGTTACTCAACATTTCATGAGAATGCAGCATGTTGTTTGTACATGTGGAGTTTCCGAATGTCAACCAAGATTGTAAGCAGTTGCATGTCATTTCAGGGAACTTTTCCATTTGGTGCAGAAAGTGATTTACTGGACACTGGAATAAATAACTAGTAATTCAGAGCAAGGAAGTATAAGAAAGCCAAAATTGGTAGAGATCCATTGAAAAGTTCTTCTCAATATGAGAATACAGTAAAGAAAGCATTTTGTACAAAGCGGGTTAACTATGAAAGAGCCAAATGAGCACACTTAACAAAGATAGAAAACATCTATGGTATACTACATCTGAAACTAGAATTAACATCTGATTCAGAGTTAAAACTGGATTTTAGAGTTTCTCACGGTTTCATGAGAATGCAGCAAAGTGTTAGTACATGTTTGTTACTCAATATGAGCTAAGATTGTAAGCAATTGTTTGTAAATGCAGGCAAATCTTCCATTTGGTGCAGCAAGTTATTAACTGGATACTGGAAGAAAAAATAGTATTTCAGAGCAAGTAAGTATAAGTAAGCCCAAATTGGTAGAGAACCATTGAAAAGTGCTTCTCAATATCAGAATACAGTAAAGAAAGCATTTCGTACAAAGCGGGTTATCTGTGAAAGAGCCAAATGAGCACACTTGACAAGGATAAAAAAAAACTATTCTACATCTGAAAATAGAATGAAAGTGTGATTCAGAGTTAACACAGGATTTTAGAGTTTCTCAACATTTCATGAGAATGCAGCAAAGTATTAGTACATGTTTGTTTCTCAATGTAAGCTAAGATTGTGAGCAGATTTTTCTAAATGCAGGAAACTCTTCCATTTGGTGCAGAAAGTCATTTATTGGACACTGGAAGAAACAACTAGTAATTCAGAGCAAGTAACTATAAATAAGCCAAGATTGCTAGAGAACTATTGAAAAGTACTTCTCAATATCAGAATACAGTAAAGAAAGCATTTGGTACAAAGCGGGTTAACTTTGAAAGAGCCAAATGAGCACACTTAACAAGGATAGAAAATATCTATGGTATACTACATCTGAAACTAGAATTAATGTATGATTCAGAGTTAAAAATGGAATTTAGAGTTTCTCAAAGTTTCATGGAATGCAGCAAAGCGTTAGTATATGTTTGTTTCTCAATGTGAGCTAAGATTGTAAGCAGTTGCTTGTAATTGCAGGTAACTCTTCCATTTGGTGCAGAAAGTCATTTACTGGACACTGGAAGAAACAACTAATAATTCATAGCAAGTAAGTATAAGGGAGCCAAAATTGGTAGAGAAGCATTGAAAAGTGCTTCTTAATATCAGAATACAGTAAAGAAAGCATTTCGTACAAAGCGGGTTATCTGTGAAAGAGCCAAATGAGCACACTTAACAAAGATAGAAAACATCTATACTACATCTGAAACTAGAATTAAAGTGTGATTCAGAGTTAACACACTATTTTAGAGTTTGTCAACATTTCATGAGAATGCAGAAAACTGTTAGTACATGTTTGTTTCTCAATGTGAACTAAGATTGTAAGCAGTTTTTTTTATAAATGCAGGCAACTCTTCCATTTGGCACAGAAAGTCATTTACTGGACACTGGAAGAAACAACTAGTAATTCAGAGCAAGTAACTATAAATAAGCCAAGATTGCTAGAGAAGCATTGAAACATGCTTCTCAAATCAGAATACAATAAGAAAGCATTTCGTAAAAAGGGATTTAACTTTGAAAGTGCCAAATGAGCATACTTAACAAGGATAGAAAACATCTATTCTACATCTGAAACTGGAATGAAAGTGTGATTCAGAGTTAACACAGGATATTGGCGTATCTCAACATTTCATGAGAATGCAGCATAGTGTTAGTACATGTTTGTTTCTCAATGTCAGCTAAGATTGTAAGCAGTTTCTCTTAAATGCAGGCAACTCTTCCATTTGGTTCAGAAAGTCATTTACTGGACAATGAAAGACACAACTAGTAATTCAGAGGAAGTAACTATAAATAAGCCAAGATTGCTAGAGAACCATTGAAAAGTGTTTCTCAATATCAGAATATAGTAAAGAAAGCATTTTGTACAAAGCGGGTTAACTTTGAAAGAGCCAAATGAGCACACTTAACAAGGATAGAAAACATCTATACTTCATCTGAAACTAGAATTAAAGTGTGATTCAGAGTTAACACACGATTTTAGAGTTTCTCAATGTTCCATAGGAATGCAGCAAAGTTTTAGGACATGTTTGTTTCTCAATGTGTGCTAAGATTGTAAACACTTGCTTGTAAATGCAGTCAGCTCTTCCATTTGGTGCAGAAAGTCATTTACTGGACACTGGAAGAAACAACTAGTAATTCAGAGCAAGTAAGTATAAGTGAGCCAAAATTGGTAGAGAAGCATTGAAATGTGCCTCTCAATATCAGAATACAGTAAAGAAAGGATTTCGTACAAAGCGGGTTATCTGTGAAAGAGCCAAATGAGCACACTTAAGAAGTATAAAAAAGCAACTATTCTACATCTGAAACTAGAATGAAAGTGTGATTCAGAGTTAACACAGGATTTTAGAGTTTCTCAACATTTCATGAGAATGCAGCAAAGTGTTAGTACATGTTTGTTTCTCAATGTCAGCTATGATTGTAAGAAGTTTTTTTTAATGCAGGCAACTCTTCCATTTGGTTCAGAAAGTCATTTACTGGACACTGGAAGAAACAACTAGTAATTCAAAGCTAGTAAGTATAAGTGAGCCAAGATTGCTAGAGAACTATTGAAAAGTGCTTCTCAAATCAGAATACAATAAGAATGCATTTTGTAAAAAGCAGGTTATCTTTCAAAGAGCCAAAGGAGCACACTCAAAAAGGACAGAAAACATCTATATGACATATGAAACTAGAATTAAAGTGTGATTAAGAGTTAACACACGATTTTAGAGTTTCTCAATATTCCATAGGAATGCAGCAAAGTGTTAGTACGTTTGTTTCTCAATGTCAGCTAAGATTGTGAGCAGTTTTTGTAAACGCTGGGATCTCTTCCATTTGGTGCTGAAAGTCATTTACTGGACACTGGAAGAAACAACTGGTAATTCAGAGCAAGTAAGTAGAAGTGAGCCAAAATTGGTAGAGAAGCATTGAAAAGTGCTTCTTAACATCAGAATAAAGTAAAGAAAGCATTTAGTACAAAGCTGGGTATCTGTGAAAGAGCCAAATGATCACACTTAACAAGAATAAAAAACATCTATTCTACATCTGAAACCAGAAGGAAAGTGTGATTCAGAGTTAACACAGGATTTTAGAGTATCTCAACATTTCATGAGAATGCAGCATAGTGTTAGTACATGTTTGTTTCTCAATGTCAGCTAAGATTGTAAGCAGTTTTTTGTAAATGCAGGCAACTCTTCCATTTGGTGCAGAAAGTCATTTACTGGACACTGGAAGAAACAACTCTTAAATCAGAGCAAGTAACTACAAATAAGCTAGAATTGCTAAAGAACCATTGAAAATTGCTTCTCAATATCAAAATACGGTAATGAAAGCATTTCTTACAAAGCGGGTTAACTTTGAAAAAGCCAAATGAGCACACTTAAAAGGATAGAAAACATCTATACTACATCTGAACTTAGAATTAAAGTGTGATTCAGAGTTAACACAGGATTTTAGAGTTTGTCTATGTTTCATAGGAATGCAGCAAAATGTTAGTACATGTTTGTTTCTCAATGTCAGCTAAGATTGTAAGTAGGTTTTTGTTAATGCAGGCAACTCTTCCATTTGGTGCAGAAAGTCAGTTACTGGACACTGGAAGAAACAACCTGTAATTCAGAGCAAGTATCTACAAATAAGCCAAGATTGCTGGAGAACCATTGAAAAGTGCTTCTCAATATCAGAATACAGTAAAGAAAGCATTTCGTACAAAGCGGGTTAACTTTGAAAGAGCCAAATGAGCACACTTAACAAGGATATATAACATCTATACTACATCTGAAACTATAATTAAAGTGTGATTCAGATATAACACACGATTTTAGAGTTTCTCAATGTTCCATAGGAATGCAGCAAAGTATTAGTACATGTTTGTTTTTCAATGTGTGCTAAGATTGTAAGCAGTTGCTTGTAAATGCAGGCAACTCCTCCATTTGGTGCAGAAAGTCATTTACTGGACACTGGAAGAAACAACTATTAATTCAGAGCAAGTAAGTATAAGTGAGCCAAAATTGCTAGAGAAGCATTGAAATGTGCCTCTCAATATCCGAATACAGTAAAGAAAGCATTTCGTACAAAGCGGGTTATCTGTGAAAGAGCCAAATGAGCACACTTAACAAGTATAAAAAAGCATCTATTCTATATCTGAAAATAGAATGAAAGTGTGATTCAGAGTTAACACAGGATTTTAGAGTATCTCAATATTTCCTGAGAATGCAGCAAAGTGTTAGTACATGTTTGTTTCTCAATGTCAGCTAAGATTGTAAGCAGTTTTTTGTAAATGCAGGCAACTCTTCCATTTGGTCCAGAAAGTTATTTACTGGACACTGGAAGAAACAACTCTTAATTCAGAGAAAGTAAATACAAGTAAGCCAGAATTGCTAAAGAACCATTGAAAATTGCTTCTCAATGTCAGCATACAGTAACGAAAGCATTTCCTACAAAGCGGGTTGTCTTTGAAATAGCCAAATGAGCACATTTAACATGGATAGAAAACATCTATACTACATCCCAAAGGAGAATTAAAGTGAGATTCAGAGTTAAGACAAGATTTCAGAGTGTCTGAATGTCACATGAGAATGCAGCAATTTGTTAGTATATCTGAGTTTCTCAATGTCAGCTAAGATTGTAGGCAGTAGCTCTTAATGGCAGGCAACTCTTCCATTTAGTTCAGAAATTCATTTACTGGACACTGAAAGAAACAACTAGTAATTCAGAGCAAGTAAGTATAAGGAAGCCTGAAATGCTAGAAAACCATAGAAAGGTGCTTTTCGTCATCATCATATTGTAAAGAAAGCATTTGTTACAAAATTGGTTATCTTTAAAATAGCCAAATGAGCACACTAAAAAGGATAGAACACATCTATACTACATCCCAAACTAGATTAAAGTGTAAAACTGAATTAAGTCACGATTTTAGAATTTCTCAATGTCTTATGCGAATGCAGCAAGTTATTAGTACATATGAGTTTCTCAATGTCAGCTAAGATTGCAGGCAGTACCTTGTAATGGCGGGCAGTTATTCCATTTATTGCAGTAATTCATTTACTGGACACTGGAAGAAACAACTAGTAATTCAGAACAAGTAACTATATGTAAGCCAGATTTGCTAGAGAAGCATTGAACGGTGTTTCTCAATATCAGAATATAGTAAAGAAAGCATTTCTTACAAAGCGTGTAATCTTTGAAATAGCCAAATGAGCACACTTAACAAGGATAGAACACATCTGTCAAGGGGGCCCAGAAAGCTGGGACTAGGCCAGGATCACAGTGGGTGCTGAGAGCCAGGCCTGTTGGAAGTGGCCATTCAGGCCACAGTCAAGCAGCCTGTCTCAGACTTTGGCCACCTCTGAGTGTGTGCATCCCATCCTGTACATGGACCACCGCCCACCGCCAGCAGGGCTGGCGTGTTTGAAGTCCGGGTCACCTGCCTTGGTCTCCAGAAAATGGTATCCCACACCATCCCTCGGGTGTCCTTATGGCTCTTACAGGCTTTTGCTTTGGTAAAAGTCCAAAGCCTTGAGGGCTCTGTAGGTCAGCCTGCTTAGAGGAAAGCATACAGGCCTTACAGCCTTGCTCCCTTGAGGTCACTCGCTCAGTCACAGGACAGGACGGAATGTATAACTCTGGTCACCAGGCAACCTTGCATCTGGGAGACAGGCCCCTCTCCCCTCACTTGGCTGGCTGCAGGCCTGGGTGAGGAAAGAGCTGGTCTGCTGGTGGTCTCAGGGAGTGGGGCGTCTTTGGAAGAGCTTCCCACAACAGCTGTCTCACTCACCGCAAGCAGTGGCCCTTGTCTCCCCTCCGATGCCTGCTGTCACTGGGCAGTGTGCAGCCTCAGGTAAGGCATGTAAGCCTAGCGCCCACCCATCCCAGGAAGGCCAGGTCCAAGAGAACTCTAGGTCATCCTAGGCGTCCTTGCCACTGTGTACGTGCTTGTGGATGTGCCTGTGTGCGTGTGCCTGGGGCAGTGTGTGCTGGGGTGCAAGAAAGTGCAGGAGGGGCGGCACAAGAGGAAGTGAGTGCTGGGGAATAAGCGCCCCTACCCTCTGGACATCCTAGGCATTACGGAGTCATGTTACTCTCTCATGGCTCCAAGTCAATTCAGACAACCCTGTGTGCCACCAGGTGAGGGGAAATGACTTTATGTAAGAGGTTTTCCCTACTGTGGGCAGACCCAGGCAGTTTTGGCTAAGGGCCCGGACTCTAGACTGTGCCTCTCATAGCTCTCTCCTGGAGATCATGACGAGGTCGTGGAGACTCAGCTGGACCAGTCAAGTCCTTCCAAACCCTGTCCAGGTGCTAGAGGCAGGACCCTGGGCAGGGCAATCAAGGTGGGCCCAGAGTTGAAGGTGGGTACGGAGGCCGCAGTGTGCCCACGGGATGATGCCCAAGGAGAGCCAGATGTAAGATTCCCATAGAGTGTTCACCTACTCCACATCCATCCATCCATGCATCCATCCATCCATCCATGCATCCATCCATCCATCCATCCATCCATCCATGTATTCATCATGTATCTGAATCCTATGGCAGGGTATTTCCCCATTGATTCTTAGGGCAAGTGGAAGAGGCCCGGAGAGGCAGAGAGAAACATGGATGTGAGGGAGACACTTGGATTGGTTGCCTCCCACAGGCACCCTGAGGGGGCAGGGAGGGATCCAGCCTACTAGGGAAGTAAGTGCCCTTGACCCCAATGGAACCTGCAGCCCTTGCATCTACAGGCCTGCGCTCTGTCCACTGAGCCAAACCCGCTGCAGCCTGTTCACCCTGTCAGTGTGTCAGACTCCTCCCTGTTGTGTCCCCCTCATTTCCCCCAGGACTCCGCTCTCCCCAAGCCCTGAGTGCCTGGTGTTTCCAGTGGTAAGGGAGAATGGAGCATAGGCAACCCTGCAATGGCGGTGGGGCACTGCCTCAGCGGGAAAGGCACAAGCTAGCAAGCCAGCTAGTGAGCTAGAGCCCTGTTCCCATCTTTGGAGGGCAGGATGGGGCACGGGGGTGCGGGGAGGGCACTCCGGGGGTCTGGGCTGAGTTCAGACCAGAGGTTCCCTCAGCCCAGGCCGTACCCAGGCTGCCAAAAAGGAGGCTGTGGCCAGCAGCAAAAAAGCCCTGCTCCTCCTCCCCCAAGCCAAAGCAAAACCCTATGGCACCAGGTATTCCCAGGCTGTGTCCCATCCAAGTACTAACCAGGCCCGACCCTGCTTAGCTTCAGAGATCAGACCAGATCTGGCCTGTTCAGGGTGGTATGGCCTTATACCAGGGAGTTGGCCTCCAGCCACTGGCTGCCAGGACTGTGGGCCTGCCAAGCCCCTTGGCCACCACCAGGCAGGCCCCCCCAGGGCGTCAGCACCCGCAGAGATCTCCGCCCTCAGTCCCTTGTCCCCTGCCCCGCAAGCTCTCTCCCAGGCAGGCAGGCAGGGACCATGCCTCTCCCCCCTGAGCCCTCAGTGCCTCACTCCATCCCTTCCCCCTGCAGCAAGCCAGCCCCCCTCCTCTGGTGGGGGTGCGATGTGCTGATAAGCCAGAAGTGTGCGCCATTCCTCAACAGGAGTGTCCTAGGGACTCCTCCTCTTCATCTCCCCAGCTCAGCCACCTCTCCTGGGGAGTACAGTCAATGGGGAAAGGCTTAGTGGGGGGCCAAAAATAAGTGCAGGTGCCAAGGCAGCGGCCAGGGAAATGCACAGGTGTACCTACAGGTGGACACTTCCCAAACTAGATTAAAGAGGGAAATTAATGAGTTAATACACGATTTTAGAGTTCCTCAATGTCTCATGAGAATGCAGCAAGTTGTTAGTATATGTGAGTTTCTCAATGTCAGCAAAGATAGTAAGCAGTCTCTTTTAATTGCAGAAAACTTCCATTTGGTGCAGAAAGTCATTTACCGGACACTGGAAGAAACAACTAGTAGTTCAGAGCAAGTAACTATAAGTAAGCCACAATTGCTAGAGAACCATTGAAAAGTGCTTCTCAATATCAGAATACAGTAAAGAAAACATTTCGTACCAAGCGGGTTAAATTTGAAAGAGCCAAATGAGCACACTTAAGAAGGATAGAAAACATCTATCCTACATCTGAAACTATAATTAAAGTGTGATTCAGAGTCAACACAAGATTTTAGAGTTTCTAAATCTTTCATGAGAATGCAGCAAGTTGTTTATACATGTGAGTTTCTCAGTGTCAGCTAAGATTGTAAGCAGTTGCTTGTAATTGCGGGAAACTCTTCCTTTTAGTGTAGAAAGTAATTTACTACACACTGGAAGAAACAACTAGTAATTCAGAGCAAGTAAGTATAAGTGAGCCAAAACTGGTAGAGAAGCATTGAAAAGTGCTTCTCAATATCAGAATACAGTAAAGAAAGCATTTCGTACAAAGTGGGTTATCTGTGAAAGAGCCAAATGAGCACACTTAACAAGGATAAAAAACATCTATTCTACATCTGAAACTAGACTGAAAGTGTGATTCAGAGTTAACACAGGATTTTAGAGTTTCTCAACATTTCATGAGAATGCAGCAAAGTGTTAGTGCATGTTAGTTCCTCAATGTCAGCTAAGATTGTGTGCAGTTTTTTGTAAATGCAGGTAATTCTTCCATTTGGTGCAGAAAGTCATTTACTGGACACTCGAAGAAACTAGTAATTCAGAGCAAGTAATTATAAATAAGCCAGAATTGGTAGAGAACCATTGAAATGTGTTTCTCAATATCAGAATACAGTAAAGAAAGTATTTCCTACAAAGCCGGTTAACTTTGAAAGAGTCAAATGAGCACACTTAACAAGTATATAAAACATCTATACTACATCTGAAACTAGAATTGTAGTGTGATTCAGAGTTAAACAATTTTAGAGTTTCTCAATGTTTCATAGGAATGCAGCAAAGTGTTAGTACATGTTTGTTTCTCAATGTCAGCTAAGATTGTAAGCTGTTTTCTGTAAATGCAGGCAACTCTTCCATTTGGTGCAGAAAGTCATTTACTGGACACTGGAAGAAACAACTAGTAATTCAGAGCAAGTAAGTATAAGTGAGCCAAAATTGGTAGAGAAGCATTGAAAAGTGCTTCTCAATATCAGAATACAGTAAAGAAAGCATTTCCTACAAAGCGGGTTATATGTGAAAGAGCTAAATGAGCCCACTTAACAAGGATAAAAAACATCTATTGTACATCTGAAACTAGAGTGAAAGTGTGATTCAGAGTTAACACAGGATTTTAGAGTTTCTCAACATTTCATGAGAATGTAGCAAAGTGTTAGTGCATGTTTGTTTCTCAATATCAGCTAAGATTGTGAGCAGTTTTTTGTAAATGCAGGGAACTCTTCCATTTGGTGCAGAAAGTCATTTACTGGACACTGGAAGAAACAACTAGTAACTCAGAGCAAGTAACTATAAATAAGCCAAGATTCCTAGAGAACCATTGAAAAAAGGTTCTCAATATCAGAATACAATAAACAAAGCATTTCGTACACAGCAGGTTATCTGTGAAAGAGCCAAATGAGTACACTTAACAAGGATAGAAAATATCTATACTACACCTGAAACTAGAATTAAAGTGTGATTCAGAGTTAACACATGATTTTAGAGTTTCTCAATGTTTCATAGGAATGCATCAAGTTGTTAGTACATGTGAGTTTCTCAATGTCAGGTAAGATTCTAAGCAGTTGCTTGTAAATGCAGGGAACTCTTCCATTTAGTGCAGAAAGTCCTTTACTGGACACTGGAAGAAACAACTAGTAATTCAGAGCAAGTAAATCTAAGTAAGCCATCATTGCTATAGAACCATTGAAAAGTACTTTCAAATCAGAATACAGTAAAGAAAGCATTTCGTACAATGCGGGTTAACTTTGAAAACCCCAAATGAGCACACTTAACAAGGATAGAAAACATCTATACTACATCTGAATCTAGAAATAAAGTGTTATTCAGAGTAAACAAGGAATTTGGAGTTTCTCAACATTTCATGAGAATGCACCAAAGTGTTATTCCATGTTTGTTTCTCAATGTCAGATAAGATTGTAAGCAGTTTTTTGTAAATGCAGGCAACATTTCCATTTGGTGCAGAAAGTCATTTACTGAACACTGGAAGAAACAACTAGTAATTCAGAGCAAGTAAGTATAAGTGAGCCAAAATTGGTAGACAAGCATTGAAAAGTGCTTCTCAATATCAGAATACTGTAAAGAAAGCATTTCCTACAAAACCGGTTAACTTTGAAAGAGCCAAATGAGCACACTTAACAAGGATAGAAAACATCTATACTACATCTATAACTAGATTTAAAGTGTGATCCAGAGTTAACACACGATTTTAGAGTTTCTCAATGTTTCTTAGGAATGCAGCAAAGTGTTAGTACTTGTTTGTTTCTCAATGTCAGCTAAGATTGTAAGCAGTTGCTTGTAAATGCAGGCAACTCTTCCATTTGGTGCAGAAAGTCATTTACTGGACACTGGAAGAAACAACTATTAATTCAGAGCAAGTAAGTATAAGTTAGCCAAAATTGGGAGAGAACCATTGAAAAGTGCTTCTCAATATCAGAATACAGTCAAAAAGCATTTCATACAAAGCGGGATATCTTTCAAAGAGCCAAATGAGCACACCTAACAAGCATAGAAAACATCTATACTACATCTGAAACTAGAATTAAAGTGTGATTCAGAGTCAACACACGATTTTAGAGTTTCTCAATGTTTCATAGGAATGCAGCAAAATGTTAGTATATGTTTGTTTCTCAATGTGAGCTAAGATCGTAAGCAGTTGCTTGTAAATTCAGGCAACTCTTCAATTTGGTGCAGAAAGTCATTTACTGGACACTGGAAGAAACAATTAGTATTTCAGAGCAAGTAAGGATAAGTGAGCCAAAATTGGTAGAGAAGCATTGAAAAGTGCTTCTCAATATGAGAATACAGTAAAGAAAGCATTTCGTACAAAGCGGGTTATATTTAAAGATTCAAATGAGCACACTTAATAAGGATAGAAAACATCTATACTACATCTGAAACTAGAATTAAAGTGTGATTCAGAGTTGACACACGGTTTTAGAGTTTCTCAATGTTTCATAGGAATTAGCAAATGCCAGGCAAGCCTGGCAGGTTGAACCGGGCTGAGGTAGGGAGGTGGGAATTGATAAAAGAAAGAGAGACAGGAAAGCGCGATCCGGAGGACTACCGGTAGCCATTGACCGACTGTAGTAAATTTATTAACTGCACAATGCTTTTAATGCACAAAACACTAATCAGGAAGTCTGTTAAGAGGAGTGTATTCTTTGTTCCTCTTAATCTCTAAAGGAGAGATAGAGCCGAAGGACAACTTCTTAGTACAGTAAATCTCAATAGATAAATACAGACTTCTTGTCAAGCCATGAAAGGTTGCTCTCATTCTACTGATAGTAGCCATGCAAACAAGTTTGGGGAAACTGTGTGGGTGGGGGCAGCCCTGCTAGCCCCCTCAGATGCAAGGACCTTGTCAGCTTACATCCTGGCACCAACTGATCCCCCTTTTTTGTTTTTTAGGCTACTAATAGTAAAATTTAAACAATATAAATCTCTAATATTAAAATAATTGTAAACAATGCCAATGCAAAATCAAACTCCATATATGTTTTCATTTTTAAATTTTGAATGTCAAGAGCAAAATTTTGGCTATTAAATAATAACAAAACAATAAGAAAAAAATCAAAACTATGGACATGTTAACATTTTTAGCTACAAAATGAAAGAAAGTCTCTTATGCTGCTGATGTATATTTACTCAGAGTTCTTGGACTTGGCTGTTCAAGACTTTGCAGAACACTGGCAGCTAACAGATGCTAGTATGAGTAGGAAAATGGTTGAAGAAGTAGCTTTAACTTCTTGATTTTTGAAATCTGCTGCACTTCAGTCATTGATTTCTTCAGATGATTCTATGTTGGTACCTCAGTCTTTTATGTAGCTTTCAGTTTTCTTCTTCCTCTGCTTTGCTGTTATTAGGGTAGTACTTAGTCCTTTTGAGTGAAGGGAAACAGGAGCTCGTCTGAGTCCATTGTGGTGACACACATAATGCTCCAGCACCCAAATTGGCTGCATTGCTCCTTCTGGAAAGATATAAAACACAACCTCTTCCCCACATTATTACTGGATCTGATAAAACTCTTTTCTGATTTATGCTTCCTTCCACCTAGCTGACTCGGTGGACGCAACTGTACAGGAGGCCTGATGCCTTTCACCTGCTATACAATCCTCTGCATTATAATTAAAAAAATTTTTTTTTAAGTATAAAAAGTTTGACTGAGCTTCTCTTGAAGTGACACATAACATCTGTCTCCCCCTTTTTTGTTTTTTAAAATGATTTTTAGAATATGATTGGCTCTTTCTATAATTGAGTGATATTCATTTTGCTAGATTTGATTAAATTTGTCCTCAGGGATTTACTTCTAAATTTGGCATAGGAAGGTGGATAATATAGTGAGGACATTGCTTCTAATAAAACACGGAAATTGTTGTTCTCAAATAATATTTTAAAGACTGAAAATTAAATGAAAAGTTCCTCTGAATTAGTGTGTCTTATAGTAGCTGTTTCAATAATTTTTGCTATACTTACCATATAAGTACTATTACTATAGGTTGATGGGCTCCGTAGTAAAATCTGTTAAGGAATAAATAAGTGTTTGTATTTGTACTGAAATATAAGGGGTTTGAAGGACCTTTGCTCTTCTGTAGTAGATCCAGCCTTTCCAGAACTGGATCTATCTGTAAAAATGGTTAATGCCTGAGATGTAATATTTCTTTTAATGTGGCAGTTAATACTATTCCCTTTGTTAGAAATAAAGCAAGCCCCTAAGCCAGGGTTCCCAGTAGAATATAAAATATTAAGTATTTTGACTTTATGTAGAAGGGTGTGTACATATGATCTGGAAGTACGCACACCAACCTTCCTTGCCCTAGGTCTTGGGCAACCTGTAGTAATGTATAACCGCTGACTGCTAGCATGGCAAGGTATCTTCACTATCTTTATTTCTGGACTATTTATCCATTGTTCTTGTGGGCCACTGCCTATTCTGTGGCTGGAACAGTTCTATCATGTCCTCTCTGGGATCTGTTGTTGCAGGAATCCATATGGGCTTTTCTGGAAATATAGAAACATTTTCTCGACCAGAGGTTAATAAAGAAATCTTTTCTATAAATTAGATTTAGGATCCTTTTGATTTTGTCTAAATTATTTTCTTTGGCTTATTTTGACACTATAAGATTTTATTGGCTTGATGTAATTTACTTACAGGATACTTCTTTTAAGATATTATTCTATTAATCTCCTTTTTTATCATTATGAAGCTTTTGTAAAATTTTTAATGCAGTCTTGATAATCTTTTATTTTTAATTTTTGTACAGAAATATGACTGCTTTGGATTCATTGTATGTAAAGTAATTTTACTATGAGATGAACTATCAATAAAGTTTTGTGAAGACTTTAGGAACAATTTTTTGTCTAGTATAATTAAGTTTTTATGAATACTTATTTATTTCAATTAGTTAATTTAACTTAATCTGAAATAAAGCTTAATTTATTTATTAACTTTACTTGTCCTAGATTATGGATATTAAGTTTCTGCTATTAATATTTAATTTTATATAAAACTTATCAAAAGGAAAAACATAAATTATTTACCTTAGTTTAAAAGGCTAAACATCTAGACTTTTAATTATAATTTCTATAATATTTGAAGGAAGCCTCTTTAATTCCTTCTAGAATAATTTTTATGTTACAGAGAGTTTTATTTAAGAATCTTTCTCTTTCTTTTTTATAACAGGTAATATATAGGACTGTAGTTTGAAGGTCAAGACTACAGGCGATTAGCTAGTTATATTACAAGTATTTTTATAATATGGCTGATTATTAATTTATTTTTAAATTTATTATTTTAATAATAATCTTAGTTTAAACTGTAAATATTAGTGAAAGAGAATTCAAGATTTTAAAATTTCTCTTTTTATTAAAATTTATTTATATGTCAAAGTATCTTCTTTAAGCTTATTTGCATATACAGGGGGATGATGGAAAGTCTTAGCTAACTTTCATAGAAGATTTATTTAAATTGCTTATAAAGATATTGGCTTATTCAAAGGTTGGCCTTTGTTATTTTAAGATGGTGGCCACAAACCATGTGACCAGAGTAGTAGCTGCTCAATCTGTTCTTTTAAAAGATAGTCAAATTTATATTGTAGATAAAATTTTTATTAGCTGTATTTGGTCTTTATTAGAACTGTTTATAAAAATATTGGCTTTCTATTTAGTTGAAAACCTTGATTATAATTTAATAAGTTAATTTATTTAAGTAATTAAAGTAGGAATCTTTACTTAAAGCAAATTTACATTTGATTTCACAAGCTGTAAATGTTGACACACCTCTAGCTTAATGTAGGTGGCTATATAAAGTTAGGCAGTAAATGATGGCTTCTAATCTTTTTTTAGATTTTACTTGGATTTAATTGTTTAAACATTAGTTTTTTATGTAACTTAATTTATATGAGACTATTATTATATTTTAAAAGGCTAATTTATAAAGTAACTTAAGTAGGTATCTTTAATTAAAGTGAATTTATTCAGTAAAATTTATAGATCTGATATTTTATTGGTCTGATCTAAAAGCATGGCTTTTGTCTTTTTCAAAATTCTACTGCTGTTGAAAAATTTGGCTATCTTTAAAAAATATATTGTTTTTGTCCTTTTTATAGGCAAAAATCTTTATAATATTTAATATATATGTCTATATAAAATATATTAATTTTTATTCGATAAAGCTTTCCATGTAATTTCAAGTATCACTCAGTTTAATTAAAAAAATATTTATTTTAAGAGAGAATAGACATTTGAAAAACATTTTGGGGCCCACAAAATGTCAAAGTCACTCTCGGTCTTGAAATAACTTGGAGAGATTATATATGTATATGCCTCAAAGATTGTATAATTAAATTATCTTAAAGGATATCAATTACATTTAAACTGAGACACAGAATTAATCTTCTTTAAAATCAGACCAATAATTAATATATTTTAAATTCCTAATTATTAGAGAAAACACAATATTTTATTTTCTCAAAACATATATAGTTTAGGTATATAATTATCGTATTTATATAATTTCTTCTCATTCAATATATACTTAAAACTTTTAAAGCTGGCAAGTTAAATATATTTAATATTTCCTAGAGTAATAACACTTTATATTTTTAAGAAAAATACAAGACATAATCAATTAATAGAGTCAATTCTGTCCTCTAGGTTTTTTATGAGGTAAATTTAAACTTTAATTTTTATTTGCTAGTAGCTCTGGAAAACTATGTTTGGTTTATTTTAATGTAAATTACCACATTCTTTAAGATGGCTACTGGCAGGACACCGACCTGCCTGCTGGGGGAAGGGCGTCTACCCTTTCCTCCATCGACAAAGGATGTAGCCAGTTACCTGGACTACTTAGATCTTTATAATCAATACATTATTTATTTATCTATATTTTAATAGTTTCTTTGAGATTCTAGAGTCTATTATAATTATTTTAAAGTATTTACTTTGGATAAATTCTATGATGGAGACAAATTTACTTATTTTCTTGAAGGCCTTAAGAGTTAACCTTTTAATAAAGTTCACTAGCATTTTAAAAACTACTCTTTATTATGGAAATGCAAATCCTGTTGCTGGAATTAGCTTGAATTTCTTTCAAGACTTTTTCGTCGTTTTTCTCAGGAAAAAGAACCAGTTCTGGGTTTTTCATTTCTGTAGCCCTTGTAAAGAGTTAAGTCCAGTTCAAGACCTATCCAATATCCGAAATCAGACGTGTGCACATTTTGTCTTACACCAGCTTTCTCTTTACACGTGTACAGATATCCCAGACGCATTTCTAAATTTTTAAAACGTTTTCATGGTGAGAAAGAAAATTCTAATTTAATATACTAGGAGAGCGGGCTTCTATATAGGATTGCCACGTGTCTCTCCCTTCCCCTAAATCCTGCTTACTTCAGGGGAAGTTTCAGCATCAGCTCTGGCTGAATTTGTTTTCATGCTTAAAAGATAGACAGCTCACATTTTTTCTTTCTTTTTGGCTTTCTGAAGTAATAACTCACACCCAATTTGGCCAAGATTTGCATTTCCCTGTAAGTTCTCTTATAATTTTTAAACAAGGCATTAAGTAATCTTATTGCAAGTAATCTTATTGTGGGAGAGCAGATAGTCCTGCCCTCTCCTGCTGCCTTTGAATTTCTCTGAACCAGAGGCAGTTTCAGCAGTGGAGTTCCACTTGTTAAATTCCATACACAAACTAAGATTCTAATTTGAACAAGAAACAACATTATTTTGTGATCACACAGATTTTAACATTTGCCTCTAAAGGGCACTTTCACTTTGTCCCATGCTTTACTCCGGACTATCAATAAATTGCTCCTCCCTTACCTTAAGGAGTGCACTATTCATCCTGAGGAGTTCCTCACCATCTGCTTCCCAAGTCCTCAGGTCCCTGGATTTGGGCGCCAATTGCCAGGCAAGCCTGGCAGGTAGAACCGGGCTGAGGTAGGGAGGTGGGAATTGAGAAAAGAAAGAGAGACAGGAAAGCAGGATCCGGAGGAATACAGGTAGCCATTGACCGACTGTAGTAAATTTATTAACTGCACAATGCTTTTTATGCACAAAACACTAATCAGGAGGTCTGTTAAGAGGAGTGTATTCTTTGTTCCTCTTAATCTCTAAAGGAGAGATAGAGCCAAAGGACAACTTCTTAGTACAGTAAATCTCAGTAGATAAATACAGACTTGTTGTCAAGCCATGAAAGGTTGCTCTCATTCTACTGATAGTAGCCATCCAAACAATTCTGGGGAAACTGTGTGGGTAGGGGGCCAGCCCTGCTAGCCCCCTCAGATGCAAGGACCTTGTCAGCTTACATCCTGGCACCAAGAAGCAAAGTGTTAGTACATGTTTGTTCTCAATGTCAGATAAGATTGTAAGCAGTTGCTTGTAAATGCAGGCAACTCTTCCATTTGGTGCAGAAAGTCATTTAGTGGATACTGGAACAAACAACTAGTAGTTCAGAGCAAGTAAGTATAAGTAAGCCAAAATTGGTAGAGAATCATTGAAAAGCGCTTCTCAATATCAGAATACAGTAAAGAAAGCATTTCGTACGAAGCGGGTTCTCTTTGAAAGACCCAAATGAGCACACTTAACAAGGATAGAAAACATCTATACTACATGTGAAACTAGAATTAAAGTGTGATTCAGAATTAACACACGATTTTAGAGTTTCTCAACGTTTCATAGGAATGTAGCAAAGTGTTAGTCCATGTTTGTTTCTCAATGTCAGCTAAGATTGTAAGCAGTTTTTTGTAAATGCAGGCAACTCTTCCATTTGGTGCAGAGAGTCATTTACTGGACACTGGAAGAAACAACTAGTAATTCAGAGCAAGTAAGTATAAGGAAGCCAAAATTGGTAAAGAACCATTGAAAAGTCCTTCTCAATATCAAAATACAGTAAAGGAAGCATTTCGTACACACCGGGTTAACTTTGAAAGAGCGAAATGAGCACACTTAAGAAAAATAGAAAACATCTACGGTATACTACATCTGAAACTAGAATTAACGTGTGATTTACAGTAAAAACTGGATTTTAGAGTTTCTCAATGTTTCATGAGAATTCAGCAAAGTGTTTGTACATGTTTGTTACTCAATGTCAGCTAAGATTGTAAGCAGTTGCTTGTAACTTCAGGGAAATCTTCTATTTGGTGCAGAAAGTGATTTACTGAAAACTGGAAAAAACAACTAGTATTCAGAGCAAGTAACTATAAGTAAGCTAGAATTGCTAGAGAACCATTGAAAAGTGCTTCTCTATATCAGAATACAGTAAAGAGAGCATTTCGTACAAAGCGGGTTATCTTTGAAAGAGGCAAATGAGCACACTTAACAAGGATAGAAAATATCTAAGGTATACTACATCTGAAACTAGAATTAATGTCTGATTCAGAGTTAAAACATGATTTTAGAGTTTCTCAAAGTTTCATGAGAATGCAGCAAAGCGTTAGTATATGTTTGTTTCTCAATGTCAGCTAAGATTGTAAGCAGTTTTTTGTAAATGCAGGCAACTCTTCCATTTGGTGCAGAAAGTCATTTACTGGACACTGGAAGAAACAACTAGTAATTCAGAGCAAGTAAGTATAAGTGAGCCAAAATTGGTAGAGAACCATTTAAAAGTGTTTCTCAACGTCAGAATAAAGTAAAGAAAGCATTTCGTACAAAGCAGGTTATCTGTGAAAGAGCCAAATGGGCACACTTAACAGTGCTAAAAAACATCTATTATACCTCTGAAACTAGAATGAAAGTGTGATTCAGAGTTAATATATGATTTTAGAGTATATCAACATTTCATGGGAATGCAGCAAGTTGTTAGTACATGTGTGTTTACAATGTCAGCTAAGATTGTAAGCAGTTGCTTGTAATTGCAGGAACTCTTCAGTTTAGTGCAGAAAGTCACTTACTGCACACTGGAAGAAATAACTAGTAATTTAGACCAAGTAACTCTAAGTTAGCCAGAATTGCTAGAGAACCATAGAAAGGTGCTTCTCAAATCTGAATACTGTAAAGAAAGCATTTCATACAAAGTGGGTTATCTTTCAAAGAGCCAAATGAACACAATTAACAAGCATAGAAAACATCTATACTACATCTGAAACTAGAACTAAAATGTGATTCAGAGTTAACACACAATTTTAGGGATTCTCAATGTGTCATAGGAATTCAGCAAAGTGTTAGTACATGTTTGTTGCTCAATGTCAGCTAAGATTGTACGCATTGCTTTTAATTTTAGGGTACTCTTCCATTTGGCGCAGAAAGTCATTTTCTGGACACTGGAAGAAACAACTAGTAATTCAGACCAAGTAACTATAAGTAAGCCATAATTGCTAGAGAACCATTCAAAAGTGCTTCTCAATATCAGAATACAGTAAAGAAAGCATTTCATACAAAGAGCTTTATATTTCAAAGAGTCAAATTAGCACACTTAACATAGACAAAAAACATCTATACTACATCTGAAACTATAATTAAAGTGTGATTCAGAGTTAACACACGATTTTAGAGTTTCTCAACGTTTCATGAGACTGCAGCAAGTTGTTAGTACATGTGAGTTTCTCAATGTCAGCTAAGATTGTAAGCAGTTACTTTCGATTGCGGGAACTCTTCAGATTAGTGCAGAAAGTGATTTACTGGACAGTGGGAGACACAACTGGTAATTCACAGCAAGTAAGTGTAAGTAAGCCAAAATTGGTAGAGAACCATTGAAAAGCACTTCTCAATATCAGAATACAGTAAAGAAAGCATTTTGTACAAAGCCGGTTGTATTTGAAACAACCAAATTAGCACACTTAAGAAGTATAGAAAACATGTACGGTATACTACATCTGAAACTAGAATTAACGTGTGATTCAGAGTTAACACTCGATTTTAGAATTTTTCAATGTATCATGGGAATGCAGCAAGTTGTTAGTACATGTGAGTTTCCGAATGTCAGCTAAGATTGTGAACTGTTGCTTGTAAATGCGGGGAACTCTTTCATTTGGTGCCGAAAGTCAATTACTGGACATGAGAAGAAACAACTAGTAATTTAGAGCAAGTAACTATAAATAAGCCAGAATTGCTAGAGAACCATTGAAAAGTGCTTCTCAATATCAGAATGCAGTAAAGAAAACATTTCGTACAAAGCGGGTTTTCTTTGAAAGGTCCAAATGAGCACACTTAACAAGGATAGAAAACATCAATACTACATCTGAAACTAGAATTAAAGTGTGATTCCGAGTTAACACTCGATTTTAGAGTTTCTCAATGTTCAATGAGAATGCAGCAAGTTGTTAGTACATGTGAGCTTCCGAATGTCAGCTACAATTGTCAGCAGTTGCTTGTAAATGCGGGGAACTCTTTCATTTAGTGCAGATAGTCATTCACTTGACACTGGAAGAAACAACTAGTAATTCAAAGCAAGTAAGTATTAGTAAGCCAAAATTGGTGGAGAACCATTGAAAAGTGCTTGTCAATATCAGAATACAGTAAAGAAAGCATTTCGAAAAAAGCAGATTATCTTTCAAAGAGCCAAATGAGCACACTTAACAAGGATAGAAAACATCTATACTACATCTGAAACTAGAATTAAAGTGGGATTCAAAAGTAATACAGCATTTTAGAGTTTCTCAACGTTTCATGAGAATGCAGCAAGTTGTTAGTACATGTTTGTTTCTCAATGTGAGCTAAGATTGTAAGCATTGCTTTTAATTTTAGGGAAATCTTCCATTTGGTGCAGAAAGTCATTTATTGGACACTGAAAGAAACAACAAGTAATTTAGAGCAAGTAACTCTAAGTTAGCCAGAATTGCTAGAGAACTATAGAAAAGTGCTTCTCAAATCAGAATACAGTAATGAAAGCATTTCATACAAAGCGGATTATCTTTCAAAGAGTCAAATGAGCACACTTAACCTGGATAGAAAACATCTATACGACATCTGAAACTAGAATTAAATTGTGATTCAGAGTTAACACATGATTTTAGAGTTTTTCAATGTTTCATAGGAATGCAGCAAAGTGTTAGTACATGTTTGTTTCTCAATGTCAGCTAAGATTGTAAGCAGTTGCTCATAACATCAGGGAACTCTTCCATTTGGTGCAGAAAGTCATTTACTGGACACTGGAAGAAACAACTTGTAATTCAGAGCAAGTAAGTATAAGTAAGCCAGAATTGCTAGAGAACCATTGACTAGTGCTTCTCAATATCAGAATATAGGAAAGAAAGCATTTCGTACAAAGTTGGTTATCTTTGAAATAGCCAAATGAGCACACTTAACAAGGATAGAAAACACCTATAGTATATCCCAAACTAGATGTTCAGTGCGATTCAGAGTTAATAAACAATTGTAGAGTTTCTCAATATTTCATGAGAATGGAGTGAGTTGTTAGTACATGTGAGTTTCTCAATGTGATCTAAGATTGTATACATTTGCTAGTAATTGCGGGGAACTCTTCCATTTAGAGCAAAAATTCATTTACTGGTCACTGGAATAAACAACTAATAATTCAGAGTAAGTAACTTTAAGTAAGCCAGAATTGCTAGAGAACCATTTAAAGGTGTGTCTCAATATCAAAATATAGTAAAGAAAGCATTTCATACAGTGCGGGTTATCTTTGAAATAGCCAAATGAGCACACTTAACATGGATAGAAAACATCTATACAACATCCCAAAGGAGAATTAAAGTGAGATTCAGGGTTAAGACAAGATTTCAGAGTGTCTCAAAAACAAAAAATTCTTCTCTTGACTCCTTTGTAGTTGTATGTTAAATGCTAGCTATATCAACGTTTTATGCTTTCTTGTAAGATTGGTTTGCTCATTCTTTTTATTTGATTGTTTGATTTTGTTAGCTGGGTTCTAGTCACCTTTATTGGAGGATATAAATATTGCAAACGCTTTTCTATTCAGTGCGTTGTGTGTTGTACCTGGCTGTGTTGTATTTTGTACCTTTAAAGCTAAGCAGGACAGAGAGAACTACATATACAGGCATCCCAAAATAGAAACATCATGGGGAGGCTAAGAAACACCCCACCTATGAAAGAAAATCTGCCATCACCAGAAAAGAAAGTGAAAGATTTAGAGGCAAGCAAACTACCACAGGAAGAATTCAGAGTAATGTTCATGGGATGGCTTAAAGAATGGATGACAAATTTGACAATATGAGTAAGACACAAGAGGAAATGAAGAAAAACCAAGAGGATGTGAAAGGAAGAACCAGGAGGATCTGAAGAAGAACCAAGAGGAAATGAAGGTGACCCAAGAAGAAATGAAAAATGACATCACTTCTATGAAGAACTCAATAGAAAGTATCAAGAGTAGACTACAAGAAGCAGAGGACCACATCAGTGAGCTAGAAGACAAGATGGAAAAAAATACCCAATTAGAGAAGGTGCTAGAAAAAAAAATCAAAAAATAGCAGGAGAGCCTACCGGAGCTTTGGGACAATACAAAACAAAACAATATTAGAATAATAGGGGTCTCAGAAGGAAAGGAAACTGAGAAAGATATGGAAAAAGTATTTCAAGAAATAATGACAGAAAACTTTCCTGACATAGAGAAGAAAAAACCGACACAAATCCAAGATGCTCGAAGAGTCCCCAACAAAATGAACCCACAAAGATCAACATCCAGACACATTATAATTAAACTGGCAAAAAACATTGACAAAACCAGAATCTTAAAAGCAGCCAGAGAGTGACAAAAAGTTACATGTAAAGGAACCCCCATCAGACTAGCAACTGATTTCTCAACAGAAACTCATCAGGCCAGAAGGGAATGGGATGACTTATACAAAGTCATGCAAAGGAAGGGTCTGAGTCCAAGAATACTGTACCCTGCAAGGCTGTCAATCAAAATTGAAGGTGTAATCAGGAGCTTCACTGACAAAAACAGACTAAAGGAATTTATCTCCAACAAAGCAGCAATGCAAGAAATGCTAAAGGGTCTACTGTAAAAATAAAGAAATAGGAGGCGAAGAAGGAACACAGGGGATAGAATAAAAATGGCATCAAATACCTACCTATCAATAATTACTTTAAATGTAAATGGTTTAAATGCTCCAATCAAAAGACATAGGGTAACAGATTGGATAAGAAAGCAAAACCCATACATCTGCTGTCTACAAGAAACACACTTCAGAAAAAAAGATGCACACAGGCTGAGGGTGAAGGGATGGAAAAAGATTTTCCAGGCGAACGGCAATGAAAAAAAAGGCTGGGGTAGCAATACATATATCAGACAAATTAGATCTCAAAGTGAAGGACATAAAAGAGATAATGAAGGCCACTTCATTATACTAAAGGGAGCAATCCAACAAGAAGAAATAACCCTGGTAAACATATATGTACCCAATGTGGGAGCACCCAAATACATAAAAAAGCTGCTGGAGGACATGAAGGGAGAGATTGATTGTAATGCAATCATAGTAGGAGATTTTAATACCCCACTGTCACATTTGGACAAATCACGCAAACAAAATTCAGCAAAGAAATATCAATCCTAAATGACTCACTAGACCAGATGGAATTAATCGACCTCTTCAGTACATTCCACCCAAAAGCCACAGAATACACATTCTTCTCAAGTGCACATGGGTCATTTTCAAAGATAGACCACATGTTGGGACATAGGCAAAATCTTCAAATTCAAGAATATAGAAATCATATCAAGCATCTTTTCAGATCATAGTGGTATAAAACTGGAAATTAACTACAATAAAAATAATCCAAAGAAATGAAACACATGGAGACTAAACAGCATGCTTTTAAACGAGGAATGGATTATCAGAGAAATCAAGGAAGAAATTAAAAACATCCTGGCAACAAATGACAATGAAAACACAACAATCCAAAATCTATGGGACACATCAAAAGCAGTCTTGAGAGGGACGTTCATATCTCTACAAGCCTATTGCAAAAAACTAGAAAAAATGGTAACAAATTAACTAACTCTAAAACTCAAAGAGTTAGAAAAAGAGCAACAAAAAAAGCCCACTGTAAGCAGAAGGAAAGAAATAATAAAAATTAGAGCAGAGATAAACGACATAGAGAACAAAGAAACAATACACAAGATCAACAAACCAAGAGCTGGTTCTTTGAAAGGATAAACAAGATTGATGAAACTCTAGCCAGGCTAACCAATAAAGAGAGGACCCAAATAAACAAAATCTGAAACAAAAGAGGTGAAATAACAAGAGACCCCCCGAAATACAAAGGATTGTTACAAAATACTATGAGCAACTCTATTACAACAAATTGCATAACCTGGAAGAAATGGACATATTCCTAGAAAAATACAACCTTCCAAAACTCAATCAGGAAGAATCTAAAAATCTCAACAGACCAGTTACTTGGGAAGAAATTGAAACAGTCATCAAAAAGCTGCCAGCAAACAAAAGCCCAGGGACAGACGGCTTCACAGGAGAATTTTACTAAACATTCAAGGAAGAACTAAAACCTATCCTCCTCAGACTATTCCAAAAAATTCAAGAGGAAGGAACACTTCCAAACTCCTTTTATGAATCCAGCATCACCCTAATATGAAAACCAGATAAAGACAACACAATGAAATGAATTAATGGCCAATATCCCTTATGAACATACATGCCAAAATACTCAACAAAATTCTAGCAAATCGGCTCCAGCAGTACATCAGGAAGATCATACACCATGACCAAGTAGGTTTTATTCCAGGAATGCAAGGATGGTACAATATCCACAAATCAATAAACGTGATACATCACATAGACAAATTGAAAGATAAAAATCATATGGTCATATCAATTGATGCAGAAAAAGCATTTGATATAATCCCACACCCTTTTCTGATAATAACTCTCAACAAGGTGGGAGTACAAGGATCATACCTCAACATAATAAAAGCTATATATGCTAAACCCACAGCCAACATCATACTCAATGGGCAAAAACTAAAGCCATTCCCTCTTAGAACAGGAACAAGACAGGGATGCCCACTCTCACCACTCCTGTTTGACATTGTACTGGAAGTACTTGCCATTGCAATTAGACAAGAAGAGGAAATAAAAGGCATCCAAATCAGAAAAGAAGAAGTAAAGTTATCCTTATTTGCAGATGACATGATATTGTACATAAAAAACCCCAAAACCCCATCAAAAAACTAATAGACTTAATAAATGAATTTGGCAATGTAGCTGGATACAAAATTAATGCTAGGAAATCGATGGCATTTCTGTACACAAACAATGAATTTACAGAAACAGAGACCAAAAAAGCAATCCCATTTACCATTGCACCAAGAAAATTAAGATACCTGGGAATAAACTTAACTGAGGAGGTAAAAGACCTATATACGGAAAACGACCCATCACTGAATAAAGAGATAGAGGAAGATGTAAACAGATGGAAGAACATATCATGTTCATGGATTGGTAGAATCAACATCATCAAAATGTCCATACTTCCCAAAGCAATTTATAGGTTCAATGCACTCCCCATCAAAATACCAATGGCATATTTCACTGACCTAGAAAGAACTCTCCAAAAATTCACTTGGAACAATAAAAGACCTCAAATAGCATCAGTAATCCTGAGAAAGAAGAGTAAAGTAGGAGGGATCTCAATACCAGATTTCAAGCTGTATTACAAAGCCACTGTTCTCAAAACAGCCTGGTACTGGCACACGAACAGACATATAGATCAATGGAATAGAATAGAGAATCCAATATCAACGCAAATCAATATGCTCAATTAATATTTGACAAAGGAGGCATGAGCATACAATGCAGTGAAGACAGTCTCTTCAATAAATGGTGTTGGGAAAATTGGACAGATACTTGCAAAAGAATGAAACTATAGCACCAACTTACTCCATACACAAAAATAAATTCAAAATGGTTACAGGACTTAAACATAAGAATGGAAACCATAAAAATACTAGAGGCATCCACAGGCAGCAAAATCTCAGACATATGCCAAAAGAACTTCTTCACTGATACTGCCCCTTGGGCAATGGAAGCTAAAGGGAAAATAAACAAATGGGACTACATCAAAATAAAAAGATTTTTCACAGCAAAAGAAACCATCAACAAAACAACAAGAAAGTCCACTGTATGGGAGAACATATTTGCAAATGATATTACTGATAAAGGTTTAATCTCCAACATCTACAAACAGCTTATTCAACTCAGAAAAAGGAAAATAAATGAGCCAATTAAAAAAATGGGCAATGGAACTAAATAGAATCTTCTCAAAAGAAGACAGAAGGAAAGCCAAGAGGCACATGAAAAACTGCTCAAAGTCACTACTTATCCGAGAAATGCAAATCAAAACAACAATGCAATACCATCTCACACCTGTCAAAATGGCCAACATTAACGAATCAACAAAGGATAAGTGTTGGCAAGGTTGTGGAGAAAAAGGAACTCTCGTGCACTGATGGTGGGAATGCAGATTGGTACAACCACTGTGGACAAAAGTATGGAGTTTCCTCAAAAAACTGAAAATGGAACTCACATTTGACCCAGTAATCCCACTCCTAGGAATATATCCCAAGAAAATAGGAGCACCAATCAGAAAGGATATAGGCACCCCTATGTTCATATCAGCACAATTTACAATAGCTAGGATTTGGAAACAGCCTAGGTGTCCATCAGCAGATGATTGGATCAAAAAACCATGGTACATCTACACAATGGAATACTATGATGCCATAAAAAAAGAAGGAATTCTCATCAATTGCAGCAACCTGGATGGAATTGGAGAGTATCATGCTGAGTGAAATAATCCAGTCAATGAAAGAGAAACACCACATGACTTTACACAATTATGAATAATAAAGAACATTATAAACTGATGAACCATAAGTTAAATATAGCAACACTAAAGCAACAAGCAGACTGTCTAGTTACAGCGGGGAAGGGAGGGTAATATGAAGGAAATAAGAGATCAACCGAAGGACATGTACACAAGCATATAAGTATAACCAATGGATACAAAATTCTGGGTGGGGGGGAATGTTTTTTTTTTGGGGGGGATGGTAATATATGTACACAGATAATAATTTAATTAAAAAAAAAGATTTCAGAGTGTCTCAATGTCACATGAGAATGCAACAAGTTGTTAGTACATGTGAGTTTCTCAATGTCAGCTAAGATTGTAGGCAGAAGCTTGTAATGGTGGGCTACTCTTCCATTTAATGCAGGAATTCATTCACTGGACCCTGGAGGAAAAAACTAGTAATTCAGAGCAAGTAACTATAAGTAAGCCAGAAAAGCTAGAAAACCATTTTAAGGTGCTTCTCATTATCATCATATAGTAAAGAAAGCATTTCTTACAAAGTTGGTTATCTTTGAAATAGCCAAATGAGCACACTTAAAACGATTGAACACATCTATACTACATCCCAAACTAGATTAAAGTGTGAAACTGAGTTAACACAGCATTTTAGAGTTTCTCAATGTCTCATGAGAATGCAGCAAGTAGTTAGTACATGTGAGTTTCTCAATGTCAGCTAAGATTGTAAGCAGTAGCTTGTAATGGCGGGCAACTCTTCCATTTAGTGCAGAAATTCATTTACTGGACACTGGAAGAAATAACTAGTAATTCACAGCAAGTAAGTTTAATTAAGCTAGGCTTGCTTAAGAACCATTGAAAAGTGCGTCCCAATGTCAGAATATAGTAAAGAAAGCATTTCGTAGAAAACGAGTTATATCTCAAATAACCAAATGAGCACACTTAACAAGGACAGAAAACATCTATACTACATCCCAAATGAGAATTAAAGTGAGATTTAGAGTTAAGACAAGATTTCAGAGTGTCACAATGTCACATGAGAATGCAGCAAGTTGTTAGTACATGTGAATTTCTCAATGTCAGCTAAGATTGTAAGAAGTTGCTTGTAATGGCGGGCAGTTATTCCATTTATTGCATTAATTCATTTACAGGACAATAGAAGAAACAACTAGTAATTCAGAACAAGTAAGTATAAGGAAGCCAAAATTGGTAAAGAACCATTGAAAAGTCCTTCTCAATATCAAAATACAGTAAAGAAAGCATTTCGTACAAACCGGGTTAACTTTGAAAGAGCCAAATGAGCACACTTAACAAGGATAGAACACATCTGTCAAGGGGGCCCAGAACTCTGGGACTAGGCCAGGATCACAGTGGGTGCTGAGAGCCAGGCCTGTTGGAAGTGGCCATTCAGGCCACAGTCAAGCAGCCTGTCTCAGACTTTGGCCACCTCTGAGTGTGTGCATCCCATCCAGTACAGGGCCCACTGCCCACTGCCCCCAGGGCTGGCAGGTTTGAAGTCAGGGTCACCTGTCCAGGTCTCCAGAAAATGGTTTCCCACACCATCCCTCGGGTGTCCTTAGGGCTCTTACAGGCTTTTCCTTTGGCAAAATACCAAAGCCCTGAGGGCTCTGCAGGTCAGCCTGCTTAGAAGAAAGCATACAGGCCGTAGAGCCTTGCTCCCTTGAGGTCACTCGCTCAGTCACAGGATGGTATGGAATGTATAACTCTGGTCACTAGGCAACCTTGCATCCAGGAGACAGGCCCCTCTCCCCTCACTTGGCTGGCTGCAGGCCTGGGCGGGGAAAGAGCTGGTCTGCAGGTGGTCTCAGGGAGTGGGGTGTCCTTGGAAGAGCTTCCCACAACAGCTGTCTCACTCACCGCAAGCAGTGGCCCTGGTCTCCCCTCCGATGCCTGCTGTCACTGGGCAGTGTGCAGCCTCAGGTAAGGCATGGCAGCCTAGCGCCCGCCCATCCCAGGAAGGCCAGGTCCAGGAGAACTCTAGGTCATCGTAGGCGTCCTTGCCACTGTGTACGTGCTTGTGGATGTGCCTGTGTGCGTGTGCCTGGGGCAGTGTGTGCTGGGGTGCAAGAAAGTGCAGGAGGGGCGGCACAAGAGGAAGTGAGTGCTGGGGAATAAGCGCCCCTAACCCTCTGGACATCCTAGGCATTAAGGAGTCATGTTACTTTCTCATGGCTCCAAGTCAATCCAGACAACCCTGTGTGCCACCAGGTGAGGGGAAATGACTTTATGTAAGGGGTTTTCCCTACTGTGGGGAGACCCAGGCAGTTTTGGCTATGGGCCCGGAATCCAGGCGGTGCCTCTCAGAGCTCTGCCCTGAGATCATGACTTGGTTGTTGAGACTCAGCTGGACCAGTCAAACTCCTTCCAAACCTTGTCCGGGTGCTAGAGGCAGGACCCCGGGCAGGGCAATCAGAGTGGGCCCAGAGTTGAAGTTGGGTACGGAGGCTGCTGTGTGCCCACAGGATGATGCCCAAGGAGAGCCAGATGTAAGATTCCCATAGAGTGTTCACCTGTTCCACATCAATCCATCCATCCATCCATGCATCCATCCATCCATTCATCCATGCATCCTTCCATCCATGCATCCATCCATGCATCCATTCATCCATCCATCCATCCATCCATCCATGTATCCTTCCATCCATGCATCCATCCATCCATCCATCCATCCATCCATCCATCCATCCATGTATCCATCATGTATCTGAATCCTATGGCAGGGTATTTCCCCATTAATTCTTAGGGCGAGTGGAAGAGGCCCCCAGAGCAGAGAGAAACATGGATGTGAGGGAGACACTTGGATTGGTTGCCTCCCACAGGCGCCCTGAGGGGGCAGGGAGGGATCCAGCCTGCAAGGGAGGTAAGTGCCCTTGAACCCAATGGAACCTGCAGCCCTTCCATCCACAGGCGAGCACTCTGTCCACTGAGCCAAACCCTCTGCAGCCTGTTCCCCAGGTCAGTGTGTAAGACTCCTTCCTGTTGTGCCCTCCTCCTCCCTCCAGGAACTCCCCCCTCCCCACACCCTGAGAGCCTGCTGTTTCCAGTGGTAAGGGAGAATGGAGCACAGGCGACCCTGCAATGGCAGTGGGGCACTGCCTCAGCAGGAAAGGCACAAGCTATCAAGCCAGCTAGGGAGCTAGAGCCCTGTTCTCATATTTGAAGTGCAGGATGGGGCACTGGGGTGCAGCGGAGGGCACTCCGGGGATCTGGGCTGAGTTCAGACCAGAGGTTCCCTTAGCCCAGGCCCCACCCAGGCTACCAAAAGGGAGGCTGGAGCCTGCAGCAAAAAGCCCTGCTCCTCCTCCCCCAAGCCAAAGCAAAAGCCTATGGCACCCGGTATTCCCAGGCGGTGTCCCATCCAAGTACTAACCAGGCCCAACCCTGCTTAGCTTCAGAGATTAGACCAGATCAGGTCCCTTCAGGGTGATATGGCCTTAGACTAGGGAGCTGGCTTCCTGCCCCCACCGCTGGGATTGTGGGCCAGCCCAGCCCCTGGGCCACCTCCAGAGTGGCCACCCTCGGGCTCAGCGCCCACAGCTCTCTCCACCCTCCGCCCCTTGCCCCCAGCCCCAAATGCCCTCTCCTAGGCAGGCAGGCAGGGCCCATGCCTCTCCCTGCTGAGCCCTCCCTCCCTCCCTCCCTCCCACCTGCATCAAGCCTGCTCCCCTCCTCTGGTGGGGGTGCAATGTGCTGCTTAGCCACAAGGGGGCGCCCTACTCAACTGGGCTCTCCTAGGGATTCCTCCTCTTCACCTTCCCAGCACAGCCTCCTCTTGTGGGGAAGACAGTCAATGGGGAAAGGCTTAGTGGGGGGCCAAAAATAAGTGTAGGTGCCAAGGAAGCTGCAAGGGATGTGCTTAAGTGTACCTATGGGTGGACACTTCCCAAACTAGATTAAAGTGTGAAACTGAGTAAAGACACGATTTTAGAGTTTCTCAATGTCTCATGAGAATGAAGCAAGTTGTTAGTACATGTGAGTTTCTCCATGTCAGCTAAGATTGTAAGCAGTTGCTTGTAATTGCCGGGAACTCTTCCATTTAGTGCAGAAAGTCATCTACTGGACACTGGAAGAAACAGCTAGTAATTCAGACCTTGTAATTATAAGTAAGACAAAATTGGGAGAGAACCATTGAAAAGTGTTTTCAATATCAGAATACAGTAAAGAAAGCATTTCCTACAAAGCGCGTTATTTTTGAAAGAGCCAAATGAGCGCACTTAACAGGGATAGAAAACATCTATACTACATATGAAACTAGAGTTAACATGTAATTCAGAGTTAACACAGGATTTTGGAGTTTCTCAATGTTTCATGAGAATGCAGCAAGTAGTTAGTACATGTGAGTTTCTCAGTGTCAGGTAGGATTGTAAGCAGTTGCTTGTAATTTTGGGGAACTCTTCCATTTAGTGAAGAAAGTCATTTACTGGACACTCTAAGAAACAACTAGTAATTCTGAGGAAGTAACTATAAGTAAGTCAGAATTGCTATGGAAACATTGAAAAGTGATTCTCAATATGAGAATACAGTAAAGAAAGCATTTCGTACAAAGTGGGTTATCTTTCAAAGAGCCAAATGAGCACACTTAACAAGGATAGAAAACATCTATACTACATCTGAAACTAGTATTAACGTGTGATTCAGAGTTAACTAACGATTTTTGAGTTTCTCAACATTTCATGAGAATGCGACAAGTTGCGAGTACAGGTGTGTTTCTCAGTGTCAGCTAAGAATGTAAACTGTTGCTTATAATTACAGGGAAGACTTCCATATGTTGCAGAAAGTCATTTACTGGATACTGGAAGAAACAACTTGTAATTCAGAGCAAGTAACTCTAAGTAAGCCAGAATTGCTTGAGAACCATTGAAAAGTGCTTCATCATTTAGAATGGAGTAAAGGAAGCATTTCATACAAAGTGGGTTATCTTTCAAAGAGCCAAATGGGAACACTTAATAAGGATAGAAAACATCTATACTAAAACTGAAACTACAATTGTAGTGTTATTCAGAATTAACACACGATTTTAGAGTTTCTCAATGTTTCATGAGAATGCAGCAAGTTCTTAGTATATGTGAATTTCTCAATGTCAGCTAAGATTGTAAACAGTAGGTTGTACTTGTGTGGAACTCTTCCATTTAGTGCAGAAAGTCATTTACTGGACACTGGAAGAAACAACTAGTACTTCAGAACAAGTAAATATAAGTAAGCCAGAATTGCTAGAGAACTAGTGAAAAGTACTTCTCAAAACAGAATATAGTAAAGAAAGCATTTAATACACAGTTGCTTATCTTTCAAAGAACCAAATGAGTACACTTAAGGAGGAAACGAAACATGTATACTACATCTGAAACTAGAAATAAAGTGAGATTCAGAGTTTTCACACGATTTTAGAGTTCTCAAGGTTTCATGAGAATGCAGCAAGTTGTTAGTACATGTGATTGTCTCAATGTCAGCTAATATTGTAAGCAGTTGCTTGTAATTGCGGGGAACTCTTCCCTTTAGTGCAGAAAGTTATTTGCTGTACACTGGAAGAAACAACTAGTAATTCAGAGGAAGTAAGTATAAGTAAGCCACAATTGCTAGAGAACCATTGAAAAGTGCTTCTCAAATCAGAATTAAGTAAGAAAGCATTTCATACAAAGTGGGTTATATTGGAAAGATCCAAATGAGCACACTTAAAAAGAATAGAAAACATCTATACTACATCTGAAACTAGAATTAACATGTAATTCAGAGTTAACACAGGATTTTCGAGTTTCTCAATGTTCCATGAGAATGCAGCAAGTAGTTAGTACATGTGAGTTTCTCAATGTCAGCTAGGATTGTAAGCAGTTGCTTGTAATTTTGGGGAACTCTTCCATTTAGTGAAGAAAGTCATTTACTGGACACTGGATTAAATAAGTAGTAATTCACAACAAGTAACTATAAGTAAGGCAGAATTGCTAGAGAACTATTGAAAAGTGCTTCTTAAATCAAAATATAGTAAAGAATGCATTTCATACACAGTGGCTTATCTTTCAAAGAGCCAAATGAGCACACTTATCGAGGATACGAAACATCATAATAAATTTGAAACTAGAAATAAATTGTTATTAAGAGATAACACGCGATTTTAGAGTTTCTCAATATTTCATGAGAATGCAGGAAGATGTTAGTACATGTGAGTGTCTCAATGTCAACTAAGATTGTAAGCAGTTGGTGGTAATTGTGGCGAACACTTCCATTTTGTGCAGAAAGTCATTTACTGGACACTGGAAGAAACAACTAGTAATTCAGAGCAAGTAACTATAAGTAAGGCAGAATTTGTAGAGAAAGATTGAAAAGTGCTTCCCAATATCAGAATACAGTAAAGAAAGCATTTCGTACAAAGCGGGTTATCTTTGAAAGAGCAAAATGAGCACACTTAATAAAAATAGAAAACATCTATACTAAACCTGTAACTAAAATTGAAGTGTTTTTCAGAATTAACACACGATTTTAGAGTTTCTCAATATTTCATGAGAATGCAGCAAATTCTTAGTACATGTGAGTTTCTCAATGTCAGCTAAGATTGTAAGCAGTTACATGTAATTGTGGGGAACTCTTCCATTTAGTGTAGAAAGTCATTTACTGGACAATGGAAGAAACAACTAGTAATTCAGAACAAGTAATTATAAGTAAGCCAGAATTGATAGAGAACTATTGAAAAGTGCTTCTCAAATCAGAATATAGTAAAGAAAGCATTTCATACACAGTGGCTTATCTTTGAAAGAGCCAAGTGAGCACACTTATGGAGGATACGAAACATCTATACTCCATCTGAAACTAGAAATAAAGTGTGATTCAGAGTTAACACACAATTTTAGAGTTTCTCAATATTTCATGAGAATGCAGCAAGTTCTTATTCTATGTGAGTTTTTCAATGTCAGCAAAGATTGTAAGCAGTTGCTTGTAATTGTGGGGAACTCTCCCATTTGGTTCAGAAAGTCATGTACTGGACACTGGAAGAAACAACTAGTAATTCAGAGCAAGTAAGTATAAGTAAGCCAAAATTGGTAAAGAACCATTGAAAAATGCTTCTCAAATCAGAATACAGTAAAGAAAGCATTTCTTACACAGCGGGTTATCCTTGAAAGAGCCAGATGACCACATTTAACAAGGATAGAAAACATCCAAGGTATACTACATCTGAAACTAGAAATAACGTGTGATTCAGAGTTAACACTCGATTTTAGATTTTCTCAATGTTTCATGAGAATGCAGCAAGTTGTTGGTACATGTTAGTTTCCGAATGTCAGGTAAGATTGTGAGCAATTGCTTTTAATTGCGGGGAACTATTTCATTTAGTGCAGAAAGTCATTTACTGGACAGTGGAAGAAAAAACTAGTAATTCAGAGCAAGTAACTCTATGTATGCCAGAATTGCTAGAGTACCATTGAAAAGTGCTTCTGAAATCAGAATAGAGTAAAGAAAGCATTTCATACAAAGCTGCTTATCTTTGAAAAAGCCAAATGAACACACTTAACTAGGATAGAAAAAATCTATCCTACAACTGAATATAGAAATAATGTGTGATTCAGAGTCAACACACGATTTTAGAGTTTCTCCACATTTAATGAGAATGCAGCAAGTTGTTACCACATGTGTGTTTCCAATGTCAGCTAAGATTGTAAGCAGTTGCTTGTAATTGCAGGGAACTCTTCCTTTTAGTGCAGAAAGTCATTTACTGCACACTGGAAGAAACAACAAGTAATGCAGAACAAGTAACTCTAACTAAGCCAAAATTGGTAGAGAACCATTGAAAAGTGCTTCTCAAATCATAATACAGTAAAAAGAGCATTTCCTACAAAAAAATGTATCTTTGAAAGAGCCAAATCTGCACACTTAACAAGGATAGAAAACATCTATCCTACATCTGAAACTAGAATTAAAGTGTGATTCAGAATTAACACATGATTTTAGAGTTTCTCAAAGTTTCATGAGAATGCAGCAAAGTGTTAGTAGATGTTTGTTTCTCAATGACCGCAAGTAACTATAAATAAGCCAGAATTGCTAGACAACCATTGAAAAGTGATTCTAAATATCAGAATACAGTAAAGAAAGCATTTCGTACAAAGCGGGTTATCTTTGAAAGAGCCAAATGAGCACACTTAACAAGGATTGAAAACATCTATACTATATCTGAAACTAGATTTAAAGTGTGATTCAGAGTTAACACACGATTTTAGTGTTTCTCAATGTTTCATAGGAATGCAGCAAAGTGTTAGTACATGTTTGTGTCTCAATGTGAGCTAAGATTGTAAGCAGTTGCTTTTAATTTCAGGTAAGTCTTCCATTTCATGCAGAAAGACATTTACTGGACACTGGAAGAACCAACTAGTAATTCAGAGCAAGTAACTATAAGTAAGCCATAATTGCTAGAGAACCATTCAAAAGTGCTTCCCAATATCAGAATACAGTAAAGAAATCATTTCATCCAAAGCGTTTTATCTTTCAAAGAGTCAAATGAGCACACTTAACAAGGATACAAAACATCTATACTACATCTGAAACTGGATTTAAAGTGTGATTGAGAGTTAACACAAGATTTTAGAGTTTCTCATCGTTTCATGACAATGCTGCAAGTTGTTAGTACATGTGAGTTTCCAATGTCAGCTAAGATTGTAAGCACTTGGTTGCAATTACTGGAACTCTTCAATTTAGTGCAGAAAGTCATTTACTGCAAACTGGAAAAACGACTTGTAATTCAGAGCAAGTAACTATAAGTAAGCCAGAATTGCTAGAGAACCATTTAAAAGTGCTTCTCAAATCAGAATACAGTAAGAAATCATTTCATACAAACGGGTTATCTTTGAAGGAGCCAAATAAGCACACTTAACAAGGATTTTAGAATTTCTCAACATTTCATGAGAATGCAGCAAAGTGTTAGTACATTTTTGTTTCTCAATGTGAACTAAGATTGTAAGCAGTTGCTTGTAAATGCAGGCAACTCTTCCATTTGGTGCAGAAAATCATTCACTTGAAACTGGAAGAAACAGCTAGTAATTCAGAGCAAGTAAGTATAAGTAAGCCAAAATAGGTAGAGAACCATTGAAAAGTGTTTCTCAATATCAGAATACAGTAAAGAAAGCATTTCATACAATGCGGGTTAACTTTGAAAGAGCCAAATGAGAACACTTAACAAGGATACAAAACATCTATACTACATCTGAAAGTAGAATTAAAGTGTGATTCTGAGTTGACACACGATTTAGAGATTCTCAACATTTCATGAGATTGCAGAAAAGTGTTAGTACATGTTTATTTCTAAATGTCAGCTAAGATTGTAAGCAGTTGTTTGTAAATGCAGGCAACTCTTAATTTGATGCAGAAAGTCCTTTATTGGACACTGGAAGAAATAACTAGTAATTCAGAACAAGTAAGTGTAAGTAAGTCAAAATTGGTGGAGAACCATTGAAATGTGCTTTTCAATATCAGAATACAGTAAAGAAAGTATTTCATACGAAGCGTTTTATCTTTCAGAGTCAAATGAGCACACTTAACAAGGATAAAAAACATCTATACTACATCTGAACCTAGAATTAATGTGTGAATCAGAGTTAACACACGATTTTAGAGTTTCTCAACGTTTCATGAGAATGCAGCAAAGTGTTAGTACATGTTTGTTTCTCATTGTCAGCTAAGATTGTAAGCAGTTGTTTGTAAATGTAGGCAACTCTTCCATATGGTGGAGAAAGTCATTTACTGGACAGTGGAAGAAACAACTAGTAATTCAGAGCAAGTAACTATAAGCAAGCCAGAATGGCTAGAGAACCATTGAAAAGTGCTTCTCTAATCAGAATACAGGAAAGAAAGCATTTCATACAAAGCAGGGTATCTTTGAAAGAGCCAAATGACCACACTTAACAAGGATAGAACACATCTACGGAATACTACATCTGAAACTAGAAATAACATGTGATTCAGAATTAACACTCGATTTTAGAGTTTCTCAATGTTTTATGGGAATGCAGCAAGTTGTTAGTACATGTGAGTTTCTTATTGTGAGCTAAGATTGTGAACATTTGATTATAAATGCGGGGACCTCTTACATTTAATGTAGAGAGTCATTGACTTGACACTGGAAGATAGTACTAGTAATTTAGAACAAGTAAGTATAAGTAAGCCCAAATTGGTAGAGAACCATTGAAATGTGCTTCTCAATGTCAGAATACAGTAAAGAAAGCATTTCTTATAAAGCAGGTTATCTTTGAAAGAGAAAAATTAGCACACTTAACAAGGTTGGAAAACATCTATACTATATCTGAAACTAGAATTAAAGTGTGCTTCAGAGTTAAAACATGATTTTAGGGTTTCTCAATGTTTCATTGGAATACAGCAAAGTGTTAGTACATGTTTGTTTCTCAATGTCAGCTAAGATTGTAAGCAGTTGCTTGTAATTTCAGGGAACTGCTCCATTTGGTGCAGAAAGTGATTTACTGGACACTGGAAGAAACAACTAGTAATTCAATCAAGTATGTATAAGTAAGCCAAAATTGTTAGAGACCCATAGAAAAGCGCTTCTCAATATCAGAATACAGTAAGAAAGCATTTTATACAGAGCGGGTTATATTTGAAAGAGACAAATGAGCACAGTGAACAAGGACAGAAAACATCTATACTACATCTGAAACTAGAATTAAAGTGTGATTCAGAGGTAACACTCAATTTTAGAGTTTCTGAATGTTTCATGGGAATGCAGCAAGTTGTTAGTACATGTGAGTTTCCGAATATCAGCTAAGATTGTGAACTGTTGCTTGTCAATGCGGGGAACTCTTTCATTTGGTGCAGAAAGTCATTTACTGGACACTAGAAGAAACAACTAGTAAATCACAGCAAGTAACTCTAAGTAAGCCAGAATTGGTAGAGAACCATTGAAAAGTGCTTCTCCATATCAGAATACAGTAAATAAACCATTTTGTTCAAAGTGGTTTATCTATGAAAGCAACAAATGAGCACACATAACAAGGATATAAAACATCTATACTACATCTGAAACTAGAATTAAAGGGTGATTCAGAGTTTACACCTGATTTTAGAGTTTCTCAACGATTCATGAGAATGCAGCAAGTTGTTAGTACATGTGAGTTTCTCAATGTCAGCTAAGATTTTAAGCAGTTGCTTGTAAGTGCGGAAACTCTTCAGTTTACTGGAGAAAGTCATTTACTGCACACTTAAAGAAATATCTAGTAATTTAGAGCAAGTAACTCTAAGTTAGCCAGAATTGCAAGAGAACCATAGAAAAGTGCTTCTCAAATCAGAATACAGTAAAGAAAGCATTTTGTACAAAATGGGTTAACTTTCAAAGATCCAAATGAGCACACTTAACAAGCATAGAAAACATCTATAGTACATCTGAAAGTAGAATTTACGTGTGATTTAGAGTTAACACAAGATTTTAGAGTTTCTCAATGTTTCATGACAATGCAGCAAGTTGTTAGTACATGTGAGTTTCTCAATGTCAGCTAAGATTGTAAGCAGTTGCTTGTAATTGCGGGGTACTCTTACATTTAGTGCAGAAAGTCATTTATTGCACACTGGAAGAAACAACTAGAAATTCAGAGCAAGTAACTATAAGTAAGCCAGAATTGCTAGAGAACCATTGACTAGTGCTTCTCAATATCAGAATATAGGAAAGGAAGCATTTCGTACAAAGTTGTTTATCTTTGAAATATCCAAATGAGCACACTTAACAAGGCTAAAAAACACCTATACTATATCCCAAAGTAGAAGTACAGTGCGATTAAGAGTTAAGACAGGATTGTAGTTTCTCAATGTCTCATGAGAATGGAGCGAGTTGTAAGTACATGTGAGTTTCTCAATGTCAGGTAAGATTGTAAACAGTTGCTAGTAATTGCGGGAAACTCTTCCATTTAGAGCAAAAAATCATTTACTGGACACTGGAATAAACAACTAGTAATTCAGAGCAAGTAACTTTAAGTCAGCCAGAATTGTTAGAAAGCCATTTAAAGGTGTGTCTCAATATCAAAATATAGTAAAGAAAGCATTTCATACAAAGCGGGTTATCTTTGACATAGCCAAATGAGAACACTTAACAAGGATAGAAAACATCTATACTACATCGCAAAGGAGAATTAAAGTGAGATTCAGAGTTAAGACAAGATTTCAGAGTGTCTCAAAAACAAAAAATCCTTCTCTTGACCCTTTTGTAGTTGTATGTTAAATGCTGGCTATATCAACGTTTTATGCTTTTTTGTAAGATTGGTTTGCTCATTCTTTTTATTTGATTGTTTTTTTTGTTAGCTGGGTTCTAGTCACCTTTATTGGAGGATATTAATATTGCAAACGCTTCTGTTCAGTGCCTTGTGTGTTGTACCTGGTTGTGTTGTATTTTGTGCCTTTAAAGCTAAGCAGGACAGAGAGAACTACATATACAGGCATCCTAAAATAGAAAGATCATGGGAGAGGCTAAGAAACACCCCACCTATGAAAGAAAATCAGCCATCACCAGAAAAGGAAGTGAATGATTTAGAGGCAAGCAACCTACCAGAGGAAGAATTCAGAGTAATGTTCATGGGATGGCTAAAAGAATGGAAGACAAATTTGACAATATGAGTAAGACCCAAGAGGAAATGAAGTAAAACCAAGAGGATCTGAAGAAGAACCAAGAGGAAATGAAGTTGACCCAAGAAGAAATGAAAAATGACATCACTTCTATGAAGAATTAATAGAAAGCATCAAGAGTAGACTACAAGAAGCAGAGGACCGCATCAGTGAGCTAGAAGACAAGATGGAAAAAATACCCCATTAGAGAAGGTGCTAGAAAAAAAAAATCAAAAAAATAGGAGGAGAGCCTGCCGGAGCTTTGGGACAATACAAAACAAAACAATATCAGAATAATAGGGTTCTCAGAAGGAAAGGAAACTGAGAAAGATATGGAAAAAGTATTTCAAGAAATAATGACAGAAAACTTTCCTGAGATAGAGAAGAAAAAACCGACACAAATCCAAGATGCTCGAAGAGTCCCCAACAAAATGAACCCGCAAAGATCCACACGCAGACACATTATAATTAAACTGGCAAAAAACATTGACAAAACCAGAATCTTATAAGCAGCCAGAGAGTGACAAAAAGTTACATGTAAAGAACCCCCATCAGACTAGCAACTGATTTCTCAACAGAAACTCATCAGGCCAGAAGGGAATGGGATGATATATACAAGTCATGCAAAGGAAGGGTCTGAACCCAAGAATACTGTACCCTGCAAGGCTGTCAATCAAAATTGAAGGTGTAATGAGGAGCTTCACTGACAAAAACAGACTACAGACTAAAGGAATTTATCTCCAACAAAGCAGCAATGCAAGAAATGCTAAAGGGTCTACTGTAAAAATAAAGAAATAGGAAGCGAAGAAGGAACACAGGGGATAGAATAAAAATGGCATCAAATACCTACCTATCAATAATTACTTTAAATGTAAATGGTTTAAATGCTCCAATGAAAAGACATAGGGTAACAGATTGGATAAGAAAGCAAAACCCATACATCTGCTGTCTACAAGAAACACACTTCAGAAAAAAAGATGCACACAGGCTGAGGGTGAAGGGATGGAAAAAGATTTTCCAGGCGAACGGAAATGAAAAAAAAGGCTGGGGTAGCAATACATATATCAGACAAATTAGATCTCAAAGTGAAGGACATAAAAAGAGATAATGAAGGCCACTTCATTATACTAAAGGGAGCAATCCAACAAGAAGAAATAACCCTGGTAAACATATATGTACCCAATGTGGGAGCACCCAAATACATAAAAAAGCTGCTGGAGGACATGAAGGGAGAGATTGATAGTAATGCAATCATACTAGGAGATTTTAATACCCCACTGTCACATTTGGACAAATCACCCAAACAAAATTCAGCAAAGAAATATCAATCCTAAATGACTCACTAGACCAGATGGAATTAAACGACCTCTTCAGAACAGTCCACCCCAAAGTCACAGAATACACATTCTTCTCAAGTGCACATGGGTCATTTTCAAAGATAGACCACATGTTGGGACATAGGCAAAATCTTCAAATTCAAGAATATAGAAATCATATCAAGCATCTTTTCAGATCATAGTGGTATAAAACTGGAAATTAACTACAATAAAAATAATCCAAAGAAATCAAACACATGGAGACTAAACAGCATGCTATTAAACGAGGAATGGATTACCAGAGAAATCAAGGAAGAAATTAAAAACATCCTGGCAACAAATGACAATGAAAACACAACAATCCAAAATATATGGGACACAGCAAAAGCAGTCTTGAGAGGGACGTTCATATCTCTACAAGCCTATTGCAAAAAACTAGATAAAAAGGTAACAAATTATCTAACTCTAAAACTCAAAGAGTTAGAAAAAGAGCAACAAAAAAAAAGCCCACTGTAAGCAGAAGGAAAGAAATAATAAAAATTAGAGCAGAGATAAACGACATAGAGACCAAAGAAACAATACACAAGATCGACAAAACCAAGAGCTGGTTCTTTGAAAGGATAAACAAGATTGATGAAACTCTAGCCAGGCTAACCAAGAAACAGAGAGGACCCAAATAAACAAAATCAGAAACAAAAGAGGTGAAATATCAAGAGACCCCACCGAAATACAAAGGATTGTTACAAAATACTATGAGCAACTCTATTACAACAAATTGTACAACCTGGAAGAAATGGACATATTCCTAGAAAAATACAACCTTCCAAAACTCAATCAGGAAGAATCTAAAAATCTCAACAGACCAGTTACTTGGGAAGAAATTGAAACAGTCATCCAAAAGCTGCCAGCAAACAAAAGCCCAGGGCCAGACGGCTTCACAGGAGAGTTTTACCAAACATTCAAGGAAGAACTAAAACCTATCCTCCTCAGACTATTCCAAAAAATTCAAGAGGAAGGAACACTTCCAAACTCCTTTTATGAAGCGAGCATCACCCTTATACCAAAACCAGATAAAGACAACTCAATGAAAGATAATTAATGGCCAATATCCCTCATGAACATACATGCCAAAATACTCAACAAAATTCTAGCAAATCGGCTCCAGCAGTACATCAGGAAGATCATACACCATGACCAAGTAGGTTTTATTCCAGGAATGCAAGGATGGTACAATATCCACAAATCAATAAGCGTGAAACATCACATAGACACATTGAAATATAAAAATCATATTGTCATATCAATTGATGCAGAAAATTCAGAGCAAGTAAGTATAAGTAAGCCAAAATTGGTAGAGAACCATTGAAAAGTGCTTCTCAATATCAGAATACAGTAAAGAAAATATTTCATACAAAGGGGGTTAACTTTGAAAGAGCCAAATGAGCACAATTAACAAGGATAGAAAACATGTAAGGTATACTACATCTGAAACTAGAATTAGCGTCTGATTCAGAGTTAAAACTGGATTTTAGAGTTTCTCAACGTTTCATGAGAATGCAGCAAAGTTTTAGTACATGTTTGTTACTCAATGTTAGCTAAGATAGTAAGCAGTTTCTTGTAAATGCAGGCAACTCTTCCATTTGGTGCAGAAAGTCATTTACTGGACACTGGAAGAAACAACTAGTAATTCAGAGCAAGTAAGTATAAGGGAGCCAAAATTGGTAGAGAAGCATTAAAAAGGGCTTCTCAATGTCAGAATATAGTAAAGAAAGCATTTCGTACAAAGCAGGTTAACTTTGAAAGAGCCAAATGAGCACACTTAACAAGGATAGAAAACATGTATAGTATACTACATCTAAAACTAGAATTAATGTCTGATTCAGAGTTAAAACTGGATTTTAGAGTTTCTCAACGTTTCATGAGAATGCAGCAAAGTTTTAGTACATGTTTGTTACTCAATGTCAGCTAAGATTGTAAGCAGTTGCTTGTAATGGCGGGCAACTCTTACATTTAGTGCAGAAATTCATTTATTGGACCCTGGAATAAATAACTAGTAATTCACAGCCAGTAACTTTAATTAAGCTAGGATTGCTTAAGAACCATTGAAAAGTGCATCCCAATGTCAGAATATAGTAAAGAAAGCATTTCGTAGAAAATGTGTTATATCTGAAATAACCAAATGAGCACAGTAAACAAGGATAGAAAACATCTATACTACATCCCAAATGAGAATTAAAGTGAGATTCAGAGTTAAGACAAGATTTCAGAGTGTCACAATGTCACATGAGAATGCAGCAAGTTGTTAGTACATGTGAGTTTCTCAATGTCAGCTAAGATTGTAAGAAGTTGCTTGTAATGGCGGGCATTTATTCCATTTATTGCATTAATTCATTTACTGGAGACTGGAAGAAACAACTAGTAATTCAGAACAAGTAACTATAAATAAGCCACATTTGCTAGAGAACCATTGAATGGTGCTTCTCAATATCAGAATATATTAAAGAATGAATTTCGTACCAAGCAGGTTATCTTTGAAATAGCTAAATGAGGTACACTTAACAAGGATAGAACACATCTATCAAGGGGGCCCAGAACGCTGGGACTAGGCCAGGATCACAGTGGGTGCTGAGAGCCAGGCCTGTTGGAAGTGGCCGTTCAGGCCAAAATCAAGCAGCCTGTCTCAGACTTTGGCCACCTCTGAGTTTGTGCATCCCATCCTGTACAGGGCCCACTGCCCACTGACCGCAGGGCTGGCGGGTTTGAAGTCAGGGCCAACTGCCCTGGTCTCAAGAAAATGGTTTCCCACACCATCCCTTGGGTGTCCTTAGGGCTCTTACAGGCGTTTGCTTTGGCAAAAGGCGAAAGCCCTGAGGGCTCTGCAGGTCAGCCTGCTTAGAAGAAAGCATACAGGCAGTAGAGCCTTGCTCCCTTGAGGTCACTCACTCAGTCACAGGACAGTACGGAATGTATAACTCTGGTCACCAGGCAACCTTGCATCCAGGAGACAGGCCCCTCTCCCTCACTTGGCTGGCTGCAGGCCTGGGTGGGGAAAGAGCTGGTCTGCAGGAGGTCTGCAGGTGGTCTCAGGGGGTGGGGTGTCTTTGGAAGAGCTTCCCACAACAGCTGTCTTGCTCACAGCAAGCAGTGGCCCTGGTCTCCCCTCCGATGCCTGCTGTCACTGGGCAGTGTGCAGCCTCAGGTAAGGCATGGCAGCCTAGCGCCAGCACATCCCAGGGAGGCCAGGTCCAGTAGCACTCTAGGTCATCCTAGGCGTCCTTGCCACTGTGTACGTGCTTGTGGATGTGCCTGTGTGCGTGTGCCTGGGGCAGTGTGTGCTGGGGTGCAAGAAAGTGCTGGAGGGGTGGCAGAAGAGGAAGTGAGTGCTGGGGAATAAGCGCCCCTACCCTCTGGACATCCTAGGCATTACGGAGTCATGTTACTCTCTCATGGCTCCAAGTCAATCCAGACAACCCTGTGTGCCACCAGGTGAGGGGAAATGACTTTATGTAAGGGGTTTTCCCTACTGTGGGGAGACCCAGGCAGTTTTGGCTAAGGGCCCTGAATCCAGGCGGTGCCTCTCAGAGCTCTCACCTGAGATCATGACGAGGTTGTGGAAACTCAGCTGGAACAGTCAAACTCCTTCCAAACCTTGTCCGGGTGCTAGAGTCAGGACCCCGGGCAGGGCAATCAGAGTGGGCCCAGAGTTGAAGGTGGGTACGGAGGCTGCTGTGTGCCCACAGGATGATGCCCAAGGAGAGCCAGATGTAAGATTCCCATAGAGTGTTCACCTGTTCCACATCAATCCATCCATCCATCCATGCATCCATCCATCCATTCATCCATCCATCCATCCATGCATCCTTCCGTCCATGCATCCATGCATCCATGCATCCATCCATCCATCCATCCATCCATCCATCCAACCATCCATGTATCCATCATATATCTGAATCCTAAGGCAGGGTATTTTCCCAGTGATTCTTATGGCGAGTGGAAGAGGCCCCGAGAGGCAGAGAGAAACATGGCTGTGAGGGAGACACTTGGATTGGTTGCCTCCCGCAGGTGCCCTGAGGGGTCAGGGAGGGATCCAGCCTGCAAGGGAGGTAAGTGCCCTGAACCCAATGGAACCTGCAGCCCTTCCATCCACAGGTGAGCACTCTGTCCACTGAGCCAAACCCTCTGCAGCCTGTTCCCCAGGTCAGTGTGTCAGACTCCTCCCTGTTATGTCCCCCTTTTCCCCCCTGGGACTCCCCCCTCCCCACGCCCTGAGTGCCTGCTGTTTCCAGTGGTAAGGGAGAATGGAGCATAGGCGACCCTGCAATGGCAGTGGGGCACTGCCTCAGCAGCAAAGGCATAAGCTAGCAAGCCAGCTAGCGAGCTAGCGCCCTGTTCCCATATTTGGAGGGCAGGATGGGGCACTGGGGTGCAGCAGAGGGCACTCTGGGGATCTGGGCTGAGTTCAGACCAGAGGTTCCCTTAGCCCAGGCCCCACCCAGGCTACCAAAAGGGAGGCTGGAGCCTGCAGCAAAAAGCCCTGCTCCTCCTCCCCCAAGCCAAAGCAAAAGCCTATGGTACCAGGTATTCCCAGGCGGTGTCCCATCCAAGTACTAACCAGGGCCAACCCTGCTTAGCCTCAGAGATCAGACCAGATCAGGTCCCTTCAGGGTGGTATGGCCTTAGACTAGGGAGATGACTTCCCACCCCCACCGCTGGGACTGTGGGCCATCCCAGCCCCTGGACCACCCCCAGACTGGCCACCCTGAGGCTCAGCACCCTCAGCTCTCTCCACCCTCCGCCCCTTGCCCCCAGCCCCAAATGCTCTCTCCTAGGCAGGCAGGCAAGGCCCATGCCTCTCCCTGCTGAGCCCTCAGCTGCCTCCCTCCCCCCGCCCACCTGCATTAAGCCAGCCCCCCTCCTCTGGTGGGGGTGCAATGTGCTGCTTAGGCAGAATGGGGCGCCCACCTCAACTGAGCTCTCCTAGGGATTCCTCCTCTTCACCTCCCAGAACAGCCTCCTCTTGTGGGGAAGACAGTCAATGGGGACAGGCTTAGTGGGGGGCCAAAAATAAGTGTAGGTGCCAAGGAAGCTGCAAGGGATGTACTTAAGTGTACCTATGGGTGGACACTTCCCAAACTAGATTAAAGTGTGAAACTGAGTAAAGACACGATTTTAGAGTTTCTCAATGTCTCATGAGAATGCAGCAAGTTGTTAGTACATGTGAGTTTCTCAGTTTCAGCTAAGATTGTAAGCACTTCCTTATAATTGCCGGGAACTCTTCCATATACTACATATGAAACTGGAATTAAAGTGTGATTCAGAGTTAACACACCCTTTTAGAGTTTCTCATCGTTTCATGGGAATGCAGCAAGTTGTTAGTACATGTGAGTTTCCGAATGTCAGCTAAGATTGTGAACTGTTTCTTGTAAATGCGGGGAACTCTTTCATTTGGTGCAGAAAGTCAATTACTGGACACTAGAAGAAACAACTAGTAATTCAGAGCAAGTAACTATAAATGATCCAGAATTGCTAGAGAATGATTGAAAAGTGCTTCTTAATATCAAAATGCTGTAAAGAAATCATTTCGTACAAAGCGGGTTTTTTTGAAAGGTCCAAATGAGCACATTTAACAAGGATAGAAAACAGTTATACCACATCTGAAACTAGAATTATCGTGTGATGCAGAGGTAACACTCGATTTTAGAGTTCCTCAATGTTTCATGAGAATGCAGCAAGTTGTTAGTACATGTGAGTTTCCGAATGTCAGCTATAATTGAGAACAATTGCTTGTAAATGCATGAACCACTTTCATTTAGGGCAGAGAGTGATTTACTGGACACTGGAAGAAAGAACTAGTAATTTAGAGCAAGTAAGTATAAATAAGCCAAAATTGGTTGGGAAACATTGAAATGTGCTTCTCAATATCAGAATACAGTAAAGAAAGCATTTTGTACAAAGCGGGTTATCTTTGAAAGAGACAAAAGAGCACACGTAACAAGGATATAAAACATCTATTCTACATCTGAAATGAGAATCAAAGGGTGATTCAGAGTTAACACATGATTTTAGAGTTTCTCAACGATTCATGAGAATGCAGCAAGTTGTTAGTACATGTGAGTTTCTCAATGTCAGCTAAGATTGTAAGGAGTTGTTTGTAATTGCGGGAACTCTTCAGTTTAGTGCAGAAAGTCGTTTACTGCACACTGCAAGAAAAGACTAGTAATTCAGAGCAAGTAAGTATAAGTGAGCCAGAATTGCTAGGGAACCATTGAAAAGTGCTTCTCAAATCAGAATACAGAAAGAAAGCATTTCCTACAAAGCGGGTTAAATTTGAAAGATCCAAATGAGCACACTAAACAAGGATAGAAAACATCTACGGTATACTACATCTGAAACTAGAATTAATGTGTGATTCAGAGTTAAAACTGGATTTTAGAGTTTCTCAATCTTTCATGAGAATGCAGCAAAGTGTTAGTACATGTTTGTTTCTCAATGTCAGGTAAGATTGTAAGCAGTTGCTTGTAAATGCCTGGAAATCTTCTATATGGTTCAGAAAGTCATTTACTGGACAGTGGAAGAATCAACTAGTAATTCAGAGCAAGTAACTCTAAGTAAGCTAGAATTGCTAGAGAACCATTGAAAAGTGCTTCTTAAATCAGAATACAGTAAGAAAGCATTTCATACAAAGCAGGTTATCTTTGAAAGAGCCAAATGAGCACACTTAACAAGGATAGAAAACATCCATACTACATCTGAAACTAGAATTAAATTGTGATTCAGAGTTCACACACGATATTACGGTTTCTCAGGGTTTCATGAGAATGCAGCAAAGTGTTAGTACATGTTTGTTTCTCATTGTCAGGTAAGATTGTAAGCAATTGCTTCTAAATTCAGGGAACTCTTGCATTTGGTGCAGAAAGTCATTTAGTGGACAGTGCAAGAAACAACTAGTAATTCAGAGCAAGTAACTATAAGTAAGCCAGAATTGCTAGGGAACCATTGAAAAGTGCTTCTCAAATCAGAATACAGGAAGCAAGCATTTCCTACAAAGCGGGTTAACTTTGAAAGATCCAAATGAGCACACTTAACAAGGATACAAAACATCCACGGTATACTACATCTGAAACTAGAATTAACGTCTGATTCAGAGTTAAAACTGGATTTTAGAGTTTCTCTACGTTTCATGAGAATGCAGCAAAGTGTTAGTACATGTTTGTTTCTCAATGTGAGCTCAGATTGTAAGCAGTTGCTTGTAAATGAAGTCAACTCTTCCATTAGGTTCAGAAAGTCATATACTGGACACTGGAAGAAACAACTAGTAATTCAGAGCAAGTGACTCTAAGTAAGCCAGAATTGCTAGAGAACCATTGAAAAGTGCTTCTCAAATCAGAATACAGTAAGAAAGCATTTCATACAAAGTGGGTTATGTTTGAAAGAGTCAAATGAGCACACTTTACAGTGATAGAAAACATCTAAACTACATTTGAAACTAGAATTTATGTGTGATTCAGAGTTAACACTCGATTATAGAGTTATTCAACGTTTCATGAGAATGCAGCATGTTGTTTGTACATGTGGAGTTTCCGAATGTCAACTAAGATTGTAAGCTGTTGCTTGTCATTTCAGGGAACTCTTCCATTTGGTGCAGAAAGTGATTTACTGGACACTGGAATAAATAACTAGTAATTCAGAGCAAGGAACTATAAGAAAGCCAAAATTGGTAGAGATCCATTGAAAAGTTCTTCTCAATATGAGAATACAGTAAAGAAAGCATTTTGTACAAAGCGGGTTAACTTTGAAAGAGCCAAATAAGCACACTTAACAAAGATACAAAACATCTATGGTATACTACATCTGAAACTAGAATTAACGTCTGATTCAGAGTTAAAACTGGATTTTAGAGTTTCTCACGGTTTCATGAGAATGCAGCAAAGTGTTAGTACATGTTTGTTTCTCAATATGAGCTAAGATTGTAAGCAATTATTTGTAAATGCAGGCAAATCTTCCATTTGGTGCAGCAAGTCATTAAATGGACACTGGAAGAAAAAATAGTATTTCAGAGCAAGTAAGAATAAGTAAGCCCAAATTGGTAGAGAACCATTGAAAAGTGCTTCTCAACATCAGAATACAGTAAAGAAAGCATTTCCTATAGAGCGATTTAACTTTGAAAGAGCCAAATGAGCACACTTAACAAGGATACAAAACATCTACGGTATACCACATCTGAAACAAGAATTAACGTGTGATTCAGAGTTAAAACTGGATTTTAGAGTTTCTCAATGTTTCATGAGAATTAAGCAAAGTGTTAGTACATGTTTGTTTCTCAATATGAGCTTAGATTGTAAGCAGTCGCTTGTTATTACAGGCAACTCTTCCATTTGGTGCAGAAAGTCATTTACTGGACAGTGCAAGAAACAACTAGTAATTCAGAGCAAGTAACTCTAAGTAAGTCAGAATTGCTAGAGAACCATTGAAAAGTGCTTATAAAATCAGAATACAGTAAGAAAGCATTTCGTAGAAAGCGCGTTATCTTTGAAAGAGCCAAATGAGCACACTAAACAAGGATAGAAAACATCCATACTACATTTGAAACTAGAATTAAAGTGTGATTGAGAGTTCACACACGATTTTAGAGTTTCTCAGCGTTTCATGAGAATGCAGCAAAGTGTTAGTACATGTTTGTTTCTCAATGTCAGGTAAGATTCTAAGCAATTGCTTGTAAATGCAGTCAACTCTTCTATATGGTGCAGAAAGTCATTTACTGGACAGTGGAAGAAACAACTAGTAATTCAAAGCAAGTAACTCTAAGTAAGCCAGAATTGCTAGGGAACCATTGAAAAGTGCTTCTCATAGGAGAATACAGTAAGAAAGCATTTCATATAAAGCGGTTATCTTTGAAAGAGCCAAATGAGTACACTTAACAAGGATAGAAAACATCCATACTACATTTGAAACTAGAATTAAAGTGAGATTGAGAGTTCACACCAAATTTTAGAGTTTTCAGCGTTTCTTGAGAATGCAGCAAAATATTAGTACATGTTTGTTTCTCATTGTCAGGTAATATTGTAAGCAATTGCTTGTAAATGCAGGGAACTCTTCCATTTGGTGCAGAAAGTCATTTACGGGACACTGGAAGAAACAACTAGTAATTCAGAGCAAGTAAGTATAAGTACGCCAATATTGGTTGAGAACCATTGAAATGTGCTTCTCAATATCAGAATACAGTAAATAAAGTATTTCATACACAGTATTTTATCTTTCAGTGCCAAATGAGCACACAACAAGTATAGAAAACTTCTCCGGTATACTACATTGGAAACTAGAATTAACGTGTGATTCAGAGTTAAAACTGGATTTTAGAGTTTCTAAATGTTTCAGGAGAATTCAGCAAAGTGTTAGTACATGTTTGTTTCTCAATGTGAGCTAAGATCGTAAGCAGTTCCTTGTAACTGCAGGCAACTCTTCCATTCGGTGCAGAAAGTCATTAACTGTACGATGGAAGAAAGAACTGTAATTCAGAGCAAGTAAGTCTAAGTACGCCAATATTGGTTTAGAACCATTGAAATGTGCTTCTCAATATCACAATACAGTAAAGAAAGTATTTCATACAAAGCATTTTATCTTTCAGAGTCAAATGAGCACACTTAAGAAGGATACAAAACATCTATACTACATCTGAAACTAGAATTAAAGTGTGATTCAGAGTTAACACACGATTTTAGAGTTTCTCAACGTTTCAGGAGATTGCAGCAAAGTGTTAGTACATGTTTGTTTGTCAATGTAAGCTAAGATTGTAAGCAGTTGTTTTTAAATGCAGACAACTCTTTCATTTGGTGCACAAGGTCATTTACTGTACACTGGAAGAAACAACTAGTAATTCACAGCAAGGAAATATAAGTAAGCCAAAATTGTTGGAGAACCATTGAAATATGATTCTCAATATCAGAATACAGTAAAGAAAGTATTTCATACAAAGTGTTTTATCTTACAGAGTCAAATGAGCACACTTAACAAGCATACAAAACATCTATACTACATCTGAAACTAGAATTAAAGTGTGATTCAGAGTTAACACACGAATTTAGTGTTTCTCAACGTTTCATGAGATTGCAGCAAAGTGTTAGTACATGTTTGTTTCTCAATGTCAGCTAAGATTGTAAGCACATGTTTTTAAATGCAGGCAACTCTTCCATTTGGTGCAGAATGTCATTTACTGGACACTGGAAGAAACAACTAGTAATTCAGAGCAAGTATGTATACGTGAGCCAAAATTTGTAGAGAACAATAGAAAAGTGTTTCTCTGTATCAGAATACAGTCAAGAAACATTTCGTAAAATGCAGGTTTACTTTGAAAGAGTCAAATGAGCATACTTAACAAGAATAGAAAACTTCTATCATATACTACATCTGAAACTAGAATTAATGTGTTATTCACAGTTAATACTGGATTTTAGAGTTTCTCAACGTTTCATGAGAATGCAGCTAAGTGTTAGTACATGTTTGTTTCTCAATGTCAGTTAAGATTGTAAGAATTGCTTTTAATTTTAGGGAACTCTTCCATTTGGTGCATAAAGTCATTTACTGGCCACTGGAAGAAACAACTAGTAATTCAGAGCAAGTAAGTATAAGTAAGCCAAAATTGGTAGAGAACCATTGAAAAGTGCTTCTCAATATCAGAATACACTAAAAAAAGCATTTCGTACAATGCGGGTTAACTTTCAAAGAGCCAAAGGAGCACACTTAAAAAGGATAGAAAACATATATACTACATCTGAAACGAAAATTAAAGTGTGATTCAGGGTTAACTCACGATTTTAGAGTTTCTCAATGTTTCATTGGAATGCAGCAAAGTGTTAGTACATATTTGTTTCTCAATGTTAGCTAAGATTGTAAGCAGTTGTTTTTAAATGCAGGCAACTCTTCCATTTTGTGCAGAAAGTCATTTACTAGACATTGGAAGAAACAACTTGTAATTCAGAGCAAGTAAGTTTAAGTAAGCCAAAATTGGTGGAGAACCATTGAAATGTGCTTCTCAATATCAGAATACAGTAAAGAAAGTATTTCATACAAAGCGTTTTATCTTTCAGAGTCAAATGAGCACACTTAACAAGGATACAAAACATCTTTACTACATCTGAAACTAGAATTAAAGTGTAATTCAGAGTTAACACACGATTTTAGGGTTTCTCAACATTTCATAGGAATGCAGCAAAGTGTTAGTACATGTTTGTTTCTCAATGTCAGCTAAGATTATGAACAGTTGATTGTAAATATGGGGAACTCTTTCATTTGGTGCAGAAAGTTATCCACTGGATACTGGAAGAAATAACTAGTAATTCAGAACAAGTAACTATAAGTAAGCCAGAATTGCTAGAGAACCATTGAAAAGTGCTTCTCAAATCAGCATACACTAAGAAAGCATTTCATACAAACAGGTTATCTTTGAAGGAGCCAAATGAGAACACTTAACACGGGTAGAAAACATCTATACTACATCTGAAACTAGAATTAAAGTGTGATTCAGAGTTAACACACGATTTTAGAGTTTCTCCACGTTTCATGAAAATGCAGCAAAGTGTTAGTACATGTTTGTTTCTCAATGTCAGCTAAGATTGTAAGCAATTGTTTGTAAATGCAGGCAAATCTTCCATTTGGTGCAGCAAGTCATTAACTGGATACTGGAAGAAAAAATAGTATTTCAGAGCAAGTAAGTATAAGTAAGCCCAAATTGGTAGAGAACCATTGAAAAGTGCATCTCAACATCAGAATACAGTAAAGAAAGCATTTCATACAAAGCGTTTTATCTTTCAGAGTCAAATGAGCACACTTAACAAGGATACAAAACATCTTTACTACATCTGAAACTAGAATTAAAGTGTGATTCAGAGTTAACACACGATTTTAGGGTTTCTCAACATTTCATAGGAATGCAGCAAAGTGTTAGTACATGTTTGTTTCTCAATGTCAGCTAAGATTATGAACAGTTGATTGTAAATGTGGGGAACTCTTTCATTTGGTGCAGAAAGTTATCTACTGGATACTGGAAGAAATAACTAGTAATTCAGAACAAGTAACTATAAGTAAGCCAGAATTGCTAGAGAACCATTGAAAAGTGCTTCTCAAATCAGCATACACTAAGAAAGCATTTCATACAAAGCAGGTTATCTTTGAAGGAGCCAAATGAGAACACTTAACACGGGTAGAAAACATCTATACTACATCTGAAACTAGAATTAAAGTGTGATTCAGAGTTAACACACGATTTTAGAGTTTCTCCACGTTTCATGAAAATGCAGCAAAGTGTTAGTACATGTTTGTTTCTCAATGTCAGCTAAGATTGTAAGCAATTGTTTGTAAATGCAGGCAAATCTTCCATTTGGTGCAGCAAGTCATTAACTGGATACTGGAAGAAAAAATAGTATTTCAGAGCAAGTAAGTATAAGTAAGCCCAAATTGGTAGAGAACCATTGAAAAGTGCTTCTCAACATCAGAATACAGTAAAGAAAGCATTTCATATAAAGCGGGTTAACTTTGAAAGAGCCAAATGAGCACACTTAACAAGGATACAAAACATCCACGGTATACTACATCTGAAACTAGAATTAACGTCTGATTCAGAGTTAAAACTGGATTTTAGAGTTTCTCTAGGTTTCATGAGAATGCAGCAAAGTGTTAGTACATGTTTGTTTCTCAATGTGAGCTAAGATTGTAAGCAGTTGCTTGTAAATGAAGTCAACTCTTCCATTAAGTTCAGAAAGTCATTTACTGGACACTGGAAGAAACAACTAGTAATTCAGAGCAAGTGACTCTAAGTAAGCCAGAATTGCTAGAGAACCATTGAAAAGTGCTTCTCAAATCAGAATACAGTAAGAAAGCATTTCATACAAAGCGGGTTATCTTTGAAAGAGTCAAATGAGTACACTTTACAGTGATAGAAAACATCTAAACTACATTTGAAACTAGAATTAATGTGTGATTCAGAGTTAACACTCGATTTTAGAGTTACTCAACGTTTCATGAGAATGCAGCATGATGTTTGTACATGTGGAGTTTCCGAATGTTAACTAAGACTATAAGCAGTTGCATGTCATTTCAGGGAACTCTTCCATTTGGTGCAGAAAGTGATTTACTGGACACTTGTAATAAATAACTAGTAATTCAGAGCAAGGAACTATAAGAAAGCCAAAATTGGTAGAGATGCATTGAAAAGTTCTTCTCAATATGAGAATACAGTAAAGAAAACATTTTGTACAAAGCGGGTTAACTTTGAAAGATCCAAATGAGCACACTTAACAAGGATAGAAAACATCCACGGTATACTACATCTGAAACTAGAATTAACGTCTGATTCAGAGTTAAAACTGGATTTTAGAGTTTCTCTAGGTTTCATGAGAATGCAGCAAAGTGTTAGTACATGTTTGTTTCTCAATGTGAGCTAAGATTGTAAGCAGTTGCTTGTAAATGAAGTCAACTCTTCCATTAACTTCAGAAAGTCATTTACTGGACACTGAAAGAAACAACTAGTAATTCAGAGCAAGTGACTCTAAGTAAGCCAGAATTGCTAGAGAACCATTGAAAAGTGCTTCTCAAATCAGAATACAGTAAGAAAGCATTTCATACAAAGCGGGTTATCTTTGAAAGAGTCAAATGAGTACACTTTACAGTGATAGAAAACATCTAAACTACATTTGAAACTAGAATTAATGTGTGATTCAGAGTTAACACTCGATTTTAGAGTTACTCAACGTTTCATGAGAATGCAGCATGATGTTTGTACATGTGGAGTTTCCGAATGTTAACTAAGACTGTAAGCAGTTGCATGTCATTTCAGGGAACTCTTCCATTTGGTGCAGAAAGTGATTTACTGGACACTGGAATAAATAACTAGTAATTCAGAGCAAGGAACTATAAGAAAGCCAAAATTGGTAGAGATGCATTGAAAAGATCTTCTCAATATGAGAATACAGTAAAGAAAGCATTTTGTACAAAGCGGGTTAACTTTGAAAGAGCCAAATAAGCACACTTAACAAAGATAGAAAACATCTATGGTATACTACATCTGAAACTAGAATTAAAGTCTGATTCAGAGTTAAAACTGGATTTTAGAGTTTCTCACGGTTTCATGAGAATGCAGCAAAGTGTTAGTACATGTTTGTTTCTCAATAGGAGTTAAGATTGTAAGCAATTGTTTGTAAATGCAGGCAAATCTTCCATTTGGTGCAGCAAGTCATTAACTGGATACTGGAAGAAAAAATAGTATTTCAGAGCAAGTAAGTATAAGTAAGCCCAAATTGGTAGAGATCCATTGAAAAGTGCTTCTCAACATCAGAATACAGTAAAGAAAGCATTTCATATAAAGCGGGTTAACTTTGAAAGAGCCAAATGAGCACACTTAACAAGGATACAAAACATCTACGGTATACTACATCTGAAACAAGAATTAACGTGTGATTCAGAGTTAAAACTGGATTTTAGAGTTTCTCAATGTTTCATGAGAATGCAGCAAAGTGTTAGTACATGTTTGTTTCTCAATATGAGCTAAGATTGTAAGCAGTCGCGTGTAATTGCAGGCAACTCTTCCATCTGGTGCAGAAAGTCATTTATCGGACACTGGAAGAAACAACTAGTAATTCAGAGCAAGTAACTCTAAGTAAGCCAGAATTGGTAGAGAACCATTGAAAGTGCTTCTCAATATCAGAATACAGTAAAGAAAGCATTTCGTAGAAAGCGGGTTATCTTTGAAAGAGCCAAATGAGCACACTTAACAAGGATAGAAAACATCCATACTACATTTGAAACTAGAATTAAAGTGTGATTGAGAGTTCACACACGATTTTAGAGTTTCTCACCGTTTCATGAGAATGCAGCAAAATATTAGTACATGTTTGTTTCTGATTGTCAGGTAAGATTGTACGCAATTGCGTGTAAATGCATGGAACTCTTCCATTTGGTGCAGAAAGTCATTTACTCGACACTGGAAGAAACAACTAGTAATTCAGAGCAAGTAACTATAAGTAAGCCAGAATTTCTAGGGAACCATTGAAAAGTGCCTCTCAATATCAGAATGCTGTAAAGAAAGTATTTCATACAAAGCGGGTTATCTTTGAAAGAGCCAAATGAGCACACTTAACAAGGATACAAAACATCTACGGTATACTACATCTGAAAGTAGAATTAACATGTGATTCAGAGTTCTCACACGATATTAGAGTTTCTCAATGTTTCATGAGAATGCAGCAAAGTGTTAGTACATGTTTGTTTCTCAATGTCAGGTAAGATTCTAAGCAATTGCTTGTAAATGCAGGCAACTCTTCTATATGGTGCAGAAAGTCATTTACTGGACAGTGGAAGAAACACCTAGTAATTCAGAGCAAGTAACTCTAAGTAAGCCAGAATTGCTAGAGAACCATTGAAAAGTGCTTCTCAAATGACAATACAGTAAGAAAGCATTTCATATGAAGAGGGTTATCTTTGAAAGAGCCAAATGAGTACACTTAACAAGGATAGAAAACATCCATACTACATTTGAAACTAGAATTAAAGTGTGATTGAGAGTTCACACACGATTTTAGAGTTTCTCAGCGTTTCATGAGAATGCAGCAAAATATTAGTACATGTTTGTTTCTCATTGTCAGGTAATATTATAAGCAATTGCTTGTAAATGCAGGGAACTCTTCCATTTGGTGCAGAAAGTCATTTACGGGACACTGGAAGAAACAACTAGTAATTCAGAGCAAGTAAGTATAAGTAAGCCAATATTGGTGGAGAACCATTGAAATGTGCTTCTCAATATCAGAATACAGTAAATAACGTATTTCATACACAGCATTTTATCTTTCATAGCCAAATGAGCACACAACAAGTATAGTAAACATCTATGGTATACTACATCGGAAACTAGAATTAAAGTGTGATTCAGAGTTAAAACTGGATTTTAGAGTTTCTCAAAGTTTCAGGAGAATTCAGCAAAGTGTTAGTACATGTTTGTTTCTCAATGTGAGCTAAGATCCTAAGCAGTTCCTTGTAACTGCAGGCAACTCTTCCATTTGGTGCAGAAAGTCATTAACTGGATGCTGGAAGAAAGAACTGTAATTCAGAGCAAGTAAGTATAAGTAAGCCAATATTGGTTTAGAACCATTGAAATTTGCTTCTCAATATCACAATACAATAAAGAAAGTATTTCATACAAAGCATTTTATCTTTCAGAGTCAAATGAGGACACTTAAGAAGGATACAAAACATCTATACTACATCTGAAACTAGAATTGAAGTGTGATTCAGAGTTAACACACGATTTTAGAGTTTCTCAATGTTTCAGGAGATTGCAGCAAAGTGTTAGCACATGTTTGTTTGTCAATGTCAGCTAAGATTGTAAGCAGTTGTTTTTAAATGCAGGAAACTCTTTCATTTGGTGCACAAAGTCATTTACTGTACACTGGAAGAAACAACTAGTAATTCACAGCAAGGAAGTATAAGTAAGCCAAAATTGTTGGAGAACCATTGAAATATGATTCTCAATATCAAAATACAGTAAAGAAAGTATTTCATACAAAGTGTTTTGTCTTACAGAGTCAAATGAGCACACTTAACAAGCATATAAAACATCTATACTACATCTGAAACTAGAATTAAAGTGTGATTCAGAGTTAACACACGATTTTAGAGTTTCTCAACGTTTCATGAGATTGCAGCAAAGTGTTAGTACATGTTTGTTTCTCAATGACAGCAAAGATTGTAAGCATATGTTTTTAAATGCAGGCAACTCTTCCATTTGGTGTAGAATGTCATTTACTGGACACTGGAAGAAACAACTAGTAATTCAGAGCAAGTATGTATACGTGAGCCAAAATTTGTAGAGAACCATGGAAAAGTGTTTCTCTCTATCAGAATACAGTCAAGAAAGCATTTCGTAAAATGCAGGTTTACTTTGAAATAGCCAAATGAGCATACTTAACAAGGATAGAAAACTTCTATCATATACTACATCTGAAACTAGAATTAATGTGTGATTCAGAGTTAAAACCGGATTTTAGAGTTTCTCAATGTTTCATGAGAATGCAGCAAAGTGTTACTACATGTTTGTTTCTCAATGTCAGCTAAGATTGTAAGAATTGCTTTTAATTTTAGGGAACACTTCCATTTGGTCCATAAAGTCATTTACTGGCCACTGGAAGAAACAACTAGTAATTCAGAGCAAGTAAGTATAAGTAAGCCAAAATTGGTAGAGAACCATTGAAAAGTGCTTCTCAATATCAGAATACAGTAGAGAAAGCATTTCGTTCAATGCGGGTTAACTTTGAAAGAGCCAAAGGAGCACACTTAACAAGGATACAAAACATATATACTACATCTGAAACTAGAATTAAAGTGTGATTCAGGGTTAACTCACGATTTTAGAGTTTCTCAATGTTTTATAGGAATGCAGCAAAGTGTTAGTACATATTTGTTTCTCAATGTTAGCTAAGATTGTAAGCAGTTGTTTTTAAATGCAGGCAACTCTTCCATTTAGTGCTGAAAGTCATTTACTGGACATTGGAAGAAACAACTTGTAATTCAGAGCAAGTAAGTTTAAGTAAGCCAAAATTGGTGGAGAACCATCGAAATGTGCTTCTCAATATCAGAATACAGTAAAGAAAGTATTTCATACAAAGCATTTTATCTTTCAGAGTCAAATGAGCACACTTAACAAGGATACAAAACATCTTTACTACATCTGAAACTAGAATTAAAGTGTGATTCAGAGTTAACACACGATTTTAGAGTTTCTCAACGTTTCATAGGAATGCAGCAAATTATTAGTACATGTTTGTTTCTCAATGTCAGCTAGGATTATGAACAGTTGATTGTAAATGCGGGGAACTCTTTCATTTGGTGCAGAAAGTCATTTACTGGACACTGGAAGAAATAACTAGTAATTCAGAACAAGTAACTATAAGTAAGCCAGAATTGCTTAGAGAACCATTGAAAAGTGCTTCTCAAATCAGCATACACTAAGAAAGCATTTCATACAAAGCAGGTTATCTTTGAAGGAGCCAAATGAGAACACTTAACATGGGTAGAAAACATCTATACTACATCTGAAACTAGAATTAAAGTGTGATTCAGAGTTAACACATGATTTTAGAGTTTCTCCACGTTTCATGAAAATGCAGCAAAGTGTTAGTAAATGTTTGTTTCTCAATGTCAGCTAAGATTGTAAGCAGTTGCGTGTAATTGTGGGGAACTCTGACATTTGGTGCAGAAAGTCATGTACTGGACACTGGAAGAAACAACACTTAATTCAGAGAAAATAAGTATAAGTAATCCAGAATTGCTAAAGAACCATTGAAAATTGATTCTCAATGTCAGAATACAGTAGAGAAAGCCCTTCCTACAAAGTGGGTTGTATTTGAAATAGCCAAATGAGCACACTTAACAAGGATAGAAAACATCTATACTACATCCCAAACGAGAATGAAAGTCAGATTCAGAGTTAAGACAAGATTTCAGTGTGTCTCAATGTCACATGAGAATGCAGCAAGTTGTTAGTTTATGTAAGTTTCTCAATGTCAGCTATGATTGTCGGCAGTAGCTTGTAATGGCGGGCAACTCTTCCATTTAGTATAAAAATTCATTTACTGGACACTGGAAGAAACAACTAGTAATTCAGATCAAGTAACTATAAGTTAGCCTGAAATGATATAAAACCATAGAAAGGTGCTTCTCATTATCACCATATAGTAAAGAAAGCATTTGTTACAAAATTGGTTATCTTTGAAATAGCCAAATGAGCACACTAAAAAGGATAGAACACATCTATACTACATCCCAAACTACATTAAAGTGTAAAACTGAATTAAGACACGATTTTAGAATTTCTCAATGTCTCATGAGAATGCAGCAAGTTGTTAGTATATGTGAGTTTCTCAATGTCAGTTAAGATTATAGGTAGTACCTTCTATTGGCAGGCAGTTATTCCATTTATGGCAGTAATTCATTTACTGGACACTGGAAGAAACAACTAGTAATTCAGAACAAGTAATTATAAATAATCCACATTTGCTATAGAACCATTGAACGTGCTTCTCAATATCAGAATATAGTAAAGAACGCATATCATACAAAGCGGGTTATCTTTGAAATAGGCAAATGAGCACACTTAACAAGGATAGAACACATCTATTAAGGGGGCCCAGATCTCTGGGACTAGGCCAGGATCACAGTGGGTGCTGAGAGCCAGGCCTGTTGGAAGTGGCCGTTCAGGCCACAGTCAAGCAGCCCGTCTCAGACTTTGTCCACCTCTGAGTGTGTGCTTCCCATCCAGTACATGGCCCACCGCCCACCGCCCGCAGGGCTGGTGGGTTTGAAGTCTGGGTCACCTGCCCTGGTCTCTACCAAATGGTTTCCCACACCATCCCTCGGGTGTGCTTAGGGCTCTTACAGGCTCTGCAGGTCAGCCTGCTTAGAGGAAAGCATACAGGCTATAGAGCCTTGCTCCCATGAGGTCACTCGCTCAGTCACAGGACAGTACGGAATGTAGACTCTGGTCACCACGCAACCTTGCATCCGGGAGACAAGCCCCACTCCCCTCACTTGGCTGTCTGCAGGCCTGGGTGGGGAAAGAGCTGGTCTGCAGGTGGTCTGCAGGTGGTCTCAGGGGGTGGGGTGTCTTTGTAAGAGCTTCCCACAACAGCTGTCTCGCTCACCTCATGCAGTCCCCTGGTCTCCCCTCCGATGCCTGCTGTCACTGGGCAGTGTGCAGCCTCAGGTAAGGCATGGCAGCCTAGTGCCCGCCCATCCCAGGGAGGCAAGGTCCGGGAGCACTCGAGGTCATCCTAGGCATCCTTGCCACTGTGTAGCTGCGTGTGGATGTGCGTGTGCGTGTGCCTGTGGCAGTGTGTGCTGGGGTGCAAGAAAATGCAGGAGGGCTGGTTTGCTGAGTCTCTACAGGGCCTATGTGAAGTCCCGAGGGGGGGGGGAAGGGGGACAAGAGGAAGTGAGTGCTGAGGACCAATGGCCCCTTCTCTCTGGACATCCTAGGCATGACGGGGTCATGTTACTCTCTCATGGCTCCAAGTCAATCCAGACAACCCTGTGTGCCACCAGGTGAGGGGAAATGACTTTATGTAAGGGGTTTTCCCTACTGTGGGGAGACCCAGGCAGTTTTGGCTAAGGGCCCTGAATCCAGGCGGTGCCTCTCAGAGCTCTCACCTGAGATCATGACGAGGTCGTGGAGACTCAGCTGGACCAGTCAAACTCCTTGAAAACCTTGTCCGGTTGCTAGAGGCAGGACCCCGGGCAGGGCAATCAGAGTGGGCCCAGAGTTGAAGGTGGGTACAGAGGCCGCTGTGTGTCCACGGGATGATGCCCAAGGAGAGCCAGATCTAACATTCCCATAGAGTGTTCACCTGTTCCACATCCATCCATCCATCTATGCAACCATCCATCCATCCATGCATCCTTCCATCCATGCAACCATCCATCCATGAACCCATCCATGTATCCATCATGTATCTGAATCCTGTGGAAGGGTATTTCCCCATTGATTCTTAGCACGAGTGGTAGAGGCCCGGAGAGGCAGAGAGAAACATGGCTGTGAGGGAGACACTTGGATTGGTTGCCTCCCATAGGCGCCCTGAGGGGGCAGGGAGGGATCCAGCCTGCAAGAGAGGTAAGTGCCCTTGACCCCAATGGAACCTGCGGGCCTTACATCCACAGGCGTGCGCTCTGTCCACGGAGCCAAACCCACTGCAGCCTGTTCCCCCTGTCAGTGTGTCAGACTCCTCCCTGTTGTGTCCCCCTCCTCCCCCCAGGGACTCCCCCCTTCCCACGTCCTGAGTGCCTAGAATTTCCAGTGGTAAGGGAGAATGGAGTACAGGAAACCCTGCAATGGCAGTGGAGCGCTGCCTCAGCGGGAAAGACAAGAGCTAGCAAACCAGCTAGCAAGCTAGAGCCCTGTTCCCATCTTTGGAGGGCAGGATGGGGCACGGGGTTGCGGGGGAGGGCACTCCGGGGGTTGGGGCTGAGTTCAGACCAGAGGTTCCCCCTGCCCTGTCCCCACCCATGTAGCCAAAAGGGAGGCTTTGGCCTGCAACAAAAAACCCTGCTCCTCCTCCCCCGAGCCAAAGCAAAAGCCTATGGCACCCCATGTTTCCAGGCAGTGTCCCATCCAAGTACTAACCAGGTCCGACCATGCTTAGCTTCCGAGATCAGACCAGATCTGGCCTGTTCAGGGTGGTATGGCCTTAGACCAGGGAGTTGGCCTCCAGCCACTGGCTGCCAGGACTGTGGGCCTGCCAAGCCCCTTGGCCACCACCAGGCAGGCCCCCCCAGGGGGTCATGCCTCTCCAACCTGAGCCCTTAGCTACCTGCCACCATCCCTTCCACCTGCTGCAAGCCAGCCCCCCTCCTCTGGTGGGGGTGCGATGTGCCGCTTAGCCAGAAGTGGGCGCAATCCTCAACAAGAGTCTCCTAGGGATTGCTCCTCTTCACCTCCCCAGCTCAGCCTCCTCTCCTGGGGAGTACAGTCAATGGGGATGGCTTAGGGGGGGCCAAAAATAAGTGTAGGTGCCAAGGCAGCGGCCAGGGACATGCGTAGGTGTACCTACGGGTGGACACTTCCCAAACTAGAATAAAGTGTGAAACTGACTTAAGACACGATATTAGAGTTTCTCAATGTCTCATGAGAATGGAGCAAGTTGTTAGTACATGGTTGTTTCTCAGTGTGAGCTAAGATTGTAAGCAGTTGCTTGTAAATGCAGGCAACTCTTCCATTTGGTGCAGAAAGTCCTTTACTGGACACTGGAAGAAACACTTAGTAATTCAGAGCAAGTAACTATAAGTAACCCACAATTGCTAGAGAACCATTGAAAAGTGCTTCTCAATATCAGAATACAGTAAAGAAAACATTTCATACCAAGCTGGATATCTTTGAGAGAGCCAAATGAGCACACTTAACAAGGATAGAAAACATCTATCCTACATCTGAAAGTAGAATTAATGTGTGATTCAGAGTAAACATACAATTTTAGCATTTCTCCACATTTCATGAGAATGCAGCAAGTTGTTAGTAGATGTGTGTGTTCAATGTCAGCTAAGATTGTAAGCAGTTGCTTGTAAATGCAGGCAACTCTTCCATTTGGTGCAGAAAGTCCTTTACTGGACACTGAAAGAAAGGACTAGTAATTCAGAGCAAGTAACTCTAAGTAAGCCACAATTGCTAGAGAACCATTGAAAAGTGCTTCTCAAATCAGAATACAGTAAAGAAAACATTTCGTGCCAAGCAGGTTATCTTTGAAAGAGCCAAGTGAGCACACTAAACAAGGCCAGAAATCATTATTCCGACATCTGAAAGTAGAATTGAAGTGTGATTCAGAGTTAACACACGATTTTAGAGTTTCTTAAAGTTTAATGAGAATGCAGCAAGTTGTTAGTACATGTGAGTTTCTCAATGTAAGCTGTTGCTTGTAATTGTGGGGAACACTTCCGTTTAGTGCAGAAGGTCATTTACTGCACACTGGAAGAAACAACTGGTAATTCAGAGCAAGTAACTATAAGTAAGCCAGAATTGCTACAGAACCATTGAAAAGTGCTTCTCAAATCAGAATACAGTAAAGACAGCATTTCATACAAAGCGGGTTATCTTTCAAAGAGTCAAATGAGCACACTTAACAAGGATACAATATATCTATACTACATTTGAAACTAGAATTAAAGTGTGATTCAGAGTTAACACTCAGTTTAAGAGTTCCTCAATGTTTCATGAGAATGCAACAAGTTGTTAGTACATTTGAGTTTGCGAATGTCAGCTAAGATTGTGAGCAGTAGCTTGTAATTACATGGAACTTTTCTTTTAGTGCAGAAAGTCGTTTACTGGACACAGGAAGAAACAACGTGTAATTCAGAGTACGTAACTCTAAGTAAGCCAGAATTGTTAGAGAACCATTGAAAAGTGCTTCTCAAATTAGAATACAGTAAATAAAGCATTTCATACAAAGAGGGTTATCTTTGAAAGAGCCAAATGAGGAAAGTTTACAAGGATAGAAAACATCTATACTACATCTGAAACTAGAATTAAAGTCTGATTCAGAGTTAACTGTCGATTTAAGAGTTTCTCAATGTTTCATGAGAATGCAACAAGTTGTTAGTACATTTGAGTTTTCGAATGTCAGCTAAGATTGTGAGCAGTAGCTTGTAATTGCAGGGAACTTTTCATTTAGAGAAGAAATTCGTTTAATGGACACAGGAAGAAACAACTTGTAATTCAGAGCAAGTAAGTATAAGTAAGCAAAAATTGATAGAGAACCATTGAAAAGTACTTCTCAAATCAGAATACAGTAAAGAAAGCATTTCGTATACAGCGGGTAATCTTTCAAAGAGTCAAATGAGCACACTTAACAAGGATACAAAATATCTATACTACATCTGAAACTAGAATTAAAGTGTGATTCATAGTTAAAACAGGATTTTGGAGTTTCATAATGTTTCATGAGAATGCAGCAAGTTGTTAGTACATGTGAGTTTCTCAATGTCTGCTCAGATTGTAAGCAGTTGCTTGTAATTGAAGGGAACTCTTCCATTTAGTGCAGAAAGTCATTTACTGCACACTGGAAGAAACAACAAGTAATGCAGAGCAAGTAACTCTAAGTAACCCAAAATTGCTAGAGAACTATTGAAAAGTGCTTCTCAAATCAGAATACAGTAAAAAAAGCATTTTGTACAAAGCAATATATCTTTGAAAGAGCCAAATGAGCACACTTAACAAGGATAGAAAACATCTATGCTACATCTGAAACTAGAATTAATTTGTAATTCAGAGTTAACACACAATTTTAGAGTTTCTCAACGTTTCATGGGAATGCAGTAAGTTGTTAGTACATGTGAGTTTCTCAATGTCAGCTAAGATTGTAAGCAGTTGCTTGTAACTGCAGGGAACTCTTCCATTTAATGCAGAAAGTCATTTACTGCACACTTGAAGAAAAAACTAGTAATTCAGGGCAAGTAACTTCAAGTAAGCCAGAATTGCTAGAGTACCATTGAAAAGTGCTTCTCAATATCAGAATACAGTAAAGAAAGCATTTCGTACAAAGCTGGTTAACTATGAAAGAACCAAATGAGCACACTTATCAAGGAGAGAAAACATCTATATTTCATCTTATACTAGAATGAAAGTGTGATTCAGAGTCAACACAAGATTTTAGAGTTTCTCAACCTTTCATAGGAATGGAACAAAGTGTTAGTACATGTTTGTTTCTCAATGTCAGCTAAGAATGTAAGCAGTTTTTTCTAAATGCAGGCAACTCTTCCATTTGGGGCAGAAAGTCATTTACTGGACACTGGAAGAAACAACTAGTAATTCAGAGCAAGTAACTATAAATAAGCCAAGATTGCTAGAGAACCATTGAAAAGTGCTTCTCAATATCAGAATACAGTAAAGAAAGCATTTCGTACAAAGCAGGTTAACTTTGAAAGAGCCAAATGAGCACACTTAACAAGGATAGAAAACATCCATGGTATACTACATCTGAAACTAGAATTAATGTATGATTCTGAGTTAAAAATGAAATTTAGAGTTTTTCAAAGTTTCATGAGAATGCAGCAAAGCATTAGTATACGTTTGTTTCTCAATGTGAGCTAAGATTGTAAGTAGTTGCTTTTAAATGCAGGTAACTCTTCCATTTGGTGCAGAAAGTCATTTACTGGACACTGGAAGAAACAACTAATAATTCATAGCAAGTAAGCATAAGTAAGCGAAAATTTGTAGAGAACCATTGAAAAGTGCTTCTCAATATCAGAATACAGTAAACAAAGCATTTCATACAAAGCAGGTTAACTTTGAAAGAGCCAAATGAGCACACTTAACAAGGATAGAAAACATCGATGGTTTACTATATCTGAAACTAAAATTAATGTCTGATTCAGAGTTAACACGGATTTTAGAGTTTCTCAACATTTCATGAGAATGCAGCAAAGTGTTTGTACATTTTGTTTCTCAATGTCAGCTAGATTGTAAGCAGTTTTTTGTAAATGCAGGCAAATCTTCCATTTGGTGCAGAAAGTCATTTACTGGACACCGGAAGAAACAGCTAGTAATTCAGAGCAAGTAAGTATAAGTGAGCCAAAATTGGTAGAGAAGCTTTGAAAAGTGCTTCTCAATATCAGAATACAGTAAAGAAAGCATTTTGTAAAAAGCTGGTTATCTTTCAAATAGCCAAAGGAGCACACTTAACAAGGATAAAAAACATCTATTCTACATCTGAAACTAGAATTAAAGTGTATTCAGAGTTAACACACGATTTTAGAGTTTCTCAATGTTTCATAGGAATGCAGCAAAGTGTTAGTGAATGTTTGTTTCTCAATGTCAGCTAAGATTGTAAGCAGTTTTTTGTAAATGCAGGCAACTCTTCCATTTGGTGCAGAAAGTCATTTACTGGACACTGGAAGAAACAACTAGTAATTCAGAGCATGTAACTGTAAATAAGCCAAGATTGCTAGAGAACCATTGAAAAGTGCCTCTCAATATGAGAATACAGTAAAGAAAGCATTTCGTACAAAGCGGGTTATCTATGAAAGAGCCAAATGAGCACACTTAACAAGGATAAAAAACATCTATTCTACATCTGAAACAAGAATGAAAGTGTGATTCAGAGTTAACACTAGATTTTAGAGTATCTCAATATTTCATGTGAATGCAGTAAGGGGTTAGTACATGTTTGTTTCTCAATGTCAGCTAAGATTGTAAGCAGTTTTTTGTAAATCCAGGCAACTCTTCCATTTGCTGCAGAAAGTCATTTACTGGACACTGGAAGAAACAACTAGTATTTCAGAGCAAGTAAGTATAAGTGAGCCAAAATTGGTAGAGAAGCATTGAAAAATGCTTCTCAATATCAGAATACAGTAAAGTAAGCATTTCGTACAAAGCAGGTTAACTTTGAAAGAGCCAAATGAGCACACTTAACAAGGATAGAAAACATCTATACTACATCTGAAACTAGAATTAAAGTGTGATTCAGAGTTAACACACGATTTTATAGTTTTTCTATATTTCATAGGGATGCAGCAAAGTGTTAGTACATGTTTGTTTCTCAATGTGAACTAAGATTGTAAGCAGTTTTTTGTAAATGCAGGCAACTCTTCCATTTGGTGCAGAAAGTCATTTACTGGACACTGGAAGAAACAACTAGTAATTCAGAGCAAGTAAGTATAAGTGATCCAAAATTGGTCGAGAAGCATAAAAAAGTGCTTCACAATATCAGAATACAGTAAAGAAAGCATTTCGTACAAAGCCGGTTATCTTTCAAAGAGCCAAATGAGCAAACTTAACAAGGATAGAAAACATCTATACTACATCTGAAATAAGAACTAAAGTGTGATTCAGAGTTAACAAACGATTTTAGAATTTCTCAACGTTTCATAGGAATGCAGCAAAGTGTTAGTACATGTTTGTTTCTCAATGTCAGCTAAGATTGTAAGCAGTTTTCTTTAAATGCAGGCAACTCTTCCATTTGGTGCAGAAAGTCATTTACTGGACACTGGAAGAAACAAGTAGTAATTCAGAGCAAGAAAGTATAAGTGAGCCAAAATTGGTAGAGAACCATTGAAAAGTGCTTCTCAATATCAGAATACAGTAAAGAAAGCATTTCCTACAAAGCCGGTTAACTTTGAAAGAGCCCAATGAGCACACTTAACAAGGATAGAAAACATCTATACTACATCTGAAACTAGAAATAAAGTGTTATTCAGAGGTAACACAGCATTTTAGAGTTTCTCAACATTTCATGAGAATGCAGCCAGTTGTTAGTACATGTGTGTTTTCAAAGTCAGCTAAGATTGTAAGCAGGTGCTTGTAATTGAGGGGAATTATTGCATTTGGTGTAGAAAGTCCTTTACTGGACACTGGAAGAAACAGCAAGTAATTCAGAGCAAGTAACTATAAGTAAGCCAGAATTGCTAGAGAACCATTGAAAAGTGCTTCTCAACATCAGAACACAGTAGAGAAAGCATTTTGTACAAAGCGGGTAAATGTGCACACTTAACAAGGATAGAAAACATCTATACTACATCTGAAAGTAGAAATAAAGTGTTATTCAGAGGTAACACATCATTTTAGAGTTTCTCAATATTTCATGAGAATGCAGCCAGTTGTTAGTACATGTGTGTTTTCAAAGTCAGCTAAGATTGTAACAGGTGCTTGTAATTGAGGGGAACTCTTACATTTGGTGTAGAAAGTCCTTTGCTGGACACTGGAATAAACAACTAGTAATTCAGAGCAAGTAACTATAAGTAAGCCAGAATGGCTAGAGAACCATTGAAAAGTGCTTCTCAACATCAGAATACAGTAAAGAAAGCATTTCGTACAAAGCGGGTTATCTGTGAAAGAGCCAAATGAGCACCCTTAACAAGGATAAAAAAAATCTATTCTACATCTGAAACTAGAATGAAAGTGTTCTTCAGAGTTCACACAGGATTTTGGAGTTTCTCAACATTTCATGAAAATGCAGCTAAGTATTAGTACATGTTTGTTTCTCAATGTCAGCTAAGATTGTAAGCAGTTTTTTGTAAATGCAGGCTACTCTTCCATTTGGTGCAGAAAGTCATTTACTGGACACTGGAAGAAACAACTATTAATTCAGAGCAAATAACTATACATAAGCCAAGATTGCTAGAGAGCCATTGAAAAGTGCTTTTCAATACAAGAATAGAGTAAAGAAAGCATTTCGTGCAAAGCGGGTTAACTTTGAAAGAGCCAAATGAGCACACTTAACAAGGATAGAAAACATCTATACGACATCTGAAACTAGAATTAAAGTGTGATTCAGAGTTAACACACGTTTTTAGAGTTTCTCAATGTTTCATAGGAATGCAGCAAAGTGTTAGTACATGTTTGTTTCTCAATGTCAGCTAAGATTGTAAGCAGTTTTTTGTAAATGCAGGCAACTCTTCCATTTGGTGCAGAAAGTCATTTACTGGACACTGGAAGAAACAGCTAGTAATTCAGAGCAAGTAACTACAAATAAGCCAAGATTGCTAGAGAACCATTGAAAAGTGCTTCTCAATATCAGAATACAGTAACGAAAGCATTTAGTAAAAAGCTGGTTATCTTTGAAATAGCCAAATGAGAACACTTAACAAGGATAGAAAACATCTATGCTACATCTGAAACTAGAATTAAAGTGTGATTCAGAGTTAACACAGAATTTTAGAGTTTCTCAATGTTTCATAGGAATGCAGTAACGTGTTAGTACTTGTATGTTTCTCAATGTCAGTTAAGATTGTAAGCAGTTTTTTGTAAATGCAGGCAACTCTTCCATTTGGTGCAGAGAGTCATTTACTGAACACTGGAAGAAACAACTAGTAATTCAGAGCAAGTAAGTATAAGTAAGCCAAAATTGGTAGAGAACTATTGAAAAGTGTTTCTCAATATCAGAATACAGTAAAGAAAGCATTTCCTACAAAGCGGGTTAACTTTGAAAGAGCCAAATGAGCACACGTAACAAGTATAGAAAACATCTATACTACATCCGAAAGTAGAATTAAAGTGTGATTCAGAGTTAACAAACGATTTTAGAGTTTCTCAATGTTTCATAAGAATGCAGCAAAGTGTTAGTACATGTTTGTTTCTCAATGTAAGCTAAGATTGTAATCAGTTATTTGTAAATGCAGGCAACTCTTCCATTTGGTGCAGAAAGTCATTTACTGGACACTGGAAGAATCAACTAGTAATTCAGATCAAGTAAGTATAAGTGAGCCAAAATTGATAGAGAAGCATTGAAAAGTGCTTATCTATATCAGAATACAGTAAAGAAAGCATTTCGTACAAAGCGGGTTATCTGTGAAAGAGCCAAATGAGCACACCTAACAAGGATAGAAAACATCTATACTACATCTGAAACCAGAATTAAAGTGTGATTCAGAGTTAACACACGATTTTAGAGTTTCTTAACATTTCATGAAAATGCATCAAAGTGTTAGTATATGTTTGTTTCTCAATGTGAACTAAGATTGTAAGCTGTTGCTTCTAAATGCAGGAATCTCTTCCATTTGGTGCAGAAAGTCATTTACTGGACACTGGAAGAAACAACTAGTAATTCAGAGCAAGTAACTATAAATAAGCCATGAATGCTAGAGAACCATTGAAAAGTGCTTCTCAAATCAGAATACAATAAGAAAGCATTTCGTAAAAAGCAGGTTATCTTTCAAAGAGCCAAAGGAGCACACTTAACAAGGATAAAAAACATCTATTCTACATCTGAAACTAGAATGAAAGTGTGACTCAGAGTTAACACAGGATTTTAGAGTTTCTAAACATTTCATGAGAATGCAGCAAAGTGTTAGTATATTTTTGTTTCTCAATGTGAGCTAAGATTGTAAGCAGTTCCTTGTAAATGCAGGAATCTCTTCCATTTGGTGCAGAAAGTCATTTACTTGACACTGGAAGAAACAACTAGTAATTCAGAGCAACTAACTAGAAATAAGCCAATATTGCTAGAGAACCATTGAAAAGTGCTTCTCAAATCAGAATACAATAAGAAGGCATTTTGTAAAAAGCATGTTATCTTTCAAAGAGCCAAAGAAGCATTATTAAAAAGGACAGAAAACATCTATATTACATCTGAAACTAGAATGAAAGTGTGATTCAGAGTTAACACACAATTTTAGAGTTTCTGAACTTTTGATAGGAATGCAGCAAAGTGTTAGTACATGTTTGTTTCTCAATGTCAGCTAAGATTGTAAGCAGTTTTTTGTAAATGCATGCAACTCTTCCATTTGGTGGAGAGAGTCATTTACTGGACACTGGAAGAAACAACTAGTAATTCAGAGCAAGTAATTATAAGTAGGCCAAAATTGGTAAAGAACCATTGAAAAGTGTTTCTCAATATGAGAATACAGTAAAGAAAGCATTTCCTACCAAGCGGGTTAACTTTGAAAGAGCCAAATGAGCACACTTAACAAGAATATAAAACATCTATACTACATCTTAAACTAGAATTAAAGTATAATTCATAGTTAACACACAATTTTAGAGTTTCTCAACCTTCCATAGGAATTCAGAAAATGTTAGTACATGTTTTTTTCTCAATGTCAGGTAAGATTGTAAGCAGTTGCTTGTAAATGCAGGGAACTCTTCCAATTGGTGCAGAAAGTCATTTACTAGACATTGGAAGAAAGAACTAGTAATTCAGAGCAAGTAACTATAAATAAGCCATGATTGCTAGACAACCATTGAAAAGTGCATCTCAAATCAGAATACAATAAGAAAGCATTTTGTAAAAAGCGGGTTATCTTTCAAAGAGCCAAAGTAGGACACTTAAAAAGGACAGAAAACATCTATATTACATCTGAAACTAGAATTAAAGTATGATTAAGAGTTAACACACAATTTTAGAGTTTCTCAATGTTCCATAGGATTGCAGCAAAGTGTTAGTACATGTTTGTTTCTCAATGTCAGCTAAGATTGTAAGCAGTTTTTTGTAAATGCAGGCAACTCCTCCATTTGGTGCAGAAAGTCATTTACTTGACAATGGAAGAAAGAACTAGTAATTCAGAGCAAGTAACTATAAATAAGCCATGATTGCTAGAGAACCATTGAAAAGTGCTTCTCAATATCAGAATACAGTAAAGAAAGCATTTAGTAAAAAGCGGGTTATCTTTGAAATAGCCAAATGAGCACACTTAACAAGGATAGAAAACATCTATGCTACATCTGAAACTAGAATCAAAGTGTGATTCAGAGTTAACACACGATTTTAGATTTTCTCAATGTTTCATAGGAATGCAGCAAAGTGTTAGTACATGTTTGTTTCTCAATGGCAGCTAAGATTGTAAGCAGTTTTTCTGTAAATGCAGGCAACTCTTCCATTTGGTGGAGAGAGTCATTTACTGGACACTGGAAGAAACAACTAGTAATTCAGAGCAAGTAATTATAAGTAAGCCAAAATTGGTAGAGAACCATTGAAAAGTGTTTCTCAATATGAGAATATAGTAAAGAAAGCATTTCCTACAAAGCGGGTTAACTTTGAAAGAGCCAAATGAGCAAACTTAAAAAGAACAGAAAACATCTATACTACATCTTAAACTAGAATTAAAGCGTGATTCATAGTTAACACACCATTTTAGAGTTTCTCAATGTTTCATAGTAATGCAGCAAAGTGTTAGTACATGTTTGTTTCTCAATGTAAGCTAAGATTGTAATCAGTTATTTGTAAATGCAGGCAACTCTTCCATTTGGTGCAGAAAGTTATTTACTGCACACTGGAAGAATCAACTAGTAATTCAGATCAAGTAAGTATAAGTGAGCCAAAATTGATAGAGAAGCATTGAAAAGTGCTTATCTACATCAGAATACAGTAAAGAGAGCATTTCGTACAAAGCGGGTTATCTGTTAAAGAGCCAAATGAGCACACGTAACAAGGATAGAAAACATCTATACTACATCTGAAACCAGAATTAAAGTGTGATTCAGAGTTAACACACGATTTTAGAGTTTCTCAACATTTCATGAGAATGCAGCAAAGTGATAGTATATGTTTGTTTCTCAATGTGAACTAAGAGTGTAACCAGGTGCTTGTAAATGCAGGCAACACTTCCATTTGGTGCAGAAAGTCATTTAGTTGACACTGTAAGAAAAAACTAGTAATTCAGAGCAAGTAACTATAAATAAGCCAAGATTGCTAGAGAACCATTGAAACATCTTTCTCAAATCAGAATACAATAAGAAAGCATTTCGTAAAAAGCGGGTTATCTTTCAAAGAGCCAAAGGAGCACACTTAACAAGTATAGAAAACATCTATACTACATCTGAAAGTAGAATTAAAGTGTGATTAATAGTTAACACACGATTTTAGAGTTTCTCAATGTTTCATAGGAATGCAGCAAAGTGTTAGTACATGTTTGTTTCTCAATGTCAGCTAATATTGTAAGCAGTTTTTTGTAAATGCAGGCAACTCTTCCATTTGGTGCAGAAAGTCTTTTACTGGATATTGGAAGAAACAACTAGTAATTCAGAGCAAGTATGTATAAGTGAGCCAAAATTGGTAGAGAACCATTGAAAAGTGCCTCTCAATATCAGAATATAGTAAAGAAAGCATTTCGTACAAAGCGGGTTATCTGTGACAGAGCCAAATGAGCACACTTAACAAGGATAGAAAACATCTATACTATATCTGAAACTAGAATTAAAGTGTGATTCAGAGTTAACATAGAATTTGAGAGTATCTCAACATTTCATGAGAATGCAGCAAAGTGTTAGTACATGTGTTTTTCTCAATGTCAGCTAAGATTGTTAGCAGTGTTTTGTAAATGCAGGCAACTCTTCCATTTGGCGCAGAATGTCATTTACAGGACACTGGAAGAAACAACTAGTAATTCAGAGCAAGTAACTACAAATAAGCCAAGATTGCTGGAGAATCTTTGAAAAGTGCTTCTTAATATCAAAATACTGTAAAGAAAGCATTTCGTACAAAGCAGGTTAACTTTGAAAGAGCCAAATGAGCACACTTAACAAGGATAGAAAACATCTATACTACATCTGAAACTAGAATTAAAGTGTGATTCAGAGTTAACACACGATTTTAGAGTTTCTCAACATTTCATGAGAATGCAGCAAAGTGTTAGTATATGTTTGTTTCTCAATGTGAACTAAGATTGTAAGCTGTTGCTTGTGAATGCAGGCAACTCTTCCATTTGGTGCAGAAAGTCATTTACTTGACACTGGGAGAAACAACTTTTAATTCAGTGCAAGTAACTATAAGTAATCCAAGATTGCTAGAGAACCATTGAAACATGCTTCTCAAATAGGAATACAATAAGAAAGCATATCGTACAAAGCGGGTTGACTTTGAAACAGCCAAATGAGCACGATAACAAGGATAGAAAACATCTATACTACATCTGAAACCAGAATTAAAGTGTGATTCAGAGTTAACATACGATTTTAGAGTTTCTCAATTTTTCATAGGAATGCAGCAAAGCGTTAGTACATCTTTGTTTCTCAATGTAAGCTAAGATTTTAAGCAGTTGCTTGTAAATGCAAGCAAATCTTCCATTTGGTGCAGAAAGACATTTACTGGACACTGGAAGACACAACTAGTAATTCAGAGTAAGTAAGTATAAGTAAGCCAAAATTGGTTGAGAACCATTGAAAAGTCCTTCTCAAAACAGAATACAGTAAGAAAGCATTTCATACAAAGCGGGTTATATTTAAAGAACCAAATGAGCACACTTTACAAGGATAGAAAACAGCTCTACTACATCTGTAACTAGATTTAAAGTGTGATTCAGAGTTATCACTCGATTTTAGAGTTTCTCTATATTTCATAGGAATGTACCAAAGTGTTAATCTATGTTTGTTTCTCAATGTGAACTAAGATTGTATGCAGTTACTTGTAAATGCAGGCATCTCTTCCATTTGGTGCAGAAAATCATTTACTGGACACTGGAATAAACAACTAGTAATTCAGAGCAAGTAAGTATAAGTAAGCCAAAATTGGTAGAGAACCATTGAAAAGTGCTTCTAAATATCAGAATACAGTAAAGAAAGCATTTTGTACAAAGCAGGTTATCTTTGAAAGAGTCAAATGAGCACACTTAACAAGGGTAGAAAACATCTATACTACATCTGAAACTAGAATTAAAGTGTGATTCAGAGTTAACACACTATTTTAGTGTTTCTCAACTTTTCATATAATGTAGTAAAGTGTTAGTACATGTTTGTTTCTCAATATTAGCTAAGATTGTAAGCAGTTGCTTGTAAATGCAGGCAACTCTTCCATGTGTTTCATAAAGTCATTTATTGGACACTGGAAGAATCAACTAGTGATTCAGAGCAAGTAATTATAAGTAAGCCAGAATTGCTTGAGAACCATTGAAAAGTGCTACTCAAATCAGAATACAGTAAGAAAGAATTTCATACAAAGCGGGTTATATTTAAAGATTCAAATGAGCACACTTAACAAGGATAGAAAACATCTATACTACATCTGAAACTAGAATTAAAGTGTGATTCAGAGTTGACACTCGGTTTTCGAGTTTCTTAATGTTTCATACGAATTAGCAAATGCCAGGCAAGCCTGGCAGGTTGAACCGGGCTGAGGTAGGGAGGTGGCAATTGAGAAAAGAAAGAGAGACAGGAAAGCGGGATCCGGAGGAATACAGGTAGCCATTGACCGACTGTAGTAAATTTATTAACTGCACAATGCTTTTTATGCACAAAACACTAATCAGGAGGTCTGTTAAGAGGAGTGTATTCTTTGTTCCTCTTAATCTCTAAAGGAGAGATAGAGCCAAAGGACAACTTCTTAGTACAGTAAATCTCAATAGATAAATACAGACTTCTTGTCAAGCCATGAAAGGTTGCTCTCATTCTACTGATAGTAGCCATCCAAACAAGTTTGGGGAAACTGTGTGGGTGGGGGCAGCCCTGCTAGCCCCCTCAGATGCAAGGACCTTGTCAGCTTACATCCTGGCATCAACTGATCCTCCTTTTTTGTTTTTAGGCTACTAATAGTAAAATTTAAACAATATAAATCTCTAATATTAAAATAATTGTAAACAATGCCAATGCAAAATCAAACTCCATATATATTTTCATTTTCAAATTTTGAATTTCAAGAGCAAAATTTTGGCTATTAAATAATAACAAAACAATAAGAGAAAAATCAAAACTATGGACATGTTAACATTTTTAGCTACTAAATGAAAGAAAGTCTCTTGTGCTGCTGATGTATATTTACTCAGAGTTCTTGGACTTGGCTGTTCAAGACTTTGCAGAACACTGGCAGCTAACAGATGCTAGTATGAGTAGGAACATGGCTGAAGAAGTAGCTTCAACTTCTTGATTTTTAAAATCTGCTGCACTTCCGTCATTGATTTCTTCAGATGATTCTATGTTGGTACCTCAGTCTTTTATGTAGCTTTCAGTTTTCTTCTTCCTCTGCTTTGCTGTTATTAGGGTAGTACTTAGTCCTTTTGAGTGAAGGGACACAGGAGGTCGTCTGAGTCCATTGTGGTGACACACTTAATGCTCCAGCACCCAAATTGGCTGCATTGCTCCTTCTGGAAAGATATAAAACACAACCTCTTCCCCACATTATTACTGGATCTGATAAAACTCTTTTCTGATTTATGCTTCCTTCCACCTAGCTGACTCGGTGGAGGCAATTGTACAGGAGGCCTAATGCCTTTCACCTGCTATACAATCCTCTGCATTATAATTAAAAATTTTTTTTTTAAAGTATAAAAAGTTTGACTTAGCTTCTCTTGAAGTGACACATAACATCTGTCTCCCCCTTTTTTGTTTTTTAAAATGATTTTTAGAATATGATTGGCTCTTTTTATAATTGAGTGATATTCATTTTGCTAGATTTGATTAAGTTTGTCCTCAGGGATTTACTTCTAAATTTGGCATAGGAAGGTGGATAATATAGTGAGGACATTGCTTCTAATAAAACACGGAAATTGTTGTTCTCAAATAATATTTTAAAGACTGAAAATTAAATGAAAAGTTCCTCTGAATTAGTGTGCCTTATAGTAGCTGTTTCAATAATTTTTGCTATACTTACCATATAAGTACTATTACTATAGGTTGATGGGCTCCGTAGTAAAATCTGTTAAGGAATAAATAAGTGTTTGTATTTCTACTGAAATATAAGGGGTTTGAAGGACCTTTGCTCTTCTGTAGTAGATCCAGGCTTTCCAGAACTGGATCTATCTGTAAAAATGGTTAATGCCTGAGATGTAATATTTCTTTTAATGTGGCAGTTAATACTATTCCCTTTGTTAGAAATAAAGCAAGCCCCTAAGCCAGGGTTCCCAGTAGAATATAAAATATTAAGTATTTTGACTTTATGTAGAAGGGTGTGTACATATGATCTGGAAGTACGCACACCAACCTTCATTGCCCTAGGTCTTGGGCAACCTGTAGTAATGTATAACCGCTGACTGCTAGCATGGCAAGGTATCTTCACTATCTTTATTTCTGGACTATTTATCCATTGTTCTTGTGGGCCACTGCCTATTCTGTGGCTGGAACAGTTCTATCATGTCCTCTCTGGGATCTGTTGTTGCATTAATCCATATGGGCTTTTCTGGAAATATAGAAACATATTCTCGACCAGAGGTTAATAAAGAAATCTTTTCTATAAATTAGATTTAGGATCCTTTTGATTTTGTCTAAATTATTTTCTTTGGCTTATTTTGACACAACAAGATTTTATTGGCTTGATGTAATTTACTTACAGGATACTTCTTTCAAGATATTATTCTATTAATCTCCTTTTTTATCATTATGAAGCTTTTATAAAATTTTTAATGCAGTCTTGATAATCTTTTATTTTTAATTTTTGTACAGAAATATGACTGCTTTGGATTCATTGTATGGAAAGTAATTTTACTATGAGATGAACTATCAATAAAGTTTTGTGAAGACTTTTGGAACAATTTTTTGTCTAGTATAATTAAGTTTTTATGAATACTTATTTATTTCAATTAGTTAATTTAAATTAATCTGAAATAAAGCTTAATTTATTTATTAACTTTACTTGTCCTAGATTATGGATATTGAGTTTCTGCTATTAATATTTAATTTTATATAAAACTTATCAAAAGGAAAAACATAAATTATTTACCTTAGTTTAAAAGGCTAAACATCTAGACTTTTAATTATAATTTCTATAATATTTGAAGGAAGCCTCTTTAATTCCTTCTAGGATAATTTTTATGTTACAGAGAGTTTTATTTAAGAATCTTTCTCTTTCTTTTTTATAACAGGTAATATATAGGACTGTAGTTTGAAGGTCAAGACTACAGGCGATTAGCTAGTTATATTACAAGTATTTTTATAATAAGGCTGATTATTAATTTATTTTTAAATTTATTATTTTAATAATAATCTTAGTTTATACTGTAAATATTAGTGAAAGAGAATTCAAGATTTTAAAATTTCTCTTTTTATTAAAATTTATTTATATGTCAAAGTATCTTCTTTAAGCTTATTTGCATATACAGGGGGATGATGGAAAGTCTTAGCTTACTTTCATAGAAGATTTATTTAAATTGCTTATAAATATATTGGCTTATTCAAAGGTTGGCCTTTGTTATTTTAAGATGGTGGCCACAAACCATGTGACCAGAGTAGTAGCTGCTCAATCTGTTCTTTTAAAAGATAGTCAAATTTATATTGTAGATAAAATTTTTATTAGCTCTATTTGGTCTTTATTAGAACTGTTTATAAAAATATTGGCTTTTTATTTAGTTGAAAACCTTGATTGTAATTTAATAAGTTAATTTATTTAAGTAATTAAAGTAGGAATCTTTACTTAAAGCAAATTTACATTTGATTTCACAAGCTGTAAATGTTGCCACACCTCTAGCTTAATGTAGGTGGCTATATAAAGTTAGGCAGTAAATGATGGCTTCTAATCTGTTTTTAGATTTTACTTGGATTTAATTGTTTAAACATTAGTTTTTTATGTAACTTAATTTATATGAGACTATTATTATATTTTAAAAGGCTAATTTATAAAGTAACTTAAGTAGGTATCTTTAATTAAAGTGAATTTATTCAGTAAAATTTATAGATCTGATATTTTATTGGTCTGATCTAAAAGCATGGCTTTTGTCTTTTTCAAAATTCTACTGCTGTTGAAAAATTTGGCTATCTTTAAAAAATATATTGTTTTTGTCCTTTTTATAGGCAAAAATCTTTATAATATTTAATATATATGTCTATATAAAATATATTAATTTTTATTTGATAAAGCTTTCCATGTAATTTCAAGTATCACTCAGTTTAATTAAAAAAATATTTATTTTAAGAGAGAATAGACTTTTGAAAAACTTTTTGGGGCCCACAAAATGTCAAAGTCACTCTCGGTCTTGAAATAACTTGGAGAGATTATATATGTATATGCCTCAAAGATTGTATAATTAAATTATCTTAAAGGATATCAATTACATTTAAACTGAGACACAGAATTAATCTTCTTTAAAATCAGACCAATAATTAATATATTTTAAATTCCTAATTATTAGAGAAAACACAATATTTTATTTTCTCAAAAAATACATAGTTTAGGTATATAATTATAGTATTTATATAATTTCTTCTCATTCAATATATACTTAAAACTTTTAAAGCTGGCAAGTTAAATATATTTAATATTTCCTAGAGTAATAACACTTTATATTTTTAAGAAAAATACAAGACATAATCAATTAATAGAGTCAATTCTGTCCTCTAGGTTTTTTATGAGGTAAATTTAAACTTTAATTTTTATTTGCTAGTAGCTCTGGAAAACTATGTTTGGTTTATTTTAATGTAAATTACCACATTCTTTAAGATGGCTACTGGCAGGACACCGACCTGCCTGCTGGGGGAAGGGCGTCTACCCTTTCCTCCATCGACAAAGGATGTAGCCAGTTACCTGGACTACTTAGATCTTTATAATCAATACATTATTTATTTATCTATATTTTAATAGTTTCTTTGAGATTCTAGAGTCTATTATAATTATTTTAAAGTATTTACTTTGGATAAATTCTATGATGGAGACAAATTTACTTATTTTCTTGAAGGCCTTAAGAGTTAACCTTTTAATAAAGTTCACTAGCATTTTAAAAACTACTCTTTATTATGGAAATGCAAACCCTGTTGCTGGAATTAGCTTGAATTTCTTTCAAGACTTTTTCGCCGTTTTTCTCAGGAAAAAGAACCAGTTCTGGGTTTTTCATTTCTGTAGCCCTTGTAAAGAGTTAAGTCCAGTTCAAGACCTATCTAATATCCGAAATCGGACGTGTGCACATTTTGTCTTACACCAGCTTTCTCTTTACACGTGTACAGATATCCCAGACGCATTTCTAAATTTTTAAAACGTTTTCATGGTGAGAAAGAAAATTCTAATTTAATATACTAGGAGAGCGGGCTTCTATATAGGATTGCCACGTGTCTCTCCCTTCCCCTAAATCCTGCTTACTTCAGGGGAAGTTTCAGCATCAGCTCTGGCTGAATTTGTTTTCATGCTTAAAAGATAGACAGCTCACATTTTTTCTTTCTTTTGGGCTTTCTGAAGTAATAACTCACACCCAATTTGCCCAAGATTTGCATTTCCCTGTAAGTTCTCTTATAATTTTTAAACAAGGCATTAAGTAATCTTATTGCAAGTAATCTTATTGTGGGAGAGCAGATAGTCCTGCCCTCTCCTGCTGCCTTTGAATTTCTCTGAACCAGAGGCAGTTTCAGCAGTGGAGTTCCACTTGTTAAATTCCATACACAAACTAAGATTCTAATTTGAACAAGAAACAACATTATTTTGTGATCACACAGATTTTAACATTTGCCTCTAAAGGGCACTTTCACTTTGTCCCATGCTTTACTCCGGACTATCAATAAATTGCTCCTCCCTTACCTTAACGAGTGCACTCTTCATCCTGAGGAGTTCCTCACCATCTGCTTCCCAAGTCCTCAGGTCCCTGGATTTGGGCGCCAATTGCCAGGAAAGCCTGGCAGGTTGAACCGGGCTGAGGTAGGGAGGTGGGAATTGAGAAAAGAAAGAGAGACAGGAAAGAAGGATCCGGAGGAATACAGGTAGCCATTGACGGACTGTAGTAAATTTATTAACTGCACAATGCTTTTTATGCACAAAACACTAATCAGGAGGTCTGTTAAGAGGAGTGTATTCTTTGTTCCTCTTAATCTCTAAAGGAGAGATAGAGCCAAAGGACAACTTCTTAGTACAGTAAATCTCAGTAGACAAATACAGACTTGTTGTCAAGCCATGAAAGGTTGCTCTCATTCTACTGATAGTAGCCATCCAAACAAGTCTGGGGAAACTGTGTGGGTAGGGGGCCAGCCCTGCTAGCCCCCTCAGATGCAAGGACCTTGTCAGCTTACATCCTGGCACCAAGAAGCAAAGTGTTAGTACATGTTTGTTCTCAATGTCAGATAAGATTGTAAGCAGTTTTTTGTAAATGCAGGCAACTCTTCCATTTGGTGCAGAGAGTCATTTACTGGACACTGGAAGAAACAACTAGTAATTCAGAGCAAGTAACTATAAGGAAGCCAAAATTGGTAAAGAACCATTGAAAAGTCCTTCTCAATATCAAAATACAGTAAAGGAAGCATTTTGTACACACTGGGTTAACTTTGAAAGAGCCAAATGAGCACACTTAAGAAGGATAGAAAACATCTACGGTATACTACATCTGAAACTAGAATTAACGTGTGATTTACAGTAAAAACTGGATTTTAGAGTTTCTCAATGTTTCATGAGAATTCAGCAAAGTGTTTGTACATGTTTGTTACTCAATGTCAGCTAAGATTGAAAGCAGTTGCTTGTAACTTCAGGAAAATCTTCTATTTGGTGCAGAAAGTGATTTACTGAAAACTGGAAAAAACAACTAGTAATTCAGAGCAAGTAACTATAAGTAAGCCAGAATTGCTAGAGAACCATTGAAAAGTGCTTCTCTATATCAGAATACAGTAAAGAGAGCATTTCGTACAGATCAGGTTATCTTTGAAAGAGGCAAATGAGCACACTTAACAAGGATAGAAAATATCTAAGGTATACTACATCTGAAACTAGAATTAATGTCTGATTCAGAGTTAAAACATGATTTTAAAGTTTCTCAAAGTTTCATGAGAATGCAGCAAAGCGTTAGTATACGTTTGTTTCTCAATGTCAGCTAAGATTGTAAGCAGTTTTTTGTAAATGCAGGCAACTCTTCCATTTGGTGCAGAAAGTCATTTACTGGACACTGGAAGAAACAACTAGTAATTCAGAGCAAGTAAGTATAAGTGAGCCAAAATTGGTAGACAACCATTTAAAAGTGCTTCTCAACGTCAGAATCAAGTAAAGAAAGCATTTCGTACAAAGCAGGTTATCTGTGAAAGAGCCAAATGAGCACACTTAACAGTGCTAAAAAACATCTATTATACCTCTGAAACTAGAATGAAAGTGTGATTCAGAGTTAATATATGATTTTAGAGTATATCAACATTTCATGGGAATGCAGCAAGTTGTTAGTACATGTGTGTTTACAATGTCAGCTAAGATTGTAAGCAGTTGCTTGTAATTGCAGGAACTCTTCAGTTTAGTGCAGAAAGTCACTTACTGCACACTGGAAGAAATAACTAGTAATTTAGACCAAGTAACTCTAAGTTAGCCAGAATTTCTAGAGAACCATAGAAAGGTGCTTCTCAAATCCGAATACTGTAAAGAAAGCATTTCATACAAAGTGGGTTATCTTTCAAAGAGCCAAATGAACACAATTAACAAGCATAGAAAACATCTATACTACATCTGAAACTAGAACTAAAATGTGATTCAGAGTTAACACACAATTTTAGGGATTCTCAATGTGTCATAGGAATTCAGCAAAGTGTTAGTACATGTTTGTTGCTCAATGTCAGCTAAGATTGTACGCATTGCTTTTAATTTTAGGGTACTCTTCCATTTGGTGCAGAAAGTCATTTTCTGGACACTGGAAGAAACAACTACTAATTCAGACCAAGTAACTATAAGTAAGCCATAATTGCTAGAGAACCATTCAAAAGTGCTTCTCGATATCAGAATACAGTAAAGAAAGCATTTCATACAAAGTGCTTTATATTTCAAAGAGTCAAATTAGCACACTTAACATAGACAAAAAACATCTATACTACATCTGAAACTATAATTAAAGTGTGATTCAGAGTTAACACACGATTTTAGAGTTTCTCAACGTTTCATGAGACTGCAGCAAGTTGTTACTACATGTGAGTTTCTCAATGTCAGCTAAGATTGTAAGCAGTTACTTTTGATTGCGGGAACTCTTCAGATTAGTGCAGAAAGTGATTTACTGGACAGTGGGAGACACAACTGGTAATTCACAGCAAGTAAGTGTAAGTAAGCCAAAATTGGTAGAGAACCATTGAAAAGCACTTCTCAATATCAGAATACAGTAAAGAAAGCATTTTGTACAAAGCCGGTTATATTTGAAACAACCAAATTAGCACACTTAAGAAGTATAGAAAACATGTACAGTATACTACATCTGAAACTATAATTAAAGTGTGATTCAGAGTTAACACACGATTTTAGAGTTTCTCAATGTTTCATGAGACTGCAGCAAGTTGTTACTACATGTGAGTTTCTCAATGTCAGCTAAGATTGTAAGCAGTTACTTTTGATTGCGGGAACTCTTCAGATTAGTGCAGAAAGTGATTTACTGGACAGTGGGAGACACAACTGGTAATTCACAGCAAGTAAGTGTAAGTAAGCCAAAATTGGTAGAGAACCATTGAAAAGCACTTCTCAATATCAGAATACAGTAAAGAAAGCATTTTGTACAAAGCCGGTTATATTTGAAACAACCAAATTAGCACACTTAAGAAGTATAGAAAACATGTACAGTATACTACATCTGAAACTATAATTAAAGTGTGATTCAGAGTTAACACACGATTTTAGAGTTTCTCAACGTTTCATGAGACTGCAGCAAGTTGTTACTACATGTGAGTTTCTCAATGTCAGCTAATATTGTAAGCAGTTACTTTTGATTGCGGGAACTCTTCAGATTAGTGCAGAAAGTGATTTACTGAACAGTGGGAGACACAACTGGTAATTCACAGCAAGTAAGTGTAAGTAAGCCAAAATTGGTAGAGAACCATTGAAAAGCACTTCTCAATATCAGAATACAGTAAAGAAAGCATTTTGTACAAAGCCGGTTATATTTGAAACAACCAAATTAGCACACTTAAGAAGTATAGAAAACATGTACAGTATACTACATCTGAAACTATAATTAAAGTGTGATTCAGAGTTAACACACGATTTTAGAGTTTCTCAACGTTTCATGAGACTGCAGCAAGTTGTTACTACATGTGAGTTTCTCAATGTCAGCTAAGATTGTAAGCAGTTACTTTTGATTGCGGGAACTCTTCAGATTAGTGCAGAAAGTGATTTACTGGACAGTGGGAGACACAACTGGTAATTCACAGCAAGTAAGTGTAAGTAAGCCAAAATTGGTAGAGAACCATTGAAAAGCACTTCTCAATATCAGAATACAGTAAAGAAAGAATTTTGTACAAAGCCGGTTATATTTGAAACAACCAAATTAGCACACTTAAGAAGTATAGAAAACATGTACGGTATACTACATCTGAAACTAGAATTAACATGTGTTTCAGAGTTAACACTCGATTTTAGAATTTCTCAATGTATCATGGGAATGCAGCAAGTTGTTAGTACATGTGAGTTTCCGAATGTCAGCTAAGATTGTGAACTGTTGCTTGTAAATGCGGGGAACTCTTTCATTTGGTGCCGAAAGTTAATTACTGGACATGAGAAGAAACAACTAGTAATGTAGAGCAAGTATCTATAAATAAGCCAGAATTGCTAGAGAACCATTGAAAAGTGCTTCTCAATATCAGAATGCAGTAAAGAAAACATTTCATACAAAGTGGGTTTTCTTTGAAAGGTCCAAATGAGCACACTTAACAAGGATAGAAAACATCTATACTACATCTGAAACTAGAATTAAAGTGTGATTCCGAGTTAACACTCGATTTTAGAGTTTCTCAATGTTTCATGAGAATGCAGCAAGTTGTTAGTACATGTGAGTTTCCGAATGTCAGCTACAATTGTCAGCAGTTGCTTGTAAATGCGGGGAACTCTTTCATTTAGTGCATATAGTCATTCACTTGACACTGGAAGAAACAACTAGTAATTCAAAGCAAGTAAGTATTAGTAAGCCAAAATTGGTGGAGAACCATTGAAAAGTGCTTGTCAATATCAGAATACAGTAAAGGAAGCATTTCGTAAAAAGCGGATTATCTTTCAAAGAGTCAAATGAGCACACTTAACAAGGATAGAAAACATATATACTACATCTGAAACTAGAATTAAAGTGGGATTCAAAAGTAATACAGCATTTTAGAGTTTCTCAACGTTTCATGAGAATGCAGCAAGTTGTTAGTACATGTTTGTTTCTCAATGTGAGCTAAGATTGTAAGCATTGCTTTTAATTTTAGGGAAATCTTCCATTTGGCGCAGAAAGTCATTTATTGGACACTGGAAGAAACAGCAAGTAATTTAGAGCAAGTGAGTATAAGTAAGCCAGAATTGCTAGAGAACCATTGACTAGTGCTTCTCAATATCAGAATATAGGAAAGAAAGCATTTCGTATAAAGTTGGTTATCTTTGAAAAAGCCAAATGAGCACACTTAACAAGGATAGAAAACACCTATAGTATATCCCAAACTAGATGTTCAGTGCGATTCAGAGTTAATACACGATTGTAGAGTTTCTCAATATTTCATGAGAATGGAGTGAGTTGTTAGTACATGTGAGTTTCTCAATGTGAGCTAAGATTGTATACATTTGCTAGTAATTGCGGGGAACTCTTCCATTTAGAGCAAAAATTCATTTACTGGTCAGTGGAATAAACAACTAACAATTCAGAGTAAGTAACTTTAAGTAAGCCAGAATTGCTAGAGAACCATTTAAAGGTGTGTCTCAATATCAAAATATAGTAAAGAAAGCATTTCATACAGTGCGGGTTATCTTTGAAATAGCCAAATGAGCACACTTAACATGGATAGAAAACATCTATACTACATCCCAAAGGAGAATTAAAGTGAGATTCAGGGTTAAGACAAGATTTCAGAGTGTCTGAAAAACAAAAAATTCTTCTCTTGACTCCTTTGTAGTTGTATGTTAAATGCTAGCTATATCAACGTTTTATGCTTTCTTGTAAGATTGGTTTGCTCATTCTTTTTATTTGATTGTTTGATTTTGTCAGCTGGGTTCTAGTCACCTTTATTGGAGGATATAAATATTGCAAACGCTTTTCTATTCAGTGCCTTGTGTGTTGTACCTGGCTGTGTTGTATTTTGTACCTTTAAAGCTAAGCAGGACAGAGAGAACTACATATACAGGCATCCCAAAATAGAAACATCATGGGGAGGCTAAGAAACACCCCACCTATGAAAGAAAATCAGCCATCACGAGAAAAGAAAGTGAAAGATTTAGAGGCAAGAAACCTACCAGAGGAAGAATTCAGAGTAATGTTCATGGGATGGCTTAAAGAATGGAAGACAAATTTGACAGTATGAGTAAGACACAAGAGGAAATGAAGAAAAACCAAGAGGATCTGAAGAAGAACCAAGAGGAAATGAAGGTGACCCAAGAAGAAATGAAAAATGACATCACTTCTATGAAGAACTCAATAGAAAGCATCAAGAGTATACTACAAGAAGCAGAGGACCACATCAGTGAGCTAGAAGACAAGATGGAAAAAAATACCCAATTAGAGAATGTGCTAGAAAAAAAAATCAAAAATAGGAGGAGAGCCTACCGGAGCTTTGGGACAATACAAAACAAAACAATATTAGAATAATAGGGGTCTCAGAAGGAAAGGAAACTGAGAAAGATATGGAAAAAGTATTTCAAGAAATAATGACAGAAAACTTTCCTGACATAGAGAAGAAAAAACCGACACAAATCCAAGATGCTCGAAGAGTCCCCAACAAAATGAACCCACAAAGATCAACACCCAGACACATTATAATTAAACTGGCAAAAAACATTGACAAAACCAGAATCTTAAAAGCAGCCAGAGAGAGACAAAAAGTTACATGTAAAGGAACCCCCATCAGACTAGCAACTGATTTCTCATCAGAAACTCATCAGGCCAGAAGGGAATGGGATGACTTATACAAAGTCATGCAAAGGAAGGGTCTGAAATCAAGAATACTGTACCCTGCAAGGCTGTCAATCAAAATTGAAGGTGTAATAAGGAGCTTCACTGACAAAAACAGACTAAAGGAATTTATCTCCAACAAAGGAGCAATGCAAGAAATGCTAAAGGGTCTACTGTAAAAATAAAGAAATAGGAAGCGAAGAAGGAACACAGGGGATAGAATAAAAATGGCATCAAATACCTACCTATCAATAATTACTTTAAATGTAAATGGTTTAAATGCTCCAATGAAAAGACATAGGGTAACAGATTGGATAAGAAAGCAAAACCCATACATCTGCAGTCTACAAGAAACACACAACAGAAAAAAGATGCACACAGGCTGAGGGTTAATGTGATGGAAAAAGATTTTCCAGGCGAACGGAAATGAAAAAAAAGGCTGGGGTAGCAATACATATATCAGACAAATTAGATCTCAAAGTGAAGGACATAAAAGAGATAATGAAGGCCACTTCATTATACTAAAGGGAGCAATCCAACAAGAAGAAATAACCCTGGTAAACATATATGTACCCAATGTGGGAGCACCCAAATACATAAAAAAGCTGCTGTAGGACATGAAGGGAGAGATTGATTGTAATGCAATCATAGTAGGAGATTTTAATACCCCACTGTCACATTTGGACAAATCACCCAAACAAAATTCAGCAAAGAAATATCAATCCTAAATGACTCACTAGACCAGATGGAATTAATCGACCTCTTCAGTACATTCCACCCCAAAGCCACAGAATACACATTCTTCTCAAGTGCACATGGGTCATTTTCAAAGATAGACCACATGTTGGGACATAGGCAAAATCTTCAAATTCAAGAATATAGAAATCATATCAAGCATCTTTTCAGATCATAGTGGTATAAAACTGGAAATTAACTACAATAAAAATAATCCAAAGAAATCAAACACATGGAGACTAAACAGCATGCTATTAAACGAGGAATGGATTACCAGAGAAATCAAGGAAGAAATTAAAAACATCCTGGCAACAAATGACAATGAAAACACAACAATCCAAAATATATGGGACACAGCAAAAGCAGTCTTGAGAGGGACGTTCATATCTCTACAAGCCTATTGCAAAAAACTAGATAAAAAGGTAACAAATTATCTAACTCTAAAACTCAAAGAGTTAGAAAAAGAGCAACAAAAAAAAGCCCACTGTAAGCAGAAGGAAAGAAATAATAAAAATTAGAGCAGAGATAAACGACATAGAGACCAAAGAAACAATACACAAGATCGACAAAACCAAGAGCTGGTTCTTTGAAAGGATAAACAAGATTGATGAAACTCTAGCCAGGCTAACCAAGAAACAGAGAGGACCCAAATAAATAAAATCTGAAACAAAAGAGGTGAAATAACAAGAGACCCCCCCGAAATACAAAGGATTGTTACAAAATACTATGAGCAACTCTATTACAACAAATTGCACAACCTGGAAGAAATGGACATATTCCTAGAAAAATACAACCTTCCAAAACTCAATGAGGAAGAATCTCAAAATCTCAACAGACCAGTTACTTGGGAACAAATTGAAACAGTCATCCAAAAGCTGCCATCAAACAAAAGCCCAGGGCCAGACGGCTTCACAGGAGAATTTTACTAAACATTCAAGGAAGAACTAAAACCGATCCTCCTCAGACTATTCCAAAAAATTCAAGAGGAAGGAACACTTCCAAACTCCTTTTATGAATCCAGCATCACCCTAATATGAAAACCAGATAAAGACAACACAATGAAGTGAATTAATGGCCAATATCCCTTATGAACATACATGCCAAAATACTCAACAAAATTCTAGCAAATCGGCTCCAGCAGTACATCAGGAAGATCATACACCATGACCAAGTAGGTTTTATTCCAGGAATGCAAGGATGGTACAATATCCACAAATCAATAAACGTGATACATCACATAGACAAATTGAAAGATAAAAATCATATGGTCATATCAATTGATGCAGAAAAAGCATTTGATATAATCCCACACCCTTTCCTGATAATAACTCTCAACAAGGTGGGAGTACAAGGATCATACCTCAACATAATAAAAGCTATATATGCTAAACCCACAGCCAACATCATACTCAATGGGCAAAAACTAAAGCCATTCCCTCTTAGAACAGGAACAAGACAGGGATGCCCACTCTCACCACTCCTGTTTGACATTGTACTGGAAGTACTTGCCATTGCAATTAGACAAGAAGAGGAAATAAAAGGCATCCAAATCAGAAAAGAAGAAGTAAAGTTATCCTTATTTGCAGATGACATGATATTGTACATAAAAAACCCAAAAACCCCATCAAAAAACTAATAGACTTAATAAATGAATTTGGCAATGTAGCTGGATACAAAATTAATGCTAGGAAATCGATGGCATTTCTGTACACCAACAATGAATTTACAGAAACAGAGACCAAAAAAGCAATCCCATTTACCATTGCACCAAGAAAATTAAGATACCTGGGAATAAACTTAACTGAGGAGGTAAAAGACCTATATACGGAAAACGACCCAACACTGAAAAAAGAGATAGAGGAAGATGTAAACAGATGGAAGAATATATCATGTTCATGGATTGGTAGAATCAACATCATCAAAATGTCCATACTTCCCAAAGCAATTTATAGGTTCAATGCACTCCCCATCAAAATACCAATGGCATATTTCACTGACCTAGAAAGAACTCTCCAAAAATTCACTTGGAACAATAAAAGACCTCGAATAGCATCAGTAATCCTGAGAAAGAAGAGTAAAGTAGGAGGGATCTCAATAACAGATTTCAACCTGTATTACAAAGCCACTGTTCTCAAAACAGCCTTGTACTGGCACAAGAACAGACATATAGATCAATGGAATAGAATAGAGAATCCAATATCAACGCAAATCAATATGCTCAATTAATATTTGACAAAGGAGGCACGAGCATACAATGCAGTGAAGACAGTCTCTTTAATAAATGGTGTTGGGAAAATTGGACAGATACTTGCAAAAGAATGAAACTATAGCACCAACTTACTCCATACACAAAAATAAATTCAAAATGGTTACAGGACTTAAACATAAGAATGGAAACCATAAAAATACTAGAGGCATCCACAGGCAGCAAAATCTCAGACATATGCCAAAAGAACTTCTTCACTGATACTGCCCCTTGGGCAATGGAAGCTAAAGAGAAAATAAACAAATGGGACTACATCAAAATAAAAAGATTTTTCACAGCAAAAGAAACCATCAACAAAACAACAAGAAAGTCCACTATATGGGAGAACATATTTGCAAATGATATTACTGATAAAGGTTTAATCTCCAACATCTACAAACAGCTTATTCAACTCAGAAAAAGGAAAATAAATGAGCCAATTAAAAAAATGGGCAATGGAACTAAATAGAATCTTCTCAAAAGAAGACAGAAGGAAAGCCAAGAGGCACATGAAAAACTGCTCAAAGTCACTACTTATCCGAGAAATGCAAATCAAAACAACAATGCAATACCATGTCACACCTGTCAAAATGGCCAACATTAACGAATCAACAAAGGATAAGTGTTGGCAAGGTTGTGGAGAAAAAGGAACTCTCGTGCACTGATGGTGGGAATGCAGATTGGTACAACCACTGTGGACAAAAGTATGGAGTTTCCTCAAAAAACTAAAAATGGAACTCACATTTGACCCAGTAATCCCACTCCTAGGAATATATCCCAAGAAAATAGGAGCACCAATCAGAAAGGATATAGGCACCCCTATGTTCATATCAGCACAATTTACAATAGCAAGGATTTGGAAACAGCCTAGGTGTCCATCATCAGATGATTGGATCAAAAAACTATGGTACATCTACACAATGGAATACTATGCTGCCATAAAAAAGAAGGAATTCTCATCATTTGCAGCAACCTGGATGGAATTGGAGAATATCATGCTGAGTGAAATAAGCCAGTCAATGAAAGAGAAACACCACATGACTTCACACAGTTATGAATAATAAAGAACACTATAAACTGATGAACCATAAGTTAAATATAGCAACACTAAAGCAACAAGCAGACTGTCTAGTTACAGCGGGGAGGGGAGGGTAATATGAAGGAAATAAGAGATCAACCGAAGGACATGTACACAAGCATATAAGTATAACCAATGGATACAAAATTCTGGGGGGGGGGATGTTTTTTTTTGGGGGGGGATGGTAATATATGTACACAGATAATAATTTAATTAAAAAAAGATTTCAGAGTGTCTCAATGTCACATGAGAATGCAGCAAGTTGTTAGTACATGTGAGTTTCTCAATGTCAGCTAAGATTGTAGGCAGAAGCTTGTAATGGTGGGCTACTCTTCCATTTAATGCAGGAATTCATTTACTGGACCCTGGAGGAAAAAACTAGTAATTCAGAGCAAGTAACTATAAGTAAGCCAGAAAAGCTAGAAAACCATTTTAAGGTGCTTCTCATTATCATCATATAGTAAAGAAAGCATTTCTTACAAAGTTGGTTATCTTTGAAATAGCCTAATGGGCACACTTAAAACGATTGAACACATCTATACTACATCCCAAACTAGATTAAAGTGTGAAACTGAATTAACACAGGATTTTAGAGTTTCTCAATGTCTCATGAGAATGCAGCAAGTAGTTAGTACATGTGAGTTTCTCAATGTCAGCTAAGATTGTAAGCAGTTTCTTGTAATGGTGGGCAACTCTTCCATTTAGTGCAGAAATTCATTTACTGGACACTGGAAGAAATAACTAGTAATTCACAGCAAGTAACTTTAATTAAGCTAGGCTTGCTTAAGAACCATTGAAAAGTGCGTCCCAATGTCAGAATATAGTGAAGAAAGCATTTCGTAGAAAACGAGTTATATCTCAAATAACCAAATGAGCACACTTAACAAGGATAGAAAACATCTATACTACATCCCAAATGAGAATTAAAGTGATATTTAGAGTTAAGACAAGATTTCAGAGTGTCACAATGTCACATGAGAATGCAGCAAGTTGTTAGTACATGTGAATTTCTCAATGTCAGCTAAGATTGTAAGAAGTTGCTTGTAATGGCGGGCAGTTATTTCATTTATTGCATTAATTCATTTACAGGACAATAGAAGAAACAACTAGTAATTCAGAGCAAGTAAGTATAAGGAAGCCAAAATTGGTAAAGAACCATTGAAAAGTCCTTCTCAATATCAAAATACAGTAAAGAAAGCATTTCGTACACACCGGGTTAACTTTGAAAGAGCCAAATGAGCACACTTAACAAGGATAGAACACATCTGTCAAGGGGGCCCAGAACTCTGGGACTAGGCCAGGATCACAGTGGGTGCTGAGAGCCAGGCCTGTTGGAAGTGGCCATTCAGGCCACAGTCAAGCAGCCTGTCTCAGACTTTGGCCACCTCTGAGTGTGTGCATCCCATCCAGTACAGGGCCCACTGCCCACTGCACCCAGGGCTGGCGGGTTTGAGTCAGGGTCACCTGTGCAGGTCTCCAGAACATGGTTTCCCACACCATCCCTCAGGTGTCCTTAGGGCTCTTACAGGCTTTTCCTTTGGCAAAAGACCAAAGCCCTGAGGGCTCTGCAGGTCAGCCTGCTTAGAAGAAAGCATACAGGCCGTAGAGCCTTGCTCCCTTGAGGTCACTCGCTCAGTCACAGGATGGTATGGAATGTATAACTCTGGTCACCAGGCAACCTTGCATCGAGGAGACAGGCCCCTCTCCCCTCACTTGGCTGGCTGCAGGCCTGGGTGGGGAAAGAGCTGGTCTGCAGGTGGTCTGCAGGTGGTCTCAGGGAGTGGGGTGTCTTTGGAAGAGCTTCCCACAACAGCTGTCTCACTCACTGCAAGCAGTGGCCCTGGTCTCCCCTCCGATGCCTGCTGTCACTGGGCAGTGTGCAGCCTCAGGTAAGGCATGGCAGCCTAGCGCCCGCCCATCCCAGGAAGGCCAGGTCCAGGAGAACTCTAGGTCATCCTAGGCGTCCTTGCCACTGTGTACGTGCTTGTGGATGTGCCTGTGTGCATGTGTCTGGGGCAGTGTGTACTGGGGTGCAAGAAAGTGCAGGAGGGGCGGCACAAGAGGAAGTGAGTGCTGGGGAATAAGCGCCCCTACCCTCTGGACATCCTAGGCATTGCGGAGTTATGTTACTCTCTCATGGCTCCAAGTCAATCCAGACAACCCTGTGTGCCACCAGGTGAGGGGAAATGACTTTATGTAAGGGGTTTTCCCTACTGTGGGGAGACCCAGGCAATTTTGGCTAAGGTCCCGGAATCCAGGCGGTGCCTCTCAGAGCTCTCCCCTGAGATCATGACGAGGTTGTTGAGACTCAGCTGGACCAGTCAAACTCCTTCCAAACCTTGTCTGGGTGCTAGAGGCAGGACCCCGGGCAGGGCAATCAGAGTGGGCCCAGAGTTGAAGGTGGGTACGGAGGCTGCTGTGTGCCCCCAGGATGATGCCCAAGGAGAGCCAGATGTAAGATTCCCATAGAGTGTTCACCTGTTCCACATCAATCCATCCATCCATCCATCCATGCATCCATCCATCCATTCATCCATGCATCCTTCCATCCATTCATCCATCCATCCATCCATGCATCCATCCATCCATCCATCCATCCATGTATCCTTCCATCCATGCATCCATCCATCCATCCATCCATCCATCCATCCATCCATCCATGTATCCATCATGTATCTGAATCCTATGGCAGGGTATTTCCCCATTAATTCTTAGGGCGAGTGGAAGAGGCCCCCAGAGCAGAGAGAAACATGGATGTGAGGGAGACACTTGGATTGGTTGCCTCCCACAGGCGCCCTGAGGGGGCAGGGAGGGATCCAGCCTGCAAGGGAGGTAAGTGCCCTTGAACCCAATGGAACCTGCAGCCCTTCCATCCACAGGCGAGCACTCTGTCCACTGAGCCAAACCCTCTGCAGCCTGTTCCCCAGGTCAGTGTGTAAGACTCCTCCCTGTTGTGCCCCCCTCCTCCCCCCAGGAACTCCCCCCTCCCCACACCCTGAGAGCCTGCTGTTTCCAGTGGTAAGGGAGAATGGAGCACAGGCGACCCTGCAATGGCAGTGGGGCACTGCCTCAGCAGGAAAGGCACAAGCTATCAAGCCAGCTAGGGAGCTAGAGCCCTGTTCTCATATTTGAAGTGCAGGATGGGGCACTGGGGTGCAGCAGAGGGCACTCTGGGGATCTGGGCTGAGTTCAGACCAGAGGTTCCCTTAGCCCAGGCCCCACCCAGGCTACCAAAAGGGAGGCTGGAGCCTGCAGCAAAAAGCCCTGCTCCTCCTCCCCCAAGCCAAAGCAAACGCCTATGGCACCCGGTATTCCCAGGCGGTGTCCCATCCAAGTACTAACCAGGCCCAACCCTGCTTAGCTTCAGAGATTAGAGCAGATCAGGTCCCTTCAGGGTGGTATGGCCTTAGACTAGGGAGCTGGCTTACTGCCCCCACCGCTGGGACTGTGGGCCAGCCCAGCCCCTGGGCCACCCCCAGACTGGCCACCCTGGAGCTCAGCGCCCTCAGCTCTCTCCACCCTCCGCCCCTTGCCCCCAGCCCCAAATGCCCTCTCCTAGGCAGGCAGGCAGGGCCCATGCCTCTCCCTGCTGAGCCCTCAGCTGCCTCCCTCCCTCCCTCCCACCTGCATCAAGCCTGCCCCCATCCTCTGGTGGGGGTGCAATGTGCTGCTTAGCCAGGAGGGGGCGCCCTACTCAACTGGGCTCTCCTAGGGATTCCTCCTCTTCACCTTCCCAGCACAGCCTCTTCTTGTGGGGAAGACAGTCAATGGGGAAAGGCTTAGTGGGGGGCCAAAAATAAGTGTAGGTGCCAAAGAAGCTGCAAGGGATGTGCTTAAGTGTACCTATGGGTGGACACTTCCCAAACTAGATTAAAGTGTGAAACTGAGTAAAGACACGATTTTAGAGTTTCTCAATGTCTCATGAGAATGCAGCAAGTTGTTAGTACATGTGAGTTTCTCCATGTCAGCTAAGATTGTAAGCAGTTGCTTGTAATTGCCGGGAACTCTTCCATTTAGTGCAGAAAGTCATCTATTGGACACTGGAAGAAACAGCTAGTAATTCAGAGCTTGTAATTATAAGTAAGACAAAATTGGTAGAGAACCATTGAAAAGTGTTTTCAATATCAGAATACAGTAAAGAAAGCATTTCATACAAAGTGGGTTATATTGGAAAGATCCAAATGAGCACACTTAAAAAGAATAGAAAACAATTATATTACATCTGAAACTAGAATTAACATGTAATTCAGAGTTAACACAGGATTTTGGAGTTTCTCAATGTTTCATGAGAATGCAGCAAGTAGTTAGTACATGTGAGTTTCTCAGTGTCAGCTAGGATTGTAAGCAGTTGCTTGTAATTTTGGGGAACTCTTACATTTAGTGAAGAAAGTCATTTACTGGACAGTGTAAGAAACAACTAGTAATTCTGAGGAAGTAATTATAAGTAAGTCAGAATTGCTATGGAAACATTGAAAAGTGATTCTCAATATGAGAATACAGTAAAGAAAGCATTTCGTACAAAGTGGGTTATCTTTCAAAGAGCCAAATGAGCACTATTAACAAGGATAGAAAACATCTATACTACATCTGAAACTAGTATTAACGTGTGATTCAGAGTTAACTAACGATTTTTGAGTTTCTCAACATTTCATGAGAATGCGACAAGTTGCTAGTACATGTGTGTTTCTCAGTGTCAGCTAAGAATGTAAACTGTTGCTTATAATTGCGGGGAAGACTTCCATATGTTGCAGAAAGTCATTTACTGGATACTGGAAGAAACAACTTGTAATTCAGAGCAAGTAACTCTAAGTAAGCCAGAATTGCTTGAGAACCATTGAAAAGTGGTTCGTCATTTAGAATGGAGTAAAGGAAGCATTTCATACAAAGTGGGTTATCTTTCAAAGAGCCAAATGGGAACACTTAATAAAGATAGAAAATATCTATACTAAAACTGAATCTACAATTGTAGTGTTATTCAGAATTAACTCACGATTTTAGAGTTTCTCAATGTTTCATGAGAATGCAGCAAGTTCTTAGTATATGTGAATTTCTCAATGTCAGCTAAGATTGTAAACAGTAGGTTGTACTTGTGTGGAACTCTTCCATTTAGTGCAGAAAGTCATTTACTGGACACTGGAAGAAACAGCTAGTACTTCAGAACAAGTAAATATAAGTAAGCCAGAATTGCTAGAGAACTAGTGAAAAGTACTTCTCAAAACAGAATATAGTAAAGAAAGCATTTAATACACAGTTGCTTATCTTTCAAAGAACCAAATGAGCACACTTAAGGAAACGAAACATGTATACTACATCTGAAACTAGAAATAAAGTGTGATTCAGAGTTTTCACACGATTTTAGAGTTCTCAAGGTTTCATGAGAATGCAGCAAGTTGTTAGTACATGTGATTGCCTCAATGTCAGCTAATATTGTAAGCAGTTGCTTGTAATTGCGGGGAACCCTTCCCTTTAGTGCAGAAAGTTATTTGCTGTACACTGGAAGAAACAACTAGTAATTCAGAGGAAGTAACTATAAGTAAGCCACAATTGCTAGAGAACCATTGAAAAGTGCTTCTCAAATCAGAATGAAGTAAGAAAGCATTTCATACAAAGTGGGTTATATTGGAAAGATCCAAATGAGTACACTTAAAAAGAATAGAAAACATCTATACTACATCTGAAACTAGAATTAACATGTAATTCAGAGTTAACACAGGATTTTCGAGTTTCTCAATGTTCCATGAGAATGCAGCAAGTAGTTAGTACATGTGAGTTTCTCAATGTCAGCTAGGATTGTAAGCAGTTGCTTGTAATTTTGGGGAACTCTTCCATTTAGTGAAGAAAGTCATTTACTGGACACTGGAATAAATAAGTAGTAATTCACAACAGGTAACTATAAGTAAGGCAGAATTGGTAGAGAACTATTGAAAAGTGCTTCTTAAATCAAAATATAGTAAAGAATGCATTTCATACACAGTGGCTTATCTTTCAAAGAGCCAAATGAGCACACTTATCGAGGATACGAAACATCATAATAAATTTGAAACTAGAAATAAATTGTTATTAAGAGATAACACACGATTTTAGAGTTTCTCAATATTTCATGAGAATGCGGCAAGTTCTTAGTACATGTGAGTTTCTCAATGTCAGCTAAGATTGTAAGCAGTTACATGTAATTGTGGGGAACTCTTCCATTTAGTGCAGAAAGTCATTTACTGGACAATGGAAGAAACAACTAGTAATTCAGAACAAGAAATTATAAGTAAGCCAGAATTGATAGAGAACTATTGAAAAGTGCTTCTCAAATCAGAATATAGTAAAGAAAGCATTTCATACACAGTGGCTTATTTTTGAAAGAGCCAAGTGAGCACACTTATGGAGGATACGAAACATCTATACTCCATCTGAAACTAGAAATAAAGTGTGATTCAGAGTTAACACACAATTTTAGAGTTTCTCAATATTTCATGAGAATGCAGCAAGTTCTTAGTCCATGTGAGTTTTTCAATGTCAGTAAAGATTGTAAGCAGTTGCTTGTAATTGTGGGGAACTCTCCCATTTGGTTCAGAAAGTCATGTACTGGACACTGGAAGAAACAACTAGTAATTCAGAGCAAGTAAGTATAAGTAAGCCAAAATTGGTAAAGAACCATGGAAAAATGCTTCTCAAATCAGAATACAGTAAAGAAAGCATTTCTTCCAAAGCGGGTTATCCTTGAAAGAGCCAGATGACCACACTTAACAAGGATAGAAAACATCCAAGGTATACTACATCTGAAACTAGAAATAACGTGTGATTCAGAGTTAACACTCGATTTTAGATTTTCTCAATGTTTCATGAGAATGCAGCAAGTTGTTGGTACATGTTAGTTTACGAATGTCAGGTAAGATTGTGAGCAATTGCTTTTAATTGCGGGGAACTATTTCATTTAGTGCAAAAAGTCATTTACTGGACAGTGGAAGAAAAAACTAGTAATTCAGAGCAAGTAACTCTATGTATGCCAGAATTGCTAGAGTACCATTGAAAAGTGCTTCTGAAATCAGAATAGAGTAAAGAAAGCATTTCATACAAAGCTGCTTATCTTTGAAAAAGCCAAATGAACACACTTAACTAGGATAGAAAAAATCTATCCTACAACTTAAAATAGAAATAATGTGTGAGTCAGAGTTAACACACGATTTTAGAGTTTCTCCACATTTAATGAGAATGCAGCAAGTTGTTACCACATGTGTGTTTCCAATGTCAGCTAAGATTGTAAGCAGTTGCTTGTAATTGCAGGGAACTCTTCCTTTTAGTGCAGAAAGTCATTTACTGCACAGTGGAAGAAACAACAAGTAATGCAGAACAAGTAACTCTAACTAAGCCAAAATTGGTAGAGAACCATTGAAAAGTGCTTCTCAAATCATAATACAGTAAAAAGAGCATTTCCTATAAAAAAATGTATCTTTGAAAGAGCCAAATCAGCACACTTAACAAGGAAAGAAAACATCTATCCTACATCTGAAACTAGAATTAAAGTGTGATTCAGAATTAACACACGATTTTAGAGTTTCTCAAAGTTTCATGAGAATGCAGCAAAGTGTTAGTAGATGTTTGTTTCTCAATGACAGCATGTAACTATAAATAAGCCAGAATTGCTAGACAACCATTGAAAAGTGATTCTCAATATCAGAATACAGTAAAGAAAGCATTTCGTACAAAGTGGGTTATCTTTGAAAGAGCCAAATGAGCACACTTAACAAGGATTGAAAACATCTATACTATATCTGAAACTAGATTTAAAGTGTGATTCAGAGTTAACACATGATTTTAGTGTTTCTCAATGTTTCATAGGAATGCAGCAAAGTGTTAGTACATGTTTGTGTCTCAATGTGAGCTAAGATTTTAAGCAGTTGCTTTTAATTTCAGGTAAGTCTTCCATTTGATGCAGAAAGACATTTACTGGACACTGGAAGAACCAACTAGTAATTCAGAGCAAGTAACTATAAGTAAGCCATAATTGCTAGAGAACCATTCAAAAGTGCTTCCCAATATCAGAATACAGTAAAGAAATCATTTCATCCAAAGCGTTTTATCTTTCAAAGAGTCAAATGAGCACACTTAACAAGGATACAAAACATCTATACTACATCTGAAACTGGATTTAAAGTGTGATTGAGAGTTAACACAAGATTTTAGAGTTTCTCATCGTTTCATGACAATGCTGCAAGTTGTTAGTACATGTGAGTTTCCAATGTCAGCTAAGATTGTAAGCACTTGGTTGCAATTACTGGAACTCTTCAATTTAGTGCAGAATGTCATTTACTGCAAACTGGAAGAAACGACTTGTAATTCAGAGCAAGTAACTATAAGTAAGCCAGAATTGCTAGAGAACCATTTAAAAGTGCTTCTCAAATCAGAATACAGTAAGAAATCATTTCATACAAACGGGTTATCTTTGAAGGAGCCAAATAAGCACACTTAACAAGGATTTTAGAGTTTCTCAACATTTCATGAGAATGCAGCAAAGTGTTAGTACATATTTGTTTCTCAATGTGAACTAAGATTGTAAGCAGTTGCTTGTAAATGCAGGCAACTCTTCCATTTGGTGCAGAAAGTCATTCACTTGAAACTGGAAGAAACAGCTAGTAATTCAGAGCAAGTAAGTATAAGTAAGCCAAAATAGGTAGAGAACCATTGAAAAGTGTTTCTCAATATCAGAATACAGTAAAGAAAGCATTTCATACAATGCGGGTTAATTTTGAAAGAGCCAAATGAGAACACTTAACAAGGATACAAAACATCTATACTACATCTGAAACTAGAATTAAAGTGTGATTCTGAGTTGACACACGATTTAGAGATTCTCAACATTTCATGAGATTGCAGAAAAGTGTTAGTACATGTTTGTTTCTAAATGTCAGCTAAGATTGTAAGCAGTTGTTTGTAAATGCAGGCAACTCTTAATTTGGTGCAGAAAGTCCTTTATTGGACACTGGAAGAAACAACTAGTAATTCAGAACAAGTAAGTGTAAGTAAGTCAAAATTGGTGGAGAACCATTGAAATGTGCTTTTCAATATCAGAATACAGTAAAGAAAGTATTTCATACAAAGCGTTTTATCTTTCAGTCAAATGAGCACACTTAACAAGGATAAAAAACATCTATACTACATCTGAACCTAGAATTTATGTGTGAATCAGAGTTAACACACGATTTTAGAGTTTCTCAACGTTTCATGAGAATGCAGCAAAGTGTTAGTACATGTTTGTTTCTCATTGTCAGCTAAGATTGTAAGCAGTTGTTTGTAAATGTAGGCAACTCTTCCATATGGTGGAGAAAGTCATTTACTGGACAGTGGAAGAAACAACTAGTAATTCAGAGCAAGTAACTATGAGCAAGCCAGAATGGCTAGAGAACCATTGAAAAGTGCTTCTCAAATCAGAATACAGGAAAGAAAGCATTTCGTACAAAGCAGGGTATCTTTAAAAGAGCCAAATGACCACACTTAACAAGGATAGAACACATCTACGGCATACTACATCTGAAACTAGAAATAACATGTGATTCAGAATTAACACTCGATTTTAGAGTTTCTCAATGTTTTATGGGAATGCAGCAAGTTGTTAGTACATGTGAGTTTCTTATTGTGAGCTAAGATTGTGAACATTTGATTATAAATGCGGGGACCTCTTTCATTTAATGTAGAGAGTCATTGACTGGACACTGGAAGATAGTACTAGTAATTTAGAACAAGTAAGTATAAGTAAGCCCCAATTGGTAGGGAACCATTGAAATGTGCTTCTCAATGTCAGAATACAGTAAAGAAAGCATTTCTTATAAAGCAGGTTATCTTTGAAAGAGAGAAATTAGCACACTTAACAAGGTTGGAAAACATCTATACTACATCTGAAACTAGAATTAAAGTGTGCTTCAGAGTTAACACATGATTTTAGGGTTTCTCAATGTTTCTTTGGAATACACCAAAGTGTTAGTACATGTTTGTTTCTCAATGTCAGCTAAGATTGTAAGCAGTTGCTTGTAATTTCAGGGAACTGCTCCATTTGGTGCAGAAAGTGATTTACTGGACACTGGAAGAAACAACTAGTAATTCAATCAACTATGTATAAGTAAGCCAAAATTGTTAGAGACCCATAGAAAAGCGCTTCTCAATATCAGAATACAGTATGAAAGCATTTTATACAGAGTGGGTTATCTTTGAAAGAGACAAATGAGTACAGTTAACAAGGACAGAAAACATCTATACTACATCTGAAACTAGAATTAAAGTGTGATTCAGAGGTAACACTCAATTTTAGAGTTTCTGAATGTTTCATGGAAATGCAGCAAGTTGTTAGTACATGTGAGTTTCCGAATATCAGCTAAGATTGTGAACTGTTGCTTGTCAATGCCGGGAACTCTTTTATTTGGTGCAGAAAGTCATTTACTGGACACTAGAAGAAACAACTAGTAATTCAGAGCAAGTAACTCTAAGTAAGCCAGAATTGGTAGAGAACCATTGAAAAGTGCTTCTCCATATCAGAATACAGTAAATAAACCATTTTGTTCAAAGTGGTTTATCTATGAAAGCAACAAATGAGCACACTTAACAAGGATATAAAACATCTATACTACATCTGAAACTAGAATTAAAGGGTGATTCAGAGTTAACACCTGATTTTAGAGTTTGTCAACGATTCATGAGAATGCAGCAAGTTGTTAGTACATGTGAGTTTCTCAATGTCAGCTAAGATTTTAAGCAGTTGCTTGTAAGTGCGGAAACTCTTCAGTTTAGTGGAGAAAGTCATTTACTGCACACTTGAAGAAATAACTAGTAATTTAGAGCAAGTAACTCTAAGTTAGCCAGAATTGCAAGAGAACCATAGAAAAATGCTTCTCAAATCAGAATACAGTAAAGAAAGCATTTTGTACAAAATGGGTTAACTTTCAAAGATCCAAATGAGCACACTTAACAAGCATAGAAAACATCTATAGTACATCTGAAAGTAGAATTTACGTGTGATTTAGAGTTAACACAAGATTTTAGAGTTTCTCAATGTTTCATGAGAATGCAGCAAGTTGTTAGTACATGTGAGTTTCTCAATGTCAGCTAAGATTGTAAGCAGTTGCTTGTAATTGCGGGGTACTCTTACATTTAGTGCAGAAAGTCATTTATTGCACACTGGAAGAAACAACTAGAAATTCAGAGCAAGTAACTATAAGTAAGCCAGAATTGCTAGAGAACCATTGACTAGTGCTTCTCAATATCAGAATATAGGAAAGGAAGCATTTCGTACAAAGTTGTTTATCTTTGAAATATCCAAATGAGCACACTTAACAAGGCTAAAAAACACCTATACTATATCCCAAACTAGAAGTACAGTGCGATTCAGAGTTAAGACAGGATTGTAGAGTTTCTCAATGTCTCATGAGAATGGAGCGAGTTGTAAGTACATGTGAGTTTCTCAATGTCAGGTAAGATTGTAAACAGTTGCTAGTAATTGCGGGAAACTCTTCCATTTAGAGCAAAAAATCATTTACTGGACACTGGAATAAACAACTAATAATTCAGAGCAAGTAACTTTAAGTCAGCCAGAATTGTTAGAAAGCCATTTAAAGGTGTGTCTCAATATCAAAATATAGTAAAGAAAGCATTTCATACAAAGCGGGTTATCTTTGACATAGCCAAATGAGAACACTTAACAAGGATAGAAAACATCTATACTACATCCCAAAGGAGAATTAAAGTGAGATTCAGAGTTAAGACAAGATTTCAGAGTGTCTCAAAAACAAAAAATCCTTCTCTTGACCCTTTCGTAGTTGTATGTTAAATGCTGGCTATATCAACGTTTTATGATTTTTTGTAAGGTTGGTTTGCTCATTCTTTTTATTTGATTGTTTTATTTTGTTAGCTGGGTTCTAGTCACCTTTATTGGCGGATATTAATATTGCAAACGCTTCTGTTCAGTGCCTTGTGTGTTGTACCTGGTTGTGTTGTATTTTGTGCCTTTAAAGCTAAGCAGGAGAGAGAGAACTACATATACAGGCATCCTAAAATAGAAAGATCATGGGAGAGGCTAAGAAACACCCCACCTATGAAAGAAAATCAGCCATCACCAGAAAAGGAAGTGAATGATTTAGAGGCAAGCAACCTACCAGAGGAAGAATTCAGAGTAATGTTCATGGGATGGCTAAAAGAATGGAAGACAAATTTGACAATATGAGTAAGACCCAAGAGGAAATGAAGAAAAACCAAGAAGATCTGAAGAAGAACCAAGAGGAAATGAAGGTGACCCAAGATGAAATGAAAAATGACATCACTTCTATGAAGAACTTAATAGAAAGCACCAACAGTAGACTACAAGAAGCAGAGGACCGCATCAGTGAGCTAGAAGACAAGATGGAAAAAAAATACCCCATTAGAGAAGGTGCTAGAAAAAAAAAATCAAAAAAATAGGAGGAGAGCCTACCGGAGCTTTGGGACAAAACAAAACAAAACAATATCAGAATAATAGGGTTCTCAGAAGGAAAGGAAACTGAGAAAGATATGGAAAAAGTATTTCAAGAAATAATGACAGAAAACTTTCCTGATATAGAGAAGAAAAAACCGACACAAATCCAAGATGCTCGAAGAGTCCCCAACAAAATGAACCCTCAAAGATCCACACGCAGACACATTATAATTAAACTGGCAAAAAACATTGACAAAACCAGAATCTTAAAAGCAGACAGACGGTGACAAAAAGTTACATGTAAAGAACCCCCATCAGACTAGCAACTGATTTCTCAACAGAAACTCATCAGGCCAGAAGGGAATGGGATGATATATACAAAGTCATGCAAAGGAAGTTTCTGAACCCAAGAATACTGTACACTGCAAGGCTGTCAATCAAAATTGAAGGTGTAATAAGGAGCTTCACTGACAAAAACAGACTAAAGGAATTTATCTCCAATAAAGCAGCAATGTAAGAAATGCTAAAGGGTTTACTGTAAAAATAAAGAAATAGGAAGCGAAGAAGGAACACAGGAGATAGAATAAAAATGGCATCAAATACCTACCTATCAATAATTACTTTAAATGTAAATGGTTTAAATGCTCCAATCAAAAGACATAGGGTAACAGATTGGATAAGAAAGCAAAACCCATACATCTGCAGTCTACAAGAAACACACTTCAGAAGAGAAGATGCACACAGGCTCAGGGTGAAAGGATTGAAAAAGAATTTCCAGGCGAATGGAAATGAAAAAAAAGGCTGTGGTAGCAATACTTATTTCAGACAAATTAGATCTCAAAGTGAAGGACATAAAAAGAGATAATGAAGGCCACTTCATTATACTAAAGGGAGCAATCCAACAAGAAGAAATAACCCTGGTAAACATATATGTACCCAATGTGGGAGCACCCAAATTCATAAAAAAGCTGCTGGAGGACATGAAGGGAGAGATTGATTGTAATGCAATCATAGTAGGAGATTTTAATACCCCACTGTCACATTTGGACAAATCACCCAAAACAAAATTCAGCAAAGAAATATCAATCCTAAATGACTCACTAGACCAGATGGAATTAAACGACCTCTTCAGAACAGTCCACCCCAAAGTCACAGAATACACATTCTTCTCAAGTGCACATGGGTCATTTTCAAACATAGACCACATGTTGGGACATAGACAAAGTCTCTTCAAATTCAAGAATATAGAAATCATATCAAGCATCTTTTCAGATCATAGTGGCATAAAACTGGAAATTAACTACCGTATTTGCCAGCGTATAAGACGACCCTTTGGCCCTGAAAAATATGCCTCCAAATGGGGGGTAGTCTTATACGGCGAGTATATAACAAACTCTGTATTTTTAGTGGAAATGCTAGGGGGTCTTCTTATACGCCCTTTCGTCTTATACGCCGGCAAATATGTATTTTTCAGGGCCAAAAAATTGTCTTATAAGCCAGCAAATACGGTACAATAAAAATAATCTAAGAAATCAAACACATGGAAACTAAATAGCATGCTATTAAACGAGGACTGGATTACCAGAGAAATCAAGGAAGAAATTAAAAACATCCTGGCAACAAATGACAATGAAAACACAACAATCCAAAATCTATGGGGCACAGCAAAAGCAGTCTTGAGAGGGAAGTTCATATCTCTACAAGCCTATTGCAAAAAACTAGAGAAAAAGGTAACAAAATATCTAACTCTAAAACTCAAAGAGTTAGAAAAAGAGCAATAAGAAAAGCCCACTGTAAGCAGAAGAAAAGAAATAATAAAAATTAGAGCAGAGATAAACGACATAGAGACCAAAGAAACAATACACAAGATCGACAAAACCAAGAGCTGGTTCTTTGAAAGGATAAACAAGATTGATGAAACTCTAGCCAGGCTAACCAAGAAACAGAGAGGACCCAAATAAACAAAATCAGAAACAAAAGAGGTGAAATATCAAGAGACCCCACCGAAATACAAAGGATTGTTACAAAATACTATGAGCAACTCTATTACAACAAATTGTACAACCTGGAAGAAATGGACATATTCCTAGAAAAATACAACCTTCCAAAACTCAATCAGGAAGAATCTAAAAATCTCAACAGACCAGTTACTTGGGAAGAAATTGAAACAGTCATCCAAAAGCTGCCAGCAAACAAAAGCCCAGGGCCAGACGGCTTCACAGGAGAGTTTTACCAAACATTCAAGGAAGAACTAAAACCTATCCTCCTCAGACTATTCCAAAAAATTCAAGAGGAAGGAACACTTCCAAACTCCTTTTATGAAGCCAGCATCACCCTAATACCAAAACCAGATAAAGACAACTCAATGAAAGAGAATTAATGGCCAATATCCCTCATGAAAATACATGCCAAAATACTCAACAAAATTCCAGCAAATCGGCTCCAGCAGTACGTCAGGAAGATCATACACCATGACCAAGTAGGTTTTATTCCAGGAATGCAAGGATGGTACAATATCCGCAAATCAATAAGTGTGATACATCACATAGACAAATTGAAAGATAAAAATCATATTGTCATATCAATTGATGCAGAAAATTCAGAGCAAGTAAGTATAAGTAAGCCAAAATTGGTAGAGAACCATTGAAAAGTGATTCTCAATATCAGAATACAGTAAAGAAAATATTTCAAACAAAGGTGGTTAACTTTGAAAGAGCCAAATGAGCACAATTTACAAGGATAGAAAACATGTAAGGTATACTACTTCTGAAACTAGAATTAGCGTCTTATTCAGAGTTAAAACTGGATTTTAGAGTTTCTCAACGTTTCATGAGAATGCAGCAAAGTTTTAGTACATGTTTCTTACTAAATGTTAGCTAAGATTGTAAGCAGTTTCTTGTAAATGCAGGCAACTCTTCCATTTGGTGCAGAAAGTCATTTACTGGAAACTGGAAGAAACAACTAGTAATTCAGAGCAAGAAAGTATAAGTAAGCCAAAATTGGTAGAGAACCATTAAAAAGTGCTTCTCAATATGAGAATACAGTAAAGAAAACATTTCTTACAAAGCGGGTTAACTTTGAAAGAGCCAAATGAGCACACTTAACAAGGATAGAAAACAGGTATAGTATACTACATCTGAAACTAGAATTAATGTCGGATTCAGAGTTAAAACTGGATTTTAGAGTTTCTCAACGTTTCATGAGAATGCAGCAAAGTTTTAGTACATGTTTGTTACTCAATGTTAGCTAAGATTGTAAGCAGTTTCTTGTAAATGCAGGCAACTCTTCCATTTGTTGCAGAAAGTCATTTACTGCACACTGGAAGAAACATCTATTAATTCAGAGCAAGTAACTATAAATAAGCCAAAATTGCTAGAGAACCATTGAAAAGTGCTTCTCAAATCAGAATACAGTAAGAAAGCATTTCATAAAAAGTGGGTTATCTTTGAAAGACACAAATGAGCACACTTAACAAGGATTGAAAACATCTATACTACATCTGAAATGAGAATTAAGGTGTGATTCAGAGTTAACACACGATTTTAGAGTTTCTCTATGTTTCATAAGAATGCAGCATAACGTTAGTACATCTTTGTTTCTCAATGTCAGCTAAGATTGTAAGCAGTTGCTTGTAATTGCAGGCAACTCTTCCATTTCGTGCAGAAAGTCATTTACTGGACACTGAAAGAAACAACAAGTAATTCAGAGCAAGTAAGTATCAGTAAGGCAAAATTGGTAGAGAAGCATTGAAAAGTGCTTCTCAATATCAGAATACAATAAAGAAAACATTTCGTACAAAGCGGGTTAACTTTGAAAGAGCCAAATGAGCAGACTTAACAAGGATAGAAAACAATTATGGTATACTATATCTGAAACTAGAATTAACGTCTGATTCAGAGTTAAAACTGGATTTTAGAGTTTCTCAACGTTTCATGAGAATACAGCAAAGTTTTAGTACATGTTTGTTTCTCAATGTCAACTAAGATTGCAGGCAGTTTTTTGTAAATACAGGCAACTCTTCCATTTGGTACAGAAAGTAATTTACTGGACACTGGAAGAAACAACTTGTAATTCAGAGCAAGTAACTACAAATAAGCCAAGATTGCTAGAGAACCATTGAAAAGTGCTTCTCAATATCAGAATACAGTAACAAAGCATTTCGTACAAAGCAGGTTAAGTTTGAAAGAGCCAATTGAGCACACTTAACAAAGATAGAAAACATCTATAGTACATCTGGAACTAGATTTAAAGTGTGATTCAGAGTTAACACACGATTTAAGAGTTTCTCAATGTTCCATAGGAATGCAGCAAAGTGTTAGTACATGTTTGTTTCTCAATGTCAGCTAAGATTGTAAGCAGTTTTAAATAAATGCAGGCAACTCTTCCATTTGGCGCAGAAAGTCATTTAATGGACACTGGAAGTAACAACTAGTAATTCAGAGCAAGTAACTACAAATAAGCCAAGATTGCTAGAGAACCAGTGAAAAGTGCTTCTCTGTATAAGAATACAGTAAAGAAAGCATTTCTTACAAAGCAGGTTACCTTTGAAAGAGCCAAATGAGCACACTTAACAAGGATAGAAAATATCTACAGTATACTACATCTGAAACTAGAATTAATATCTGATTCATAGTTAAAACTTGATTTTAAACTTTCTCAAAGTTTCATGAGAATGCAGCAAAGCGTTAGTATATGTTTGTTTCTCAAGATGAGCTAAGATTGTAAGCAGTTGCTTGTAAATGCAGGCAACTCTTCCATTTGTTGAAGAAAGTCATTTACTGGACACTGGAAGAAACAACTATTATTTCAGAGCAAGTAAAGATAAGTGAGCCAAAATTGGTATAGAAGCATTGAAAAGTGCTTCTCAATATCAGAATACAGTATAGACAGCATTTTGTACAAAGCGGATTAACTTTGAAAGAGCCAAATGAGCACACTTAACAAGGATAGAAAACATATATACTACATCTGAAACTAGAATTAAATTCTGTTTCAGAGTTCACACACAATTTTAGAGTTTCTCAATGTTTCATAGGAATGCAGCAAAGTGTTATTACATGTTTGTTTCTCAATGTCAGCTAAGATTTTAAGCCGTTTTTTGTAAATGCAGGCAACTCTTCCATTTGGCGCAGAAAGTCTTTTACTGGACACTGGAAGAAACAACAAGTAATTCAGAGCAAGAAACTATAAATAAGCCAAGATTGCTAGAGAACCATTGAAAAGTGCTTCTCAATATCAGAATACAGTAAAGACAGCAATTCATACAAAGCGGGTTAACTTTGAAAGAGCGAAATGAACACACTTAACAAGGATAGAAAACATCTATACTACATCTGAAACTAGATTTAAAGTGTGATTCAGAGTTAACACACGCTTTTAGAGTTTCTCAATGTTTCACAGGAATGCAGCAAAGTGTTAGTACATGTTTGTTTCTCAATGTCAGCTAAGATTGTAAGCAGTTTTTTGTAAATGCAGGCTACTCTTCCATTTGGTGCAGAAAGTCATTTACTGGACACTGGATGAAACAACTAGTAATTCAGAGCAAGTAACTACAAATAAGCCAAGATTGCTAGAGAACCATTGAAAAGTGCTTCTCAATATCAGAATACAGTAAAGAAAGCATTTCTTACAAAGCAGGTTACCTTTGAAAGAGGAAAATGAGCACACTTAACAAGGATAGAAAACATCTATACTACATCTGGAACTAGAATTAAAGTGTGATTCAGAGTTAACACACGATTTAAGAGTTTCTCAATGTTCCATAGGAATGCAGCAAAGTGTTAGTACATGTTTGTTTCTCAATGTCAGCTAAGATTGTAAGCAGTTTTTTGTAAATGCCGGCAACTCTTCCATTTGGTACAGAAAGTCATTTACTGGACACTGGAAGAAACAACTAGTAATTCAGAGCAAGTAACTACAAATAAGCCAAGATTGCTAGAGAACCAGTGAAAAGTGCTTCTCAATATCAGAATACAGTAAAGAAAGCATTTCTTACAAAGCAGGTTACCTTTGAAAGAGCCAAATGAGCACACTTAACAAGGATCGAAAATATCTATGGTATACTACATCTGAAACTAGAATTAATGTCTGATTCATAGTTAAAACTTGATTTTAAACTTTCTCAAAGTTTCATGTGAATGCAGCAAAGCCGTTAGTATATGTTTGTTTCTCAAGGTGAGCTAAGATTGTAAGCAGTTGCTTGTAAATGCAGGCAACTCTTCCATTTGTTGAAGAAAGTCATTTACTGGACACTGGAAGAAACAACTATTATTTCAGAGCAAGTAAAGATAAGTGAGCCAAAATTGGTATAGAAGCATTGAAAAGTGCTTCTCAATATCAGAATACAGTATAGACAGCATTTTGTACAAAGCGGATTAACTTTGAAAGAGCCAAATGAGCACACTTAACTAGGATAGAAAACATATATACTACATCTGAAACTAGAATTAAATTCTGTTTCAGAGTTCACACACAATTTTAGAGTTTCTCAATGTTTCATAGGAATGCAGCAAAGTGTTATTACATGTTTGTTTCTCAATGTCAGCTAAGATTTTAAGCCGTTTTTTGTAAATGCAGGCAACTCTTCCATTTGGCGCAGAAAGTCTTTTACTGGACACTGGAAGAAACAACAAGTAATTCAGAGCAAGAAACTATAAATAAGCCAAGATTGCTAGAGAACCATTGAAAAGTGCTTCTCAATATCAGAATACAGTAAAGACAGCAATTCATACAAAGCGGGTTAACTTTGAAAGAGCGAAATGAACACACTTAACAAGGATAGAAAACATCTATACTACATCTGAAACTAGATTTAAAGTGTGATTCAGAGTTAACACACGCTTTTAGAGTTTCTCAATGTTTCACAGGAATGCAGCAAAGTGTTAGTACATGTTTGTTTCTCAATGTCAGCTAAGATTGTAAGCAGTTTTTTGTAAATGCAGGCTACTCTTCCATTTGGTGCAGAAAGTCATTTACTGGACACTGGATGAAACAACTAGTAATTCAGAGCAAGTAACTACAAATAAGCCAAGATTGCTAGAGAACCATTGAAAAGTGCTTCTCAATATCAGAATACAGTAAAGAAAGCATTTCTTACAAAGCAGGTTACCTTTGAAAGAGGAAAATGAGCACACTTAACAAGGATAGAAAACATCTATACTACATCTGGAACTAGAATTAAAGTGTGATTCAGAGTTAACACACGATTTAAGAGTTTCTCAATGTTCCATAGGAATGCAGCAAAGTGTTAGTACATGTTTGTTTCTCAATGTCAGCTAAGATTGTAAGCAGTTTTTTGTAAATGCCGGCAACTCTTCCATTTGGTACAGAAAGTCATTTACTGGACACTGGAAGAAACAACTAGTAATTCAGAGCAAGTAACTACAAATAAGCCAAGATTGCTAGAGAACCAGTGAAAAGTGCTTCTCAATATCAGAATACAGTAAAGAAAGCATTTCTTACAAAGCAGGTTACCTTTGAAAGAGCCAAATGAGCACACTTAACAAGGATCGAAAATATCTATGGTATGCTACATCTGAAACTAGAATTAATGTCTGATTCATAGTTAAAACTTGATTTTAAACTTTCTCAAAGTTTCATGTGAATGCAGCAAAGCCGTTAGTATATGTTTGTTTCTCAAGGTGAGCTAAGATTGTAAGCAGTTGCTTGTAAATGCAGGCAACTCTTCCATTTGTTGAAGAAAGTCATTTACTGGACACTGGAAGAAACAACTATTATTTCAGAGCAAGTAAAGATAAGTGAGCCAAAATTGGTAGAGAAGCATTGAAAAGTGCTTCTCAATATCAGAATACAGTAAAGACAGCATTTTGTACAAAGCGGGTTAACTTTGAAAGAGCCAAATGAGCACACTTAACAAGGATAGAAAACTTATATACTACATCCTAAACTAGAATTAAATTCTGATTCAGAGTTCACACACAATTTTAGAGTTTCTCAATGTTTCATAGGAATGCAGCAAAGTATTATTACATGTTTGTTTCTCAATGTCAGCTAACATTTTAAGCCGTTTTTTGTAAATGCAGGCAACTCTTCCATTTGGCGCAGAAAGTCTTTTACTGGACACTGGAAGAAACAACTAGTAATTCAGAGCAAGAAACTATAAATAAGCCAAGATTGCTAGAGAACCATTGAACAGTGCTTCACAATATCAGAATACAGTAAAGACAGCATTTCATACAAGCGGGTTAACTTTGAAAGAGCCAAATGTACACACTTAACAAGGATAGAAAACATCTATACTACATCTGAAACTAGATTTAAAGTGTGATTCAGAGTTAACACACGATTTTAGAGTTTCTCAATGTTTCATAGGAATGCAGCAAAGTGTTAGTACATGTTTGTTTCTCAATGTCAGCTAAGATTGTAAGCAGGTTTTTGTTAACCCAGGCAACTCTTCCATTTGGTGAAGAAAGTCATTTACTGGACACTGGAAGAAACAACTTGTAATTCAGAGCAAGTAACTACAAATAAGCCAAGATTGCTAGAGTACCAATGAAAAGTGCTTCTCAATATCAGAATACGGTAACGAAAGCATTTCTTAGAAAGCGGGTTAAGTTTGAAAGAGCCAAATGAGCACACTTAACAAGGATAGATAACATCTATACTACATCTGAAACTAGAATTAAAGTGTTATTCAGAGTTAAGACACGATTTTAGAGTTTCGCAATATTCCATAGGAATGCAGCAAAGTATTAGTACATGTTTGTTTCTCAATGTGTGCTAAGATTGTAAGCAGTTGCTTGTAAATGCAGGCAACTCTTCCATTTGGTGCAGAAAGTCATTTACTGGACACTGGAAGAAACAACTAGTAATTCAGATCAAGTAAGTATAAGTGAGCCAAAATTGGTAGAGAAGCATTGAAATGTGCCTCTCAATATCAGAATACAGTAAAGAAAGCATTTCGTACAAAGCGGGTTATCTGTGAAAGAGCCAAATGAGCACACTTAACAAGTATAAAAAAGCATCTATTCTACATCTGAAACTAGAATGAAAGTGTGATTCAGAGTTAACACAGGATTTTAGAGTATCTCAACATTTCCTGAGAATGCAGCAAAGTGTTAGTACATGTTTGTTTCTCAATGTCAGCTAAGATTGTAAGCAATTTTTTTGTAAATGCAGGCAACTCTTCCATTTGGTGCAGAAAGTTATTTACTGGACACTCGAAGAAACAACTCTTAATTCAGAGAAAGTAAATACAAGTAAGCCAGAATTGCTAAAGAACCATTGAAAATTGCTTCTCAATGTCAGCATACAGTAAAGAAAGCATTTCCTACAAAGCGGGTTGTCTTTGAAATAGCCAAATGAGCACATTTAATAAGGGTAGAAAACATCTATACTACATCAAAAACGAGAATTAAAGTGAGATTCAGAGTTAAGACAAGATTTCAGAGTGTCCGAATGTCACATGAGAATGCAGCAATTTGTTAGTATATGTGAGTTTCTCAATCTCAGCTAAGATTGTAGGCAGTAGCTCTTAATGGTAGGCAACTCTTCCATTTAGTTCAGAAATTCATTTACTGGACACTGAAAGAAACAACTAGTAATTCAGAGCAAGTAACTATAAGTAAGCCTGAAATGCTAGAAAACCATAGAAAGGTGCTTTCTGTCATCATCATATTGTAAAGAAAGCATTTGTTACAAAATTGGTTATCTTTAAAATAGCCAAATGAGCACACTAAAAAGGATAGAACACATCTATACTACATCCCAAACTAGATTAAAGTGTAAAACTGAATTAAGACACGATTTTAGAATTTCTCAATGTCTTATGCGAATGCAGCAAGTTATTAGTACATATGAGTTTCTCAATGTCAGCTAAGATTGCAGGCAGTAGCTTGTAATGGCGGGCAGTTATTCCATTTATTGCAGTAATTCATTTACTGGACACTGGAAGAAACAACTAGTAATTCAGAACAAGTAACTATAAGTAAGCCAGATTTACTAGAGAACAATTGAACGGTGTTTCTCAATATTAGAATATAGTAAAGAAAGCATTTCTTACAAAGCGGGTAATCTTTGAAATAGCCAAATGAGCACACTTAACAAGGATAGAACACATCTGTCAAAGGGGCCCAGGAAGCTGGGGCTAGGCCAGGATCACAGTGGGTGCTGAGAGCCAGGCCTGTTGGAAGTGGCCATTCAGGCCACAGTCAAGCAGCCCGTCTCAGACTTTGGCCACCTCTGAGTGTGTGCATCCCATCCTGTACATGGCCCACCGCCCACCGACAGCAGGGCTGGCGGGTTTGAAGTCCGGGTCACCTGCCTTGGTCTCCAGAAAATGGTATCCCACACCATCCCTCGGGTGTCCTTATGGCTCTTACAGGCTTTTGCTTTGGTAAAAGTCCAAAGCCTTGAGGGCTCTGCAGGTCAGCCTGCTTAGAGGAAAGCATACAGGCCTTAGAGCCTTGCTCCCTTGAGGTCACTCGCTCAGTCACAGGACAGGACGGAATGTAGAACTCTGGTCACCAGGCAACCTTGCATCTGGGAGACAGGCCCCTCTCCCCTCACTTGGCTGGCTGCAGGCCTGGGTGGGGAAAGAGCTGGTCTGCAGGAGGTCTGCAGGTGGTCTCAGGGGGTGGGGTGTCTTTGTAAGAGCTTCCCACAACAGCTGTCTCGCTCACCGCATTCAGTGGCCCTGGTCTCCAGTCCGATGCCTGCTGTCACTGGGCAGTGTACAGCCTCAGGTAAGGCATGGCAGCCTAGTGCCCGCCCATCCCAGAGAGGCCAGGGCTGGGAGCACTGGAGGTCATCCTAGGCGTCCTTGCCACTGTGTACATGAGTGTGGATGTTCTTGTGTGCGTGTGCCTGAGGCAGTGTGTGATGGGGTGCAAGAAAGTGCATGAGGGCTGGTTTGCTGAGTCTTTCTGGTACCTATGTGAGGTCTGGTGGGGGGGGGGCGTCACAAGAAGAAGTGAGTGCTGGGGACATCCTAGGCATTACGGGGTCATGTTACTCCTTCATGGCTGCAAGTCAATCCAGACAACCCTGTGTGCCACCAGGTGAGGGGAAATGACTTTATGTAAGGGGATTTCCCTACTGTGGGGAGACCCAGGCAGTTTTGGCTAAGGGCCCGGACTCCAGACTGTGCCTCTCAGAGCTCTCCCCTGGAGATCATGACGAGGTCGTGGAGACTCAGCTGGACCAGTAAAACTCCTTCCAAACCCTGTCCGGGTGCTAGAGGTAGGACCCCGGGCAGGGCAATTAAAGTGGCCCCAGAGTTGAAGGTGGGTACGGAGGCCGCTGTGTGCCCACGGGATGATGCCCAAGGAGAGCCAGATCTAACATTCCCATAGAGTGTTCACCTATTCCACATCCATCCATCCATCCATCCATCCATCCATCCATCCATGCATCCATCCATCCATCCATCCATCCATCCATCCATCCATGTATCCATCATGTATCTGAATCCTATGGCAGGGTATTTCCCCATTGATTCTTAGGGCAAGTGGAAGAGACCCAGAGAGGCAGAGAGAAACATGGATGTGAGGGAGACACTTGGATTGGTTGCCTCCCGCAAGAGCCCTGAGGGGGCAGGGTGGGATCCAGCCTACTAGGGAGGTTAAGTGCCCTTGACCCCAATGGAACCTGTAGCCCTTACATCTACAGGCCTGCGCTCTGTCCACTGAGCCAAACCCGCTGCAGCCTGTTCCCCCTGTCAGTGTGTCAGACTCCTCCCTGTTGTGTCCCCCTCCCCCCCCCAGAACTCCTCTCTCCCCAAGCCCTGAGTGCCTGGTGTTTCCAGTGGTAAGGGAGAATGGAGCATAGGCAACCCTGCAATGGCGGTGGGGCACTGCCTCAGCGGGAAAGGCACAAGCTAGCAAGCCAGCTAGTGAGCTAGAGCCCTGTTCCCATCTTTGGAGGGCAGGATGGGGCAAGGGGGTGCGGGGAGCGCACTCCGGGGGTCCAGGCTGAGTTCTGACCAGAGGTTCCCCCGCCCAGGCCCCACTCAGGCTGCCAAAAAGGAGGCTGGGGCCAGCAGCAAAAAGCCCTTCTCCTCCTCCCCCAAGCCAAAGCAAAACCCTATGGCACCAGGTATTCCCAGGCTGTGTCGCATCCAAGTACTAACCAGGCCCGACCCTGCTTAGCTTCAGAGATCAGACCAGATCTGGCCTGTTCAGGGTGGTATGGCCTTATACCAGGGAGTTGGCCTCCAGCCACTGGCTGTCAGGACTGTGGGCCTGCCAAGCCCCTTGGCCACCACCAGGCAGGCCCCCCCAGGGGGTCAGCACCCGCAGAGATTTCCGCCCTCAGTCCCTTGCCCCCTGCCCCGCAAGCTCTCTCCCAGGCAGGCAGGCAGGCAGGGACCATGCGTCTCACCCCTGAGCCCTCAGCTGTCTCACTCTATCCCTTCCACCTGCAGCAAGCCAGCCCCCCTCCTCTGGTGGGGGTGCGATGTGCTGCTAAGCACGAAGTGTACGCCATCCTCAACAGAAGTCTCCTAGGGACTCCTCCTCTTCACTCCCCAGCTCAGCCACCTCTCCTGGGGAGTACAGTCAATGGGGAAAGGCTTAGTGGGGGGCCAAAAGTAAGTGCAGGTGCCAAGGCAGCGGCCAGGGACATGCGCAAGTGTACCTACAGGTGGACACTTCGCAAACTAGATTAAAGTGGGAAACTAAATGAGTTAATACACGATTGTAGAGTTTCTCAATGTCTCATGAGAATGCAGCAAGTTGTTAGTATATGTGAGTTTCTCAATGTCAGCAAAGATTGTAAGCAGTTGCTTTTAATTGTGGAAAACTTCCATTTGGTGCAGAAAGTCATTTACCGGACACTGGAAGAAACAACTAGTAATGCAGAGCAAGTAACTATAAGTAAGCCACAATTGCTAGAGAACCATTGAAAAGTGCTTCTCAATATCAAAATACAGAAAAGAAAGCATTTCGTACAAAGCGGGTTAACTTTGAAAGAGCCAAATGAGCACACTTAACAAGGATAGAAAACATCTATACTACATCTGAAACTAGAATTAAAGTGTGATTCAGACCTAACAAACGATTTTAGAGTTTCTCAATGTTTCACAGGAATGCAGCAAAGTGTTAGTACAATGTCAGGTAAGATTGTAAGCAGTTGCTGGTAAATGCAGGGAACTCTTCCATTTGGTGCAGAAAGTCATTTACTGGACAATGGAAGAAACAACTAGTAATTCAGAGCAACTAACTATAAATAAGCCAAGATTTCTAAAGAACCATTGAAAAGTGCTCCTCAAATCAGAATACAATAAGAAAGCATTTTGTAAAAACCGGCTTATCATTCAAAGAGCCAAAGAAGCACACTTAAAAAGGACAGAAAACATCTATATTACATCTGAAACTAGAATTAAAGTATGATTAAGAATTAACAGACGATTTTAGAGTTTCTCAATGTTTCATAGGAATGCAGCAAAGTGTTAGTACATGTTTGTTTCTCAATGTCATGTAAGATTTTAAGCAGTTTTTTGTAAATGCAGGCAACTCTTCCATTTGGTGCAGAAAGTCATTTACTGGACACTGGAAGAAACAACTAGTACTTCAGAGCAAGTAAGGATAAGTGAGCCAAAATTGGTAGAGAAGCATTGAAAAGTGCTTCTCAATATCATTATACAGTAAAGAAAGCATTTCGTACAAAGCGGGTTAACTTTGAGAGAGCCAAATGAGCACACTTAAGAAGGATAGAAAACATCTATAATACATCTGAAACTAGAATTAAAGTGTGATTCAGAGTTAACAAACTATTTTAGAGTTTGTCAACATTTCATGAGAATGCAGAAAAGTGTTAGTATATGTTTGTTTCTCAATGTCAGCTAAGATTGTAAGCAGTTGCTTGTAAATGCAGGGAACTCTTCCATTTGGTGCAGAAAGTAATGTACTGGACACTGGAAGAAACAACTTGTAATTCAGAGAAAGTAACTTAAATAAACCAAGATTGCTAGATAAAGATTGAAACCTGCTTCTCAAATCAGAATACAATAAGAAAGCATTTGGTAAAATGCGGGTTATCTTTCAAAGAGCCAAATGAGCACACTTAACAATGATAGAAAACATCTATATTGCATCTGAAACTAGAATTAAAGTGTGTTTCAGAGTTAACACATGATTTTAGAGTTTCTCAACATTTCATGAGAATGCAGCAAAGTGTTATTATATGTTTGTTTCTCAATATCAGCTAAGATTGTGAGCAGTTTTTTGTAAATGCAGGGAACTCTTCCATTTGGTGTAGAAAGTCATTTACTGGACACTGGAAGAAACAACTAGTAACTCAGAGCAAGTAACTATAAATAAGCCAAGATTGCTAGAGAACCATTGAAAAAAGGTTCTCAATATCAGAATACAATAAACAAAGCATTTCGTACAAAGCGAGTTATCTGTGAAAGAGCCAAATAGGTACACTTAACAAGGATAGAAAACATCTATACTACATCTGAAACTAGAATTAAAGTGTGATTCAGAGTTAACACACGATTTTAGAGTTTCTCAATGTTTCATAGGAATGCAGCAAGTTGTTAGTACATGTGAGTTTCTCAATGTCAGGTAAGATTCTAAACAGTTGCTTGTAAATGCAGGGAACTCTTCCATTTAGTGCAGAAAGTCATTTCCTGGACACTGGAAGAAACAACTAGTAATTCAGAGCAAGTAAATCTAAGTAAGCCATCATTGCTATAGAACCATTGAAAAGTACTTTCAAATCAGAATTCAGTAAAGTAAGCATTTCGTACAATGCGGGTTAACTTTGAAAACCCCAAATGAGCACATTTAACAAGGATAGAAAACATCTATACTATATCTGAATCTAGAAATAAAGTGTTATTCAGAGTAAACAAGGAATTTGGAGTTTCTCAACATTTCATGAGAATGCACCAAAGTGTTATTCCATGTTTGTTTCTCAATGTCAGATAAGATTGTAAGCAGTTTTTTGTAAATGCAGGCAACATTTCCATTTGGAGCAGAAAGTCATTTACTGGACACTGGAAGAAACAACTAGTAATTCAGAGCAAGTAAGTATAAGTGAGCCAAAATTGGTAGACAAGCATTGAAAAGTGCTTCTCAATATCAGAATACAGTAAAGAAAGCATTTCCTACAAAACCGGTTAACTTTGAAAGAGCCAAATGAGCACACTTAACAAGGATAGAAAACATCTATACTACATCTATAACTAGATTTAAAGTGTGATTCAGAGTTAACACACGATTTTAGAGTTTCTCAATGTTTCTTAGGAATGCAGCAAAGTGTTAGTACTTGTTTGTTTCTCAATGTCAGATAAGATTGTAAGCAGTTGCTTGTAAATGCAGGCAACTCTTCCATTTGGTGCAGAAAGTCATTTACTGGACACTGGAAGAAACAACTATTAATTCAGAGCAAGTAAGTATAAATTAGCCAAAATTGGGAAAGAACCATTGAAAAGTGCTTCTCAATATCAGAATAGAGTCAAAAAGCATTTCATACAAAGCGGGATATCTTTCAAAGAGCCAAATGAGCACACCTAACAAGCATAGAAAACATCTATACTACATCTGAAACTAGAATTAAAGTGTGATTCAGAGTCAACACACGATTTTAGAGTTTCTCAATGTTTCATAGGAATGCAGCAAAGTGTTAGTATATGTTTGTTTCTCAATGTGAGCTAAGATCGTACGCAGTTGCTTGTAAATTCAGGCAACTCTTCAATTTGGTGCAGAAAGTCATTTACTGGACACTGGAAGAAACAATTAGTATTTCAGAGCAAGTAAGGATAAGTGAGCCAAAATTGGTAGAGAAGCATTGAAAAGTGCTTCTCAATATGAGAATACAGTAAAGAATGCATTTCGTACAAAGCGGGTTATATTTAAAGATTCAAATGAGCACACTTAATAAGGATAGAAAACATCTATACTAAATCTGAAACTAGAATTAAAGTGTAATTCAGAGTTGACACACGGTTTTAGAGTTTCTCAATGTTTCATAGGAATTAGCAAATGCCAGGGAAGCCTGGCAGGTTGAACAGGGCTGAGGTAGGGAGGTGGGAATTGATAAAAGAAAGAGAGACAGGAAAGCGCGATCCGGAGGACTACAGGTAGCCATTGACCGACTGTAGTAAATTTATTAACTGCACAATGCTTTTAATGTACAATACACTAATCAGGAAGTCTGTTAAGGGGAGTGTATTTTTGTTCCTCTTAATCTCTAAAGGAGAGATAGAGCCGAAGGACAACTCCTTAGTACAGTAAATCTCAGTAGATAAATACAGACTTGTTGTCAAGCCATGAAAGGTTGCTCTCATTCTACTGATAGTAGCCATGCAAACAAGTTTGGGGAAACTGTGTGGGTGGGGGCAGCCCTGCTAGCCCCCTCAGATGCAAGGACCTTGTCAGCTTACATCCTGGCACCAACTGATCCCCCTTTTTTGTTTTTTAGGCTACTAATAGTAAAATTTAAACAATATAAATCTCTAATATTAAAATAATTGTAAACAATGCCAATGCAAAATCAAACTCCATATATGTTTTCATTTTCAAATTTTGAATGTCAAGAGCAAAATTTTGGCTATTAAATAATAACAAAACAATAAGAAAAAAATCAAAACTATGGACATGTTAACATTTTTAGCTACAAAATGAAAGGAAGTCTCTTATGTTGCTGATGTATATTTACTCAGAGTTCTTGGACTTGGCTGTTCAAGACTTTGCAGAACACTGGCAGCTAACAGATGCTAGTATGAGTAGGAACATGGTTGAAGAAGTAGCTTCAACTTCTTGATTTTTGAAATCTGCTGCACTTCAGTCATTGATTTCTTCAGATGATTCTATGTTGGTACCTCAGTCTTTTATGTAGCTTTCAGTTTTCTTCTTCCTCTGCTTTGCTGTTATTAGGATAGTACTTAGTCCTTTTGAGTGAAGGGACACAGGAGCTCGTCTGAGTCCATTGTGGTGACACACATAATGCTGCAGCACCCAAATTGGCTGCATTGCTCCTTCTGGAAAGATATAAAACACAACCTCTTCCCCACATTATTACTGGATCTGATAAAACTCTTTTCTGATTTATGCTTCCTTCCACCTAGCTGACTCTGTGGAGGCAATTGTACAGGAGGCCTGATGCCTTTCACCTGCTATACAATCCTCTGCATTATAATTAAAAAAATTTTTTTTAAGTATAAAAAGTTTGACTGAGCTTCTCTTGAAGTGACACATAACATCTGTCTCCCCCTTTTTTGTTTTTTAAAATGATTTTTAGAATATGATTGGCTCTTTCTATAATTGAGTGATATTCATTTTGCTAGATTTGATTAAGTCTGTCCTCAGGGATTTACTTCTAAATTTGGCATAGGAAGGTGGATAATATAGTGAGGACATTGCTTCTAATAAAACACGGAAATTGTTGTTCTCAAATAATATTTTAAAGACTGAAAATTAAATGAAAAGTTCCTCTGAATTAGTGTGCCTTATAGTAGCTGTTTCAATAATTTTTGCTATACTTACCATATAAGTACTATTACTATAGGTTGATGGGCTCCGTAGTAAAATCTGTTAAGGAATAAATAAGTGTTTGTATTTCTACTGAAATATAAGGGGTTTGAAGGACCTTTGCTCTTCTGTAGTAGATCCAGCCTTTCCAGAACTGGATCTATCTGTAAAAATGGTTGATGCCTGAGATGTAATATTTCTTTTAATGTGGCAGTTAATACTATTCCCTTTGTTAGAAATAAAGCAAGCCCCTAAGCCAGGGTTCCCAGTAGAATATAAAGTATTAAGTATTTTGACTTTATGTAGAAGGGTGTGTACATATGATCTGGAAGTACGCACACCAACCTTCCTTGCCCTAGGTCTTGGGCAACCTGTAGTAATGTATAACCGCTGACCGCTAGCATGGCAAGGTATCTTCACTATCTTTATTTCTGGACTATTTATCCATTGTTCTTGTGGGCCACTGCCTATTCTGTGGCTGGAACAGTTCTATCATGTCCTCTCCGGGATCTGTTGTTGCAGGAATCCATATGGGCTTTTCTGGAAATATAGAAACATATTCTCGACCAGAGGTTAATAAAGAAATCTTTTCTATAAATTAGATTTAGGATCCTTTTGATTTTGTCTAAATTATTTTCTTTGGCTTATTTTGACACTATAAGATTTTATTGGCTTGATGTAATTTAATTACAGGATACTTCTTTTAAGATATTATTCTATTAATCTCCTTTTTTATCATTATGAAACTTTTGTAAAATTTTTAATGCAGTCTTGATAATCTTTTATTTTTAATTTTTGTACAGAAATATGACTGCTTTGGATTCATTGTATGTAAAGTAATTTTACTATGAGATGAACTATCAATAAAGTTTTGTGAAGACTTTAGGAACAATTTTTTGTCTAGTATAATTAAGTTTTTATGAATACTTATTTATTTCAATTAGTTAATTTAACTTAATCTGAAATAAAGCTTAATTTATTTATTAACTTTACTTGTCCTAGATTATGGATATTAAGTTTCTGCTATTAATATTTAATTTTATATAAAACTTATCAAAAGGAAAAACATAAATTATTTACCTTAGTTTAAAAGGCTAAACATCTAGACTTTTAATTATAATTTCTATAATATTTGAAGGAAGCCTCTTTAATTCCTTCTAGAATAATTTTTATGTTACAGAGAGTTTTATTTAAGAATCTTTCTCTTTCTTTTTTATAACAGGTAATATATAGGACTGTAGTTTGAAGGTCAAGACTACAGGCGATTAGCTAGTTATATTACAAGTATTTTTATAATATGGCTGATTATTAATTTATTTTTAAATTTATTATTTTAATAATAATCTTAGTTTAAACTGTAAATATTAGTGAAAGAGAATTCAAGATTTTAAAATTTCTCTTTTTATTAAAATTTATTTATATGTCAAAGTATCTTCTTTAAGCTTATTTGCATATACAGGGGGATGATGGAAAGTCTTAGCTAACTTTCATAGAAGATTTATTTAAATTGCTTATAAAGATATTGGCTTATTCAAAGGTTGGCCTTTGTTATTTTAAGATGGTGGCCACAAACCATGTGACCAGAGTAGTAGCTGCTCAATCTGTTCTTTTAAAAGATAGTCAAATTTATATTGTAGATAAAATTTTTATTAGCTGTATTTGGTCTTTATTAGAACTGTTTATAAAAATATTGGCTTTCTATTTAGTTGAAAACCTTGATTATAATTTAATAAGTTAATTTATTTAAGTAATTAAAGTAGGAATCTTTACTTAAAGCAAATTTACATTTGATTTCACAAGCTGTAAATGTTGACACACCTCTAGCTTAATGTAGGTGGCTATATAAAGTTAGGCTTCTAAACTTTTTTTAGATTTTACTTGGATTTAATTGTTTAAACATTAGTTTTTTATGTAACTTAATTTATATGAGACTATTATTATATTTTAAAAGGCTAATTTATAAAGTAACTTAAGTAGGTATCTTTAATTAAAGTGAATTTATTCAGTAAAATTTATAGATCTGATATTTTATTGGTCTGATCTAAAAGCATGGCTTTTGTCTTTTTCAAAATTCTACTGCTGTTGAAAAATTTGGCTATCTTTAAAAAATATATTGTTTTTGTCCTTTTTATAGGCAAAAATCTTTATAATATTTAATATATATGTCTATATAAAATATATTAATTTTTATTTGATAAAGCTTTCCATGTAATTTCAAGTATCACTCAGTTTAATTAAAAAATATTTATTTTAAGAGAGAATAGACTTTTGAAAAACATTTTGGGGCCCACAAAATGTCAAAGTCACTCTCGGTCTTGAAATAACTTGGAGAGATTATATATGTATATGCCTCAAAGATTGTATAATTAAATTATCTTAAAGGATATCAATTACATTTAAACTGAGACACAGAATTAATCTTCTTTAAAATCAGACCAGTAATTAATATATTTTAAATTCCTAATTATTAGAGAAAACACAATATTATTTTTTCAAAATATTTTATTTTCTCAAAAAATATATAGTTTAGGAATATAATTATAGTATTTATATAATTTCTTCTCATTCAATATATACTTAAAACTTTTAAAGCTGGCAAGTTAAATATATTTAATATTTCCTAGAGTAATAACACTTTATATTTTTAAGAAAAATACAAGACATAACTAATTAATAGAGTCAATTCTGTCCTCTAGGTTTTTTATGAGGTAAATTTAAACTTTAATTTTTATTTGCTAGTAGCTTGGAAAACTACGTTTGGTTTATTTTAATGTAAATTACCACATTCTTTAAGATGGCTACTGGCAGGACACCGACCTGTCTGCTGGGGGAAGGGCGTCTACCCTTTCCTCCATCGACAAAGGATGTAGCCAGTTACCTGGACTACTTAGATCTTTATAATCAATACATTATTTATTTATCTATATTTTAATAGTTTCTTTGAGATTCTAGAGTCTATTATAATTATTTTAAAGTATTTACTTTGGATAAATTCTATGATGGAGACAAATTTACTTATTTTCTTGAAGGCCTTAAGAGTTAACCTTTTAATAAAGTTCACTAGCATTTTAAAACCTACTCTTTATTACGGAAATGCAAACCCTGTTGCTGGAATTAGCTTGAATTTCTTTCAAGACTTTTTCACCATTTTTCTCAGGAAAAAGAACCAGTTCTGGGTTTTTCATTTCTGTAGCCCTTGTAAAGAGTTAAATCCAGTTCAAGACCTATCTAATATCCGAAATCGGACGTGTGCACATTTTGTCTTACACCAGCTTTCTCTTTACACGTGTACAGATATCCCAGACGCATTTCTAAATATTTAAAACTTTTTCATGGTGAGAAAGAAAACTTTTAATTTAATATACTAGGAGAGCAGGCTTCTATATAGGATTGCCACGTGTCTCTCCCTTCCCCTAAATCCTGCTTACTTCAGGGGAAGTTTCAGCATCAGCTCTGGCTGAATTTGTTTTCATTCTTAAAAGATAGACAGCTCACATTTTTTCTTTCTTTTGGGCTTTCTGAAGTAATAACTCACACCCAATTTGGCCAAGATTTGCATTTCCCTGTAAGTTCTCTTATAATTTTTAAACAAGGCATTAAGTAATCTTATTGCAAGTAATCTTATTGTGGGAGAGCAGATAGTCCTGCCCTCTCCTGCTGCCTTTGAATTTCTCTGAACCAGAGGCAGTTTCAGCAGTGGAGTTCAACTTATTAAATTCCATACACAAACTAAGATTCTAATTTGAACAAGAATAACATTATTTTGTGATCACACAGATTTTAACATTTGCCTCTAAGGGGCACTTTCACTTTGTCCCATGCTTTACTCCGGACTATCAATAAATTGCTCCTCCCTTACCTTAACGAGTGCACTCTTCATCCTGAGGAGTTCCTCACCATCTGCTTCCCAAGTCCTCAGGTCCCTGGATTTGGGCGCCAATTGCCAGGCAAGCCTGGCAGGTTGAACAGGGCTGAGGTAAGGAGGTGGGAATTGATAAAAGAAAGAGAGACAGGAAAGCGGGATCCGGAGGAATACAGGTAGCCATTGACGGACTGTAGTAAATTTATTAACTGCACAATGCTTTTTATGCACAAAACACTAATCAGGAGGTCTGTTAAGAGGAGTGTATTCTTTGTTCCTCTTAATCTCTAAAGGAGAGATAGAGCCAAAGGACAACTTCTTAGTACAGTAAATCTCAGTAGATAAATACAGACTTGTTGTCAAGCCATGAAAGGTTGCTCTCATTCTACTGATAGTAGCCATGCAAACAAGTTTGGGGAAACTGTGTGGGTGGGGGCAGCCCTGCTAGACCCCTCAGATGCAAGGACCTTGTCAGCTTACATCCTGGCACCAACAAGCAAAGTGTTAGTACATGTTTGTTCTCAATGTCAGATAAGATTGTAAGCAGTTGCTTGTAAATGCACGGAACTCTTCCATTTGGAGCAGAAAGTCATTTACTGGACACTGGAAGAAACAACTAGTAATTCAGAGCAAGTAAGTATAAGGAAGCCAAAATTGGTAAAGAACCATTGAAAAGTCCTTCTCAATATCAAAATACAGTAAAGAAAGCATTTCGTACACACTGGGTTAACTTTGAAAGAGCCAAATGAGCACACTTAACAAGGATAGAAAACATCTACGGTATACTACATCTGAAACTAGAATTAACTTGTAATTCAGATAACACTCGATTTTAGAGTTCCTCAAAGTTTCATGAGAATGCAGCAAGTTGTTAGTACATGTGAGTTTCTCAATGTCAGCTAAGATTGTAAGCTGTTGCTTGTAATTGCGGGAACTCTTCAGTTTAGTGCAGAAACTCATTTACTGCACACTGGAAGAAACAACTAGTAATTCAGAGCAAGTAACTATAAGTAATCCAGAATTGCTAGAGAACCATTGAAAAGTGCTTCTCAAATCAGAATACAGTAAGAAAGCATTTCATACAAAGCGGGTTATCTTTGAAAGTGCCAAATGAGTACAACCACTGTGGAGAACAGTATGGAGTTTCCTCAAAAAACTGAAAATGGAACTCCCATTTGACCCAGTAATCCCACTACTAGGAATATATCCCAAGAAAATAGGAGAAACAATCAGAAAGGACATATGCACCCCTTTTTTCATAGCAGCACAATTTACAATAGCTAGGATTTGGAAACAACCTAGGTGCCCATCAGCAGATGATTGGATCAGAAAACTATGGTACATCTACACAATGGAATACTATGCTGCCATAAAAAAGAAGGAATTCTCATCATTTGCAGCAACCTGGATGGAACTGGAGAATATCATGCTGAGTGAAATAAGCCAGTCAATGAAAGAGAAACACCATATGACTTCACTCATTTATGAATAATAAAGAACATTATAAACTGATGAACCAAAAGTTAAATATAGCGACAGTAAAGCAACAAGCAGACTGTCTAATTACAACGGGGAGGGGAGGGAAATATGAGGGAAATAAGAGATCAACTGAAGGACTTGTACACATGCATATAAGTATAACCAATGGACACAAAACTCTGGGGAGGGAGGGAATGTTTTTTTTTTTGGGGGGGGCAATGGTAATATATGTACACAAATAATATTTTAATAAAAAAATTAATTTAACAAAAATGAAAGTGCCAAATGAGCACACTTAACAAGGATAGAAAACATCTATACTACATCTGAAACTAGAATTAAAGTGTCATTCAGAGTTAACACTCGATTTTAGAGTTTATCAATGTTTCATGAGAATGCAGCAAGTTGTTAGTACATGTGAGTTTCCGAATGTCAGCTACAATTGTGAGCAGTTGCTTGTAAATGCGGGGAACTCTTTCATTTAGTGCAGATCGTCATTCACTTGACACTGGAAGAAACAACTAGTAATTCAAAGCAAGTAAGTATTAGTAAGCCAAAATTGATAGAGAAGCATTGAAAAGTGCTTCTCAATATGAGATTACAGTAAAGAAAGCATTTCTTACAAAGCGGGTTAACTTTGAAAGAGCCAAATGAGTACACTTAACAAGGTTAGATAACATCTATACTACATCTGAAACTAGAATTAGCGTGTGATTCAGAGTTAACACACGATTTTAGAGTTTCTCAATGTTTCATAGGAATGCAGCAAAGTGTTAGTACATTTTTGTTTCTCAATGTCTGCTAAGATTGTAAGCAGTTTTTTGTAAATGCAGACAATCTTCCATTTGGTGCAGAAAGTCATTTACTGGACACTGGAAGAAACAACTAGTAATTCAGAGCAAGTAAGTATAAGTGAGCCAAAATTGGTAGAGAGTCATTGAAAAGTGCTTCTCAATATCAGAACACAGTAAAGAAAGCATTTCGTACAAAGCGGGTTATCTGTGAAAGAGCCAAATGAGCACAGTTAACGAGGTTCGATAACATCTATACTACATCTGAAACTAGAATTAAAGTGTGATTCAGAGTTTACACACTATTTTAGAGTTTCTCACCTTTTCATAGGAATGCAGCAAAGTGTTGGTACATGTAAGTTTCTCAATGTCAGCTAAGATTGTAGGCAGTTTTTTGTAAATGCAGGCAACTCTTCCATTTGGTGCAGAAAGTCATCTTCTGGACACTGGAAGAAACAACTTGTAATTCAGAGCAAGTAACTACAAATATGTCAACATTGCTAGAGAACCATTGAAAAGTGCTTCTCAATATCAGAATTCAGTAAAGAAAGCATTTCGGACAAAGCGGGTTATCTGTGAAACAGCCAAATGAGCACAGTTAACAAGGTTAGATAACATCTATACTACATCTGAAACTAGAATTAAAGTGTGATTCAGAGTTAACACAAGATTTTAGAGTTTCTCAATGTTTCATGGGAATGCAGCAAAGTGTTAGTACATGTTTGTTTCTCAATGTGACCTAAGATTGTAAGCAGTTTTTTGTAAATGCAGGCAACTCTTCCATTTGGTGCAGAAAGTCATTTACTGGACACTGGAAGAAACAACTAGTAATTCAGAGCAGGTAAGTATAAGTGAGCCAAAATTAGTAGAGACACTTTGAAAAGTGCTTCTCAATATCAGAATACAGTAAAGAAAGCATTTCGTACAAATCGGTTAACTTTGAAAGAGCCAAATGAGCACACTTAACAAGGATAAAAAGCATCTATACTGCATCTGAAACAAGAAATAAAGTGTGATTCAGAGTTAACACACGATTTTAGAGTTTCTCCATGTTTCATAAAATGCAGCAAAGCGTTAGTACATGTTTGTTTCTCAATGTCAGCTAAGATTGTAAGCAGTTGCTTGTAAAAGCAGGCAACTCTTCCATTTGGTGCAGAAAGTCATTTACTGGACACTGGAAGAAACACCTAGTATTTCAGAGCAAGTAAGGATAAGTGATCCAAAATTCGTTGAGAAGCATTGAAAATTTCTTCTCCTTATGAGAATACAGTAAAGAAAGCATTTCGTACAAAGCAGGTTAACTTTGAAAGAGCCAAATGAGCATACTTAAGAAGGTTAGAAATCATCTATACTACATCTGAAAGTAGAATTAATGTCTGATTCAGAGTTAAAACTGGATTTTAGAGTTTCTCAAAGTTTCATGAGAATACAGCAAAACGTTAGTATATGTTTGTTTCTCAATGTAAGCTAAGATTGTAAGCAGTTGCTTGTAAATGCAGGCAACTCTTCCATTTGGTGCAGAAAGTCATTTGCTGGACACTGGAAGAAGCAACTAGTATTTCAGAGCAAGTAAGGATAAGTGATCCAAAATTGGTAGAGAAGCATTGAAAAGTGCTTCTCAATATGAGAATACAGTAAAGAAAGCATTTCGCACAAAGCGGGTTATCTGTGAAAGAGCCAAATGAGCACAGTTAACAAGGTTAGATAACATCTATACTACATCTGAAACTAGAATTAAAGTGTGATTCACAGTTAACACAAGATTTTACAGTTTCTCAATGTTTCATAGGAATGCAGCAAAGTGTTAGTTCATGTTTGTTTCTCAATGTCAGCTAAGATGGTAAGCAGTTTTTTGTAAATGCAGTCAACTCTTCCATTTGGCGCAGAAAGTCATTTACTGGACACTGGAAGAAACAACTAGTAATTCAGAGCAAGTAAGTATAAGTAAGCCAAAATTGGTAGAGAATCATTGAAAAGTGCTTCTCTATATCAGAATACAGTAAAGAAAGCATTTCCTACAAAGCGGGTTATCTTTGAAAGTGGCAAATGAGCATACTTAACAAGGATAAACAACATCTATACTACATCAGAAACTAGAATTAAAGTGTGATTCAGAGTTCACACATGATTTTAGAGTTTCTCAACGTTTCTTAGGAATGCAGCAAATGTGAGTAAATGTTTGTTTCTCAATGTCAGCTAAGATGGTAAGCAGTTTTTTGTAAATGCAGGCAACTCTTCCATTTGGTTCAGAAAGTCATTTACTGGACACTGGAAGAAAAAACTTGTAATTCAGAGCAAGTAACTAGTAAATAAGCCAAGATTGCTAGAGAACCATTGAAAAGTGCTTCTCAATATCAGAATACAGTAAAGAAAGCATTTCGTATAAAGCGCGTTAACTTTGAAAGAGCCAAATGAGTACACTTAACAAGGATAGAAAACATCTATACTACATCTGAAAATAGAATTAAAGTGTGATTCAGAGTTAACACACAATTTTAGAGTTTCTCAATGTTTCATAGGAATGCAGCAAAGTGTTTGTACAGGTTTGTTTATCAATGTCAGGTAAGATTGTAAGCAGATTTTTGTAAATGCAGGCAACTCTTCCATTTGGTGCAGAAAGTCATTTACTGGACACTGGAAGAAACAACTCGTATTTCAGAGCAAGTTAGGATAAGTAAGCCAAAATTGCTAGAGAAGCATTGAAAAGTGCTTCTCAATATGAGATTACAGTAAAGAAAGCATTTCTTACAAAGCGGGTTAACTTTGAAAGAGCCAAATGAGTACACTTAACAAGGTTAGATAACATCTATACTACATCTGAAACTAGAATTAGCGTGTGATTCAGAGTTAACACACGATTTTAGAGTTTCTCAATGTTTCATAGGAATGCAGCAAAGTGTTAGTACATTTTTGTTTCTCAATGTCTGCTAAGATTGTAAGCAGTTTTTTGTAAATGCAGACAATCTTCCATTTGGTGCAGAAAGTCATTTACTGGACACTGGAAGAAACAACTAGTAATTCAGAGCAAGTAAGTATAAGTGAGCCAAAATTGGTAGAGAGTCATTGAAAAGTGCTTCTCAATATCAGAACACAGTAAAGAAAGCATTTCGTACAAAGCGGGTTATCTGTGAAAGAGCCAAATGAGCACAGTTAACGAGGTTCGATAACATCTATACTACATCTGAAACTAGAATTAAAGTGTGATTCAGAGTTTACACACTATTTTAGAGTTTCTCACCTTTTCATAGGAATGCAGCAAAGTGTTGGTACATGTAAGTTTCTCAATGTCAGCTAAGATTGTAGGCAGTTTTTTGTAAATGCAGGCAACTCTTCCATTTGGTGCAGAAAGTCATCTTCTGGACACTGGAAGAAACAACTTGTAATTCAGAGCAAGTAACTACAAATATGTCAACATTGCTAGAGAACCATTGAAAAGTGCTTCTCAATATCAGAATTCAGTAAAGAAAGCATTTCGGACAAAGCGGGTTATCTGTGAAACAGCCAAATGAGCACAGTTAACAAGGTTAGATAACATCTATACTACATCTGAAACTAGAATTAAAGTGTGATTCAGAGTTAACACAAGATTTTAGAGTTTCTCAATGTTTCATGGGAATGCAGCAAAGTGTTAGTACATGTTTGTTTCTCAATGTGACCTAAGATTGTAAGCAGTTTTTTGTAAATGCAGGCAACTCTTCCATTTGGTGCAGAAAGTCATTTACTGGACACTGGAAGAAACAACTAGTAATTCAGAGCAGGTAAGTATAAGTGAGCCAAAATTAGTAGAGACACTTTGAAAAGTGCTTCTCAATATCAGAATACAGTAAAGAAAGCATTTCGTACAAATCGGTTAACTTTGAAAGAGCCAAATGAGCACACTTAACAAGGATAAAAAGCATCTATACTGCATCTGAAACAAGAAATAAAGTGTGATTCAGAGTTAACACACGATTTTAGAGTTTCTCCATGTTTCATAAAATGCAGCAAAGCGTTAGTACATGTTTGTTTCTCAATGTCAGCTAAGATTGTAAGCAGTTGCTTGTAAAAGCAGGCAACTCTTCCATTTGGTGCAGAAAGTCATTTACTGGACACTGGAAGAAACACCTAGTATTTCAGAGCAAGTAAGGATAAGTGATCCAAAATTCGTTGAGAAGCATTGAAAATTTCTTCTCCTTATGAGAATACAGTAAAGAAAGCATTTCGTACAAAGCAGGTTAACTTTGAAAGAGCCAAATGAGCATACTTAAGAAGGTTAGAAATCATCTATACTACATCTGAAAGTAGAATTAATGTCTGATTCAGAGTTAAAACTGGATTTTAGAGTTTCTCAAAGTTTCATGAGAATACAGCAAAACGTTAGTATATGTTTGTTTCTCAATGTAAGCTAAGATTGTAAGCAGTTGCTTGTAAATGCAGGCAACTCTTCCATTTGGTGCAGAAAGTCATTTGCTGGACACTGGAAGAAGCAACTAGTATTTCAGAGCAAGTAAGGATAAGTGATCCAAAATTGGTAGAGAAGCATTGAAAAGTGCTTCTCAATATGAGAATACAGTAAAGAAAGCATTTCGCACAAAGCGGGTTATCTGTGAAAGAGCCAAATGAGCACAGTTAACAAGGTTAGATAACATCTATACTACATCTGAAACTAGAATTAAAGTGTGATTCACAGTTAACACAAGATTTTACAGTTTCTCAATGTTTCATAGGAATGCAGCAAAGTGTTAGTTCATGTTTGTTTCTCAATGTCAGCTAAGATGGTAAGCAGTTTTTTGTAAATGCAGTCAACTCTTCCATTTGGCGCAGAAAGTCATTTACTGGACACTGGAAGAAACAACTAGTAATTCAGAGCAAGTAAGTATAAGTAAGCCAAAATTGGTAGAGAATCATTGAAAAGTGCTTCTCTATATCAGAATACAGTAAAGAAAGCATTTCCTACAAAGCGGGTTATCTTTGAAAGTGGCAAATGAGCATACTTAACAAGGATAAACAACATCTATACTACATCAGAAACTAGAATTAAAGTGTGATTCAGAGTTCACACATGATTTTAGAGTTTCTCAACGTTTCTTAGGAATGCAGCAAATGTGAGTAAATGTTTGTTTCTCAATGTCAGCTAAGATGGTAAGCAGTTTTTTGTAAATGCAGGCAACTCTTCCATTTGGTTCAGAAAGTCATTTACTGGACACTGGAAGAAAAAACTTGTAATTCAGAGCAAGTAACTAGTAAATAAGCCAAGATTGCTAGAGAACCATTGAAAAGTGCTTCTCAATATCAGAATACAGTAAAGAAAGCATTTCGTATAAAGCGCGTTAACTTTGAAAGAGCCAAATGAGTACACTTAACAAGGATAGAAAACATCTATACTACATCTGAAAATAGAATTAAAGTGTGATTCAGAGTTAACACACAATTTTAGAGTTTCTCAATGTTTCATAGGAATGCAGCAAAGTGTTTGTACAGGTTTGTTTATCAATGTCAGGTAAGATTGTAAGCAGATTTTTGTAAATGCAGGCAACTCTTCCATTTGGTGCAGAAAGTCATTTACTGGACACTGGAAGAAACAACTCGTATTTCAGAGCAAGTTAGGATAAGTAAGCCAAAATTGCTAGAGAAGCATTGAAAAGTGCTTCTCAATATGAGATTACAGTAAAGAAAGCATTTCTTACAAAGCGGGTTAACTTTGAAAGAGCCAAATGAGTACACTTAACAAGGTTAGATAACATCTATACTACATCTGAAACTAGAATTAGCGTGTGATTCAGAGTTAACACACGATTTTAGAGTTTCTCAATGTTTCATAGGAATGCAGCAAAGTGTTAGTACATTTTTGTTTCTCAATGTCTGCTAAGATTGTAAGCAGTTTTTTGTAAATGCAGACAATCTTCCATTTGGTGCAGAAAGTCATTTACTGGACACTGGAAGAAACAACTAGTAATTCAGAGCAAGTAAGTATAAGTGAGCCAAAATTGGTAGAGAGTCATTGAAAAGTGCTTCTCAATATCAGAATACAGTAAAGAAAGCATTTCGTACAAAGCAGGTAAACTTTGAAAGAGCCAAATGAGCACACTTAACAAGGATAGAAAACATCTATACTACATCTGTAACTAGAATTAAAGTGTGATTCATAGTTAACACAGGATAATAGAGTTTCTCAATATTTCATGAGAATGCAGTAAAGTGTTAGTACATGTTTGTTTCTCAATATCAGCTAAGATTGTAAGCAGTTTTTTGTAAATGCAGACAATCTTCCATTTGTTGCAGAAAGTCATTTACTGGGCACTGGAAGAAACAACTAGTAATTCAGAGCAAGTAAGTATAAGTGAGCCAAGATTGCTATATAACCATTGAAAAGTGCTTCTCAATATCAGAATACAGTAAAGAAAGCATTTCATACAAAGCGGGTTATCTGTGAAAGAGCCAAATGAGTACACTTAACAGTGCTAGAAAACTTCTATTCTACATCTGAAACTAGAATGAAAGTGTGATTCAGAGTTAACACAGGATTTTAGAGTTTCTCAACATTTCATGAGAATGCAGCAAAGTGTTAGTACATGTTTGTTTCTCAATGTCAGCTAAGATTGTAATCAGTTTTTTGTAAATGCAGACAACTATTCCATTAGGCCCAGAAAGTCATTTACTGGACACTGGAAGAAACAACTAGTAATTAAGAGCAAGTAACTACATATAAGCCAAGATTGCTATATAACCATTGAAAAGTGCTTCTCAATATCAGAATACAGTAAAGAAAGCATTTCTTACAAAGTGGGTTAACTTTGAAAGAGCCAAATGAGCAGACTTAACAAGGATAGGAAACATCTACGGTATACTACATCTGAAACTAGAATTAATGTCTGATTCAGAGTTAAAACTTGATTTTATAGTTTCTCAAAGTTTCATGAGAATGCAGCAAAGCGTTAGTACATGTTTGTTTCTCAATGTTAGCTAAGATGGTAAGCAGTTTTTTGTAAATGCAGGCAACTCTTCCATTTGGTGCATAAAGTCATTTATTGGACACTGGAAGAAACAACTGGTATTTCAGAGCAAGTAAGGATACGTGAGCCAAAATTGGTAGAGAAGCATGGAAAAGTGATTCTCAATATGAGAATACAGTAAAGAAAGCATTTCCTACAAAGCGGATTATCTGTGAAAGAGCCAAATGAGCACAGTTAACAAGGTTAGATAACATCTATAATACATCTGAAACTAGAATTAAAGTGTGATTCAGAGTTAACACACTATTTTAGAGTTTCTCACCGTTTCATAGGAATGCAGCAAAGTGTTGGTACATGTAAGTTTCTCAATGTCAGCTAAGATTGTAAGCAGTTGTTTGTAAATGCAGGGAACTCTTCCATTTGGTGCAGAAAGTCATCTACTTGACACTGGAAGAAACAACTAGTAATTCAGAGCAATTAGGTATAAGTGAGCCAAAATTGTTAGAGAGTCATTGAAAAGTGATTCTCAATATCAGAATACAGTAAAGAAAGCATTTCGTACGAAGCAGGTAAACTTTGAAAGAGCCAAATGAGCACACTTAACAAGGATAGAAAACATCTATACTACATCTGAAACTAGATGTAAAGTGTGATTCAGAGTTAACACAGGATTTTAGAGTTTCTCAACATTTCATGAGAATGCAGCAAAGAGTTAGTACATGTTTGTTTCTCAATGTCAGCTAAGATGGTAAGCAGTTTTTTGTAAATGCAGGCAACTCTTCCATTTGGTGCAGAAAGTCATTTACCGGACACTGGAAGAAACAACTTGTTATTCAGAGCAAGTAACTACAAATAACCCAAGATTGCTAGAGAACCATTAAAAAGTCCTTCTCAATATCAGATTACAGTAAAGAAAGCATTTCGTACAAAGCAGGTAAATTTTGAAAGAGCCAAATGAGCACAATTAACAAGGATAGAAAATATCTATACTACATCTGAAACTAGAATTAAAGTGTGATTCAGAGTTAACACAGGATTTTAGAGTTTCTCAACATTTCATGAGAATGCAGCAAAGTGTTAGTACAGGTTTGTTTATCAATGTCAGGTAAGATTGTAAGCAGTTTTTTGTAAATGCAGGCAACTCTTCCATTTGGTGCAGAAAATCATTTACTGGACACTGGAAGAAATAACTAGTAATTCAGAGCATGTAAATGTAAGTAAGCCAAAATTAGTAGAGAACCATTGAAAAGTGTTCCTCAATATCAGAATACAGTAAAAAAAGCATTTCCTACAAAGGGGGTTAACTTTGAAAGAGCCCAATAAGCACACTTAACAAGGATAGAAAACATCTATACTACATCTGAAACTAGAAGTAAAGTGTGATTCAGAGTTAACACAGGATTTTAGAGTTTCTCAACATTTCATGAGAATGCAGCAAAGAGTTAGTACATGTTTGTTTCTCAATGTCAGCTAAGATGGTAAGCAGTTTTTTGTAAATGCAGGCAACTCTTCCATTTGGTGCAGAAAGCCATTTACCGGACACTGGAAGAAACAACTTGTAATTAAGAGCAAGTAACTACAAATAACCCAAGATTGCTAGAGAACCATTAAAAAGTCCTTCTCAATATCAGATTACAGTAAAGAAACCATTTCGTACAAAGCAGGTAAATTTTGAAAGAGCCAAATGAGCACAATTAACAAGGATAGAAAACATCTATACTACATCTGAAACTAGAATTAAAGTGTGATTCAGAGTTAACACAGGATTTTAGAGTTTCTCAACATTTCATGAGAATGCAGCAAAGAGTTAGTACATGTTTGTTTCTCAATGTCAGCTAAGATGGTAAGCAGTTTTTTGTAAATGCAGGCAACTCTTCCATTTGTAGCAGAAAGTCATTTACTGGACACGGGAAGAAACAACTAGTAATTCAGAGCAAGTAAATATAAATAAGGCAATATTGGTATAGAACCATTGAAAAGTGCTTCTTGGGCAATGGAAGCTAAAGAGAAAATAAACAAATGGAACTACATCAAAATAAAAAGATTTTTCACAGCAAAAGAAACCATCAACAAAACAACAAGAAAGTCCACTGTATGGGAGAACATATTTGCAAATGATATTACTGATAAAGGTTTAATCTCCACCATCTACAAACAGCTTATTCAACTCAGTAAAAGGAAAATAAATGAGCCAATTAAAAAATGGGCAAGGGAACTAAATAGAATCTTCTCAAAAGAAGACAGAAGGAAAGCCAAGAGGCCCATGAAAAACTGCTCAAAGTCACTACTTATCCGAGAAATGCAAATCAAAACATCAATGCGATACCATCTCACACCTGTTAGAATGGCCAACATTAACAATTCAACAAAGGATAAGTGTTGGCGAGGTTGTGGAGAAAAAGGAACTCTCATGCACTGATGGTGGGAATGCAGATTGGTACAACCACTGTGGACAAAAGTATGGAGTTTCCTCAAAAACCTGAAAATGGAACTCCCATTTGACCCAGTAATCCCACTCCTAGGAATATATCCCAAGAAAATAGGAGCACCAATCAGAAAGGATATAGGCACCCCTATGTTCATATCAGCACAATTTACGATAGCTCGGATTTGGAAACAGCCTCGGTGTCCATCATCAGATGATTGGATCAAAAAACTATGGTACATCTACACAATGGAATACTATGCTGCCATAAAAAAGAAGGAATTCTCATCATTTGCACCAACCTGGATGGAATTGGAGAATATCATGCTGAGTGAAATAAGCCAGTCAATGAAAGAGAAACACCACATGACTTCACACAATTATGAATAATAAAGAACATTAAAAACTGATGAACCATAAGTTAAATATAGCAACAGTAAAGCAACAACCAGACTGTCTAGTTACAGCGGGGAGTGGAGGGTAATATGAAGGAAATAAGAGATCAACCGAAGGACTAGTACACAAGCATATAAGTATAACCAATGGATACAAAATTCTGGGGAGGGAGGGAATGTTTGTTTTTTTTTTTGGTGGGGCGGATCGTAATATATGTACCCAGATAATAATTTAATTAAAAAAAAGATTTCAGAGTGTCTCAATGTCACATGAGAATGCAGCAAGTTGTTAGTATATGTGAGTTTCTCAATGTCAGCTAAGATTGTAGGCAGAAGCTTGTAATGGTGGGAAACTCTTCCATTTAATGCAGGAATTCATTTACTAGACACTGGAAGAAAAAACTAGTAATTCAGAGCAAGTAACTATAGAGAACCATTGAAAAGTGCTTCTCAAATCAGAATACAGTAAGAAAGCATTTCATAAAAAGCGGGTTATCTTTGAAAGATCCAAATGAGCACACTTAACAAGGATAGAAAACATCTATACTACATCTGAAACTAGAATTAAAGTGTGATTCAGAGTTAACACCGGATTTTAGAGTTTCTCTATGTTTCATAGTAACGTAGCAAAGCTTTAGTACATGTTTGTTTCTCAATGTGAGCTAAGATTGTAAGCAGTTGCTTTTAAAAGAAGGCAACTCTTCCATTTAATGCAGGAATTCATTTACTGGACACTGGAAGAAAAAACTAGTAATTCAGAGCAAGTAACTATGAGTAAGCCAGAAATGCTAGAAAACCATTGAAAGTGCTTCTCATTATCATCGTATAGTAAAGAAAGCATTTTTTACAAAGTTGGTTATCTTTGAAATAGCCAAATGAGCACACTTAAAAGGATAGAACACATCTATACTACATCCCAAACTAGAATAAAGTGTGAAATTGAGTTAAGACAGGATTTTAGAGTTTCTCAAGTTTTCATGAGAATGCAGCAAGTTGTTAGTACATGTGAGTTTCTCAATGTCAGCTAAGATTGTAAGCAGTTGCTTGTAATGGCGGGCAACTCTTCCATTTAGTGCAGAAATTCATTTACTGGACACTGGAAGAAATAACTAGTAATTCACAGCAAGTAACTTTAATTAAGCTAGGATTGCTTAAGAACCATTGAAAAGTGCATCCCAATGTCAGAATATAGTAAAGAAAGCATTTCGTAGAAAACGTGTTATATCTGAAATAACCAAATGAGCACACTTAACAAGGATAGAAAACATCTATACTACATCCCAAATGAGAATTAAAGTGAGATTCAGAGTTAAGACAAGATTTCAGAGTGTCACAATGTCACATGAGAATGGAGCAAGTTGTTAGTACATGTGAGTTTCTCAATGTCAGCTAAGATTGTAAGAAGTTGCTTGTAATGGCGGGCATTTATTCCATTTATTGCATTAATTCATTTACTGGAGACTGGATGAAACAACTAGTAATTCAGAACAAGTAACTATAAATAAGCCACATTTGCTAGAGAACCATTGAATGGTGCTTCTCAATATCAGAATATATTAAAGAATGCATTTCGTACCAAGCAGGTTATCTTTGAAATAGCCAAATGAGGTACACTTAACAAGGATAGAACACATCTATCAAGGGGGCCCAGAACGCTGGGACTAGGCCAGGATCACAGTGGGTGCTGAGAGCCAGGCCTGTTGGAAGTGGCCGTTCAGGCCACAATCAAGCAGCCTGTCTCAGACTTTGGCCACCTCTGAGTTTGTGCATCCCATCCTGTACAAGGCCCACTGCCCACTGACCTCAGGGCTGGCGGGTTTGAAGTCAGGGCCAACTGCCCTGGTCTCAAGAAAATGGTTTCCCACACCATCCCTTGGGTGTCCTTAGGGCTCTTACAGGCGTTTGCTTTGGCAAAAGGCGAAAGCCCTGAGGGCTCTGCAGGTCAGCCTGCTTAGAAGAAAGCATACAGGCAGTAGAGCCTTGCTCCCTTGAGGTCACTCACTCAGTCACAGGACAGTATGGAATGTATAACTCTGGTCACCAGGCAACCTTGCATCCAGGAGACAGGCCCCTCTCCCCTCACTTGGCTGGCTGCAGGCCTGGGTGGGGAAAGAGCTGGTCTGCAGGTGGTCTGCTGGTGGTCTCAGGGAGTGGGGTGTCTTTGGAAGAGCTTCCCACAACAGCTGTCTCACTCACCGCAAGCAGTGGCCCTTGTCTCCCCTCCGATGCCTGCTGTCACTGGGCAGTGTGCAGCCTCAGGTAAGGCATGGCAGCCTAGCGCCCGCCCATCCCAGGAAGGCCAGGTCCAGGAGAACTCTAGGTCATCCTAGGCGTCCTTGCCACTGTGTACGTGCTTGTGGATGTGCCTGTGTGCGTGTGCCTGGGGCAGTGTGTGCTGGGGTGCAAGAAAGTGCAGGAGGGGCGGCACAAGAGGAAGTGAGTGCTGGGGAATAAGAGCCCCTACCCTCTGGACATCCTAGGCATTAAGGGGTCATGTTACTCTTTCATGGCTCCAAGTCAATCCAGACAACCCTGTGTGCCACCAGGTGAGGGGAAATGACTTTATGTAAGGGGTTTTCCCTACTGTTGGGAGACCCAGGCACTTTTGGCTAAGGGCCCTGAATCCAGGCGGTGCCTCTCAGAGCTCTCACCTGAGATCATGACGAGGTTGTGGAGACTCAGCTGGAACAGTCAAACTCCTTCCAAACCTTGTCCGGGTGCTAGAGTCAGGACCCCGGGCAGGGCAATCAGAGTGGGCCCAGAGTTGAAGGTGGGTATGGAGGCTGCTTTGTGCCCACAGGATGATGCCCAAGGAGAGCCAGATATAAGATTCCCATAGAGTGTTCACCTGTTCCCCATCAATCCATCCATCCATCCATGCATCCATCCATCCATTCATCCATCCATCCATCCATCCATGCATCCTTCTGTCCATGCATCCATGCATCCATCCATCCATCCATCCATCCATCCATCCATCCATCCATCCATGTATCCATCATGTATCTGAATCCTAAGGCAGGGTATTTTCACATTGATTCTTATGGCGAGTGAAAGAGGCCCCTAGAGGCAGAGAGAAACATGGATGTGAGGGAGACACTTGGATTGGTTGCCTCCCACAGGCGCCCTGAGGGGTCATGGAGGGATCCAGCCTGCAAGGGAGGCAAGTGCCCTTGACCCCAATGGAACCTGCAGCCCTTCCATCCACAGGTGAGCACTCTGTCCACTGAGCCAAACCCTCTGCAGCCTGTTCCCCAGGTCAGTGTGTAAGACTCCTCCCTGTTATGTCCCCCTCTTCCCCCCAGGGACTCCCCCCTCCCCACACCCTGAGTGCCTGCTGTTTCCAGTGGTAAGGGAGAATGGAGCACAGGCGACCCTGCAATGGCAGTGGGGCACTACCTCAGCAGCAAAGGCACAAGCTAGCAAGCCAGCTAGGGAGCTAGAGCCCTGTTCCCATATTTGGAGGGCAGGATGGGGCACTGGGGTGCAGCAGAGGGCACTCTGGGGATCTGGGCTGAGTTCAGACCAGAGGTTCCCTTAGCCCAGGCCCCACCCAGGCTACCAAAAGGGAGGCTGGAGCCTGCAGCAAAAAGCCCTGCTCCTCCTCCCCCAAGCCAAAGCAAAAGCCTATGGCACCCGGTATTCCCAGGCGGTGTCCCATCCAAGTACTAACCAGGGCCAACCCTGCTTAGCTTCAGAGATCAGACCAGATCAGGTCCCTTCAGGGTGGTATGGCCTTAGACTAGGGAGCTGGCTTCCCACCCCCACCGCTGGGACTGTGGGCCAGCCCAGCCCCTGGACCACCCCCAGACTGGCCACACTGAGGCTCAGCGCCCTCAGCTCTCTCCACCCTCCGCCCCTTGCCCCTAGCCCCAAATGCCCTCTCCTAGGCAGGCAGGCAGGGCCCATGCCTCTCCCTGCTGAGCCCTCAGCTGCCTCCCTCCCCCTTCCCACCTGCATTAAGCCAGCCCCCCTCCTCTGGTGGGGGTGCAATGTGCTGCTTAGGCAGAAGGGGGCGCCCACCTCAACTGGGCTCTCCTAGGGATTCCTCCTCTTCACCTCCCAGAACAGCCTCCTCTTGTGGGGAAGACAGTCAATGGGGAAAGGCTTAGTGGGGGGCCAAAAATAAGTGCAGGTGCCAAAGAAGCTGCAAGGGATGTACTTAAGTGTACCTATGGGTGGACATTTCCCAAACTAGATTAAAGTGTGAAACTGAGTAAAGACAGGATTTTAGAGTTTCTCAATGTCTCATGAGAATGCAGCAAGTTGTTAGTACATGTGAGTTTCTCCATGTCAGCTAAGATTGTAAGCAGTTGCTTATAATTGCCGGGAACTCTTCCATATACTACATATGAAACTGGAATTAAAGTGTGATTCAGAGTTAACACACCCTTTTAGAGTTTCTCATCGTTTCATGGGAATGCAGCAAGTTGTTAGTACATGTGAGTTTCCGAATGTCAGATAAGATTGTGAACTGTTGCTTGTAAATGCGGGGAACTCTTTCATTTGGTGCAGAAAGTCAATTACTGGACACTAGAAGAAACAACTAATAATTCAGAGCTAGTAACTATAAATGATCCAGAATTGATAGAGAAGGATTGAAAAGTGCTGCTTAATATCAAAATGCTGTAAAGAAATCATTTCATACAAAGCGGGTTTTCTTTGAAAGGTCCAAATGAGCACATTTAACAAGGATAGAAAACAGTTATATCACATCTGAAACTAGAATTATCATGTGATTCAGAGTTAACACTAGATTTTAGAGTTCCTCAATGTTTCATGAGAATGCAGCAAGTTCTTAGTACATGTGAGTTTCCGAATGTCAGCTATAATTGTGAACAATTGCTTGTAAATGCATGAACCACTTTCATTTAGGGCAGAGAGTGATTTACTGGACACTGGAATAAACAACTAGTAATTTAGAGCAAGTAAGTATAAATAAGCCAAAATTGGTAGGGGAACATTGAAATGTGCTTCTCAATATCAGAATACAGTAAAGAAAGCATTTTGTACAATGCGGGTTATCTCTGAAAGAGACAAATGAGCACACGTAACAAGGATATAAAACATCTATACTACATCTGAAATGAGAATCAAAGGGTGATTCAGTGTTAACACATGATTTTAGAGTTTCTCAACGATTCATTAGAATGCAGCAAGTTGTTAGTACATGTGAGTTTCTCAATGTCAGCTAAGATTGTAAGGAGTTGCTTGTAATTACGGGAACTCTTCAGTTTAGTGAAGAAAGTCGTTTACTGCACACTGGAAGAAAAAACTAGTAATTCAGAGCAAGTAAGTATAAGTAAGCCAGAATTGCTAGGGAACCATTGAAAAGTGCTTCTCAAATCAGAATACAGAAAGAAAGCATTTCGTACAAAGCAGGTTGGTTATCTTTGAAAGAGCCAAATGATAACACTTTACAAGGATAGAAAACATCTACAGTATACTACATCTGAAACTAGAATTAACGTGTGATTCAGAGTAAAAACTGGATTTTAGAGTTTCTCAATGTTTCATGAGAATGCAGCAAAGTGTTAGTACATGTTTGTTTCTCAATGTCAGGTAAGATTGAAAGCAGTTGCTTGTAAATGCCTGGAAATCTTCTATATGGTTCAGAAAGTCATTTACTGGACAGTGGAAGAATCAACTAGTAATTCAGAGCAAGTAACTCTAAGTAAGCCAGAATTGCTAGAGAACCATTGAAAAGTGCTTCTCAGCATCAGAATACAGTAAAGAAAGCATTTCCTATAATGCGGGTTAACTTTGAAAGAGCCAAATGAGCACACTTAACAAGGATACAAATCATCTAAGGTATATTACATCTGAAACAAGAATTAACGTGTGATTCAGAGTTAAAACACGATTTTAGAGTTTCTCAACATTTCATGAGAATGCAGCAAAGTATTAGTACATGTTTGTTTCTTAATGTAAGCTAAGATTGTGAGCAGTTTTTTGTCAATGCAGGCAACTCTTCCATTTGGTACAGAAACTCATTTACTGGACACTGGAAGAAACAACTAGTAAATCAGAGCAAGTAAGTATAAGTGAGCCAAAATTGGTAGAGAATCATTGAAAAGTGCTTCTCAATATCAGAATACAGTAAAGAAAGCATTTCGTACAAAGCATGTTAACTTTGAAAGAGCCAATTGAGCACACTTAACAAGGAGAGAAAACATCTATACTACATCAGGACCTAGAATTAAAGTGTGATTCAAAGTTAACACACGATTTTAGAGTTTCTCAATGTTTCATAGGAATGCAGCACAGTGTTAGTACATGAATTTATCTGAATAACAGCTAACATTGTAAGCAGTTTTTTGGAAATGCAGGCAACTCTTCCATTTGGTAAAAAAAGTCATTTACTGGACACTGGAAGAAACAACTAGTAATTCAGAGCAAGTAAGTATTAGTAAGCCAAAAAAGGTAGAGAAGCATAGAAAATTGCTTCGCAATATCAGAATACAGTAAAGAAAGCATTTCGTACAAAGCGGGTTATCTGTGAAAGAGCCAAATGAGCACACTTAACAGTGCTAAAAAACATCTATTCTACCTCTGAAACTAGAATGAAAGTGTGATTCAAAGTTAACACACAATTTTAGAGTTTCTCAATATTTCATGGGAATGGAGCAAGTTCTTAGTACATGTGAGTTTCTCAATGTCAGCTAAGATTGTAAGCAGTTACATGTAATTGTGGGGAACTCTTCCATTTAGTGCAGAAAGTCATTTACTGGACACCGGAAGAAACAACTAGTAATTCAGAACAAGAAACTATAAGTAAGCCAGAATTGATAGAGAACTATTGAAGTGTGCTTCTCAAATCAGAATATAGTAAAGAAAGCATTTCATACACAGTGGCTTATCTTTGAAAGAGCCAAATGAGCACACTTATGGAGGATACGAAACATCTATACTCCATCTGAAACTAGAAATAAAGTGTGATTCAGAGTTAACACACAATTTTAGAGTTTCTCAATATTTCATGAGAATGCAGCAAATTCTTAGTACATGTGAGTTTTTCAATGTCAGCAAAGATTGTAAGCAGTTGGTTGTAATTGTGGGGAACTCTCCCATTTGGTTCAGAAAGTCATGTACTGGACACTGGAAGAAACAACTAGTAATTCAGTGCAAGTAAGTATAAGTAAGCCAAAATTGGTAAAGAACCATTGAAAAATGCTTGTCAAATCAGAATACAGTAAAGAAAGCATTTCTTCCAAAGCGGGTTATCCTTGAAAGAGCCAGATGACCACACTTAACAAGGATAGAAAACATCCAAGGTATACTACATCTGAAACTAGAAATAACGTGTGATTCAGAGTTAACACTCGATTTTAGATTTTCTCAATGTTTCATGAGAATGCAGCAAGTTGTTGGTACATGTTAGTTTCCGAATGTCAGGTAAGATTGTGAGCAATTGCTTTTAATTGCGGGGAACTATTTCATTTAGTGCAGAAAGTCATTTACTGGACAGTGGAAGAAAAAACTAGTAATTCAGAGCAAGGAACTCTAAGTATGCCAGAATTGCTAGAGTACCATTGAAAAGTGCTTCTGAAATCAGAATAAAGAAAGCATTTCATACAAAGCTGGTTATCTTTGAAAAAGCCAAATGAACACACTTAACTAGGATAGAAAAAATCTATCCTACAACTGAAACTAGAAATAATGTGTGATTCAGAGTCAACACACGATTTTAGAGATTCTCAACATTTCATGAGATTGCAGAAACGTGTTAGTACATGTTTGTTTCTAAATGTCAGCTAAGATTGTAAGCAGTTGTTTGTAAATGCAGGCAACTCTTAACTGGGTGCAGAAAGTCCTTTATTGGACACTGGAAGAAACAACTAGAAATTCAGAACAAGTAAGTGTACGTAAGTCAAAATTGGTGGAGAACCATTGAAATGTGCTTTTCAATATCAGAATACAGTAAAGAAAGTATTTCATACAAAGCGTTTTATCTTTCAGAGTCAAATGAGCACACTTAACAAGGATAAAAAACATCTATACTACATCTGAACCTAGAATTAATGTGTGAATCACAGTTAACACAAGATTTTAGAGTTTCTCAACGTTTCATGCGAATGCAGCAAAGTGTTATACATGTTTGTTTCTAAATGTCAGCTAAGATTGTAAGCAGTTGTTTGTAAATGCAGGCAACTCTTAACTGGGTGCAGAAAGTCCTTTATTGGACACTGGAAGAAACAACTAGAAATTCAGAACAAGTAAGTGTACGTAAGTCAAAATTGGTGGAGAACCATTGAAATGTGCTTTTCAATATCAGAATACAGTAAAGAAAGTATTTCATACAAAGCGTTTTATCTTTCAGAGTCAAATGAGCACACTTAACAAGGATAAAAAACATCTATACTACATCTGAACCTAGAATTAATGTGTGAATCACAGTTAACACAAGATTTTAGAGTTTCTCAACGTTTCATGCGAATGCAGCAAAGTGTTATACATGTTTGTTTCTCATTGCCAGCTAAGATTGTAAGCAGTTGTTTGTAAATGTAGGCAACTCTTCCATATGGTGGAGAAAGTCATTTACTGGACAGTGGAAGAAACAACTAGTAATTCAGAGCCAGTAACTATAAGCAAGCCAGAATGGCTAGAGAACCATTGAAAAGTGATTCTCAAATCAGAATACAGAAAAGAAAGCATTTTGTACAAAGCAGGGTATTGTTGAAAGAACCAAATGACCACACTTAACAAGGATAGAAAACATCTACGGAATACTACATCTGAAACTAGAATTAACGTTTGATTCAGAATTAAAGTGTGATTGATAGTTAACACTCGATTTTAGAGTTTCTCAATGTTTTATGGGAATGCAGCAAGTTGTTAGTACATGTGAGTTTCTTATTGTCAGCTAAGATTGTGAACATTTGATTATAAATGCGGGGACCTCTTTCATTTAGTGTAGAGAGTCATTGACTGGACACTGGAAGAAAGTACTAGTAATTTAGAACAAGTTAGTATAAGTAAGCCCAAATTGGTAGGGAACCATTGAAATCTGCTTCGCAATGTCAGAATACAGTAAAGAAAGCATTTCTTATAAAGCGGGTTATCTTTGAAAGAGAGAAATTAGCACACTTAACAAGGTTGCAAAACATCTATATTACATCTGAAACTAGAATTAAACTGTGCTTCAGAGTTAACACATGATTTTAGGGTTTCTCAATGTTTCATTGGAATAATGCAAATGTTAGTACATGTTTGTTTCTCAATGTCAGCTAAGATTGTAAGCAGTTGCTTGTAATTTCAGGGAACTGCTCCATTTGGTGCAGAAAGTGATTTATTGGACACTGGAAGAAACAACTAGTAATTCAATCAAGTATGTATAAGTAAGCCAAAATTGTTAGAGACCCATAGAAAAGTGCTTCTCAATATCAGAATACAGTAAGATAGCATTTTATATAGAGCGGGTTATCTTTGAAAGAGCCAAATGAGCACAGTTAATAAGGACAGAAAACATCTATACTACATCTGAAACTAGAATTAAAGTGTGATTCAGAGGTAACACTCAATTTTAGAGTTTTGAATGTTTCATGGGAATGCAGCGAGTTGTTAGTACATGTGAGTTTCCGAATATCAGCTAAGATTGTGAACTGTTGCTTGTCAATGTGGGGAACTCTTTAATTTGGTGCAGAAAGTCATTTACTGGACACTAGAAGAAACAACTAGTAATTCAGAGCAAGTAACACTAAGTAAGCCAGAATTGCTAGAGAATCATTGAAAAGTGCTGCTCAATATCAGAATACAGTAAAGAAACCATTTTGTTCAAAGTGGTTTATCTATGAAAGCAACAAATGAGCACACTTAACAAGGATATAAAACATCTATACTACATCTGAAACTAGAATTAAAGGGTGATTCAGAGTTAACACTTGATTTTAGAGTTTCTCAACGATTCATGAGAATGCAGCAAGTTGTTAGTACATGTGAGTTTCTCAATGTCAGGTAAGATTTTAAGCAGTTGCTTGTAAGTGCGGAAAATCTTCAGTTTAGTGGAGAAAGTCATTTACTGCACACTGGAAGAAATAACTAGTAATTTAGAGCAAGTAAATCTAAGTTAGCCAGAATTGCTAGAGAACCATTGAAAAATGCTTCTCAAATCAGAATACAATAACGAAAGCATTTCGTACAAAGCGGGTTATCTTTGAAAGAGCCAAATGAGCACACTTAACAAGGATTGAAAACATGTATACTATATCTGAAACTAGATTTAAAGTGTGATTCAGAGTTAACACACGACTTTAGTGTTTCTCAATGTTTCATAGGAATGCAGCAAAGTGTTAGTACATGTTTTGTCTCAATGTCAGCTAAGATTGTAAGCATTTGCTTTTAATTTCAGGTAAGTCTTCCATTTGATGCAGAAAGTCATTTACTGGACACTGGAAGAAACAACTAGTAATTCAGAGCAAGTAACTATAAGTAAGCCATAATTGCTAGAGAACCATTGAAAAGTGCTTCTCAATATCAGAATACAGTAAAGAAATCATTTCATACACAGCGTTTTATCTTTCAAAGAGTCAAATGAGCACACTTAACAAGGACACAAAACATCTATACTACATCTGAAACTGGATTTAAAGTGTGATTCAGAGTTAACACAAGATTTTAGAGTTTCTCATCATTTCATGACGATGGTGCAAGTTGTTAGTACATGTGAGTTTCTCAATGTCAGCTAAGATTGTAAGCAGTTGGTTGCAATTACTGGAACTCTTCAGTTTAGTGCAGAAAGTCATTTACTGCACACTGGAAGAAACGACTTGTAATTCAGAGCAAGTAACTATAAGTAAGCCATAATTGGTAGGGAACCATTTAAAAGTGCTTCTCAAATCAGAATACAGTAAGAAATCATTTCATACAAACGGGTTATCTTTGAAGGTGCCAAATAAGCACACTTAACAAGGATTTTAGAGTTTCTCAATGGTTCATAAGAATTCACCAAAGTGTTAGTACATGTTTGTTTCTCAATGTCAGGTAAGATTGTCAGCAGTTGCTTGTAAATGCAGGGAACTCTTACATTTGGTGCAGAAAGTCATTTACTGGTCACTGGAAGAAACAACTAGTAATTCAGAGCAAGTAACTATAAATAAGCCAGCATTGCGAGAGAACCATTGAAAAAGTGCTTCTCAAATCAGAATACAGTAAGGAAGCATTACATAAAAAGCGGGTTATCTTTGAAAGATCCAAATGCGCACACTTAACAAGGATAGATAACATCTATACTACATCTGTCACTAGAATTATAGTGTGATTCAGAGTTAACACACGATTTTAGAGTTTCTCAACATTTCATGAGAATGCAGCAAAGTGTTAGTACATATTTGTTTCTCAATGTGAACTAAGATTGTAAGCAGTTGCTTGTAAATGCAGGCAACTCTTCCATTTGGTGCAGAAAGTCATTCACTTGAAACTGGAAGAAACAGCTAGTAATTCAGAGCAAGTAAGTATAAGTAAGCCAAAATAGGTAGAGAACCATTGAAAAGTGTTTCTCAATATCAGAATACAGTAAAGAAAGCATTTCATAAAATGCGGGTTAACTTTGAAAGAGCCTAATGAGAACACTTAACCAGGATAGAAAACATCTATACTACATCTGAAACTAGAATTAAAGTGTGGTTCTGAGTTGACACACGATTTAGAGATTCTCAACATTTCATGAGATTGCAGAAAAGTGTTAGTACATGTTTGTTTCTAAATGTCAGCTAAGATTGTAAGCAGTTGTTTGTAAATGCAGGCAACTCTTAACTGGGTGCAGAAAGTCCTTTATTGGACACTGGAAGAAACAACTAGTAATTCAGAACAAGTAAGTGTACGTAAGTCAAAATTGGTGGAGAACCATTGAAATGTGCTTTTCAATATCAGAATACAGTAAAGAAAGTATTTCATACAAAGCGTTTTATCTTTCAGAGTCAAATGAGCACACTTAACAAGGATAAAAAACATCTATACTACATCTGAACCTAGAATTAATGTGTGAATCACAGTTAACACACGATTTTAGAGTTTCTCAACGTTTCATGAGAATGCAGCAAAGTGTTAGTACATGTTTGTTTCTCATTGTCAGCTAAGATTGTAAACAGTTGTTTGTAAATGTAGGCAAGTCTTCCATATGGTGGAGAAAGTCATTTACTGGACAGTGGAAGAAACAACTAGTAATTCAGAGCAAGTAAGTATAAGCAAGCCAGAATGGCTAGAGAACCATTGAAAAGTGCTTCTCAAATCAGAATACAGAAAAGAAAGCATTTCGTACAAAGCAGGGTATCTTTGAAAGAGCCAAATGACCACACTTAACAAGGATAGAAAACATCTATGGAATACTCCAGCTGAAACTAGAATTAATGTGTGATTCAGAATTAACACTCGATTTTAGAGTTTCTCAATGTTTTATGGGAATGCAGCAAGTTGTTAATACATGTGAGTTTCTTATTGTCAGCTAAGATTGTGAACATTTGATTATAAATGCGGGGACCTCTTTCATTTAGTGTAGAGAGTCATTGACTGGACACCGGAAGAAAGTACTAGTAATTTAGAACAAGTAAGTATAAGTAAGCACAAATTGGTAGGGAACCATTGAAATGTGCTTCTCAATGTCAGAATACAGTAAAGAAAGCATTTCTTATAAAGCAGGTTATCTTTGAAAGAGAGAAATTAGCACACTTAAAAAGTTTGGAAAACATGTATACTACATCTGAAACTAGAATTAAAGTGTGCTTCAGAGTTAACACATGATTTTAGGGTTTCTCAATGTTTCATTGGAATACAGAAAAGTGTTAGTACATGTTTGTTTCTCAATGTCAGCTAAGATTGTAAGCAGTTACTTGTAATTTCAGGGAACTGCTCCATTTGTTGCAGAAAGTGATTTACTGGACACTGGAAGAAACAACTAGTAATTCAATCAAGTTATGTATAAGTAAGCCAAAATTGTTAGAGACCCATAAAAAAGCGCTTTTCAATATCAGAATACAGTAAGAAATCATTTTATACAGAGCGGGTTATCTTTGAAAGAGCCAAATGAGCACAGTTAACAAGGACAGAAAACATCTATACTACATCTGAAACTAGAATTGAAGTGTGATTTAGAGGTAATACTCAATTTTAGAGTTTCTGAATGTTTCATGGGAATGCAGCTAGTTGTTAGTACATGTGAGTTTCAGAATATCAGCTAAGATTGTGAACTGTTGCTTGTCAATGTGGGGAACTCTTTAATTTGGTGCAGAAAGTCATTTACTGGACACTAGAAGAAACAAGTTGTAATTCAGAGTAAGTAACTCTAAGTAAGCCAGAATTGCTAGAGAACCATTGAAAAGTGCTTCTCAATATCAGAATACAGTAAAGAAACCATTTTGTTCAAAGTGGTTTATCTATGAAAGCAACAAATGAGCACACTTAACAAGGATATAAAACATCTATACTACATCTGAAACTAGAATTAAAGGGTAATTCAGAGTTAACACATGATTTTAGAGTTTCTCAACGATTCATGGGAATGCAGCAAGTTGTTAGTACATGTGAGTTTATCAATGTCAGCCAAGATTTTAAGCAGTTGCTTGTGAGTGCGGAAACTCTTCAGTTTAGTGGAGAAAGTCATTTACTGCACACTGGAAGAAATAACTAGTAATTTAGAGCAAGTAACTCTAAGTTAGCCAGAATTGCTAGAGAACCATAGAAAAGTGCTTCTCAAATCAGAATACAGTAAAGAAAGCATTTTGTACAAAATGGGTTATCTTTCAAAGATCCAAATGAGCACACTTAACAAGCATAGAAAACATCTATACTACATCTGAAAGTAGAATTTATGTGTGATTCAGAGTTAACACAAGATTTTAGAGTTTCTCAATGTTTCATGACAATGCAGCAAGTTGTTAGTACATGTGAGTTTCTCAATGTCAGCTAAGATTGTAAGCAGTTGCTTGTAAATGCGGGGTACTCTTACATTTAGTACAGAAAGTCATTTATTGCACACTGGAAGAAACAACTAGAAATTCAGAGCAAGTAACTATAAGTAAGCCAGAATTGCTAGAGAACCATTGACTAGTGCTTCTCAATATCAGAATATAGGAAAGGAAGCATTTCGTACAAAGTTGTTTATCTTTGAAATATCCAAATGAGCACACTTAACAAGGGTAAAAAACACCTATACTATATCCCAAACTAGAAGTACAGTGCGATTCAGAGTTAAGACAGGATTGTAGAGTTTCTCAATGTCTCATGAGAATGGAGCGAGTTGTTAGTACATGTGAGTTTCTCAATGTCCGTTAAGATTGTAAACAGTTGCTAGTAATTGCGGGAAACTCTTTCATTTAGAGCAAAAAATCATTTACTGGACACTGGAATAAACAACTAGTAATTCAGAGTAAGTAACTTTAAGTAAGCCAGAATTGCTAGAGAGCCATTTAAAGGTGTGTCTAAATATCAAAATATAGTAAAGAAAGCATTTCATACAAAGCGAGTTATCGTTGAAATAGCCAAATGAGAACACTTAACAAGGATAGAAAACATCTATACTACATCCCAAAGGAGAATTAAAGTGAGATTCAGAGTTAAGACAAGATTTCAGAGTGTCTCAAAAACAAAAAATCCTTCTCTTGACCCCTTTGTAGTTGTATGTTAAATGCTAGCTATATCAACATTTTATGCTTTTTTGTAAGATTGGTTTGCTCATTCTTTTAATTTGATTGTTTTATTTTGTTAGCTGGTTTCTAGTCACCTTTATTGGAGGATATTAATATTGCAAACGCTTCTGTTCAGTGCCTTGTGTGTTGTACCTGGTTGTGTTGTATTTTGTGCCTTTAAAGATAAGCAGGACAGAGAGAACTACATATACAGGCATCCTACAATAGAAAGATCATGGGAGAGGCTAAGAAACACCCCAGCTAGGAAAGAAAATCAGCCATCACCAGAAAAGGAAGTGAATGATTCAGAGGCAAGCAACCTACCAGAGGAAGAATTCAGAGTAATGTTCATGGGATGGCTAAAAGAATGGAAGACAAATTTGACAATATGAGTAAGACCCAAGAGGAAATGAAGAAAAACCAAGAGGATCTGAAGAAGAACCAAGAGGAAATGATGGTGACCCAAGAAGAAATGATAAATGACATCACTTCCATGAAGAACTTAATAGAAAGCATCAAGAGTATACTACAAGAAGCAGCGGACCGCATCAGTGAGCTAGAAGACAAGATGGAAAAAAATACCCCATTAGAGAAGGTGCTAGAAAAAAAAAATCAAAAAACAGGAGGAGAGGCTACGGGAGCTTTGGGACAATACAAAACAAAACAATATTAGAATAATAGGGTTCTCAGAAGGAAAGGAAACAGAGAAAGATATGGAAAAAGTATTTCAAGAAATAATGACAGAAAACTTTCCTGAGATAGAGAAGAAAAAACCCACACAAATCCAAGATGCTCGAAGAGTCCCCAACAAAATGAACCCACAAAGATCCACACGCAGACACATTATAATTAAACTGGCAAAAAACACTGACAAAACCAGAATCTTAAAAACAGGCATAGAGTGACAAAAAGTTACATGTAAAGAACCCCCATCAGACTAGCAACTCATTTCTCAACAGAAACTCATCAGGCCAGAAGGGAATGGGATGACTTATACAAAGTCATGCAAAGGAAGGGTCTGAACCCAAGAATACTGTACACTGCAAGGCTGTCAATCAAAATTGAAGGTGTAATCAGGAGCTTCACTGACAAAAACAGACTAAAGGAATTTATCTCCAACAAAGCAGCAATGCAAGAAATGCTAAAGGGTCTACTATAAAAATGAAGAAATAGGAAGCGAAGAAGGAACACAGGGGATAGAATAAAAATGGCATCAAATACCTACCTATCAATAAATACTTTAAATGTAAATGGTTTAAATGCTCTAATCAAAAGACATAGGGTAACAGATTGGATAAGAAAGCAAAACCCATACATCTGCTGTCTACAAGAAACACACTTCAGAAAAAAAGATGCACACAGGCTGAGGGTGAAGGGATGGAAAAAAATTTTCCAGGCGAACGGAAATGAAAAAAATGGCTGGGGGTAGCAATACTTATATCAGACAAATTAGATCTCAAAGTGAAGGACATAAAAAGAGATAATGAAGGCCACTTCATTATACTAAAGGGAGCAATCCAACAAGAAGAAATAACCCTGGTAAACATATATGTACCCAATGTGGGAGCACCCAAATACATAAAAAAGGTGCTGGAGGACATGAAGGGAGAGATTGATTGTAATGCAATCATACTAGGAGATTTTAATACCCCACTGTCACATTTGGACAAATCACCCAAAACAAAATTCAGCAAAGAAATATCAATCCTAAATGACTCACTAGACCAGATGGAATTAATCGACCTCTTCAGAACATTCCACCCCAAAGCCACAGAATACACATTCTTCTCAAGTGCACATGGGTCATTTTCAAACATAGACAATATGTTGGGACATAGGCAAAGTCTCTTCAAATTCAAGAATATAGAAATCATATCAAGCATCTTTTCAGATCATAGTGGCATAAAACTGGAAATTAACTACCGTATTTGCCAGCGTATAAGACGACCCTTTGGCCCTGAAAAATATGCCTCCAAGTGGGGGGTAGTCTTATACGGCGAGTATATAACAAACTCTGTATTTTTAGTGGAAATGTTAGGGGGTCTTCTTATACGCCCATTCGTCATATACGCCAGCAAATACGTATTTTTCAGGGCCAAAAAATCGTCTTATACGCCAGCAAATATGGTACAATAAAAATAATCTAAGAAATCAAACACATGGAAACTAAACAGCATGCTATTAAACGAGGACTGGATTACCAGAGAAATCAAGGAAGAAATTAAAAACATCCTGGCAACAAATGACAATGAAAACACAACAATCCAAAATCTATGGGGCACAGCAAAAGCAGTCTTGAGAGGGAAGTTCATATCTCTACAAGCCTATTGCAAAAAACTAGAGAAAAAGGTAACAAATTATCTAACTCTAAAACTCAAAGAGTTAGAAAAAGAGCAACAAGAAAAGCCCACTGTAAGCAGAAGGAAAGAAATAATAAAAATAGAGCAGAGATAAACGACATACAGACCAAAGAAACAATACACAAGATCGACAAAACCAAGAGCTGGTTCTTTGAAAGGATAAACAAGATTGATGAAACTCTAGCCAGGCTAACAAAGAAACAGAGAGGACCAAAATAAACAAAATCAGAAACCCCACCGAAATACAAAGGATTGTTACAAAATACTATGAGCAACTCTATTACAACAAATTGTACAACCTGGAAGAAATGGACATATTCCTAGAAAAATACAACCTTCCAAAACTCAATCAGGAAGAATCTAAAAATCTGAACGGACCAGTTACTTGGGAAGAAATTGAAACAGTCATCCCAAAGCTGCCAGCAAACAAAAGCCCAGGGCCAGACGGCTTCACAGGAGAGTTTTACCAAACATTTAAGGAAGAACTAAAACCTATCCTCCTCAGACTATTCCAAAAAATTCAAGAGGAAGGAACACTTCCAAACTCCTTTTATGAAGCCAGCATCACCCTAATACCAAAACCAGATAAAGACAACTCAATAAAAGAGAATTAATGGCCAATATCCCTCATGAACATACATGCCAAAATACTCAACAAAATTCTAGCAAATCGGCTCCAGCAGTACATCAGGAAGATCATACACCATGACCAGGTAGGTTTTATTCCAGGAATGCAAGGATGGTACAGTATCCGCAAATCAATGAGCATGATACATCACATAGACAAATTGAAAGATAAAAATCATATTGTCATATCAATTGATGAAGAAAATTCAGAGCAAGTAAGTATAAGTAAGCCAAAATTCTTAGAGAACCATTGAAAAGTGCTTCTTAATATCAGAATACAGTAAAGAAAATACTTCGTACAAAGGGGGTTAACTTTGAAAGAGCCAAATGAGCACACTTAACAAGGATAGAAAACATGTATAGTATACTACATCTGAAACTAGAATTAATGTCTGATTCAGAGTTAAAACTGGATTTTAGAGTTTCTCAACGTTTATGAGAATGCAGCAAAGTTTTAGTACATGTTTGTTTCTCAATGTCAGCTAAGATTATGAACAGTTGATTGTAAATGTGGGGAACTCTTTCATTTGGTGCAGAAAGTTATCTACTGGATACTGGAAGATATAACTAGTAATTCAGAACAAGTAACTATAAGTATGCCAGAATTGCTAGAGAAACATTGAAAAGTGCTTCTCAAATCAGCATACACTAAGAAAGCATTTCATACAAAGCAGGTTATCTTTGAAGGAGACAAATGAGAACACTTAACAAGGGTAGAAAACATCTATACTACATCTGAAACTAGAATTAAAGTGTGATTCAGAGTTAACACACGATTTTAGAGTTTCTCCACGTTTCATGAAAATGCAGCAAAGTGTTAGTACATGTTTGTTTCTCAATGTCAGGTAAGATTGTAAGCAGTTGCTTGTAATTGTGGGGAACTATGACATTTGGTGCAGAAAGTCATGTACTGGACACTGGAAGAAACAACACTTAATTCAGAGAAAATAACTATAAGTAATCCAGAATTGCTAAAGAACCATTGAAAATTGATTCTCAATGTCAGAATACAGTAGAGAAAGCCTTTCCTACAAAGTGGGTTGTCTTTGAAATAGCCAAATGAGCACACTTAACAAGGATTGAAAACATCTATACTACATCCCAAATGAGAATGAAAGTCAGATTCAGAGTTAAGACAAGATTTCAGTGTGTCTCAATGTCACATGAGTATGCAGCAAGTTGTTAGTATATGTAAGTTTCTCAATGTCAGCTATGATTGTCGGCAGTAGCTTGTAATGGCGGGAAACTCTTCCATTTAGTACAAAAATTCATTTACTGGACACTGGAAGAAACAACTAGTAATTCAGATCAAGTAACTATAAGTTAGCCTGAAATGCTATAAAACCATAGAAAGGTGCTTCTCGTTATCACCATATAGTAAAGAACGCATTTGTTACAAAATTGGTTATCTTTGAAATAGCCAAATGAGCACACTAAAAAGGATAGAACACATCTATACTACATCCCAAAATACATTAAATTGTAAAACTGAATTAAGACACGATTTTAGAATTTCTCAGTGTCTCATGAGAATGCAGCAAGTTGTTAGTATATGTGAGTTTCTCAATGTCAGTTTAGATTGTAGGTAGTACCTTCTATTGGCAGGCAGTTATTCCATTTATTGCAGTAATTCATTTACTGGACACTGGAAGAAACAACTAGTAATTCAGAACAAGTAACTATAAATAATCCACATTTGCTAGAGAACCATTGAACGTGCTTCTCAATATCAGAATATAGTAAAGAATGCATTTCGTACAAATCGGGTTATCTTTGAAATAGGCAAATGAGCATACTTAACAAGGATAGAACACGTCTATCAAGGGGGCCCAGATCTCTGGGACTAGGCCAGGATCACAGTGGGTGCTGAGAGCCAGGCCTGTTGGAAGTGGCCGTTCAGGCCACAGTCAAGAAGCCCGTCTCAGACTTTGTCCACCTCTTAGTGTGTGCTTCCCATCCAGTACATGGCCCACCGCCCACCGACCGCAGGGCTGGTGGGTTTGAAGTCCGGGTCACCTGCCCTGGTCTCTACCAAATGGTTTCCCACACCATCCCTCGGGTGTGCTTAGGGCTCTTACAGGCTTTTGCTTTGGCAAAAGACCAAAGACCTGAGGGCTCTGCAGGTCAGCCTGCTTAGAGGAAAGCATACAGGCCATAGAGCCTTGCTCCCATGAGGTCACTCGCTCAGTCACAGGACAGTATGGAATGTAGACTCTGGTCACCACGCAAACTTGCATCCGGGAGACAAGCCCCTCTCCCCTCACTTGGCTGTCTGCAGGTCTGGGTGGGGAAAGAGCTGGTCTGCAGGTGGTCTGCAGGTGGTCTCCGGGGTTGGGGTGTCTTTGGAAGAGCTTCCCACAACAGCTGTCTCGCTCACCTCATACAGTCCCCTGGTCTCCCCTCCGATGCCTGCTGTCACTGGGCAGTGTGCAGCCTCAGGTAAGGCATGGCAGCCTAGTGCCCGCCCATCCCAGGGAGGCAAGGTCCGGGAGCACTCGAGGTCATCCTAGGCATCCTTGCCACTGTGTAGCTGCGTGTGGATGTGCGTGTGCGTGTGCCTGTGGCAGTGTGTGCTAGGGTGCAAGAAAATGCAGGAGGGCTGGTTTGCTGAGTCTCTACAGGGCCTATGTGAAGTCCCGAGGGGGGGGGAATGGGGACAAGAGGAAGTGAGTGCTGCGGACCAATGGCCCCTTCTCTCTGGACATCCTAGGCATGACGGGGTCATGCTACTCCTTCGTGGCTGCCAGTCAATCCAGACAACCCTGTGTGCCACCAGGTGAGGGGAAATGACTTTATGTAAGGGGTTTTCCCTACTGTGGGGAGACCCAGGCAGTTTTGGCTAAGGGCCGGACTCCAGGCGGTGCCTCTCAGAGCTCTCCCCTGGAGATCATGATGAGGTTGTGGAGACTCAGCTGGACCAGTCAAACTCCTTGAAAACCTTGTCCGGTTGCTAGAGGCAGGACCCCGGGCAGGGCAATCAGAGTGGGCCCAGAGTTGAAGGTGGGTACGGAGGCCGCTGTGTGTCCACGGGATGATGCCCAAGGAGAGCTAGACCTAACATTCCCATAGAGTGTTCACCTGTTCCACATCCACCATCCATCCATCTATGCAACCATCCATCCATCCATGCATCCTTCCATCCATGCATCCATCCATCCATGAATCCATCCATGTATCCATCATGTATCTGAATCCTATGGAAGGGTATTTCCCCATTGATTCTTAGCGCGAGTGGTAGAGGCCCGGAGAGGCAGAGAGAAACATGGCTGTGAGGGAGACACTTGGATTGGTTGCCTCCCACAGGCGCCCTGAGGGGTCAGGGAGGGATCCAGCCTGCAAGGGAGGTAAGTGCCCTTGACCCCAATGGAACCTGCGGACCTTCCATCCACAGGCGTGCGCTCTGTCCTCGGAGCCAAACCCAATGCAGCCTGTTCCCCCTGTCAATGTGTCAGACTACTCCCTGTTGTGTCCCCCTGCTCCCCGCAGGGACTCCCCCCTTCCCACGCCCTGAGTGCCTAGAATTTCCAGTGGTAAGGGAGAATGGAGTACAGGAAACCCTGCAATGACAGTGGAGCGCTGCCTCAGCGGGAAAGGCAAGAGCTAGCAAGCCAGCTAGCAAGCTAGAGCCCTGTTCCCATCTTTGGAGGGCAGGATGGGGCACGGGGTTGCGGGGGAGGGCACTCCGGGGGTTGGGGCTGAGGTCAGACCAGAGGTTCCCCCTGCCCAGGCCCCACCCATGTAGCCAAAAGGGAGGCATTGGCCTGCAACAAAAAGCCCTGCTCCTCCTCCCCCGAGCCAAAGCAAAAGCCTATGGCACCCCGTGTTCCCAGGCAGTGTCCCATCCAAGTACTAACCAGGTCCAACCATGCTTAGCTTCCGAGATCAGACCAGATCTGGCCTGTTTTGGGTGGTATGGCCTTAGACCAGGGAGCTGGCCTCCAGCCACTGTCTGCCAGGACTGTGGGCCTGCCAAGCCCCTTGGCCACCACCGGGCAGGCCCCCCCAGGGGGTCATGCCTCTCCAACCTGAGCCCTTAGCTACCTGCCACCATCCCTTCCACCTGCTGCAAGCCAGCCCCCCTCCTCTGGTGGGCGTGCGATGTGCCACTTAGCCAGAAGTGGGCACCATCCTCAACAAGAGTCTCCTAGGGATTGCTCCTCTTCACCTCCCCAGCTCAGCCTCCTCTCCTGGGAAGTACAGTCAATGGGGATGGCTTAGGGGGGGCCAAAAATAAGTGCAGGTGCCAAGGCAGCGGCCAGGGACATGCGCAGGTGTACCTACAGGTGGACACTTCCCAAACTAGATTAAAGTGGGAAACTAAATGAGTTAATACACGATTTGAGAGTTTCTAATGTCTCATGAGAATGCAGCAAGTTGTTAGTATATGTGAGTTTCTCAATGTCAGCAAACATTGTAAGCAGTTGCTTTTAATTGTGGAAAACTTCCATTTGGTGCAGAAAGTCATTTACTGGACACTGGAAGAAACAACTAGTAACGCAGAGCAAGTAACTATAAGTAAGCCACAATTGCTCGAGAACCATTGAAAAGTGCTTCTCAATATCAGAATACAGTAAAGAAAGCATTTCTTACAAAGCGGGTTAACTTTGAAAGAGCCAAAGGAGCACACTAAACAAGAATAGAAAACATCTATACTACATCTGAAACTAGAATTAACGTGTGATTCAGAGTTAAAACTGGATTTTAGAGTTTCTCAATGTTTCATGAGAAAGCAGCAAAGTGTTAGTACATGTTTGTTTCTCAATGTCATGTAAGATTGTAAGCAGTTGCTTGTAAATGCCTGGAAATCTTCTATATGGTTCAGAAAGTCATTTACTGGACAGTGGAAGAATCAACTAGTAATTCAGAGCAAGTAACTCTAAGTAAGCCAGAATTGCTAGAGAACCATTCAAAAGTGCTTCTCAAATCAGAATACAGTAAGAAAGCATTTCATACAAAGCGGGTTATCTTTGAAAGAACCAAATGGACACACTTAACAAGGAAAGAAAACATCCATACTACATCTGAAACTAGAATTAAATTGTGATTCAGAGTTCACACACGATATTACAGTTTCTCAACGTTTCATCAGAATGCAGCAAAATGTTAGTACATGTTTGTTTCTCATTGTCAGGTAAGATTGTAAGCAATTGCTTCTAAATTCAGGGAACTCTTGCATTTGGTGCAGAAAGTCATTTACTGGACAGTGCAAGAAACAACTAGTAATTCAGAGCAAGTAACTATAAGTAAGCCAGAATTGCTAGGGAACCATTGAAAAGTGCTTCTCAAATCAGAATACAGGAAGCAAGCATTTCCTACAAAGCGGGTTAACTTTGAAAGATCCAAATGAGCACACTTAACAAGGATAGAAAACATCTACGGTATACTACATCTGAAACTAGAATTAACATCTGATTCAGATTTAAAACTGGATTTTAGAGTTTCTCTAGGTTTCATGAGAATGCAGCAAAGTGTTAGTACATGTTTGTTTCTCAATGTGAGCTAAGATTGTAAGCAGTTGCTTGTAAATGAAGTCAACTCTTCCATTAAGTTCAGAAAGTCATTTACTGGACACTGGAAGAAACAACTAGTAATTCAGAGCAAGTGACTCTAAGTAAGCCAGAATTGCTAGAGAACCATTGAAAAGTGCTTCTCAAATCAGAATACAGTAAGAAAGCATTTCATACAAAGCGGGTTATCTTTGAAAGAGTCAAATGAGTACACTTTACAGTGATAGAAAACATCTAAACTACATTTGAAACTAGAATTAATGTGTGATTCAGAGTTAACACTCGATTTTAGAGTTACTCAACGTTTCATGAGAATGCAGCATGATGTTTGTACATGTGGAGTTTCCGAATGTTAACTAAGACTGTAAGCAGTTACATGTCATTTCAGGGAACTCTTCCATTTGGTGCAGAAAGTGATTTACTGGACACTGGAATAAATAACTAGTAATTCGGAGCAAGAAACTATAAGAAAGCCAAAATTGGTAGAGATCCATTGAAAAGTTCTTCTCAATATGAGAATACAGTAAAGAAAGCATTTTGTACAAAGCGGGTTAACTTTGAAAGAGCCAAATAAGCACACTTAACAAAGATAGAAAACATCTATGGTATACTACATCTGAAACTAGAATTAACGTCTGATTCAGAGTTAAAACTGGAATTTAGAGTTTCTCAAGGTTTCATGAGAATGCAGCAACGTGTTAGTACATGTTTGTTTCTCAATATGAGTTAAGGTTGTAAGCAATTGTTTGTAAATGCAGGCAAATCTTCCATTTGGTGCAGCAAGTCATTAACTGGATACTGGAAGAAAAAATAGTATTTCAGAGCAAGTAAGTATGAGTAAGCCCAAATTGGTAGAGAACCATTGAAAAGTGCTTCTCAACATCAGAATACAGTAAAGAAAGCATTTCCTATAAAGCGGGTTAACTTTGAAAGAGCCAAATGAGCACACTTTACAAGGATACAAAACATCTATGGTATACTACATCTGAAACAAGAATTAACGTGTGATTCAGAGTTAAAACTGGATTTTAGAGTTTCTCCATGTTTCATGAGAATTAAGCAAAGTGTTAGTACATGTTTGTTTCTCAATATGAGCTAAGATTGGAAGCAACCGCGTGTAATTGCAGGCAACTCTTCCATCTGGTGCAGAAAGTCATTTATCGGACAATGGAAGAAACAACTAGTAATTCAGAGCAAGTACCTATAAGTAAGCCAGAATTGGTAGAGAACCATTGAAAGTGCTTCTCAATATCAGAATACAGTAAAGAAAGCATTTCGTACAAAGCAGGTTATCTTTGAGAGAGCCAAATGAGCACACTTAACAAGGATAGAAAACATCTATCCTACATCTGAAAGTAGAATTAATGTGTGATTCAGAGTTAACATACAATTTTAGCGTTTCTCCACATTTCATGAGAATGCAGCAAGTTGTTAGTAGATGTGTGTGTTCAATGTCAGCTAAGATTGTAAGCAGTTGCTTGTAATTACCGGAAACTCTTCCATTTAGTGCAGGAAGACATTTACTGGACACTGAAAGAAAGGACTAGTAATTCAGAGCAAGTAACTCTAAGTAAGCCACAATTGCTAGAGAACCATTGAAAAGTGCTTCTCAAATCAGAATACAGTAAAGAAAACATTTCGTGCCAAGCAGGTTATCTTTGAAAGAGCCAAGTGAGCACACTAAACAAGGCCAGAAAACATTATTCCGTCATCTGAAAGTAGAATTGATGTGTGATTCAGAGTTAACACACGATTTTAGAGTTTCTTAAAGTTTAATGAGAATGCAGCAAGTTGTTAGTACATGTGAGTTTCTCAATGTAAGCTGTTGCTTGTAATTGTGGGGAACACTTCCGTTTAGTGCAGAAGGTCATTTACTGCACACTGGAAGAAAAAACTGGTAATTCAGAGCAAGCAACTATAAGTAAGCCAGAATTGCTACAGAACCATTGAAAAGTGCTTCTCAAATCACAATACAGTAAAGACAGCATTTCATACAAAGCGGGTTATCTTTCAAAGAGTCAAATGAGCACACTTAACAAGGATACAATATATCTATACTACATTTGAAACTAGAATTAAAGTGTGATTCAGAGTTAACACTCAGTTTAAGAGTTCCTCAATGTTTCATGAGAATGCAACAAGTTGTTAGTACATTTGAGTTTGCGAATGTCAGCTAAGATTGTGAGCAGTAGCTTGTAATTACATGGAACTTTTCTTTTAGTGCAGAAAGTCGTTTACTGGACACAGGAAGAAACAACGTGTAATTCAGAGCACGTAACTCTAAGTAAGCCAGAATAGTTAGAGAAGCATTGAAAAGTGCTTCTCAAATTAGAATACAGTAAATAAAGCATTTCATACAAAGAGGGTTATCTTTGAAAGAGCCAAATGAGCAAAGTTTACAAGGATAGAAAACATCTATACTACATCTGAAACTAGAATTAAAGCCTGATTCAGAGTTAACTGTCGATTTAAGAGTTTCTCAATGTTTCATGAGAATGCAACAAGTTGTTAGTACATTTGAGTTTTCGAATGTCAGCTAAGATTGTGAGCAGTAGCTTATAATTGCAGGGAACTTTTTATTTAGAGAAGAAATTCGTTTACTGGACACAGGAAGAAACAACTTGTAATTCAGAGCAAGTAAGTATAAGTAAGCAAAAATTGATAGAGAACCATTGAAAAGTACTTCTCAAATCAGAATACAGTAAAGAAAGCATTTCGTATACAGCGGGTAATCTTTCAAAGAGTAAAATGAGCACACTTAACAAAGATAGAAAACATCTATGCTACATCTGAAACTAGAATTAATTTGTAATTCAGAGTTAACACACAATTTTAGAGTTTCTCAACGTTTCATGGGAATGCAGTAAGTTGTTAGTACATGTGAGTTTCTCAATGTCAGCTAAGATTGTAAGCAGTTTCTTGTAAATGAAGGCCACTCTTCCATTTGGTGCAGAAAGTCATTTAATGCACACTTGAAGAAACAACTAGTAATTCAGGGCAAGTAACTTCAAGTAAGCCAGAATTGCTAGAGTACCATTGAAAAGTGCTTCTCAATATGAGAATACAGTAAAGAATGTATTTCGTACAAAGCGGGTTATCTTTGAAAGAGCCATATGAGCACATGTAACAAGGCTAGAAAACATCTATCCTACATCTGAAACTAGAATTAATGTGTGATTCAGAGTTAACACAGGATTTTAGAGTTTCTCTACATTTCATGAGAATGCAGCAAGTTGTTAGTATATGTGTGTTTTCAATGTCAGCTATGATTGTAAGCAGTTGCTTGTAATTGCAGGGAACTCTTCCATTTAGTGGATGAGGACATTTACTGGACACTGAAAGAAATGACTAGTAGTTCAGAGCAAGTAACTATAAGTAAGCCACAATTGCTAGAGAAACATTGAAAAGTGCTTCTCAATATCAGAATACAGTAAAGAAAGCATTTCATACAAAGCGGGTTATCTTTCAAAGAACCAAATGAGGACACTTAACAAGGCTAGAAAACATCTATCCTACATCTGAAAGTATAATTAAAGTGTGATTCAGAGTCAACACACGATTTTATAGTTTCTAAATATTTCATGAGAATGCAGCAAGTTGTCTGTACATGTGAGTTTCTCAATGTCAGCTATGATTATAAGCAGTTGTTTGTAATTGCGGGGAACTGTTCCTTTTTGTGCAGAAATTCATTTATTGCACACTGGAGGAAACAACTAGTAATTCAGAGCACATAACAAGTAAGCCAGAATTGCTAGAGAACCATTGAAAAGTGCTTCTAAAATCAGAATACAGTAAAGAATGCATTTCGTACAAAGCGGGTTGTCTTTGAAAGAGCCAAATGAGGACACTGAACAAGAATAGAAAACATCTATCCTACATCTGAAAATAGAATTAATGTGTGATTCAGAGTTAACTGTCGATTAGAGTTTCTCAATGTTTCATGAGAATGCAACAAGTTGTTAGTACATTTGAGTTTTCGAATGTCAGCTAAGATTGTGAGCAGTAGCTTGTAATTGCATGGAACTTTTCATTTAGTGCAGAAAGTCATTTACTGGACACTGGAAGAAACAACTAGTAATTCAGAGGAAGTAAGTCTAAATAAGCGAGAATTGCTAGAGAACCATTGAAAAGTGCTTCTCAATATCAGAATACAGTAAAGAAAGCATTTCGTACAAAGCGGGTTAACTTTGAAAGAGCCAAATGAGCACACTTAACAAGGATAGAAAACATCTATACTACATCTGAAACTAGAATTAAAGTATGATTCAGAGTTAACACATGATTTTAGTGTTTCTCAATGTTTCATAGGAATGCAGCAAAGTGTTAGTACATGTTTGTTTCTCAATGTCAGCTAAGATTGTAAGCAGTTGCCTTTAATTTCAGGGAAGTCTTCCATTTGATGAAGAAAGTCATTTACTGGACACTGGAAGAAACAACAAGTAATTCAGAGAAAGAAACTATGAGTAAGCCATAATTGCTAGAGAACCATTGAAAAGTGCTTCTCAATATCATAATACAGTAAAGAAATCATTTCATACCAAGCGTTTTATCTTTCAAAGAGTCAAATGAGCACACTTAACAAGGATACAAAACATCTATACTACATCTGAAACTGGATTTAAAGTGTGATTCAGAGTTAACACAAGATTTTAGAGTTTCTCATCGTTTCATGAGAATGCAGCAAGTTGTTAGTACATGTGAGTTTCTCAATGTCTGCTAAGATTGTAAGCAGTTGGTTGCAATTACTAGAACTCTTCAGTTTAGTGCAGAAAGTCATTTACTGCACACTGGAAGAAACGACTAGTAATTCAGAGAAAGAAACTATGAGTAAGCCAGAATTGCTAGAGAATCATTTAAAAGTGCTTCTCAAAACAGAATATAGTAAGAAATCATTTCATACAAAGCGGGTTATCTTTGAAGGAGCCAAATAAGCACACTTAACAAGGACAGAAAACATCTATACTACATCTGAAACTAGAATGAAAGTGTGATTCAGAGTTAACACACGATTTTAGAGTTTCTCAATGTTTCATAGGAATTCAGCAAAGTGTTAGTACATGTTTGTTTCTCAATGTCAGCTAAGATTGTAAGCAGTTGATTGTAATTTCAGGGAACTCTTCCATTTGGTGCAGAAAGTGATTTACTGGACAAAGGAAAAAACAACTATTAATTCAGAGCAAGTTAGTATAAGTAAGCCAAAATTGGTAGAAAACCATTGAAAAGCGCTTTTCAATATCAGAATACAGTAAAGAAAGCATTTCGTTCAAAGCGGTTTATCTTTGAAAGAGCTAAATGTGTACAGTTAACAAGGATAGAAATCATCTACGGTATACTATATCTGAAACTAGAATTAACGTGTGATTCAGAGTTAAAAGTCAATTTTAGAATTTCTCAATGTTTCATGGGAATGCAGCAAGTTGTTAGTACATATGAGTTTCTGAATGTCAACTAAAATTGTGAACAGTTGCTTGTAAATGCGGGGAACTCTTTCATTTAGTGCAAAAAGTCATTTACAGGACACTATAAGAAACAACTAGTAATTCAGCGCAAGTAAGTATAAGTAAGCCAGAATTGCTAGAGTACCATTGAAAAGTCCTTCTCAAATCAGAATGCAGTAAAGAATGCATTTCTTACAAAGCATGTTATCTTTGAAAGAGACAAATGAGCACACTTAACAAGGATAGACAACATCTATACTACATCTGAAACTAGAATTAAAGTATGATTCAGAGTTAACACTCGATTTTAGAGTTTCTCAATGTTTCATGAGAATGGAGCAAGTTGTTAGTACATGTGAGTTTCTCAATGTCAGCTAAGATTGTCAACAGTTGATTGTAATTGCGGGGAACTCTTTCATTTAGTGCATAAAGTAATTACTGGACACTGGAGAAAAAAAAAAAACAAACTAGTAATTCAGAGCAAGTAACTCTAAGCAAGCCAGAATTTCTAGAGTACCATTGAAAAGTGCTTCTCAAATCAGAATACAGTAAAGAAAGCATTTCATACAAAGCGGGTTATCTTTGAAAGAGCCAAATGAGTACACTTAACAAGGATAGAAAACATCTACGGTATACGACTTCTGAAACTAGAATTAATGTCTGATTTAGAGTTAAAACTGGATTTTAGAGTTTCTCAACGTTTCATGAGAATGCAACAAAGTGTTAGTATATGTTGGTTTCTCAATGTGAGCTAAGATTGTAAGCAGTTTCTTGTAAATGAAGGCCACTCTTCCATTTGGTGCAGAAAGTCATTTAATGGACACTGGAAGAAACAACTAGTAATTCAGAGCAAGTAACTATGAATAAGCCAGCATTGCTAGAGAACCATTGAAAAGTGGTTCTCAACATCAGAATACAGTAAGGAAAGCATTTCTTAAAAAGCGGGTAATCTTTGAAAGACCCATATGAGCACACTTAACAAGGATAGAAAACATCGATACTACATGTGACAATAGAATTATAGTGTGATTCAGAGTTATCACACGATTTTAGAGTCTCTCAACGTTTCATAGGAATGGAGCAAAGTGCTAGTACATGTTACTTTCTCAAGGTCAGGTAAGATTGTAAGCAGTTGCTTGTAAATACAGGGAACTCTTCCATTTGGTGCAGAAAGTCACTTAATGAACACTGGAAGAAACAACTAGTAATTCAGAGCAAGTAAGTATAAGTGAGCCAAAATTGGTAGAGAACCATTGAAAAGTGCTTCTCAGTATCAGAATACCGTAAAGAAAGCATTTCATACAAAGCGTTTTATCTATCAGAGTCAAATAAGCACACTTACAAAGGATATAAAACATCTGTACTACATGTGAAACTAGAATTAATGTGTGATTCAGAGTTAACACACGATTTTACAGTTTCTCAACATTTCATAGGAATGCAGCGAATTGTTAATACATGTTTGTTTCTCAATGTCAGGTAATATTGTAAGCAGTTGCTTGTAAATGCAGGGAAGTCTTCCATTAGGTGCAGAAAGTCATTTACTGGACACTGGAAGAAAGAACTAGTAATTCAGAGCAAGTAAGTATAAGTAAGCCAAAATTGGTAGAGAACCATTGAAAAGTGCATCTCAATATCAGAATACAGCAACGAAAACATTTCGTACAAACCCAGATAACTTTGAAAGAGCCAAATGAGCAAACTTAACAAGGATAGAAAACATCTATGGTATATTACATCTGAAACTAGAATTAACGTCTGATTCAGAGTTAAAACTGGATTTTAGAGTTTCTCAACGTTTCATGAGAATGTAGCAAAGTGTTAGTACATGTTTGTTACTCAATGTGAGCTAAGATTGTAAGCAGTTGCTTGTAAATGCAGGCAAATCTTCCTTTGGTGCAGAAAGTCTTTTATTGGACACTCGAAGAAACAACTAGTAACTCAGAGAAAGTAACTATAAATAAGACAGAATTGCTAGAGAACCATTGAAAAGTGCTTCTCAAATTAGAATACAGTAAGAAAGCATTTCATAAAAAGCAGGTTATCTTTGAAAGACCGCAAAGAGCACAATTAACAAGGATAGAAAACATCTATACTACATCTGAAACTAGAATTAAAGTTTGATTCAGGGTTAACACACGATTTTAGAGTTTCTCAATGTTTCATAGAAATGCAGCAAAGTGTTGGTACATGTTTGATTCTCAATGTGAGCTAAGATTCTAAGCATTTGCTCATAAATGCAGGGAACTCTTAAATTTGCTACAGAAAGTCATTTACTGGACACTGGAAGAAACAACTTGTAATTCAGAGCCAGTAAGTATAACTAATCAAAAATTGATAGAGAACCATGAAAAAGTGCTTCTAAATATCAGAATACAGTAAAGAAAGCATTTCGTACAAAGCAGTTTATCTTTGAAAGAGCCCAATGAGAAGACTTAACAAGGACAGAAAACATCAATACTACATCTGAAACAAGAATTAAAGTGTGATTCAGAGGTAACACACGATTTTAGAGTTTCTCAACGTTTCATAGGAATGCAGCAAAGTGTTAGTACATGTGTGTTTCTCAATGTCATCTATGATTGTAAGCAGTTACTAGTAAATGCAGGCAGCTCTTCCATGTAGTGCAGAAAGTCATTTACTGGACACTGGAATAAACAACTAGTAATTCAGAGCAATTAACTCTGAGTAAGCCAGAATTGCGAGAGAAGCATTGAAAAATGCTTCTCAAATCAGAATACAGTAAAGAAAGCATTTCATACAAAGCGGGTTATCTTTGAAAGAGCCAAATGAGCACACTTAACAAGGATAGAAAACATCTATACTCCATCTGAAACTAGAATTAAAGTGTGACTCAGAGTTAAAACAGGATTTTAGAGATTCTCAATGTTTCATGAGAATGCAGCAAGTTGTTAGTAAATGTGAGTTTTTCAATGTCAGCTAAGATTGTTAGTAGTTGCTTGTATTTGCAGGGATGTCTTTCATTTAGTACAGAAAGTCATTTAATGGTCAATAGAAGAAACATCTAGCAATTCAGAGCAAGTAACACTAAGTAAGCCAGAATTGCTAGAGAACCATTGAAAAGTGCTTCTCAAATCAGAATACAGTAAAGAAAGCATTTCAAGCATTTCATACAAAGCAAGTTATCTTTGAAAGAGCCAATTGAGCACACTTAAAAAGTATAGAAAACATCTATACTACATGTAAAACTATAATTAAAGTGTGATTCATAGTTAAAACAGTATTTTAGAGTTTCTCAATGTTTCAAGAGAATGTTTCTCAGTGTCAGCTAAGATTGTAAGCAGTTGCTTGAATTTCCGAGGAACTCCTTCATCTAGTGCAGAAAGTCATTTACTGGACACTGGAAGAAACAAGAAGTAATGCAGAGAAAGTAACTCTAAGTAACCCAGAATTGCTACAGAACCATTGAAAAGTGCTTCTCAAATCAGAATACAAAAAAGAAAGCATTTCATACAAAGCATGTTATCTTTCAAAGAGGCAAATGAGAACACTTAACAAGGATAGAAACCATCTATACTACATCTGAAACTAGAATTAAAGTGTGATTCAGAGTTAACACACGATTTTAGAGTTTCTCAACATTTCATGAGAAGGCAGCAAAGTGTTACTACATGTTTGTTTCTCAATGTCAGCTAAGATTGTAAGCAGTTGCCTGTATTTGCGAGGAACTCCTTCATCTAGTGCAGAAAGTCATTTACTGGAGGCTGGAAGAAACAAGAAGTAATACAGAGAAACTAACTCTAAGTAAGCCAGAATTGCTACAGAATCATTGAAAAGTGCTTCTCAAATCAGAGTACAATAAAGAAAGCATTTCATACAAAGCATGTTATCTTTCAAAGAGGCAAATGAGAACACTTAACAAGCATAGAAACCATCTATACTACATCTGAAACTAGAATTAAAGTGTGATTCAGAGTTAAAATATGAATTTAGAGTTTCTCAATGTTTCATGAGAATGCAGCAATTTTTTAGTATATGTGAGTTTCTCACTGTCAGCTAAGATTGTAAGCAGTTGCTTGTATTTGCGTTGAAATCATCCTTTTAGTGCAGAAAGTCATTTACTGGACACTGGAAGAAACAACTTGTAATTCAGAGCAAGTAACTATAAGTATGCCAGAATTGTTAGAGTACCATTGAAAAGTGCTTCTCAAATCAGAATACAGTAAAGAAAGCATTTCATATAAATCATGTTATCTTTCAAAGAGTCAATTGAGCACAGTAAGCAAGGATAGAAAACAAATACAGTATACTACATCTGAAACTAGAATTAACGTGTGATTCATTGTTAACACTCGATTTTAAGTTTCTCAATGTTTCATGAGAATGCAGCAAGTTGTTAGTACATGTGAGTTACTCAATGTCAGCTAAGATTGTAAGCAGTTGCGTGTATTTAAGGTGAACTCTTCCATTTAGGGCAGAAAGGTATTTATTGGACACTGGAAGAAACAACTAGTAATTCAGAGTACGTAAGTATAAGTAAACCAAAATTGATGGAGAACTTTTGAAATGTGCTTCTCAACATCAGAATACATTAAAGAAAGTATTTCATACAAAGCGTTTTATCTATAAGAGTCAAAAGAGCACACTTAACAAGGATACAAAACATCTATACTACATCTGAAACTAGAATTAAGGTGTGATTCAGAGTTAACACGGGATTTTAGAGTTTCTCAATGTTTTATAGGAATGCAGCAAAGTGTTAGTGAATGTTTGTTTCTCAATGTCAGCTAAGATTGTAAGCAGTTTTTGGTAAATGCAGGCAACTCTTCCATTTGGTGCAGAAAGTCATTTACTGGACACTGGAAGAAACAACTAGTAATTAATAGCAAGTAAGTATAAGTGAGCCAAAATTGGTAGAGAAGCATTGAAAAGTGCTTCTCAATATCAGAATACAGTAAAGAAAGCATTTCGTACAAAGCTGGTTAACTTTGAAAGAGCCAAATGAGGACACTTAATAGTGCTAAAAAACATCTATTCTACATCTGAAACTAGAAGGAAAGTGTGATTCAGAGTTAACACACGATTTTAGAGTTTCTCAATGTTTCATAGGAATGCAGCAAAATGTTATTACATGTTTGTTTCTCAATGTCATCTAAGATTGTAACCAGTTTTTTGTAAATGCAGGCAATTCTTCCATTTGGTGCAGAAAGTCCCTTACTGGACACTGGAAGAAACAACTAGTATTTCAGAGCAATTAAGGATAAGTGAGCCAAAATTGGTAGAGAAGCATTGAAATGTGCTTCTCAATATCAGAATACAGTAAAGAAAGTATTTCGTACAAAGCCGGTTGACTTTGAAAGAGCCAAATGAGCACACTTAACAGGATAGAAAATATCTACGGTATAATACATCTGAAACTAGAATTAATGTCTGATTCAGAGTTAAAACTTGATTTTAGAGTTTCTCAAATTTTCATGAGAATGCAGCAAAGCATTAGTATATGTTTGTTTCTCAATGTCAGCTAAGATTGTAAGCAGTTTTTTGAAAATGCAGGCAACTCTTCCATTTGGTGCAGAAAGTCATTTACTGGACACTGGAAGAAACAACTAGTATTTCAGAGCAAGTAAGGATAAGTGAGCCAAAATTGGTAGAGAACTATTGAAAAGTGCTTCTCAATATCAGAATACAGTAAAAAAAGCATTATGTACAAAGCGGGTTAACTTTGAAAGAGCCAAATGAGCACAATTAACAAGGATAGAAAACATCTATACTACATCTGAAACTAGATTTATAGTGTGATTCAGAGTTAACACACTATTTTAGAGTTTCTCAATGTTTCATAGGAATGCAGCAAAGTGTTAGTACTTGTTTGTTTTTCATTGTCATCTAAATTGTAAGCAGTTTTTTGTAAATGCAGGCAACTCTTCCATTTGGTACAGAGAGTCATTTACTGGACACTGGAATAAACAACTAGTAATTCAGAGCAAGTAAGTATAAGTGAGCTAAAATTAGTAGAGAACCATTGAAAAGTGCTTTACAATGTCAGAATATAGTAAAGAAAGCATTTCATACAAAGCAGGTTGTCTGTGAAAGAGCCAAATTAGCGTACTTAAGAGTGCTAAAAAACATCTATTCTACATCTGAAACTAGAATGAAAGTGTGATTCAGAGTTAACAAACGATTTTTGAGTTTCTCAATGTTTCATAGGAATGCAGCAAAATGTTAGTACATGTTTGTTTCTCAATGCCAGCTAAGATTGCAAGCAGTTTTTTGTAAATGCAGGCAACTCTTCCATTTTGTGCAGAAAGTCATTTACTGGACACTGAAAGAAACAACTAGTAATTCAGAGCAAGTAAGTATAAGTGAGCCAAAATTGGGAGAGAAACATTGAAAAGTGCTTCTCAATATCAGAATACAGTAAAGAAAGCATTTTGTACAAAGCGGGTTAACTTTGAAAGAGCCAAATGAGCACACTTAACAAGGATAGAAAACATCTATACTACATCTGAAACTAGATTTAAAGTGTGATTCAGAGTTAACACACGATTTTAGAGTTTCTCAATGTTTCATAGGAATGCAGCAAAGTGTTAGTACTTGTTTGTTTCTCAATGTCAGCTATGATTGTAAGCAGTTTTTGGTAAATGCAGGCAACTCTTCCTTTGGGCCCAGAAAGTCATTTACTGGACACTGGAAGAAATAACTAGAAATTCAGAGCAAGTAACTACAAATAAGCCAAGATTGCTAGAGAACCATTGAAAAGTGCTTCTCAATATCAGAATACAGTAAAGAAAGCATTTCTTACAAAGCGGGTTAACTTTGAAAGAGCCAAATGAGCACACTTAACAAGGATCGAAAATATCTTCGGTATACTACATCTGAAACTAGAATTAACTTCTGATTCAGAGTTAAAACTTGATTTTGGAGTTTCTCAAAGTTTCAAGAGAATGCAACAAAGCTTTAGTATATGTTTGTTTCTCAATGTGGCCTAAGATTGTAAGCAGTTTTTTATAAATGCAGGCAACACTTCCATTTGGTGAAGAAAGTCATTTACTGGACACTGGAAGAAACAACTAGTATTTCAGAGCAAGTAAGGATAAGTGAGCCAAAATTGGTAGAGAACCATTGAAATGTGCTTCACAACATAAGAATACATTAAAGAAACTATTTCTTACAAAGCATTTTATCTATCAGAGTCAAATGAGCACACTTAACAAGGATAGAAAACATCTATACTATATCTGACAATAGAATTAAAGTGTGATTCAGAGTTATCACACGATTTTAGAGTTTCTCAAAGTTTCATAGGAATGCAGCAATGTGTTAGTACATGTTTGTTTCTCAATGTCAGCTAAGAATGTAAGCAGTTTTTTGTAAATGCAGGCAACTCTTCCATATGGTGCAGAAAGTCATTTACTGGACACTGGAAGAAACAACTAGTAATTCACAGCAAGTAACTATAAATAAGCCAAGATTGCTAGAGAATCATTGATAAGTGCTTCTCAATATCAGAATACAGTAAAGAAAGCATTTCTTACAAAGCGGGTTAACTTTGAAAGAGCCAAATGAGCACACTTAACAAGGATCGAAAATATCTTCGGTATACTACATCTGAAACTAGAATTAACGTCTGATTCAGAGTTAAAACTTGATTTTGGAGTTTCTCAAAGTTTCAAGAGAATGCAACAAAGCTTAAGTATATGTTTGTTTCTCAATGTGAGCTAAGATTGTAAGCAGTTGCTTTTAAATGCAGGCAACTCTTCCATTTGGTGCAGAAAGTCATTTACTGGACACTGGAAGAAACAAATAATAATTCATAGCAAGTAAGCATAAGTAAGCGAAAATTTGTAGAGAACCATTGAAAAGTGCTTCTCAATATCAGAATACAGTAAACAAAGCATTTCTTACAAAGTGGGTTAACTTTGAAAGAGCCAAATGAGCACACTTAACAACGATAGAAAACATGGACGGTTTACTACATCTGAAATTAAAATTAATGTCTGATTCAGAGTTAACACGGATTTTAGAGTTCCTCAACATTTCATGAGAATGCAGAAAAGTGTTATTATATGTTTGTTTCTCAATGTCAGCTAAGAATGTAAGCAGTTTTTTGTAAATGCAGGCCACTCTTCCATTTGGCGCAGAAAGTCATTTACTGGACACTGGAAGAAACAACTAGTAATTCAAAGCTAGTAAGTATAAGTGAGCCAAGATTGCTAGAGAACCATTGAAAAGTGCTTCTCAAATCAGAATACAATAAGAAAGCATTTTGTAAAAAGCGGGTTATCTTTCAAAGAGCCAAAGGAGCACACTTAAAAAGGACAGAAAACATCTATATGACATATGAACCTAGATTTAAAGTGTGATTAAGAATTAACACACGATTTTAGAGTTTATGAATATTCCATAGGAATGCAGCAAAGTTTTAGTACATGTTTGTTTCTCAATGTCAGCTAAGATTGTAAGCAGTTTTTGGTAAATGCAGGCAACTCTTCCATTTGGTGCGGAAAGTCATTTACTAGACACTGGAAGAAGCAACTAGTAATTCAGAGCAGGTAACTACAAATAAGCCAAGATTCCTAGAGAACCATTGAAAAGTGCTTCTCAATATCAGAATACAGTAAAGAAAGCATTTCTTACAAAGCGGGTTAACTTTGAAAGAGCCAAATGAGCACACTTAACAAGGATCGAAAATATCTTCGGTATACTACATCTGAAACTAGAATTAACGTCTGATTCAGAGTTAAAACTTGATTTTGGAGTTTCTCAAAGTTTCAAGAGAATGCAACAAAGCGTTAGTATATGTTTGTTTCTCAATGTGAGCTAAGATTGTAAGCAGTTTTTTGTAAATGCAGGCAACACTTCCATTTGTTGAAGAAAGTCATTTACTGGACACTGGAAGAAACAACTAGTATTTCAGAGCAAGTAAGGATAAGTGAGCCAAAATTGGTAGAGAACCATTGAAATGTGCTTCACAACATAAGAATACATTAAAGAAACTATTTCTTACAAAGCATTTTATCTATCAGAGTCAAATGAGCACACTTAACAAGGATAGAAAACATCTATACTATATCTGACAATAGAATTAAAGTGTGATTCAGAGTTATCACACGATTTTAGAGTTTCTCAAAGTTTCATAGGAATGCAGCAATGTGTTAGTACATGTTTGTTTCTCAATGTCAGCTAAGAATGTAAGCAGTTTTTTGTAAATGCAGGCAACTCTTCCATATGGTGCAGAAAGTCATTTACTGGATACTGGAAGAAACAACTAGTAATTCAGAGCAAGTAACTATAAATAAGCCAAGATGGCTAGAGAACCATTGAAAAGTGCTTCTCAATATCAGAATACAGTAAAGAAAGCATTTGGTACAAAGCGCGTTAACTTTGAAAGAGCCAAATGAGCACACTTAACAAGGATAGAAAACATCTATGGTATACTACATCTGAAACTAGAATTAATGTATGATTCCGAGTTAAAAATGGAATTTAGAGTTTCTCAAAGTTTCATGAGAATGCAGCAAAGCGTTAGTATATGTTTGTTTCTCAATGTGAGCTAAGATTGTAAGCAGTTGCTTTTAAATGCAGGCAACTCTTCCATTTGGTGCAGAAAGTCATTTACAGGACACTGTAAGAAACAAATAATAATTCATAGCAAGTAAGCATAAGAAAGCGAAAATTTGTAGAGAACCATTGAAAAGTGCTTCTCAATATCAGATTACAGTAAACAAAGCATTTCTTACAAAGCGGGTTAACTTTGAAAGAGCCAAATGAGCACAATTAACAAGGATAGAAAACATGGACGGTTTACTACATCTGAAATTAAAATTAATGTCTGATTCAGAGTTAACACGGATTTTAGAGTTTCTCAACATTTCATGAGAATGCAGAAAAGCGTTATTATATGTTTGTTTCTCAATGTCAGCTAAGAATGTAAGCAGTTTTTTGTAAATGCAGGCCACTCTTCCATTTTGCGCAGAAAGTCATTTACTGGACACTGGAAGAAACAACTAGTAATTCAAAGCTAGTAAGTATAAGTGAGCCAAGATTGCTAGAGAACCATTGAAAAGTGCTTCTCAAATCAGAATACAATAAGAAAGCATTTTGTAAAAAGCGGGTTATCTTTCAAAGAGCCAAAGGAGCACACTTAAAAAGGACAGAAAACATCTATATGACATATGAAACTAGATTTAAAGTGTGATTAAGAGTTAACACACGATTTTAGAGTTTATGAATATTCCATAGGAATGCAGCAAAGTTTTAGTACATGTATGTTTCTCAATGTCAGCTAAGATTGTAAGCAGTTTTTGGTAAATGCAGGCAACTCTTCCATTTGGTGCGGAAAGTCATTTACTAGACACTGGAAGAAGCAACTAGTAATTCAGAGCAGGTAACTACAAATAAGCCAAGATTCCTAGAGAACCATTGAAAAGTGCTTCTCAATATCAGAATACAGTAAAGAAAGCATTTCTTACAAAGCGGGTTAACTTTGAAAGAGCCAAATGAGCACACTTAACAAGGATCGAAAATATCTTCGGTATACTACATCTGAAACTAGAATTAACGTCTGATTCAGAGTTAAAACTTGATTTTGGAGTTTCTCAAAGTTTCAAGAGAATGCAACAAAGCGTTAGTATATGTTTGTTTCTCAATGTGAGCTAAGATTGTAAGCAGTTTTTTGTAAATGCAGGCAACACTTCCATTTGGTGAAGAAAGTCATTTACTGGACACTGGAAGAAACAACTAGTATTTCAGAGCAAGTAAGGATAAGTGAGCCAAAATTGGAAGAGAACCATTGAAATGTGCTTCACAACATAAGAATACATTAAAGAAACTATTTCTTACAAAGCATTTTATCTATCAGAGTCAAATGAGCACACTTAACAAGGATAGAAAACATCTATACTATATCTGACAATAGAATTAAAGTGTGATTCAGAGTTATCACACGATTTTAGAGTTTCTCAAAGTTTCATAGGAATGCAGCAATGTGTTAGTACATGTTTGTTTCTCAATGTCAGCTAAGAATGTAAGCAGTTTTTTGTAAATGCAGGCAACTCTTCCATATGGTGCAGAAAGTCATTTACTGGACACTGGAAGAAACAACTAGTAATTCAGAGCAAGTAACTATAAATAAGCCAAGATGGCTAGAGAACCATTGAAAAGTGCTTCTCAATATCAGAATACAGTAAAGAAAGCATTTGGTACAAAGCAGGTTAACTTTGAAAGAGCCAAATGAGCACACTTAACAAGGATAGAAAACATCTATGGTATACTACATCTGAAACTAGAATTAATGTATGATTCCGAGTTAAAAATGGAATTTAGAGTTTCTCAAAGTTTCATGAGAATGCAGCAAAGCGTTAGTATATGTTTGTTTCTCAATGTGAGCTAAGATTGTAAGCAGTTGCTTTTAAATGCAGGCAACTCTTCCATTTGGTGCAGAAAGTCATTTACTGGACACTGGAAGAAACAAATAATAATTCATAGCAAGTAAGCATAAGTAAGCGAAAATTTGTAGAGAACCATTGAAAAGTGCTTCTCAATATCAGATTACAGTAAACAAAGCATTTCTTACAAAGCGGGTTAACTTTGAAAGATCCAAATTAGCACACTTAACAAGGATAGAAAACATGGACGGTTTACTACATCTGAAATTAAAATTAATGTCTGATTCAGAGTTAACACGGATTTTAGAGTTTCTCAACATTTCATGAGAATGCAGAAAAGTGTTATTATATGTTTGTTTCTCAATGTCAGCTAAGAATGTAAGCAGTTTTTTGTAAATGCAGGCCACTCTTCCATTTTGCGCAGAAAGTCATTTACTGGACACTGGAAGAAACAACTAGTAATTCAAAGCTAGTAAGTATAAGTGAGCCAAGATTGCTAGAGAACCATTGAAAAGTGCTTCTCAAATCAGAATACAATAAGAAAGCATTTTGTAAAAAGCGGGTTATCTTTCAAAGAGCCAAAGGAGCACACTTAAAAAGGACAGAAAACATCTATATGACATATGAAACTAGATTTAAAGTGTGATTAAGAGTTAACACACGATTTTAGAGCTTATGAATATTCCATAGGAATGCAGCAAAGTGTTAGTACATGTTTGTTTCTCAATGTCAGCTAAGATTGTAAGCAGTTTTTGGTAAATGCAGGCAACTCTTCCATTTGGTGCGGAAAGTCATTTACTAGACACTGGAAGAAACAACTAGTAATTCAGAGCAGGTAACTACAAATAAGCCAAGATTCCTAGAGAACCATTGAAAAGTGCTTCTCAATATCAGAATACAGTAAACAAAGCATTTCTTACAAAGCGGGTTAACTTTGAAAGAGCCAAATGAGCACACTTAACAAGGATCGAAAATATCTTCGGTATACTACATCTGAAACTAGAATTAACGTCTGATTCAGAGTTAAAACTTGATTTTGGAGTTTCTCAAAGTTTCAAGAGAATGCAACAATGCGTTAGTATATGTTTGTTTCTCAATGTGATCTAAGATTGTAAGCAGTTTTTTGTAAATGCAGGCAACACTTCCATTCGGTGCAGAAAGTCATTTACTGGACACTGGAAGAAACAACTAGTAATTCAGAGCAAGTTAGTATAAGTGAGCCAAAATTGGTAGAGAAGCATTGAAAAGTGATTCTCAATGTCAGAATATAGTAAAGAAAGCATTTCGTACAAAGCAGGTTATCTGTGAAAGAGCCAAATGAGCACACTTAATAGTGCTAAAAAACATCTATTCTACATCTGAAACTAGAATGAAAGTGTGATTCAGAGTTAACACACGATTTTAGAGTTTCTCAATGTTTCATAGGAATGCAGCAAAATGTTAGTACATGTTTGTTTCTCAAAGTCAGCTAAGATTGTAAGCAGTTTTTTGTAAATGCAGGCAACTCTTCCATTTGGTGCAGAAAGTCATTTACTTTACACTGAAAGAAACAACTACTAATTCAGAGCAAGTAAGTATAAGTGAGCCAAAATTGGTAGAGAACCATTGAAAAGTGCTTCTCAATATCAGAATACAGTAAAGAAAGCATTTTGTACAAAGCGGGTTAACTTTGAAAGAGCCAAATGAGCACACTTAACAAGGATAGAAAACATCTATACTACATCTGAAACTACATTTAAAGTGTGATTCAGAGTTAACACACGATTTTAGAGTTTCTCAATGTTTCATAGGAATGCAGCAAAGTGTTAGTACTTGTTTGTTTCTCAATGTCAGCTATGATTGTAAGCAGTTTTTGGTAAATGCAGGCAACTCTTCCATTTGGCGCAGAAAGTCATTTACTGGACACTGGAAGAAACAACTAGTAATTCAGAGCAAGTAACTACAAATAAGCCAAGATTGCTAGAGAACCATTGAAAAGTGCTTCTCAATATCAGAATACAGTAAAGAAAGCATTTCTTACAAAGCGGGTTAACTTTGAAAGAGCCAATTGAGCACACTTAACAAGGATCGAAAATATCTCCGGTATACTACATCTGAAACTAGAAATAACGTCTGATTCAGAGTTAAAACTTGATTTTGGAGTTTCTCAAAGTTTCAAGAGAATGCAACAAAGCGTTAGTATATGTTTGTTTCTCAATGTGAGCTAAGATTGTAAGCAGTTTTTTGTAAATGCAGGCAACACTTCCATTTGTTGAAGAAAGTCATTTACTGGACACTGGAAGAAACAACTAGTATTTCAGAGCAAGTAAGGATAAGTGAGCCAAAATTGGTAGAGAACCATTGAAATGTGCTTCATAACATAAGAATACATTAAAGAAACTATTTCTTACAAAGCATTTTATCTATCAGAGTCAAATGAGCACACTTAACAAGGATAGAAAACATCTATACTATATCTGACAATAGAATTAAAGCGTGATTCAGAGTTATCACACGATTTTAGAGTTTCTCAAAGTTTCATAGGAATGCAGCAATGTGTTAGTACATGTTTGTTTCTCAATGTCAGGTAAGATTGTAAGCAGTTTTTTGTAAATGCAGGCAAGTCTTCCATTTGGTGCAGAAAGTCATTTACTGGACACTGGAAGAAACAACTAGTAATTCAGAGCAAGTAAGTATAAGTTAGCCAAAATTAGGGAGAACCATTGAAAAGTGCTTCTCAATATCAGAATACAGTCAAAAAGCATTTCATACAAAGCGGTATATCTTTCAGAGAGCCAAATGAGCACACTTAACAAGGATAGAAAACATCTATACTTCATCTGAAACTAGAATTAAAATGTGATTCAGATTTAACACACGATTTTAGAGTTTCTCAATGTTTCATAGGAATGCAGCAAAGTGTTAGTACATGTTTGTTTCTCAATGTCAGGTAAGATTGTAAGCAGTTGCTTGTAAATGCAGGCAACTCTTCCATTTGGTGCAGAAAGTCATTTACTGGATACTGGAAGAAACAACTAGTAATTCAAAGCAAGTAAGTATAAGTAAGCCAAAATTGGTAGAGAACCATTGCAAAGTGCTTCTCATATCAGAATACAGTAAGAAAGCATTCCATAAAACGCGGGTTACTTTGAAAGACCCAAATGAGCACACTTAACAAGGAAAGGAAACATCTATACTACATCTGAAACTAGAATTAAAGTGTGATTCAGAGTTAACACAAGATTTTAGAGTTTCTCTATATTTCATAGGAATGTACCAAAGTGTTAATCTATGTTTGTTTCTCAATGTGAACTAAGATTGTAAGCAGTTACTTGTAAATGCAGGCAACTCTTCCATTTGGTGAAGAAAGTCATTTACTGGACACTGGAAGAAACAACCAGTAATTCAGAGCAAGTAAGTATAAGTAAGCCAAAATTGGTAGAGAACCATTGATAAGTGCTTCTAAATATCAGAATACAGTAAAGAAAGCATTTTGTACAAAGCGGGTTATCTTTAAAAGAGCCAAATGAGCACACTTAACAAGGATAGAAAATATCTATACTACATCTGAAACTAGAATTAAAGTGTGATTCAGAGTTAACACACGATTTTAGTGTTTCTCAACTTTTCATATAATGCAGTAAAGTGTTAGTACATGTTTGTTTCTCAATATTAGCTAAGATTGTAAGCAGTGCTTGTAAATGCAGGCAACACTTCCATGTGGTTCATAAAGTCATTTATTGGACACTGGAAGAATCAACTAGTGATTCAGAGCAAGTAATTATAAGTAAGCCAGAATTGCTTGAGAACCATTGAAAAGTGCTACTCAAATCAGAATACAGTAAGAAAGAATTTCATACAAAGCGGGTTATATTTAAAGATTCAAATGAGCACACTTAATAAGGATAGAAAACATCTATACTACATCTGAAACTAGAATTAAAGTGTGATTCAGAGTTGCCACACGGTTTTAGAGTTTCTCAATGTTTCATAGGAATTAGCAAATGCCAGGCATGCCTGGCAGGTTGAACTGGGCTGAGGTAGGGAGGTAGGAATTGATAAAAGAAAGAGAGACAGGAAAGCGTGATCTGGAGGACTACAGGTAGCCATTGACCGACTGTAGTAAATTTATTAACTACACAATGCTTTTTATGCACAAAACACTAATCAGGAAGTCTGTTAAGAGGAGTGTATTCTTTGTTCCTCTTAATATCTAAAGGAGAGATAGAGCCGAAGGACAACTTCTTAGTACAGTAAATCTCAGTAGATAAATACAGACTTGTTGTCAAGCCATGAAAGGTTGCTCTCATTCTACTGATAGTAGCCATGCAAACAAGTTTGGGGAATCTGTGTGGGTGGGGGCCAGCCCTGCTAGCCCCTCAGATGCAAGTACCTTGTCACCCTACATCCTGGCACCAACTGATCCCCCTTTTTTGTTTTTTAGGCTACTAATAGTAAAATTTGAACAATATAAATCTCTAATATTAAAATAATTGTAAACAATGCCAATGCAAAATCAAACTCTATATATGTGTTCATTTTCAAATTTTGAATGTCAAGAGCAAAATTTTGGCTATTAAATAATAACAAAACAATAAGAGAAAAATCAAAACTATGGACATGTTAACATTTTTAGCTACTAAATGAAAGAAAGTCTCTTGTGCTGCTGATGTATATTTACTCAGAGTTCTTGGACTTGGCTGTTCAAGACTTTGCAGAACACTGGCATACTCAATGGGCAAAAACTAAAGCCATTCCCTCTTATAACAGGAACAAGACAGGGATGCCCACTCTCACCACTCCTGTTTGACATTGTACTGGAAGTACTTGCCATTGCAATTAGACAAGAAGAGGAAATAAAAGGCATACAAATCGGAAAAGAAGAAGTAAAGTTATCCTTATTTGCAGATGACATGATATTGTACATAAAAAACCCAAAAACTCCATCAAAAAACTAATAGACTTAATAAATGAATTTGGCAATGTAGATGGATACAAAATTAATGCCAGGAAATCGATGGCATTCCTGTACACCAACAATGAATTTACAGAAACAGAGACCAAAAAAGCAATCCCATTTACCATTGCACCAAGAAAATTAAGATACCTGGGAATAATCTTTACTAAGGAGGTAAAAGACCTATATACGGAAAACTACCCAACACTGAAAAAAGAGATAGAGGAAGATGTAAACAGATGGAAGAACATATCATGTTCATGGATTGGTAGAATCAACATCATCAAAATGTCCATACTTCCCAAAGCAATTTATAGGTTCAATGCACTCCCCATCAAAATACCAATGGCATATTTCACGGACCTAGAAAGAACTCTCCAAAAATTCACTTGGAACAATAAAAGACCTCGAATAGCATCAGTAATCCTGAGAAAGAAGAGTAAAGTAGGAGGGATCTCAATACCAGATTTCAAGCTGTATTACAAAGCCACTGTTCTCAAAACAGCCTGGTACTGGCACAAGAACAGACATATAGATCAATGGAATAGAATAGAGAATCCAATATCAACGCAAATCAATATGCTCAATTAATATTTGACAAAGGAGGCACGAGCATACAATGCAGTCAAGACAGTCTCTTCAATAAATGGTGTTGCGAAAATTGGACAGATACTTGCAAAAGAATGGAACTATAACACCAACTTACTCCATATACAAAAATAAATTCAAAATGGTTGCAAGACTTAAACATAAGAATGGAAACCATAAAAATACTAGAGGCATCCACAGGCAGCAAAATCTCAGACATATGCCAAAAGAACTTCTTCACTGATACTGCCCCTTGGGCAATGGAAGCTAAAGAGAAAATAAACAAATGGGATTACATCAAAATAAAAAGATTTTTCACAGCAAAAGAAACCATCAACAAAACAACAAGAAAGTCCACTGTATGGGAGAACATATTTGCAAATGATATTACTGATAAAGGTTTAATCTCCAACATCTACAAACAGCTTATTCAACTCAGAAAAAGGAAAATAAATGAGCCAATTAAAAAAATGGGCAATGGAACTAAATAGAATCTTCTCAAAAGAAGACAGAAGGAAAGCCAAGAGGCACATGAAAAAATGCTCAAAGTCACTACTTATCCGAGAAATGCAAATCAAAACAACAATGCAATACCATGTCACACCTGTCAAAATGGCCAACATTAACGAATCAACAAAGGATATGTGTTGGCAAGGTTGTGGAGAAAAAGGAACTCTCGTGCACTGATGGTGGGAATGCAGATTGGTACAACCACTGTGGACAAAAGTATGGAGTTTCCTCAAAAAACTAAAAATGGAACTCACATTTGACCCAGTAATCCCACTCCTAGGAATATATCCCAAGAAAATAGGAGCACCAATCAGAAAGGATATAGGCACCCCTATGTTCATATCAGCACAATTTACAATAGCTAGGATTTGGAAACAGCCTAGGTGTCCATCAGCAGATGATTGGATCAAAAAACTATGGTACATCTACACAATGGAATACTATGATGCCATAAAAAAGAAGGAATTCTCATCATTTGCAGCAACCTGGATGGAATTGGAGAATATCATGCTGAGTGAAATAATCCAGTCAATGAAAGAGAAACACCACATGACTTCACACAATTATGAATAATAAAGAACACTATAAACTGATGAACCATAAGTTAAATATAGCAACACTAAAGCAACAAGCAGACTGTCTAGTTACAGCGGGGAGGGGAGGGTAATATGAAGGAAATAAGAGATCAACCGAAGGACATGTACACAAGCATATAAGTATAACCAATGGATACAAAATTCTGGGGTGGGGGGGAATGTTTTTTTTTTTGGGGGGGGATGGTAATATATGTACACAGATAATAATTTAATTAAAAAAAAGATTTCAGAGTGTCTGAACGTCACATGAGAATGCAGGAAGTTGTTAGTACATGTGAGTTTCTCAATGTCAGCTAAGATTGTAGGCAGAAGCTTGTAATGGTGGGCTACTCTTCCATTTAATGCAGGAATTCATTTACTGGACACTGGACGAAAAAACTAGTAATTCAGAGCAAGTAACTATAAGTAAGCCAGAAATGCTAGAAAACCATTTTAAGGTGCTTCTCATTATCATCATATAGTAAAGAAAGCATTTCTTACAAAGTTGGTTATCTTTGAAATAGCCCAATGAGCACACTTAAAACGATAGAACACATCTATACTACATCCCAAACTAGATTAAAGTGTGAAACTGAGTTAAGACAGGATTTTAGAGTTTCTCAATGTCTCATGAGAATGCAGCAAGTAGTTAGTACATGTGAGTTTCTCAATGTCAGCTAAGATTGTAAGCAGTTGCTTGTAATGGCGGGCAACTCTTCCATTTAGTGCAGAAATTCATTTACTGGACACTGGAAGAAATAACTAGTAATTCACAGCAAGTAACTTTAATTAAGCTAGGATTGCTTAAGAACCATTGAAAAGTGCATCCCAATGTCAGAATATAGTAAAGAAAGCATTTCGTAGAAAACGTGTTATATCTGAAATAACCAAATGAGCACACTTAACAAGGATAGAAAACATCTATACTACATCCCAAATGAGAATTAAAGTGAGATTCAGAGTTAAGACAAGATTTCAGAGTGTCACAATGTCACATGAGAATGCAGCAAGTTGTTAGTACATGTGAATTTCTCAATGTCAGCTAAGATTGTAAGAAGTTGCTTGTAATGGCGGGCAGTTATTCCATTTATTGCATTAATTCATTTACAGGACAATAGAAGAAACAACTAGTAATTCAGAACAAGGAACTCGAAGTAAGCCAGAATTGCTAGAGAACCATTGAAAAGTGCTTCTCAAATCAGAATACAGTAAGAAAGCATTTCATAAAAAGCTGGTTATCTTTGAAAGAGCCAAAGGAGCACACTTAACAAGGATAGAAAACATCTATCCTACATCTGAAACTGCAATTAAAGTGTGATTCAGAGTTAACACAAGATTTTAGAGTTTCTCATCGTTTCAGGAGAATGCAGCAAGTTATTAGTACATGTGAGATTCTCAAAGTCAGCTAAGATTTTAAGCAGTTGCTTGTAATTGCTGGAACTCGTCAGTTTAGTGCAGAAAGTCATTTACTGCACACTGGAAGAAACAACTAGTAATTCAGAGCAAGTAACTATAAGTAAGCCAGAATTGCTAGATAACCATTGAAAAGTGCTTCTGAATATCAGAATACAGTAAAGAAAGCATTTTGTACAAAGCGTGTTATCTTTAAAAGAGACAAATGAGCACACTTAATAAGGATAGAAAACATCTATACTGCATCTGAAACTAGAATTAAAGTGTGATTCAGAGTTAACACTCGATTTTAGAGTTTCTCAATGTTTCATGAGAATGCAGCAAGTTGTTAGTACATGTAAGTTTCTGAATGTCAGCCAAGATTGACTGCAGTTGCTTGTAATTGCGGGGAACTCTTTCATTTAGTGCAGAAAGTCATTAATGGACACAGGAAGAAAAAAAAACCTAGTAATTCAGAGCAAGTAACTCTAAGCAAGCCAGAATTGCTAGAGTACCATTGAAAAGTGCTTCTCAAATCAGAATACAGTAAACAAAGCATTTCATACAAAGCGGGTTATCTTTGAAAGTGCCAAATGAACACATGTTTATTTCTCAATGTTAGGTAAGACTGTAAGCAGTTGCTTGTAAATGCAGGCAACTCTTCCATGTGGTGCAGAATGTCATTTACTGGACATTGGAAGAAACAACTAGTAATTCAGAGCAAGTAAGTATAAGTAAGCCAAAATTGGTAGAGAACCATTGAAAAGTGCTTCTCATTATCAGAATACAGTAAAGAAAGCATTCCATCCAAAGCGGGTTAACTTTGAAAGATCCAAATGAGCACACTTAACAAGGACACAAAACATCTAAGGTATACTACATCTGAAACTAGAATTAACGTCAGAGTTAAAACTGGATTTTAGATTTTCTCAATGTTTCATTAGATTTCAGCAATGTGTTAGTACATGTTTGTTTCTCAATGTGAGCTAAGATTGTAAGCAGTTGTTTATAAATGCAGGCTACTCTTCCATTTGTTGCAGAAAGTCACTTACAGGACACTGGAAGAAACAACTAGTAATTCAAAGCAAGTAAGTAGAAGTAAGCCAAAATTGGTGGAGAAGCATTGAAAAGTGCTTGTCAATATCACCATACAGTAAAGAAGGCATTTCATACAAAGCGGGTTATCTTTGAAAGAGCCATATGAGCACACTTAACATGGATAAAAAAAAAACATCTATATTACATCTGACACTAGAATTAAAGTGTGATTCAGAATTAACACAGGATTTTAGAGTTTCTCAACATTTCATGATAATGCAGCAAAGTGTTAGTACTTGTTGGTTTCTCAATGCGAGCTAAGATTGTAAGCAGTTGCTTGTAAATGAAGGCAACTTTCCATTTGTTGCAGAATGTCATTTACTGGACAAAGGAAGAAACAACTAGTAATTCAGAGCAAGTAAGTATAAATAAGCCAGCATTGCTAGAGAACCATTGAAAAAGTGCTTCTCAAATCAGAATACAGTAAGAAAGCCTTTTTTAAAAAGCGGGTTATATTTGAAAGACCCAAATGAGCACACTTAACAAGGATAGAAAACATCTATACTACATCTGACAATAGAATTAAAGTGTGATTCAGAGTTATCACACGGTTTTAGAGTTTCTCAACGTTTCATAGGAATGCAACATCATGTTAGTCCATGTTTGTTTCTCAATGTCAGCTAAGATTGTAAGCAGTTGTTTGTAAACACAGGCAACACTTCAATTGTTGCAGAAAGTCATTTACTGAACACTGGAAGAAACAACTAGTAATTCAGATCAAGTAAGTATAAGTAAGCCAAAATTGGTGGAGACCAATTGAAAAGTGCTTCTCAATATCAGAATACAGTAAAGAAAGCATTTTGTACAAAACAGGTTATGTTTGAAAGAACCAAATGAGCACACTTAACAAGGATAGAAAACATCTACAGTATACTACATCTGAAACTAGAATTAACGTCTGATTCAGAGTTAAAACTGGATTTTAGAGTTTCTCAACGTTTCATGAGAATGCAGGAAAGTGTTAGTGCATGTAGGTTTCTCAAGGTCAGCTAAGATTGTAAGCAGTTGCTTGTAAATGAAGGCAACTTTTCCATTTGGTGCACAAAGTCATTTACTGGACTCTGGAAGAAACAATTAGCAATTCAGAGCAGGTAACTATAAATAAGCCAGCATTGCTAGAAAAGCATCGAAAAAGTGCTTCTCAACTCAGTATACAGTAAGAAATCATTTCATACAAAGCAGGTTATCTTTAAATAGCCAAATAAGCACACTTAACAGGGATAGAAAACATGTACCATATACTACATCTGAAACTTGAATTAGAGTGTGATTCAGAGTTAACACACGATTTTAGAGTTTCTCAATGTTTCATAGGAATTCAGCAAAGTGTTAGTACAGGTTTGATTCTCAATGTCAGCTAAGATTTTACGCAGTTGATTGTAATTTCAGGGAACTCTTCCATTTGGTGCAGAAAGTGATTTACTTGACACAGGAAGAAACAACTAGTAATTCAGAGCAAGTAAGTATAAGTAAGCCAAAATTGGTAGAGAACCATTGAAAACCGCTTTTCAATATCAGAATACAGTAAAGAAAGCATTTCGTACAAAGCATGTTATCTTTGAAAGAGACAAATGAGCACATTAACAAGTTAAGAAAACATCTATAATACATCTGAAACTAGAATGAATGTGTGATTCAGAGTTAACACTCAATTTTAGAGTTTCTCAATGTTCCATGGGAATGCAGCAAGTTGTTAGTACATGTGAGTTTTTGAATGTCAGCTTAAATTGTGAACAGTTGCTTGTAAATGCGGGGAACTCTTTCATTCGGTGCAAAAAGTCATTTACTGGACACTAGAAGAAACAACTAGTAATTCAGAGCAAGTAACTATAAGTAAGCCAGAATTGTTAGAAAACCATTGAAAAGTGCTTCTGAATATCAGAATACAGTAAAGAAAGCATGTTGTACAAAGCATGTTACCTTTGAAAGAGACAAATTAGCAAACTTAATAAGGATAGAAAACATCTATACTACATCTGAAACTAGAATTGAAGTGTGATTCAGAGTTAACACACGATTTTAGAGTTTCTCAATGTTTCATAGGAATCCAGGAAAGCGTTAGTACATCTTTGTTTCTCAATTTGAGCTAAGATTGTAAGCAGTTGCTTGTAAATGAAGGCAACTATTCCATTTGGTGCAGAAAGTCATTTACTGGACACTGGAACAAACAACTAGTAATTCAGAGCAAGTAAGTATAAGTAAGCCAAAATTGGTGGAGAACCATTGAAATGTGCTTCTCAATTTCAGAATACATTAAACAAAGTATATCATACAAAGCGTTTTATCTATCAGAGTCAAATGAGCACACTTAACAAAGATACCAAACATCTATACTACATCTGAAACTAGAATTAACGTCTGATTCAGAGTTAAAACTGGATTTTAGAGTTTCTCAACGTTTCATGAGAATCCAGGAAAGTGTTAGTACATGTAGGTTTCTCAATGTGAGCTAAGATTGTAAGCAGTTGCTTGTAAATGAAGGCAACTTTTCCATTTGGTGCAGAAAGTCATTTACTGGACACTGGAAGAAACAAATAGCAATTCAGAGAAAGGAAATATAAGTAAGGCAAAATTGGTAGAGAACCATTGAAATGTGCTTCTCAATATCAGAATACAGTAAAGAAAGCATTTCATACAAATCCGGTTAACTTTTAACGGCCCAAATGAGCACACTTAACAAGGATAGAAAAGATTTATGGTATACTACATCTGAAACCAGAATTAATGAGTGATTCAGAGTTAACACACCATTTTAGAGTTTCTCAATGTTTCATAGGAATGCAGCAAAGTGTTAGTACATGTTTGTTTCTCAATTTGAGCTAAGATTGTAAGCAGTTGCTTGTAAATGCAGAGAACTCTACCATTTGGTTCAGAAAGTCATTTACTGGACACTGGAAGAAACAACTAGTAATTCAGAACTAGTAAGTAAAAGTGAGCCAAAATTTGTAGAGAAGCATGGAAAAGTGCTCCAAAATATCACCATACAGTAAGAAAGCATTTTGTACAAAGCAGGTTATCTTTGTAAGAGCGAAATGAGCACACTTAACAATGATAAAAAACATCTATACTACATCTGAAAGTAGAATTAAAGAGTGATTCAGAGTTAACACAGGATTTTAGAGTTTCTCAACATTTCATGAGAATGCAGCAAAGTGTTAGTACATGTTTGTTTCTCATTGTCAGCTAAGATTGTAAGCAGTTGTTTGTAAGTGCACGGAATTCTTCATTTCGTGCAGAAAGTCATTTACTGGACACTGGAAGAAACAACTAGTAATTCAGAGCAAGTAAGTATAAGTAAGCTAATATTGGTGGAGAACCATTGAAATGTGTTTCTCAATATCAGAATACAGTAAGGAAAGTATTTCATACAAAGCGTTTTATCTATCAGAGTCAAATGAGCAGACTTAACAGGAATACAAAACATCTATACTACATCTGAAACTTGAATTACAGTGTGATTCATAGTTAACACACGATTTTAGAGTTTCTCAACGTATCATAGGAATGCAGCATAGTGTTAGTACATGTTTGTTTCTCAATGTCAGGTAAGATTGTAAGCAGTTGCTTATAAATGCAGGGAACTCTTCCATTTGGTTTAGAAAGTCATTTACTGGACACTGGAAGAAACAACTAGTAATTCAGACCAAGTAACTATAAGTAAGGCAGAATTGCTAGAGAACCATTGAAAAGTGCTTCTCAAATCAGAATACAGTAAGAACGCATTTCATACAGAGCGGGTTATCTTTAAAAGAGCCAAATGAGCACACTTAACAAGGATAGAAAACATCTAAGGTATACTACATCTGAAACTAGAATTAACAACTAGTAATTCAGAGCAAGTAATTATCAGAAAGCAAAATTGGTAGAGAACCATTGAAACGTGCTTGTCAATATCAGAATACCTTAAAGAAATCATTTCATATGAAGCGTTTTTTCTTTAAAAGAGTCAAATGAGCACACTTTACAAGGATACAAAACATCTATACTACATCTGAATCTAGAATTAAAGTGTTATTCAGATTTAACACACGATTATTTCATAGGAAAGCAGCAAAGTGTTAGTACATGTTTGTTTCTCAATGTCAGCTATGATTGTCAGAAGTTGCTTGTACTTTCAGGGAACTCTTCCATTCGATGCAGAAAGTCATTTACTGAACACTTGAAGAAACAATTAGTAATTCAGAGGAAGTAAGTATAAGTAAGCCAAAATAGGTACAGAACCATTGAGAAGTGGTTCTCAATATCAGAATAATAGTAAAGAAAGCATTTCCTAAAAAGCGAGTTATTTTTCAAAGAGACAAATGAGCACACTTAAGAAGGATAGGAAACATCTATACTGCTTCTGAAACTAGAATTAAAGTGTGATTCAGAGTTAACACACGATTTAAGAGTTTCTCCACGTTTCATGAGAATGCAGCAAAATGTTAGTACACGTTTGTTTTTCAATGTCAGCTAAGATTGTGAGCAGTTGCTGGTAATTGCGGGGAACACTTCCATTTGGTGCAGAAAGTCATTTACTGGACAATGGAAGAAACAACTCTTAATTCAGAGAAAATAATTATAAGTAAGCCAGAATTGCTAAAGTACCATTGAAAATTGCTTCTCAATGTCAGAATATAGTAAAGAAAGCATTTCCTACAAAGTTTGTTGTCTTTGAAATAGCCAAATGAGCACACTTAACTAGGATAGAAAACATCTATACTACATCCCAAAGGAGAGTTAAAGTTTGATTCAGAGTTGAGACAAGATTTCAGAGTGTCTCAATGTCTCATGAGAATGCAGCAAGTTGTTAGTATATGTGAGGTTCTCAATGTCAGCTATGATTGTCGGCAGTAGCTTGTAATGGCGGGCAACTCTTCCATTTAGTGCAGAAATTCATTTACTTGACACTGGAAGAAACAACTAGTAATTCAGATCAAGTAACTATAAGTAAGCCTGAAATGCTAGAAAACCATAGAAAGGTGCTTCGCATTATCTTCATATACTAAAGAAAGCATTTGTTAGAAAATTGGTTATCTTTGAAATAGCCAAATGAGCACACTAAAAAGGATAGAACACATCTATACTACATCCCAAACTAGATTAAAGTGTAAAACTGAAATAAGACACGATTTTAGAATTTCTCAGTGTCTCATGAGAATGAAGCAAGTTGTTAGTACATGTGAGTTTCTCAATGTCAGCAAAGATTGTATGATGTTGCCTGTAATGGCGTGTAACTCTTCCATTTAATGCAAAAATTCATTTACTGGACACTGGAAAAAATAACTAGTAATTCACAGCAAGTAACTTTAATTAAGCTAGGATTGCTTAAGAACCATTGAAAAGTGCGTCCCAATGTCAGAATATAGTAAAGAAAGCATTTCGTAGAAAACGTGTTATATCTGAAATAATCAAAAGAGCACACTTAACAAGGATAGAAAACATCTATACTACATCCCAAACGAGAATTAAAGTTTGATTCAGAGTTAAGACACGATTTTAGAGTTTGTCAATGTCACATGAGAATGCAGCAAGTTGTTAGTACATGTGAGTTTCTCAATGTCAGCTAAGATTGCAGGCAGTACCTTGTAATGGCCGGCAACACTTCCATTTAGTGGAGAAATTCATTTACAGGACACTGGAAGAAACAACTAGTAATTCAGAGCATGTAACTTAAAGTAAGCCAGAATTGCTAGCCAACCATTTAAAGGTGTGTCTCAATATCAAAATATAGCAAATATAGCATTTTTACAAAGTGGGTTATCTTTGAAATAGCTAAATGAGCACACTTAACAAGGATAGAAAACATCTATCCTACATCCCAAACGAGAATTGAAGTGAGATTCAGAGTTAAGACAAGATTTCAGAGTGTCTCAATGTCACATGAGAATGCAGCACGTTGTTAGTACATGTGGTTTCTCAATGTGAGCTAATATTGTAGGCAGTAGCTTGTAATGGCAGCAACTCTTCCATTTAGTGCAGAAATTCATTTACTGGACACTGGAAGAAACAATTAGTAATTCAGAGCAAGTAACTATAAGTAAGCCTGAAATGCTAGAAAGCCATTGAAAGGTGCTTCTTATTATCATCATATAGTAAAGAAAGCATTTGTTACAAAGTTAGTTATTTTAGAAATATCCAAATGAGCTCACTTAGAAGGATAGAACACATCTATACTACATCCCAAACTACATTAAAGTGTAAAACTGAATTAAGACACGATTTTAGAATTTCTCAGTGTGTCATGCGAATGCAGCAAGTGGTTAGTACATATGAGTTTCTCAATGTCAACTAAGATTGCAGCTAAGAGTGCTCATTTGGCTCTCTCAAAGTTAACCCGCTTTGTACGAAATGCTTTCTTTACTGTATTCTGATATTGAGATGCACTTTTCAATGCTTCTCTACCAATTTTGGCTCACTTATCCTTACTTGTTCTGAAATACTAGTTGTATCTTCCAGTGTCCAGTAAATGACTTTCTGCACCAAATGGAAGAGTTGCCTGCATTTACAAGCAACTGCTTACAATCTTAGCTCACATTGAGAAACAAACATATACTAATGATTTGCTGCATTCTCATGAAACTTTGAGAAACTCTAAAATCTAGTTTTAACTCTGAATCAGACATTAATTCTAGTTTCAGATCTAGTATACCATAGATGTTTTCTATCATTGTTAAGTGTGCTGATTTGGCTCTTTCAAAGTTAACCCGCTTTGTACGAAATGCTTTCTTTACTGTATTCTTATATTAAGAAGCACTTTTCAATGGTTCTCTAAAAATTTTTGCTTACTTATACTTACTTGCTCTGAATTACAAGTTGTTTCTTCCAGTGTTCAGTAAATGACTTTCTGCACCAAAGAAGATTTCCCTGCACTTACAAGCAACTGCTTACAATCTTACCTGACATTGAGAAACAAACATGTACTAACACTAGGCTGCATTCTCATGAAACACTGAGAAACTCTAAAAACGTGTTTTAACTCTGAATCGACATGAATTCTAGTTTCAGATGTAGTATAGATGTTTTATATCCTTGTTAAGTGTGCGCATTGGACTCTTTGAAAGATAACACGCTTTGTATGAAATGCTTTCTTTACTGTATTATGATTTGAGAAGCACTTTTCAATGGTTCTTTAGCAAATCCGGCTTACTTATAGTTACTTGCTCTGAATTACTAGTTGTTTCTTCCAGGGTCCAGTAAATGACTTTCTGCACTAAATGGAATAGTACCCTGCAAATACAAGCAACTCTTCACAATCTTAGCTGACATTGAGAAACTCACATGTACTAACAACTTGCTGCATTCTCATGAAACATTGAGAAACTATAAAATTGTGTTATAACTCTGAATCACACTTTAATTCTAGTTTCAGATGTAGTATACTGTAGATGTTCTCTATCATTGTCAAGTGTCCTCATGTGACTCTTTGAAAAATAACACGCATTGTACGAAATGCTTTCTTTACTGTATTCTGATTTGAGAAGCACTTTTCAACGGTTCTCTAGCAATTCTGGCTTACTTAGAGTTACTTGCTCTGAATTGCTAGTGGTTTCTGCCAGTGTCCAGTAAATGACTTTCTGCACTAAATGGAAGAGTTCCCCGCAAATATAAGCAACTGCTTACAATCTTACCTGACATTGAGAAACAAACATGTACTAACACTGCTGCATTCCAATGAAATGTTGAGAAACTCTAAAATCGTGTGTTAACTCTGAATCACACTTTAATTCTAGTTTCAGATGTAGTATAGATGTTTTATATCCTTGGTAAGTGTGCTCATTTGGCTCTTTCAATGATAACCTGTTTGTATGAAATGCTTTCTTACTGAATTCTGATTTGACAAGCACTTTTCCATGGTTCTCTAGCAATTCTGGCTTACTTGTAGTTAATTGCTATGAATTACTAGTTGTTTCTTCCTGTGTCCAGTAAATGACTTTCTGCACTAAATGAAAGAGTTCCCAGCAAATACAAGCAACTGCTTACAATCTTAGCTGACATTGAGAAACACACATGTACTAACAACTTGCTGCATTATCATGAATAGTTGAGAAACTCTAAAATCCTGTTTTAACTCTGAATCACACTTTCATTATAGTTTAAGATGTAGTATAGATATTTTGTATCTTTGTTACGTGTGCTCATTTGGCTCTTTCAAAGATAACCCGGTTTGTACAAAATGCTTTCTTTACTGTATTCTGATATTGAGAAGCACTTTTCAATGGTTCTCTAGCAATTCTGGCTTACTTAGAGTTACTTGCTCTGAATTACTCGTTGTTTCTTCCAGTGTCCAGTAAATGACTGTCTGCGCTAAACGGAAGAGATCCCCACAATTAAAAGCAACTGCTTACAATCTTAGCTGACATTGAGAAACAAACATGAACTAACACTTTGCTGCATTCTAATGAAATGATGAGAAACTCTAAAATCTTGTGTTAACTCTGAATCACACTGTAATTCTAGTTTCAGATATACTATAGATGTTTTCTATCCTTGTTAATTGGGATTATTTGGCTCTTTCAAAGTTAACCCGCTTTTTACAAAATGCTTTCTTACTGTATTCTGATTTGAGAAGCACTTTTCAATGGTTCTCTAGCAATTCTGGCTTACTTATAGTTACTTACTCTGAATTACTAGTTTTTTCTTCCAGTGTTCAGTAATTCACTTTCTGCACGAAATAGAAGAGTTCCCTGAAGTTACAAGCAACTGCTTACAATATTAACTGACATTGAGAAACAAACCTGTACTAACACTGTGCTGCAGTCCTATGAAACATTGAGAAACTGTAAAATTTTGTGTTAACTCTGAATCACATTTTAATTCTAGTTTCAGATGTATTATAGATGTTTTCTATCCTTGTTAAGTGTGCTCATTTGGCTCTTTCAAAGATAAGCCGCTTTGTATGAAATGCTTTCTTACTGTATTCTGATTTGAGAAGCACTTTTAAATGCTACTCTATCAATTTTGGCTTACTTAGAGTTAATTGCTCTGAATTACTAGTTCTTTCTTCCAGTGTCCAATAAATGACTTTCTGCACCAAATGGAAGAGTTGCCTGCATTTACAAGCAACTGCTTACAATCTTAGCTAACATTGAGAAACAAACATGAACTAATACTTTGCTGAATTCTCATGAAACATTGAGAAACTCTAAAATTCAGTTTTAACTCTGAATCACACGTTAATTCTAGTTTCAGATGTAGTATACCGTAGATGTTTTCTATCCTTGTTAAGTGTGCTCATTTGTCGCTTTCTAAGACAACCCGCTTTTTATGAAATGCTTTCTTACTGTATACTGATTTGAGAAGCACTTTTCAACGGTTCTCTAGCAATTCTGGCTTTTTTATACTTACTTGCTGTGAATTACTACTTGTTTCTTCCTGAGTCCAGTAAATGACTTTCTGCACCAAATGGAAGAGTTGCCTGCATTTACAAGCAAATGCTTACAATCTTAGGTCACATTGAGAAACAAACATGTACTAACACTTTGGTGGATTCTCATGAAACATTGAGAAACTCTAAAATCCAGTTTTAACTCTGAATCAGACGTTAATTCTAGTTTCAGATGTAGTATACCATAGATGTTTTCTATTACTGTTAAGTATGCTCATTTGGCTTTTTCAAAGTTAACCCGCTGTGTACGAAATGCTTTCTTTACTGTATTCTGAAATTGAGAAGCACTTCTCAATGGTTCTCTAGCAATTGTGGCTTACTTAGAGTTACTTGCTCTGAATTACTAGTTGTTCCTTCCAGTGTCCAGTAAATGACTTTCTGCGCCAAATGGAAGAGTTCCCTGCATGTACAAGCATTTACTTATAATCTTACCTGACATTGAGAAACAAACATGTACTAACACTTTGCTACATTCTATGAAACATTGAGAAACTCTAAAATCGTGTGTTAACTCTGAATCACACTTTAATTCTAATTTCAGATGTAGTATAGATGTTTTCTATCCTTGTTAAATGTGCTCATTTGGCTCTTTCAAATATAACCCGCTTTGTACGAAATGGTTTCTTTACTGTATTCTGATATTGATAAGCGCTTTTCAATGATTCTCTACCAATTTTTGCTGAGTTATACTTACTTGCTCTGAATTACTAGTTGTTTCTTCCAGTATCCAGTAAATGGCTTTCTGCACCAAATGGAAGAGTGGCCTGCATTTACAAGCAACTGCTTAAAATCTTACCTGACATTGAGAAACAAACATTTACTAACACTTTGCTAATTCCTACAAAACATTGAGAAACTCTAAAACCATGTGTGAACTCTGAATCACACTTTAATTCTAGTTTCAGATGTAGTATAGATGTTTTCTATCCTTCTTAAGTGTGCTCATTTGAATCTTTAAATATAACCAGCTTTGTATGAAATGTTTTCTTATTGTATTCTAATTGAGTAGCACGTTTCAATGGTTCTCTAGCAATTCTGGCTTACTTATATTTACTTCCTCTGAATTACTAGTTGTTTCTTCCAGTGTGCAGTAAATGACTTTCTGCACTAAATGGAATAGTTCCCCGCAAATAGTAGCAACTGCTTACAATCTTATGTGACATTGAGAAACTCACATGTACTAACAACTTGCTGCATTTTCATGAAACATTGAGAGTCTCTGAAATCCTGTATTAACTCCGAGTCACACTTTAATTCTAGTTTCAGATGTAGTATAGATGTTTTCTATCCTTGTTAAGTTTGCTCATTTGGCTCTTTCAAAGTTAACCCGCTTTGTACGAAATGCTTCCTTTACTGTATTCTGATATTGAGAAGCAATTTTCAATGGTTCTCTAACAATTTTGGTTTACTTATACTTACTTGCTCTGAATTACTAGTTATTTCTTCCAGTGTCAAGTAAATGACTTTCTGTACCAAATGGAAGAGTTCCCTGCATTTACAAACAACTGCTTACAATCTTATCTCACATTGAGAAACAAACAAGTACTAACACTTTGCTGCATATCTATGAAATATTGATAGACTCTAAAATCGTGTGTTAACTCTGAATGAAACTTTAATTCTAGATTCAGATATAATATAGATGGTTTTTAACCTTGTTAAGGGTGCTCATTTGACTCTGAAAGATAAAACACTTTGTATGAAATGCTTTCTTTACTGTATTCTGTTTTGAGAAGCACTTTTCAATGGTTCTCTAGCATTTTTGGCTTACTTAGAGTTACTAGCTATGAATTACTAGTCCTTTCTTTCAGTGTCCAGTAAATGTCCTCCTGCACTAAATGGAAGAGTTCCCTGCAATTACAAGCAACTGCTTATAATCATAGCTGACATTGAACACACACATGTACTAAGAACTTGCTGCATTCTCATGAAATGTGGAGAAACTCTAAAATCGTGTGTTAAGTCTGAATCATACTTTAATTCTAGTTTCAGATATAGTATACTGTAGATGTTTTATATTCCTGTTAAGTGTGCTCTTTTGGCTATTTTAAAGATAACCCGCTAGGTATGAAATGATTTCTTTACTGTAATCTGATATTGAGAAGCACTTTGCAATGGTTCTCTAGCACTTGTGGCTTACTTATAGTTACATGCTCTGAATTACTAGTTGTTTCTTCCAGTGTCCAGTAAATGACTTTCTGCACCAAATGGAAGTTCCCCGAAAGTAAAGCAACTGCTTACAATCTTTGCTGACATTGAGAAACTCACATGCACTAACAACTTGCTGCATTCTTATGAAACTTTGAGAAACTCTAAAATCAAGTGTTAACTCTGAATCACACTTTAATTCTAGTTTCAGATGTAGTATAGATGTTTATTATCCTTGTTAAGTGTGCTCATTTGACTCTGAAAGATAAAACGAATTGTATGAAATACTTTCTTTACTGTATTCTGATATTGAGAAGCATATTTCAATGGTTCTCTACCAATTTTGGCTTACTTATACTAACTTGCTCTGAATTACTAGTTTTTTCTTCCAGTGTCCAGTAAATGACTTTCTGCACCAAATGGAAGAGTTCCCTGCATTTACAAAAAACTGCTTACAATCTTAGCTGACATTGAGAAATAAACATGTACTAACACTTTGCTGCATTCCTATGAAACATTGAGAAACTCCAAAATCCTGTGTTAACTCTGAATCACACTTTAATACTAGTTTCAGATGTAGTATAGATGTTTTCTATCCTTGTTAAGTGTGGTCATTTGTCTTTTTGAAAGTTAACCCGCTTTGTAAGAAATGCTTTCTTTACTGTATTCTGATATTGAGAAGCACTTTTCAATGGTTCCCTTCCAATTTTGGCTTACTTTTACTTACTTGCTCTGAATTATTAGTTGTTTCATCCAGTGTCCAGTAAATGACTTTCTGCACCAAATGGAAGAGTTGCCTGCATTTACAAAAACCTGTTTACAATCTTAGCTGACATTGAGAAACAAACATGTACTAACACTTTGCTGCATTCCTATGAAACACTGAGAAACTCTAAAATCGTGTGTTAACTCTGAATCACACTTTAATTCTAGTTTCAGTTGTAGTATAGATGTTTTCTATCCTTGTTAAGTGTGCTCATTTGGCTCTTTCAAAGTTAACCCGCTTTGTACGAAATGCTTTCTTTACTGTATTCTGATATTGAGAAGCACTTTTCAATGGTTCTCTAACAATCTAGGCTTATTTGTAGTTACTTGCTCTGAATTACTAGTTGTTTCTTCCAGTATCCAGTAAATGACTTTCTGCATCAAATGAAAGAGTTGCCTGCATTTACAAAAAACTGCTTATAATCTAAGCTGACATTGAGAAACAAACATGTACTAACACTATCCTGCATTCCTGTGAAACATTGAGAAACTCTAAAATCGTGTGTTAACTCTGAATCACACTTTAATTCTAGTTTCAGATGTAGTATAGATGTTTTCTATCCCTGTTAAGTGTGATCATTTGGCTCTTTCAATGTTAACCCGCTTTGTACGAAATGCTTTCTTTACTGTATTCTGATATTGAGAAGCACATTTCAATGGTTCTCTAGCAATTGTGGCTTACTTATAGTTACTTGCTCTTCATTACTAGTTGTTTCTTCCAGTGTCCGGTAAATGACTTTCTGCACCAAATGGAAGTTTTCTACAATTAAAAGCAACTGCTTACAATCTTTGCTGACATTGAGAAACTCACATATACTAACAACTTGCTGCATTCTCATGAGACATTGAGAAACTCTGAAATCGTGTATTAACTCATTTAGTTTCCCACTTTAATCTAGTTTGGGAAGTGTCCACCTGTAGGTACACCTGCGCATGTCCCTGGCCGCTGCCTTGGCACCTGCACGTATTTTTGGCCCCCCACCAAGCCTTTCCCCATTGACTGTACTCCCCAGGAGAGGTGGCTGAGCTGGGGAGATGAAGAGGAGTAGTCCCTAGGAGACTTCTGTTGAGGATGGCTCACACTTCTGGCTTAGCAGCACATCGCACCCCCACCAGAGGAGGGGGACTGGCTTGCTGTAGGTGGAAGGGATGGAGTGAGACAGCTGAGGGCTCAGGGGGGAGAGGCATGGTCCCTGCCTGCCTGCCTGCCTGGGAAAGAGCTTGTGGGGCAGGGGGCAAGGGACTGAGGGCGGAGATCTCTGCGGGTGCTGACCCCCTGGGGGGGCCTGCCTGGTGGTGGCCAAGGGGCTTGGCAGGCCCACAGTCCTGACAGCCAGTGGCTGGAGGCCAACTCCCTGGTATAAGGCCATACCACCCTGAACAGGCCAGATCTGGTCTGATCTCTGAAGCTAAGCAGGGTCGGGCCTGGTTAGTACTTGGATGGGACACAGGCTGGGAATACCTGGTGCCATAGGGTTTTGCTTTGGCTTGGGGAGGAGGAGCAGGGCTTTTTTGCTGCTGGCCACAGCCTCCTTTTTGGCAGCCTGGGTGGGGCCTGGGCGGGGGGAACCTCTGGTCAGAACTCAGCCTGGACCCCCGGAGTGCCCTCCCCCGCACCCCCTTGCCCCATCCTGCCTTCCAAAGATGGGAACAGGGCTCTAGCTCACTAGCTGGCTTGCTAGCTTGTGCCTTTCCCGCTGAGGCAGTGCCCCACCGCCATTGCAGGGTTGCCTATGCTCCATTCTCCCTTACCACTGGAAACACCAGGCACTCAGGGCTTGGGGAGAGGGGAGTCCTGGGGGGAGGAGGGGGACACAACAGGGAGGAGTCTGACACACTGACAGGGGGAACAGGCTGCAGCGGGTTTGGCTCAGTGGACAGAGCGCAGGCCTGTAGATGCAAGGGCTACAGGTTCCATTGGGGTCAAGGGCACTTACCTCCCTAGTAGGCTGGATCCCTCCCTGCCTCCTCAGGGCGCCTGCGGGAGGCAACCAATCCAAGTGTCTCCCTCACATCGATGTTTCTCTCTGCCTCTCTGGGTCTCTTCCACTTGCCCTAAGAATCAATGGGGGAATACCCTGCCATAGGATTCAGATACATGATGGATACATGGATGGATGGATGGATGGATGGATGCATGCATGGATGGACGGATGGATGGATGCATGTGGAATAGGTGAACACTCTATGGGAATCTGACATCTGGCTCTCCTTGGGCATCATCCCGTGGGCACACAGCGGCCTCCGTACCCACCTTCAACTCTGGGCCCACTTTAATTGCCCTGCCCGGGGTCCTGCCTCTAGCACCTGGACAGGGTTTGGAAGGAGTTTGACTGGTCCAGCTGAGTCTCCACGACCTCGTCATGATCTCCAGGGGAGAGCTCTGAGAGGCACAGTCTGGAATCCGGGCCCTTAGCCAAAACTGCCTGGGTCTCCCCACAGAAGGGAAAAACCCTTACATAAAGTCATTTCCCCTCACCTGGTGGCACACAGGGTTGTCTGAATTGACTTGCAGCCATGAAGGAGTAACATGACCCCGTAATGCCTAGGTTGTCCCCAGTACTCACTTCCTCTTGTGACCCCCCCCCCCACCGGACCTCACATAGGAACCAGAGAGACTCAGCAAACCAGCCATCATGCACTTTCTTGCACCCCATCACACACTGCCTCAGGCACACGCACACAAGCACAACCACACGCACGTACACAGTGGCAAGGACGCCTAGGATGACCTCCAGTGCTCCCAGCCCTGGCCTCTCTGGGATGGGCGGGCACTAGGCTGCCATGCCTTACCTGAGGCTGTACACTGCCCAGTGACAGCAGGCATCGGACTGGAGACCAGGGCCACTGCATGCGGTTAGCGAGACAGCTATTGTGGGAAGCTCTTACAAAGACACCCCGCCCACTGAGACCACCTGCAGACCACCTGCAGACCAGCTCTTTCCCCACCAAGGCCTGCAGCCAGACAAGTGAGGGGAGAGGGGCTTGTCTCCCAGATGCAAGGTTGCCAGGTGACCAGAGTTCTACATTCCGTCCTGTCCTGTGACTGAGCGAGTGATCTCAAGGGAGCAAGGCTCTAAGGCCTGTATGCTTTCCTCTAAGCAGGCTGACCTACAGAGCCCTCAAGGCTTTGGACTTTTACCAAAGCAAAAGCCTGTAAGAGCCATAAGGACACCTGAGGGATGGTTTGGGATACCATTTTCTGGAGACCAAGGCAGGAGACCCGGACTTCAAACCCGCCAGCCCTGAGGGCAGTGGGCGGTGGGCCATGTACAGGATGGGATGCACACACTCAGAGGTGGCCAAAGTCTGAGACGGGCTGCTTGACTGTGGCCTGAATGGCCACTTCCAACAGGCCTGGCTCTCAGCACCCACTGTGATCCTGGCCTAGTCCCAGCGTTCTGGGCCCCCTTGACAGATGTGTTCTATCCTTGTTAAGTGTGCTGGTTTGGCTATTTCAAAGATTACCCGCTTTGTAAGAAATGCTTTCTTTACTATATTCTGATATTGAGAAACACCGTTCAATGTTTCTCTAGCAAATCTGGCATACTTACAGTTACTTGTTCTGAATTAATAGTTGTTTCTTCCAGTGTCCAGTAAATGAATTACTGCAATAAATGGAATAACTGCCCGCCATTACAAGGTACTGCCTGCAATCTTAGCTGACATTGAGAAACTCATATGTACTAACAACTTGCTGCATTCGTATAAGACATTGAGAAATTCTAAAATCCTGTCTCAATTCAGTTTTACACTTTATCTAGTTTGGGATGTAGTATAGATGTGTTCTATCCTTTTTAGTGTGCTCATTTGGATATTTTAAAGATAACCAATTTTGTAACAAATGCTTTCTTTACTATATGATGATGATGAGAAGCACCTTTCAAAGGTTTTCTAGCATTTCAGGCTTACTTATAGTTACTTGCTCTGAATTACTAGTTGTTTCTTTCAGTGTCCAGTAAATTAATTTCTGAACTAAATGGAAGAGTTGCCCGCCATTAAGAGCTACTGCCTACAATCTTAGCTGACATTTAGAAACTCACATATACTAACAAATTGCTGCATTCCCATGTGACATTGAGACACTCTAAAATCATGTCTTAACTCTGAATCTCACTTTAATTCTTGTTTGGGATGTAGTATAGATGTTTTCTATCCTTGTTAAGTGTGCTCATTTGGCTATTTCAAAGACAACCCGCTTTGCAGGAAATGCTTTCTTATTGTATTCTGATCTGAGAAGCGCTTTTCAATGGTTCTCTAGCAATCTTGGCTTATTTATACTTACTTGCTCTGAATTACTAGTTGTTTCTACCAGTGTCCAGTAAATCACTTTCTGTACCAAATGGAAGAGTTGCCTGCATTTACAAAAACTGCTTACAATCTTATTTGACATTGAGAAACAAACATGTACTAACACTTTGCTGCATTCCTATGAAACATTGAAAACTCTAAAATAGTTCGTTAACTCTGAATCACAATTTAATTCTAGGTCCAGATGTAGTATAGATGTTTTCTATAATTGTTAAGTGTGCTCATTTGGCTCTTTGCAAAGATAACCCGCTTTGTAGGAAATGCTTTGGTTACTGTATTCTGATATTGAGAAGCACTTTTGAATGCTTCTATACCAATTTTGGCTCACTTATACTTACTTGCTCTGAATTACTAGTTGTTTCTTCCAGTGTCCAGTAAATGACTTTCTGCACCAAATTTAAGGGTTGCCTGCATTTACAAAATCTGCTTACTATCTTAGCTGACATTGAGAAACGAACATGTACTAACACTTTGCTGCATTCCTATGAAACATTGAGAAACTCTAAAATCGTGTGTTAACTCTGAATCACACTTTAATTCTAGTTTCAGATGCAGTATAAATGTTTTCTATCCTTGTTAAGTGTGCCCATTTGGCTCTTGCAAAGTAAACCCGCTTTGTACGAAATGCTTTCTTTACTGTATTCTGATTTTGAGAAGCACTTTTCCATGGTTCTCTAGCAATCTTGGCTTATTTGTAGTTACATGCTCTGAATTACAAGTTGTTTCTTCCAGTGTTCAGTAAATGACTTTCTGCACTAAATGGAAGAGTTGCCTGCATTTACAAAAAACTGCTTACAATCTTAGCTGACATTGAGAAACAAACATGTACTAACACTTTGCTGCATTCTCATGAAATGTTGAGATACTCTTAAATCCTGTGTTAACTCTGAATCACACTTTCATTCTAGTTTCAGATGTTGAATAGATGCTATTTTATACTTGTTAAGTGTGCTCATTTGGCTCTTTCACAGATAACCAGCTTTGTACGAAATGCTTTCTTTACTGTTTTCTGATATTGAGAAGCACTTTTCAAAGGTTCTCTAAAAATTTTGGCTAAGTTATACTTACTTGCACTGAAATACTAGTTGTTTCTTCCAGTGTCCAGTAGATGACTTTCTGCACCAAAGGGAAGAGTTGCCTGCATTTACAAAAAACTGCTTACAATCTTAGCTGACATTGAGAAACAAACATGTACTACCACTTTGCTGCATTCCTATGAAACATTGAGAAACTCTAAAATCGTGTGCTAACTTTGAATCACACATTTATTCTAGTTTCAGATGTAATATAGAAGTTTTCTATTCTTGTTAAGTGTGCTCCTTTGGCTCTTTGAAAGATAACCCACTTTTTAGGAAATTCTTTCTTATTGTATTCTGATTTGAGAAGCACTTTTCAATGGTTCTCTAGCAATCTTGGCTTATTTATACTTACTTGCTCTGAATTACTAGTTGTTTCTACCAGTGTCCAGTAAATGACTTTCTGTACCAAATGGAAGAGTTGCCTGCATTTACAAAAAACTGCTTACAATCTTAGTTGACATTGAGAAACAAACATGTACTAACACTTTGCTGCATTCCTATGAAACATTGAAAACTCTAAAATCGTTCGTTAACTCTGAATCACAATTTAATTCTAGTTCCAGATGTAGTATAGATGTTTTCTATAATTGTTAAGTGTGCTCATTTGGCTCTTTGCAAAGATAACCCGCTTTGTAGGAAATGCTTTGGTTACTGTATTCTGATATTGAGAAGCACTTTTCAATGCTTCTATACCAATTTTGGCTCACTTATACTTACTTGCTCTGAATTACTAGTTGTTTCTTCCAGTGTCCAGTAAATGACTTTCTGCACCAAATGTAAGGGTTGCCTGCATTTACAAAATCTGCTTACTATCTTAGCTGACATTGAGAAACAAACATGTACTAACACTTTGCTGCATTCCTATGAAACATTGAGAAACTCTAAAACCGTGTGTTAACTCTGAAGCACACTTTAATTCTAGTTTCAGATGCAGTATAAATGTTTTCTATCCTTGTTAAGTGTGCTCATTTGGCTCTTGCAAAGTAAACCCGCTTTGTACGAAATGCTTTCTTTACTGTATTCTGATATTGAGAAGCACTTTTCAATGGTTCTCTAGCAATCTTGACTTATTTATAGTTACTTGCTCTGAATTACTAGTTGTTTCTTCCAGTGTCCAGTAAATGACTTTCTGCACCAAATGGAAGAGTTGCCAGCATGTACAAGCAACTGCTTACAATCTTAGCTCACATTGATTAACAAACATATACTAACGCTTTGCTGCATTCTCATGAAACTTTGAGAAACACTAAAATCCAGTTTTAACTCTGAATCAGACATTAATTCTAGGTTCAGATGTAGTATACTGTAGATGTTTTCTATCCTTGTTAAGTGTGCTCATTTGGCTCTTTCAAAGTTAACCCGCTTTGTAAGAAATGCTTTCTTTACTGAATTCTAATATTGAGAAGCACTTTTCAACGGTTCTCTAGCAATCTTGGTTTATTTGTAATTACTTGCTCTGAATTACTAGTTGTTTCATCCAGTGTCCAGTAAATGACTTTCTGCACCAAATGTAAGAGTTGCCTGCATTTACAAAATCTGCTTACAATCTTAGCTGACATTGAGAAACAAACATGTACTAACACTTTGCTGCATTCCTATGAAACATTGAGAAACTCTAAAATCGTGTGTTAACTCTGAATCACACTTTAATTCTAGTTTCAGATGCAGTATAAATGTTTTCTATCCTTGTTAAGTGTGCCCATTTGGCTCTTGCAAAGTAAACCCGCTTTGTACGAAATGCTTTCTTTACTGTATTCTGATATTGAGAAGCACTTTTCCATGGTTCTCTAGCAATCTTGGCTTATTTGTAGTTACATGCTCTGAATTACAAGTTGTTTCTTCCAGTGTTCAGTAAATGACTTTCTGCACTAAATGGAAGAGTTGCCTGCATTTACAAAAAACTGCTTACAATCTTAGCTGACATTGAGAAACAAACATGTACTAACACTTTGCTGCATTCTCATGAAATGTTGAGATACTCTTAAATCCTGTGTTAACTCTGAATCACACTTTCATTCTAGTTTCAGATGTTGAATAGATGCTATTTTATACTTGTTAAGTGTGCTCATTTGGCTCTTTCACAGATAACCAGCTTTGTACGAAATGCTTTCTTTACTGTTTTCTGATATTGAGAAGCACTTTTCAAAGGTTCTCTAAAAATTTTGGCTAAGTTATACTTACTTGCTCTGAATTACTAGTTGTTTCATCCAGTGTCCAGTAAATGACTTTCTGCACCAAATGTAAGAGTTGCCTGCATTTACAAAATCTGTTTACAATCTTAGCTGACATTGAGAAACAAACATGTACTAACACTTTGCTGCATTCCTATAAAACATTGAGAAACTCTAAAATCGTGTGTTAACTCTGAATCACACTTTAATTCTAGTTTCAGATGCAGTATAGATGTTTTCTATCCTTGTTAAGTGTGCTCATTTGGCTCTTTCAAAGTTAACCCGCTTTGTACGAAATGCTTCCTTTACTGTATTCTGATATTGAGAAGCAATTTTCAATGGTTCTCTAACAATTTTGGTTTACTTATACTTACTTGCTCTGAATTACTAGTTATTTCTTCCAGTGTCAAGTAAATGACTTTCTGTACCAAATGGAAGAGTTCCCTGCATTTACAAACAACTGCTTACAATCTTATCTCACATTGAGAAACAAACAAGTACTAACACTTTGCTGCATATCTATGAAATGTTGATAGACTCTAAAATCGTGTGTTAACTCTGAATGAAACTTTAATTCTAGATTCAGATATAATATAGATGGTTTTTAACCTTGTTAAGGGTGCTCATTTGACTCTGAAAGATAAAACACTTTGTATGAAATGCTTTCTTTACTGTATTCTGTTTTGAGAAGCACTTTTCAATGGTTCTCTAGCATTTTTGGCTTACTTAGAGTTACTAGCTATGAATTACTAGTCCTTTCTTTCAGTGTCCAGTAAATGTCCTCCTGCACTAAATGGAAGAGTTCCCTGCAATTACAAGCAACTGCTTATAATCATAGCTGACATTGAACACACACATGTACTAAGAACTTGCTGCATTCTCATGAAATGTGGAGAAACTCTAAAATCGTGTGTTAAGTCTGAATCATACTTTAATTCTAGTTTCAGATATAGTATACTGTAGATGTTTTATATTCCTGTTAAGTGTGCTCTTTTGGCTATTTTAAAGATAACCCGCTAGGTATGAAATGATTTCTTTACTGTAATCTGATATTGAGAAGCACTTTGCAATGGTTCTCTAGCACTTGTGGCTTACTTATAGTTACATGCTCTGAATTACTAGTTGTTTCTTCCAGTGTCCAGTAAATGACTTTCTGCACCAAATGGAAGTTCCCCGAAAGTAAAGCAACTGCTTACAATCTTTGCTGACATTGAGAAACTCACATGCACTAACAACTTGCTGCATTCTTATGAAACTTTGAGAAACTCTAAAATCAAGTGTTAACTCTGAATCACACTTTAATTCTAGTTTCAGATGTAGTATAGATGTTTATTATCCTTGTTAAGTGTGCTCATTTGACTCTGAAAGATAAAATGAATTGTATGAAATACTTTCTTTACTGTATTCTGATATTGAGAAGCATATTTCAATGGTTCTCTACCAATTTTGGCTTACTTATACTAACTTGCTCTGAATTACTAGTTTTTTCTTCCAGTGTCCAGTAAATGACTTTCTGCACCAAATGGAAGAGTTCCCTGCATTTACAAAAAACTGCTTACAATCTTAGCTGACATTGAGAAATAAACATGTACTAACACTTTGCTGCATTCCTATGAAACATTGAGAAACTCCAAAATCCTGTGTTAACTCTGAATCACACTTTAATACTAGTTTCAGATGTAGTATAGATGTTTTCTATCCTTGTTAAGTGTGGTCATTTGTCTTTTTGAAAGTTAACCCGCTTTGTAAGAAATGCTTTCTTTACTGTATTCTGATATTGAGAAGCACTTTTCAATGGTTCCCTTCCAATTTTGGCTTACTTTTACTTACTTGCTCTGAATTATTAGTTGTTTCATCCAGTGTCCAGTAAATGACTTTCTGCACCAAATGGAAGAGTTGCCTGCATTTACAAAAACCTGTTTACAATCTTAGCTGACATTGAGAAACAAACATGTACTAACACTTTGCTGCATTCCTATGAAACACTGAGAAACTCTAAAATCGTGTGTTAACTCTGAATCACACTTTAATTCTAGTTTCAGTTGTAGTATAGATGTTTTCTATCCTTGTTAAGTGTGCTCATTTGGCTCTTTCAAAGTTAACCCGCTTTGTACGAAATGCTTTCTTTACTGTATTCTGATATTGAGAAGCACTTTTCAATGGTTCTCTAACAATCTAGGCTTATTTGTAGTTACTTGCTCTGAATTACTAGTTGTTTCTTCCAGTATCCAGTAAATGACTTTCTGCATCAAATGAAAGAGTTGCCTGCATTTACAAAAAACTGCTTATAATCTAAGCTGACATTGAGAAACAAACATGTACTAACACTATGCTGCATTCCTGTGAAACATTGAGAAACTCTAAAATCGTGTGTTAACTCTGAATCACACTTTAATTCTAGTTTCAGATGTAGTATAGATGTTTTCTATCCCTGTTAAGTGTGATCATTTGGCTCTTTCAATGTTAACCCGCTTTGTACGAAATGCTTTCTTTACTGTATTCTGATATTGAGAAGCACATTTCAATGGTTCTCTAGCAATTGTGGCTTACTTATAGTTACTTGCTCTTCATTACTAGTTGTTTCTTCCAGTGTCCGGTAAATGACTTTCTGCACCAAATGGAAGTTTTCTACAATTAAAAGCAACTGCTTACAATCTTTGCTGACATTGAGAAACTCACATATACTAACAACTTGCTGCATTCTCATGAGACATTGAGAAACTCTGAAATCGTGTATTAACTCATTTAGTTTCCCACTTTAATCTAGTTTGGGAAGTGTCCACCTGTAGGTACACCTGCGCATGTCCCTGGCCGCTGCCTTGGCACCTGCACGTATTTTTGGCCCCCCACCAAGCCTTTCCCCATTGACTGTACTCCCCAGGAGAGGTGGCTGAGCTGGGGAGATGAAGAGGAGTAGTCCCTAGGAGACTTCTGTTGAGGATGGCTCACACTTCTGGCTTAGCAGCACATCGCACCCCCACCAGAGGAGGGGGACTGGCTTGCTGTAGGTGGAAGGGATGGAGTGAGACAGCTGAGGGCTCAGGGGGGAGAGGCATGGTCCCTGCCTGCCTGCCTGCCTGGGAAAGAGCTTGTGGGGCAGGGGGCAAGGGACTGAGGGCGGAGATCTCTGCGGGTGCTGACCCCCTGGGGGGGCCTGCCTGGTGGTGGCCAAGGGGCTTGGCAGGCCCACAGTCCTGACAGCCAGTGGCTGGAGGCCAACTCCCTGGTATAAGGCCATACCACCCTGAACAGGCCAGATCTGGTCTGATCTCTGAAGCTAAGCAGGGTCGGGCCTGGTTAGTACTTGGATGGGACACAGGCTGGGAATACCTGGTGCCATAGGGTTTTGCTTTGGCTTGGGGAGGAGGAGCAGGGCTTTTTTGCTGCTGGCCACAGCCTCCTTTTTGGCAGCCTGGGTGGGGCCTGGGCGGGGGGAACCTCTGGTCAGAACTCAGCCTGGACCCCCGGAGTGCCCTCCCCCGCACCCCCTTGCCCCATCCTGCCTTCCAAAGATGGGAACAGGGCTCTAGCTCACTAGCTGGCTTGCTAGCTTGTGCCTTTCCCGCTGAGGCAGTGCCCCACCGCCATTGCAGGGTTGCCTATGCTCCATTCTCCCTTACCACTGGAAACACCAGGCACTCAGGGCTTGGGGAGAGGGGAGTCCTGGGGGGAGGAGGGGGACACAACAGGGAGGAGTCTGACACACTGACAGGGGGAACAGGCTGCAGCGGGTTTGGCTCAGTGGACAGAGCGCAGGCCTGTAGATGCAAGGGCTACAGGTTCCATTGGGGTCAAGGGCACTTACCTCCCTAGTAGGCTGGATCCCTCCCTGCCTCCTCAGGGCGCCTGCGGGAGGCAACCAATCCAAGTGTCTCCCTCACATCGATGTTTCTCTCTGCCTCTCTGGGTCTCTTCCACTTGCCCTAAGAATCAATGGGGGAATACCCTGCCATAGGATTCAGATACATGATGGATACATGGATGGATGGATGGATGGATGGATGCATGCATGGATGGACGGATGGATGGATGCATGTGGAATAGGTGAACACTCTATGGGAATCTGACATCTGGCTCTCCTTGGGCATCATCCCGTGGGCACACAGCGGCCTCCGTACCCACCTTCAACTCTGGGCCCACTTTAATTGCCCTGCCCGGGGTCCTGCCTCTAGCACCTGGACAGGGTTTGGAAGGAGTTTGACTGGTCCAGCTGAGTCTCCACGACCTCGTCATGATCTCCAGGGGAGAGCTCTGAGAGGCACAGTCTGGAATCCGGGCCCTTAGCCAAAACTGCCTGGGTCTCCCCACAGAAGGGAAAAACCCTTACATAAAGTCATTTCCCCTCACCTGGTGGCACACAGGGTTGTCTGAATTGACTTGCAGCCATGAAGGAGTAACATGACCCCGTAATGCCTAGGTTGTCCCCAGTACTCACTTCCTCTTGTGACCCCCCCCCCCCCACCGGACCTCACATAGGAACCAGAGAGACTCAGCAAACCAGCCATCATGCACTTTCTTGCACCCCATCACACACTGCCTCAGGCACACGCACACAAGCACAACCACACGCACGTACACAGTGGCAAGGACGCCTAGGATGACCTCCAGTTCTCCCAGCCCTGGCCTCTCTGGGATGGGCGGGCACTAGGCTGCCATGCCTTACCTGAGGCTGTACACTGCCCAGTGACAGCAGGCATCGGACTGGAGACCAGGGCCACTGCATGCGGTTAGCGAGACAGCTATTGTGGGAAGCTCTTACAAAGACACCCCGCCCACTGAGACCACCTGCAGACCACCTGCAGACCAGCTCTTTCCCCACCAAGGCCTGCAGCCAGACAAGTGAGGGGAGAGGGGCTTGTCTCCCAGATGCAAGGTTGCCAGGTGACCAGAGTTCTACATTCCGTCCTGTCCTGTGACTGAGCGAGTGATCTCAAGGGAGCAAGGCTCTAAGGCCTGTATGCTTTCCTCTAAGCAGGCTGACCTACAGAGCCCTCAAGGCTTTGGACTTTTACCAAAGCAAAAGCCTGTAAGAGCCATAAGGACACCTGAGGGATGGTTTGGGATACCATTTTCTGGAGACCAAGGCAGGAGACCCGGACTTCAAACCCGCCAGCCCTGAGGGCAGTGGGCGGTGGGCCATGTACAGGATGGGATGCACACACTCAGAGGTGGCCAAAGTCTGAGACGGGCTGCTTGACTGTGGCCTGAATGGCCACTTCCAACAGGCCTGGCTCTCAGCACCCACTGTGATCCTGGCCTAGTCCCAGCGTTCTGGGCCCCCTTGACAGATGTGTTCTATCCTTGTTAAGTGTGCTGGTTTGGCTATTTCAAAGATTACCCGCTTTGTAAGAAATGCTTTCTTTACTATATTCTGATATTGAGAAACACCGTTCAATGTTTCTCTAGCAAATCTGGCATACTTACAGTTACTTGTTCTGAATTAATAGTTGTTTCTTCCAGTGTCCAGTAAATGAATTACTGCAATAAATGGAATAACTGCCCGCCATTACAAGGTACTGCCTGCAATCTTAGCTGACATTGAGAAACTCATATGTACTAACAACTTGCTGCATTCCTATAAGACATTGAGAAATTCTAAAATCCTGTCTCAATTCAGTTTTACACTTTATCTAGTTTGGGATGTAGTATAGATGTGTTCTATCCTTTTTAGTGTGCTCATTTGGATATTTTAAAGATAACCAATTTTGTAACAAATGCTTTCTTTACTATATGATGATGATGAGAAGCACCTTTCAAAGGTTTTCTAGCATTTCAGGCTTACTTATAGTTACTTGCTCTGAATTACTAGTTGTTTCTTTCAGTGTCCAGTAAATTAATTTCTGAACTAAATGGAAGAGTTGCCCGCCATTAAGAGCTACTGCCTACAATCTTAGCTGACATTTAGAAACTCACATATACTAACAAATTGCTGCATTCCCATGTGACATTGAGACACTCTAAAATCATGTCTTAACTCTGAATCTCACTTTAATTCTTGTTTGGGATGTAGTATAGATGTTTTCTATCCTTGTTAAGTGTGCTCATTTGGCTATTTCAAAGACAACCCGCTTTGCAGGAAATGCTTTCTTATTGTATTCTGATCTGAGAAGCACTTTTCAATGGTTCTCTAGCAATCTTGGCTTATTTATACTTACTTGCTCTGAATTACTAGTTGTTTCTACCAGTGTCCAGTAAATCACTTTCTGTACCAAATGGAAGAGTTGCCTGCATTTACAAAAAACTGCTTACAATCTTATTTGACATTGAGAAACAAACATGTACTAACACTTTGCTGCATTCCTATGAAACATTGAAAACTCTAAAATAGTTCGTTAACTCTGAATCACAATTTAATTCTAGGTCCAGATGTAGTATAGATGTTTTCTATAATTGTTAAGTGTGCTCATTTGGCTCTTTGCAAAGATAACCCGCTTTGTAGGAAATGCTTTGGTTACTGTATTCTGATATTGAGAAGCACTTTTGAATGCTTCTATACCAATTTTGGCTCACTTATACTTACTTGCTCTGAATTACTAGTTGTTTCTTCCAGTGTCCAGTAAATGACTTTCTGCACCAAATTTAAGGGTTGCCTGCATTTACAAAATCTGCTTACTATCTTAGCTGACATTGAGAAACGAACATGTACTAACACTTTGCTGCATTCCTATGAAACATTGAGAAACTCTAAAATCGTGTGTTAACTCTGAATCACACTTTAATTCTAGTTTCAGATGCAGTATAAATGTTTTCTATCCTTGTTAAGTGTGCCCATTTGGCTCTTGCAAAGTAAACCCGCTTTGTACGAAATGCTTTCTTTACTGTATTCTGATATTGAGAAGCACTTTTCCATGGTTCTCTAGCAATCTTGGCTTATTTGTAGTTACATGCTCTGAATTACAAGTTGTTTCTTCCAGTGTTCAGTAAATGACTTTCTGCACTAAATGGAAGAGTTGCCTGCATTTTCAAAAAACTGCTTACAATCTTAGCTGACATTGAGAAACAAACATGTACTAACACTTTGCTGCATTCTCATGAAATGTTGAGATACTCTTAAATCCTGTGTTAACTCTGAATCACACTTTCATTCTAGTTTCAGATGTTGAATAGATGCTATTTTATACTTGTTAAGTGTGCTCATTTGGCTCTTTCACAGATAACCAGCTTTGTACGAAATGCTTTCTTTACTGTTTTCTGATATTGAGAAGCACTTTTCAAAGGTTCTCTAAAAATTTTGGCTAAGTTATACTTACTTGCACTGAAATACTAGTTGTTTCTTCCAGTGTCCAGTAGATGACTTTCTGCACCAAAGGGAAGAGTTGCCTGCATTTACAAAAAACTGCTTACAATCTTAGCTGACATTGAGAAACAAACATGTACTACCACTTTGCTGCATTCCTATGAAACATTGAGAAACTCTAAAATCGTGTGCTGGCTCTCGCGCTCTCTGCGCTCTCGCGCTCTCTGCGCTCTCGCGCTCTCTGCGCTCTCGCGCTCTCTGCGCTCTCGCGCTCTCTCTCTCCCAGAAGCCTCACTGCTTGCTTCCAGGGCCTGCAGACTCGGAAGATGGCGGCGTAGTGGAAGGACGCGTCCAGAGCCTAGTCCCAGAGCAGGTGGAGGGAGCAGCTGAAACGAGTGGAATTCAGCCCAAATTTGGTGAGGAGACACAGCTGGTGAGCTAGTTTACACCCAGGAAGGGCAGAAGTTCCGGAAGTAAGGTAAAATCAAAGATCAAAGCGGGAGAATCTACGGAGCCTCAGCGACCAGAGGCAGGGGGGAATCCACAGGGTGCTGGGCCGCGTCCCTGAGGACAGGCTAAGCATTTCTGTGAGAAAATAAAAGGGAGGGGGACCAAGGGACTTAGGGAGGTCGGGGATTCTGATCCTAAGGGTCTGGATTTAGATTTGAGCAAACTCTGAAGGGTAAACTGGATCTCACAGTGCCGACAAGAGAGAAGCTCTTAGAAACGCAATCCCTCCTCGCGCTGGTGCCTGTGCCTCCTCCCACTAAACCTGGTTCGCAGGACCTTTGAGATACACTTACCCGTGGCTGAGGTGCGGGAGAGGGTGTGGGCTTGTGGAATTGGGGAAGAGTGGGTGATCTGGGGGAGGTGGTCACAGACCTGGTGCTGAGTCATCTCCGTAAGCACAGTCGCCATTTTCTCCCGAGAGACAGCCCCGCCCTCCAGTCTCCAGGCAACCAACGTAGCCACACCCCGATCACCCATTGAGTAAAACAAGGAATCTGAATAATCCCTGAGGATATAGCAACCAGGAAACTGATAGAACAATACAAACGGAATCATAACCCAGCCAAAAGAAGACACTCTACTTTTTTACCCCCACTTTTATTTTTATTTTTCCTTTTTTCTCCTTTCCTTTTTTCTTCCTTCCTTCCTTCCTTTTTTTCTATTTTTCTTTCTTTTTTCCTCTTTCTTTCTTTCTTTCTCCCTTTCTGCATTTTTTTCTTCTTTTCTTCTTTGTTTTCTGGTTCGGGTCTGATACTTTTCTTTTATATCTGTCCACCTTATTTCTCATCAGTATTTTTTATTTGCTATTTTTAATTTTTTATACCATTTTTGAAGTTAATTTCTTTATGTAAATTTACCATTTTTTAAATTCTCTTTCCTTTCATCCAATTATTCCCTTTCTACTTCCTTAATACTAAATTGAGGCCTTCCCCATAGTCATCCAATTCTCAATCTTATTTTCACTATATAAGTTTAGCCTCTACAAATTCTGCTTCAATCCTCTTATTCTTCTGTCTTTTATTCCATATATCTTCCTCTCTCCTCTATAGCATTTGTGCTCTCTTTTCGCTGTCCAATATCTATTTTCTCAGGGGGTCACTTATACTGGGGTTTTAGGTGTCGTGAGTACATCTGTGTTTAGTTCCCTCGGTGTTGAGTCTTGTTGGCCCAGGGAGCAGCAGCTGAGGGAGCATCCAGATCCATAGCAACCTCATAATCATCCCAACACCGCCCAAGGAACAGAAGCTATACGAGCAACTTCCCCCACAAACCAGAGGAGGCACCATTGCTGCGAACAGCACCCACCAGAGGAACTGCAGCTAACCGTAGCTACTGCCATAGAGAAACGGCAGATAGAGAAGTTATTGACACCCAAGGAGTAGCCCCTGCAAAGCTCAACATCTAGATCAGTCAGTAAGACCAAAAATGGGTAAGCAAAGATCTCACCAAAGGAAGGAAAATGAGGAAACACCAGAAAGACAGCTAAGTGACACAGAAGCCTGCAATTTGCCAGAAAAAGAATTCAGAATAAGGATCATGGAGGTCTTAAATCGGTTGGAAGGAAAAATTAACACCATATGCAAGAAACAAGAAGAAATGGATGAAAAAATCAACAACTTATGGAAAAATCAAGAAGAAATGAAGAATGATATAGATGCAATAAAAAACGCCATGGGAAGCTTCAACAGTAGACTAGGAGAAGCAGAGGACCGAATTAGTGAATTAGAAGACAGGGAAGCAAAACACAGCCAAGTTGAATTGCAATTGGAGAAAAAACTTAAAAGACAGGAGGAAAGCCTAAGGGAGCTATGGGACAACATGAAACGAAGCAACATAAGAATAATAGGGGTGCCAGAACAAAAGGAAGAACAAGGTTTAGAAGAAATATTTGAAGAAATAATGTCAGAAAACTTCCCTGAGGTAGCAAAGAAAAAAGTCATACAAGCCAAGAGAGTCCCAAACAGAATGAACCCGAATAGACCCACACCAAGACACATCATAATTACTATGGCAAATATTCAGGACAAAGAGAGAATCTTAAAGGCTTCAAGAGAGAGACAGAAAGTTACATACAAGGGAACCCCCATTAGATTATCAAATGATTTCTCAACAGAAACACATCAGGCCAGAAAAGAATGGAAAGAAATCTACAAAGTGATGCAAACCAAGGGATTAAATCCAAGAATACTCTATCCAGCAAGGTTATCATTCAAAATTGAAGGGCAAATAAGGAGCGTCACAGACAAAAAAATGCTAAGGGAGTTTATCACGACCAAGCCAGCAATGCAAGAAATGCTAAAAGGGCTGGTGTAAAACAAAATGTTAAGAAGGAATAGTCTCAAAAAAATAAAAATGGCTACAAACAATTTCATTTCAATAATAACCTTAAATGTAAACGGACTAAATGCTCCACTCAAAAGACATCGAGTGGCTGAATGGATAAAAAAACATGACCCATATATATGCTGTCTACAAGAGACCCACCTCAGAAAAAATGACTCATATAGATTGAGAGTGAAGGGATGGAAAAACATATTTCAGGCAAATGGAAATGAAAAAAAAGCTGGGGTAGCAGTACTTATTTCTGACAAAATAGACCTCAAAGTAAAGGCCATAACAAAAGATAAAGAAGGCCACTTCATAATAATAAAGGGATCGATACAACAAGAAGATATAACCCTAATAAACATATATGCACCCAATGTAGGAGCACCCAAATACATAAAAAATCTCCTGGAAGATATCAAGGGAGAAATTGACAACAACACAATCATAGTAGGAGACTTTAATACGCCACTGACATCAATGGATAAATCAACTAAACAAAAAATCAGCAAAGAAACAGCAATTCTGAATGACTCACTAGATCAGATGGACTTAATTGATATCTTCAGAACATTTCACCCCAAAGCCACAGAATATACATTCTTCTCAAGTGCACATGGGACATTTTCAAAAATAGACCACATTTTGGGTCACAAACAAAGTCTCCCTAAATTCAAAAAGATTGAAATCATTCCAAGCATTTTCTCAGACCACAATGGCATAATATTAGAAATAAACTATAAGAAAAACACCCCCCAAAATTTAAACACTTGGAGATTGAATAACATGCTATTAAACAATGATTGGGTAAACAATGAGATCAAAGAAGAAATTAAAAAATTCCTGGAGACTAATGACAATAAAAACACAACAATATCAATACTATGGGATACAATGAAAGCAGTACTGAGAGGAAAATTTATAGCTATACAGGCATACCTCAAAAAACAACAAAAAGTGTTAATAAATAATCTAACTCAACAACTCAAAGAGTTAGAAAGACAGCAACAAGAAAAACCCACAGTGAACAGAAGGAAGGAAATAATAAAGATCAGAGCAGAAATGAATGACATAGAGACCAAAGAAACAATACAAAAAATCAATAAAACCAAGAGCTGGTTCTTTGAAAGGATAAACAAGATTGATGAACCACTAGCCAGGCTCACCAAAAAGCAAAGAGAGGGGACCCAAATAAACAAAATCAGAAATGAAAGAGGTGAAATAACAACAGACCCAGATGAAATACAAAGGATTGTTACAAAATACTATGAGCAACTCTATTCTAATAAACTGAACAACTTGGAGGAAATGGACACATTCCTAGAAAAATACAACATTCCAAAACTTAATCAAGAAGATACTAAAAATCTCAATAGGCAGATAACTATGGATGAAATTGAAGCAATCATCAAAAAGCTTCCAGCAAACAAAAGCCCGGGGCCAGATGGCTTCACAGGAGAGTTTTACCGAACATTCAAGGAAGAACTAAAACCTATCCTCCTCAGACTACTCCAGAAAATTCAAGAAGAAGGAACACTTCCAAGCTCCTTCTATGAAGCCAGCATCACCCTAATACCAAAACCAGATAAAGACAACACAATGAAAGAGAATTACAGGCCAATATCCCTCATGAACATAGATGCCAAAATCCTCAACAAAATTCTAGCAAATCGGATCCAGCAGTACATCAGAAAGATCATACACCATGATCAAGTAGGATTTATACCAGGGATGCAAGGATGGTACAATATCCGCAAATCAATAAATGTGATACATCACATAAACAAATTGAGAGATAAAAATCACATAGTTATATCCATTGATGCAGAAAAAGCATTTGACAAAATCCAACACCCTTTCTTGATAAAAACTCTCAGTAAGGTAGGGATAGAAGGTTCATATCTCAACATAATAAAAGCCATTTATGACAAACCCACAGCCAACATCATACTCAATGGGCAAAAACTAAAACCATTCCCTCTAAGAACAGGAACAAGACAGGGATGCCCACTCTCACCACTCCTGTTCAACATAGTGCTGGAAGTACTAGCTATAGCGATCAGACAAGAAGAAGAAATAAAAGGCATCCAAATTGGAAAAGAAGAAGTAAAACTGTCCTTATTCGCAGATGACATGATACTATACATAGAAAACCCTAAAGAGTCCATAAAAAAATTATTAGACTTAATAAATGAATTCGGCAAGGTAGCAGGATACAAAATCAACGCCAAGAAATCTATGGCATTTCTATACACCAATAATGAACTTACAGAAAGAGAGACAAAGAAAGCAATACCATTTACCATCGCACCAAAAAAATTAAGATACCTAGGAATAAACTTAACTAAGGAGGTAAAAGACTTATACGCAGAAAACTACACAACACTGAAAAAAGAGATAGAGGAAGATGTAAACAGATGGAAGAACATACCATGTTCATGGATTGGTAGAATCAACATCATCAAAATGTCCATACTACCCAAAGCAATCTATAGATTTAATGCACTCCCCATTAAAATATCAACAGCATATTTCACAGACCTAGAAAGAAGTCTCCAAAAATTTATCTGGAATAAAAAAAGACCCCGAATAGCCACAGCAATCCTGAGAAAGAAGAATCAAGTAGGAGGGATCTCTGTACCAGACTTCAAGCTGTATTACAAAGCCACTGTTCTCAAAACAGCCTGGTACTGGCACAAGAACAGACATATAGACCAATGGAATAGAATAGAGAATCAAGATATTGACCCAAGGCACTACGCTCAATTAATATTCGACAAAGGAGGCATGAATATACAATGGAGACAAGACAGTCTCTTCAACAAATGGTGCTGGGAAAATTGGACAGATACATGCAAAAGAATGAAACTAGACCTCCAACTTACACCATACACAAAAATAAACTCAAAGTGGACACAGGACTTAAACATAAGACAGGAAACCATAAAAATATTAGAGGAATCCACAGGCAGGAAAATCTCAGACATATGCCGAAAGAACTTCTTCACTGATACTGCTCCTAAGGCAATGGAAGCTAAAAATAAAATAAACAAATGGGACTACATCAAAATAAAAAGCTTTTTCACAGCAAAGGAAACCATCAGTAAAACAACAAGAAACCCCACTGCATGGGAGAACATATTTGCCAACGATATCACTGATAAGGGTTTAATCTCCAAAATTTACAGAGAACTCATACAACTTAACAAAAAGAATATAAACAACCCAATTAAAAAATGGGCAACTGAGCTAAATAGACACTTTTCTAAAGAAGACAGAAGGAAGGCCAAGAGACATATGAAAACATGCTCAAAGTCATTAATCATCAGAGAGATGCAAATCAAAACAACAATGCGGTACCATCTTACACCAGTCAGAATGGCTATCATCAACAAAACAGCAAACGACAAGTGTTGGCGAGGATGCGGAGGAAAAGGAACTCTTTTACACTGCTGGTGGGAATGCAGACTGGTGCAGCCACTGTGGAGAACAGTATGGCGTTTCCTCAAAAAACTAAAAATGGAACTCCCATTTGACCCAATGATTCCACTCCTAGGAATATATCCCAAGAAAATGGAAACACGGATCAGAAAGGATATATGCACCCCTATGTTTATAGCAGCACAATTCACCATAGCTAAGATTTGGAAACAGCCGAAATGCCCATCAGCAGATGAATGGATTAAAAAACTGTGGTACATCTATTCAATGGAATACTATGCTGCGTTAAAAAAGAAAGACTTCCTACCATTTGCAGCAACTTGGAGGGAGATGGAGTCCATTATGCTAAGTGAAATAAGCCAGGCAGAGAAAGATAAACATCACATGATATCACTCATTTATGGAATATAGTGAATGGCATAGACTGATGAATAATAACAGACCCAGAGACTGAGTAATATTGATCAGAACCCCAAACACCAGAGAAGGAGGGGATCGCTGGGAGAAAGGGGGAGAAATCAACCGAGAGACTTGTGGGCATACTCATGAGCCTCATTAATGGCCACAGATAAATGGGGGTGGAGTATAGGTGGAGGGTGGGGGATAAGGGAGGGATAAGAACACATATGTAAAACAATAATAATAATATTATTATAAGAGAGAAAGAGGAGAGAGAGAGAGAGAGAGAGAGAGAGAGAGAGAGAGAGAGAGAGAAGAAAGTGTGAGGTAACCAGAACCCCAAGAACACCTGAGAACGCCTTTACCGCCAGGCTAGCAGGAATCAGCTGTACGGTAATATAACCTGGGGCTATTGGGTAAGTATTTCTGGACCTATGTTCCTAATCCTGCATGGGTGGGAGCCCTTACCTGGGTTGATCCTCCTGCCCAAAGTAGTCACTGATGATACCAAACACCTTAGTCATCCAGGAGGACTACTGGTGGGACAAGGAAGTATAACTACATAGAGCGCACCACCCAGCTCCCCTTTTGTAGGACACAAAATTAAGCTACTGCTCCTTTGTGTGTAAAATTAAATAGAAGATTCTGGCTTGTGAGGACACCAAAGGAAGGGACCATCACTACTTCCTCCTGGGAAAGGTGTAGAAAATGAAACAAAAACCTTGCCTAAGCAAAAAGAAATTGACAACCAGTTTAAAATGGAATTTCCATGACCTAGAGCAAAGAATATCCTTACATGATATTATTCTACAAGGTCATTACAATTGTTCCCAGATTTGGGTTATCCCCATTACCTATAATAGTATCTCCCATCAAGGACTATCAATAAAGAATGATTTATTTTATTAATACACACACACACACACACACTTTGTTGGCGGTTGGAGACAAAAGCAACACAACTATAGATATTTTAGAATTACAACAGCATATTATACAATTATCCCCAAAAAACATACAAACCAATCCTTTGAATGTCTGACAGCAATTTAAAAACTATATGAAAGGACCTCATCCCTTCCACTAGGCAGAGGGCCTCCTGAGAAGGCACCTGAGCATTCTATATTGGCCTGTCTTGCCCTTGTGGCCAAAAATGAACCTTTTCTCATGGTCCAGATGCCCACAACTGTTACCTGACCTTTTAGTTCATGCCAAGGCTGAAGCACCAACGTGGCTGGCACCACGGATGTCCCACCCGCCCAGTGGGGGGAGCTAGGCCCTCTCTGGAGAAGAAACATGGAGTCCCAAAAATATGAGCTCAACGCCCGGACCTTGCCAGCAGGTGAGGGGTTCCCGAGGCAGGTGCTGGGTGTGGAGCCCATGGGGCATAGGTCACCAAGGAGACAGAACTAAACCTCACATCACCCTGCTTGGCCCCGGAGGATGGCTGGTTAGCCAGAGACGGGTAAGATTCCTCATGGAAGGAACAACCTAAGACAGGCACAGTCACAGAGGGGCCATCAGGAGAGAACTTGGGGAGCAACGGAGGTGGGGCACAGACCCTTACCACCCCTCCTGCAACCTGGCAGGCGCCTGAACATTCTCCCATTCTGAGGGAGGTCTCCTTCCCCCATGGCTGCTGCACTACCCATGCACAGCTCAATTTGGGACCCATGTAACAGAGACGTGGCTGACAGCAGCTGCCATTTCACTGCAACAAGACTTGTTTGAGAGGCCTTGTATCCATGGTGGGGGCAAGTGGGTTTCTAATTTCCAAGTCCAGCCTAATAGCTAGAATGCTCAGGCCCTTCTCAAGAAGCCAAACAATCAATTCCACTAATACACACATGGTAAATAAGATAGTTGCTAGAGTGTTGAGTCTGACATATGAATAGTACCCAATTTCTCAGAGAAAATCAATGTGGCTAATAGAAGTAAATTAATATTCTAGAAAAACTGAGTGTACTGTACAAAATGCTGTTCCTATAGTATTAACAAAAATTCTTATTGGCAGAGCGCCTCATGGTAAAATTGCACAACATGTTATGAACCTAATGCAGTCATAGTGTAGCGCAAATAATTAAAATGTAAAAGATATCAAGACTAACAATAAAATCCCCAGAAGTCTCCAATTATCTAAAGTAAAAAAGGGGGTGACAGTGGAAGAATATCATGTAAGGAAAAATATACTGAGAATAATTTACATCTAAAAACTTTTTTTGTACTTAAGAAAATTAACCTTTATTTGAAACGCTAACAGCAAGATATCCATAAAAATACACACATGGAGTCAAAATAAGCAAGAGGAAAATTATTTGGGGGAGTGGGGTGGGGATGAAAAAGAATCCCAAGTCAAATTTAAAGAGAATATCTCTGTATTAACTTTTGGTCGAGAATATGTTTGTATAGTTTCAGAAAACAACTCTGAGACCACCTGGAATCCAGTAACAGAGAGGAATAGACAGAAGTGCTCCAGCCATGAAGACAGAAGAGACAATTCAGAGATGGAAGATGCTGAGGACGCCTCACCATACCAACAGACAGCGGCTGCCTATTGCTGAAGGATACCCACGATCAAACAAGAGATGGTCGGACCTGCATTACCACCATTTGTCCACCAACCAGATCTGAAATATCATGGCTGACATGTACACACAAGGAACTATTTGACATTGAAACTGGGACTCAAAAGAACTGCTGGCCCAGAACGGAACTCACTACAGACTGATTCATTTGCCTCTCAGGATAACCATTAAGGCTTATCGCAGTTTAGGTTTTTATAAGGGTATTTCTTGGATCACATGACCTCACACATCTAGACGAAATAATGAACAACATAGACTGGTGAACAAAGATAGACCCAGAAAAAGAGAAGCAGCGATCAGACTCTCAAACCTCAGAGGGAAAGTAGGGGAGGGTGGGGGTAAAGGGAAGAGATCAACCAAAGGACTTGTGTGCATGCACTATGGACAATAAGGGGGTAGGGGAATATGTAGGGATGGGTTTGGGTCGGGAATGGGGGGATAAGGACAATTATGTGATACCATAATTAATAAAAATCAATTAAAAAAAAAAAAAAAAAAAAAAAAAAAAAAAAAAAAAAAAAAAAAAAAAAAAAAAAAAAAAAAAAAAAAATAAAATCGTGTGCTAACTTTGAATCACACATTTATTCTAGTTTCAGATGTAATATAGAAGTTTTCTATTCTTGTTAAGTGTGCTCCTTTGGCTCTTTGAAAGATAACCCACTTTTTAGGAAATTCTTTCTTATTGTATTCTGATTTGAGAAGCACTTTTCAATGGTTCTCTAGCAATCTTGGCTTATTTATACTTACTTGCTCTGAATTACTAGTTGTTTCTACCAGTGTCCAGTAAATGACTTTCTGTACCAAATGGAAGAGTTGCCTGCATTTACAAAAAACTGCTTACAATCTTAGTTGACATTGAGAAACAAACATGTACTAACACTTTGCTGCATTCCTATGAAACATTGAAAACTCTAAAATCGTTCGTTAACTCTGAATCACAATTTAATTCTAGTTCCAGATGTAGTATAGATGTTTTCTATAATTGTTAAGTGTGCTCATTTGGCTCTTTGCAAAGATAACCCGCTTTGTAGGAAATGCTTTGGTTACTGTATTCTGATATTGAGAAGCACTTTTCAATGCTTCTATACCAATTTTGGCTCACTTATACTTACTTGCTCTGAATTACTAGTTGTTTCTTCCAGTGTCCAGTAAATGACTTTCTGCACCAAATGTAAGGGTTGCCTGCATTTACAAAATCTGCTTACTATCTTAGCTGACATTGAGAAACAAACATGTACTAACACTTTGCTGCATTCCTATGAAACATTGAGAAACTCTAAAACCGTGTGTTAACTCTGAAGCACACTTTAATTCTAGTTTCAGATGCAGTATAAATGTTTTCTATCCTTGTTAAGTGTGCTCATTTGGCTCTTGCAAAGTAAACCCGCTTTGTACGAAATGCTTTCTTTACTGTATTCTGATATTGAGAAGCACTTTTCAATGGTTCTCTAGCAATCTTGACTTATTTATAGTTACTTGCTCTGAATTACTAGTTGTTTCTTCCAGTGTCCAGTAAATGACTTTCTGCACCAAATGGAAGAGTTGCCAGCATTTACAAGCAACTGCTTACAATCTTAGCTCACATTGATTAACAAACATATACTAACGCTTTGCTGCATTCTCATGAAACTTTGAGAAACACTAAAATCCAGTTTTAACTCTGAATCAGACATTAATTCTAGGTTCAGATGTAGTATACTGTAGATGTTTTCTATCCTTGTTAAGTGTGCTCATTTGGCTCTTTCAAAGTTAACCCGCTTTGTAAGAAATGCTTTCTTTACTGAATTCTAATATTGAGAAGCACTTTTCAGCGGTTCTCTAGCAATCTTGGCTTATTTGTAGTTACTTGCTCTGAATTACTAGTTGTTTCATCCAGTGTCCAGTAAATGACTTTCTGCACCAAATGTAAGAGTTGCCTGCATTTACAAAATCTGTTTACAATCTTAGCTGACATTGAGAAACAAACATGTACTAACACTTTGCTGCATTCCTATAAAACATTGAGAAACTCTAAAATCGTGTGTTAACTCTGAATCACACTTTAATTCTAGTTTCAGATGCAGTATAGATGTTTTCTATCCTTGTTAAGTGTGCTCATTTGGCTCTTGCAAAGTAAACCCACTTTGTACGAAATGCTTTCTTTACTGTATTCTGATATTGAGAAGCACTTTTCCATGGTTCTCTAGCAATCTTGGCTTATTTGCAGTTACTTGCTCTGAATTACAAGTTGTTTCTTCCAGTGTTCAGTAAATGACTTTCTGCACCAAATGGAAGAGTTGCCTGCATTTACAAAAAACTGCTTACAATCATAGCTGACATTGAGAAACAAACATGTACTAACACTTTGCTGCATTCTCATGAAATGTTGAGATACTCTTAAATCCTGTGTTAACTCTGAATCACACTTTCATTCTAGTTTCAGATGTTGAATAGATGCTTTTTTATACTTGTTAAGTGTGCTCATTTGGCTCTTTCACAGATAACCTGCTTTGTACGAAATGCTTTCTTTACTGTATTCTGTTATTGAGAAGCACTTTTCAATGCTTCTCTACCAATTTTGGCTCACTTATACTTACTTGATCTGAATTACTAGTTGTTTCTTCCAGTGTCCAATAAATGACTTTCTGCACCAAATGAAAGTGTTCCCTGCATTTACAAGCAAAGGTTCACAATCTTAGCTGACATTTGGAAACTCAGATGTACAAACAACTTGCTGCATTCCCATGAAACATTAAGAAACTCTAAAATCGAGTGTTAATTCTGAATCACACGTTTATTCTAGTTTCAGATGTAGTATTCTGTAGATGTTTTCTATCCTTGTTAAATGTGCCCCTTTGGCTCTTTCAAAGATAACCCGCTTTGTAAGAAATGCTTTCTTTACTGTATTCTGATATTGAAAAGCACATTTCAATGGTTCTTAACCAATTTTGGCTTACTTTACATACTTTCTCTGAATTACTAGTTGTTTCTTCCTATGTCCAGTAAATGACTTTCTCCACCAAATGGAGGATTTCCCTGAAATTACAAGCAAGTACTTACAATCTTAGCTGACATTGAGAAACAAACAGATACTAACACTTTGCTGCATTCTCATGAAACGTTGAGAAGTTCTTAAATCCAGTTTTAACTCTGAATCACACTTTAATTCTAGTTTCAGATGTAGTATACCATAGATGTTTTCTATCCTTGTTAACTGTCCTCATTTGGCTCTTTCAAAGTTAACCCATTTTGTACGAAATGCTTTCTTTACTGTATTCTGATATTGAGAAGCACTTTTCAATGGTCCTCTACCAATTTTGGCTTACTTATACTTACTCGCTCTGAATCACTATTTTTTATTCCTATGTCCAGTAAATGACTTTCTGCACCAAATGGAATAGTTGCCTGCATTTACAAACAACTGCTTACAATCTTAGCTCATATTGAGAAACAATTAAAAACAAGTGCTTACAATCTTAGCTGACATTGAGAAACAAACATATACTAACACTTTGCTGCAATCTCATGAAACATTGAGAAACTCTAAAATTATGTGATACCTAGGAATCAAACTTTAATTCTAGTTTCAGATGTAGTATAGATGTTTTGTATGTTTGTTAAGTGTGCTCATTTGACTCTGTAAGATAAAACGCTTTGTATGAAATACTTTCTTTACAGCATTCTGATATTGAGAAGCACATTTCAATGGTTCTCTATCAATTTTGGCTCACTTATACTTACTTGATCTGAATTACTAGTTCTTTCTTCCAGCGTCCAGTAAATAACTTTCTGCACCAAATGAAAGATTTCCCCCCATTTACAAGCAACAGTTCACAATATTAGCTAACATTCAGAAACTCACATGTACTAACAATTTGCTGCATTTCCATGAAACATTGAGAAACTCTAAAATCCAGTTTTAACTCTGATTCAGACGTTAATGCTAGTTTCCGATGTAGTATACCATAGATGTTTTCTATCCTTGTTAAGTGTGCTCATTTGGTTGTTTCATATATAACCCGCTTTGTACAAAATGCTTTCTTTACTTTATTCTGATATTGAGAAGTGCTTTTCAATGGTTCTCTACCAATTTTAGCTTACTTACACTTACTTGCTCTGAATTACCAGGTGTTTCTCCCACTGTCCAGTAAATCACTTTCTGCACTAAACTGAAGAGTTCCTGCAATTACAAGTAATTGCTTACAATATTATCTGACATTGAGAAACTCACATGTACCAACAACTTGGTTCAGTCTCATGACACGTTGAGAAACTCTAAAATCGTGTGTTAACTCTGAATTATACTTTAATTATAGTTTCAGAAGTAGAATAGATTTTTTTTGTCTTTGTTAATGTGCTAATTTGACTCTTTGAAATATAAAACACTTTGTATGAAATGCTTTCTTTACTGTATTGTGATATCGAGAAGCACTTTTGAATGGTTCTCTAGCAATTATGGCTTACTTATAGTTACTTGGTCTGAATTAGTAGTTGTTTCTTCCAGTGTCCAGAAAATGACTTTCTGCACCAAATGGAAGAGTACCCTAAAATTAAAAGCAATGCATACAATCTTAGGTGACATTGAGAAACAAACATGTACTAACACTTTGCTGAATTCCTATGACACATTGAGAATCCCTAAAATTGTGTGTTAACTCTGAATCACACTTTAATTCTAGTTTCAGATGTAGTATAGATGTTTTCTATGCTTTTTATTTGTGTTCATTTGGCTCTTTGAAAGATAACCCGCTTTGTATGAAATGCTTTCTTTATTGTATTCGGATTTGAGAAGCACCTTTCTATGGTTCTCTAGCAATTCTGGCTAACTTAGAGTTACTTGCTCTAAATTACTAGTTATTTCTTCCAGTGTGCAGTAAATGACTTTCTGCACTAAACAGAAGAGTTCCCAGCATTTACAAGCAACTGCTTACAATCTTAGCTGACATTGAGAAACAAACATGTACTAACAACTTGCTGCATTCTCATGAAATGTGGAGAAACTCTAAAATCGTGTGTTTACTCTGAACCACACTTTAATTCTAGTTTCAGATGTAGTATACCGTAGATGTTGTCTATCCTTTTTGTGTGTTCATTTGGCTCTTTCAAAGATAACCAGCTTTGTACAAAATGCTTTCTTTACTGTATTCTCATATTGAGAAGCACTTTTCAATGATTCTCTACCAATTTCGGCTTACTTATACTTACCTGCTCTGAAATACTATTTTTTCTTCCAGTGTCCATTAAATGACTTTCTGCACCAAATGGAAGAGTTGCCTGCATTTACAAGCAACTGCTTACAATTTTAGCTGACATTGAGAAACAAACATGTACTAACACTTTGCTGCAATCTCATGAAACTTTGAGAAACTCTAAAATCGCGTGTTAACTCTGATTCACACTTCAATTCTAGTTTCAAATGTAGTATAGATGTTTTGTATCCTTGTTAAGTGTGCTCATTTGGCTCTTTTAAAGATAAACGCTTTTTATGAAATGCTTTCTTTACTGTATTCTGATATTGAGAAGCACATTTCAATGGTTCTCCACCACTTTTGGCTTACTTATACTTACTTGCTCTAATTTCTAGTTGTTTCTTCCAGTGTCCAGTAAATGACTTTCTCCACCAAATGGAAGAGTTGCCTGCATTTACAAGCAACTGCTTACATTCTTACCTGACATTGAGAAACAAACATGTAATAACACTGTGCTGCATTCTCAGGAAACATTGAGAAACTCTAAAATCCGGTTTTAACTCTGAATCACACTTCAATTCTAGTTTCAGATGTAGTATATCGTAGATGGTTTCTATCCTTGTTAAGGGGGCACATTTATCCGATTTGTAAGAAATGCTTTCTCTATTGTATTCTGATGTTGAGAAGCACTTTTCAATGTTTTTTTAGCAATGATGTCTTACTTAGATTTACTTCCTCTGAGTTACTAGTTGTTTCTTCCAGTGTCCAGGAAATGACTTTCTGCACTAAATGTAAGAGTTCCCTGCATTTACAAGCAACTGCTTACAATCTTACCTGACATTGAGAAACTCACATGTACTAACAATTTGCTGCATTCTCATGAAACATTGAGAAACTCTAAAATTGTATTTCAAAGATAACCTGCTTTGTAAGAAATGGTTTCTTGGCTATATTCTGATATTGAGACACACATTTCAATGGTCCTCCAGCAATTCTGGCTTACTTAGAGTTACTTGCTGTGCATTACTTCTTGTTTCTTCCATTGTCCAGTAAATGACTTTCTGCACTAAATGGAAGAGTTACCCTCAAATACAATCAACTGATTACAATCTCAGCTGACATTGAGAAACTTACATGTACTAACCACTTGCTTCATTCTCATGAAACATTGAGAAACTCTAAATTCGAATTTATTTTAACTCTGAATCACACTTTAATTCTAGTTTCAGATGTAGTATAGATGTTTTTTTATCCTTGTTAAGTGTTAGCATTTGGCTCTTTGAAAGATAACATGCTTTGTATGAAATGCTTTCTTTATTGTATTCTGATGTGAGAAGCACTTTTCAATGGTTCTCTAGCAATTCTGGCTTACTTAGACTTACTTGCTCTGCATTACTTCTTGTTTCTTCCAGTTTCCAGTAAATGACTTTCTACACTAAATGGAAGAGTTACCCGCAAATACAAGCAACTGCTTACAATCTCAGTTGACACTGAGTAACTCCCTTGTACTAACACTTGCGGCATTCTCATGAAACATTGAGAAACTCTAAAATCGTATTTTAACTCTGAATCACACTTTAATTCTAGTTTCAGATGTAGTATAGATGTTTTCTATCCTTGTTAAGTGTGCTCATTTGGCATTTTCAAAGATAACCTGCTTTGTACGAAATGCTTTCTTTACTATATTCTGATATTAAGAAGCACTTTTCAATGGTTCTCTACCAATTATGGCTTACTGATAGTTACTTGCTCTGAATTACTAGTTGTTTCTTCCAATGTCAAGTAAAAGACTTTCTGCACCTAATGGACCAGTTCCCTGAAATTACAAGCAACTGCTTTCAATCTTAGCTGACATTGAGAAACAAACATGTACTAACACTTTGCTGCATTCTCATGAAATATAGAGTAACTCTAAAATCATGAGTTAACTCTGAATCACACTTTAATTCTAGTTTCAGTTGTAGTATCGATATGATCTATCCTTGTTAAGTTTGCTCATTTGTCTCTTTCAAAGATAACCAGCTTTGTACGAATTGCTTTCTTTACTGTATTCTGATTTGAGAGTCACTTTTCAAGGTTCTCTAACAATTCTGGCTTACTTAGAGTTACTTTCTCTGAATTACTAGTTGTTTCTTGTAGGGTCCAGTAAATGACTTTCTGCAATAAATGAAAGTATTCCCCGCAAGTACAAGCAACTGCTAACAATCTTAGGTGAGATTCAGAAACTCACATGTACTAACAACTTGCTGCATTCTCATGAAACATTGAGAAACTCTAAAATCGAGTATTAACTCTGAATCACACATTAATTGTAGTTTCAGATGTAATATAGATGTTTTCTATTCTTGTTAAGTGTGCTCATTTGGCTCTTTTAAAATAACCCGCTTTTTACGAAATGTTTTCTTGCTGTATTCTGATTTGAGTGTTAGTCCATGTTTATTTCTCAATGTGAGCTAACATTGTAAGCAATTGCTTTAAAAGAAGTCAACTTTTCCATTTGTGCAGAAAGTCATATACTGAACAATGGAAGAAACATCTTGTAATTCAGAGAAAGTAAGTATATATAAGCCAGAATTGCTAAAGAACCATTGAAAAGTGCTTCTCAAATCAGAATACAATAAGAAAGCATTTCATAAAAAGCGGGTTATCTTTGAAAGACCCAAATGAGCACACTTAACAAGGATAGAAAACATCTATACTACATGTGAAACTAGAATTGAAGTGTGATTCAGAGTTAACACAGGATTTTAGAGTTTGTCAATTTTTCATAGGAATGTAGCAAGTTGTTAATACATGTGAGTTTCAGAATGTCAGCTATGATTGTGAACAGTTGCTTCTGAATGTTGGGACCACTATCATTTAGTGCAGAAAGTCATATACTGGACACTGGAAGAAACAACTAGTAATTCAGAGCAAGTAAGAATAAGTAAGCCAAAATTGCTAGAGAACCATTGAAAAGTGCTTCTCAATATCAGAATACAGTAAAGAAAACATTTCGTACAAAGTGGGTTAACTTTGAAAGAGCCAAATGAGCACACTTAACAAGGATAGAAAACATCTAAGGTATACTACATCTGAAACTAGAATTATCGTCTGATACAGAGTTAAAAATGGATTTTAGAGTTTCTCAACGTTTCATGTGAATGCAGCAAAGTGTTAGTACATGTTTGTTTCTCAATGTGAGCTAAGATTGTAAGCAGTTACTTGTAAAAGAAGGCAACTCTTCCATTTGTGCAGAAAGTCATTTACTGAACTCTGGAAGAAACATCTAGTAATTCAGAGCAAGTAACTATAAATAAGCCAGAATTCCTAGAGAACCATTGAAAAGTGCTTCTCAAATCAGAATACAGTAAGAAAGCATTTAAAAAAAAAGCAGGTTATACTTGAAAGACCCAAATGAGCACACTTAACAAGGATAGAAAACATCTATACTACATTTGAAACTAGAATTAAAGTGTAATTCAGAGTTAACACAGGATTTTGGAGTTTCTCAACATTTCATAAGAATGCAGCAAAGTGTTAGTATATGTTTGTTTGTCAATGTCAGCTAAGATTGTGAGCAGTTGTTTGTAAATGCAGGCAACTCTCCATTTGGTGCAGAAAGTCATGTACTGGACACTGGAAGAAACAACAAGTAATTCAGAGCAAGTAAGTATAAGTAAGCCAAAATTGGTAGAGAACCATTGAAAAGTGCTTCTCAATATCAGAATACAGTAAAGAAAGCATTTCATACTAAGCGTTTTATCTATCAGAGTCAAATGAGCACACTTAACAAGGATACAAAACATCTAAAGTACATCTGAAACTAGAATTAATGTCTGATTCAGAGTTAAAACTGGATCTTGGAGTTTCTCAACGTTTCAAGAGAATGCAGCAAAGTGTTAGTACATGTTGGTTTCTCAATGTGAGCTAAGATTGTAAGCAGTTGCTTGTAAATGCAGGGAACTCTTCCATTTGGTGCAGAAAGTCATTTACTGGGCACTGGAAGAAATAACTAGTAATTCAGAGCAAGTAAGTATAAGTAAGCCAAAATTGGTAGAGAATCATTGAAATGTGCTTCTCAATATCAGAATACATTAAAGAAAGTATTTCATACAAAGCGTTTTATCTATCAGAGTCAAATGAGCACACTTAACAAGGATACAAGACATCTATACTACATCTGAAACTACAATTAAAGTGTGATTCAGAGTTAACACAGGATTTTAGAGTTTCTCAACGTTTCAGAGGAATGTAGCAAGTTGTTAGTACATGTGAGTGTCTCAATGTCAGCTAAGATTCTAAGCAGTTGCTTGTAATTGTGGGGAACTCTTCCATTTAGTGCCGAAAGTCATTAACTGGACACTGCAAGAAACAACTAATGATTCAGAGGAAGTAACTATAAGTAAGCCAGAATTGCTGCAGAACATTTGAAAAATCCTTCTCAATATTGGCAATGCAGTAAAGAAAGCATTTCGTACCAAGCGGGTTATCTTTGAAAGAGCCAAATGAGCACAATTAACTTGGATAAAATACATCTATACTACATCTGAAACGAAAATTAAAGTGTGATTCAGAGTTAATACAGGATTTTGGAGTTTCTCAACATTTTATGATAATGCAGCAAAGTGTTAGTACATGTTTGTTTCTCCATGTTAGCTAAGATTGTAAGCAGTTGTTTGTAAATGCAGGCAACTCTTCATTTGGTGCAGTAAGTCATTTACTGGACACTGGAAGAAACAACTCGTTATTCAGAGCAAGTAAGTATAAATAAACCAAAATTGGTAGAGAACCATTGAAAACTGCTTCTCAATATCAGAATACAGTAAAGAAAACATATAGTACAAAGCAGGTTAACGTTGAAAGATCCAAATGAGCACACATAACAAGGATAGAAAACAATTACGGCATACTACATCTGAAACTAGAATTAACGTCTGATTCAGAGATAAAACTGGATTTTAGAGTTTCTCAACGTTTCATGAGGATGCAGCAAAGTTTTAGTACATCTTTGTTACTAAATGTTAGCTAAGATTGTAAGCAGTTTCTTATAAATGCAGGCAACTCTTCCATTTGGTGCATAAAGTTATTTACTGTACACTGGAAGAAACATCTGGTAATTCAGAGCAAGTAACTATAAATAAGCCAGCATTGCTAGAGAACCATTGAAAAATTTCTTCTCATATCAGAATACAGTAAGAAAACATTTCGTACAAAGCGGGTTAACTTTGAAAGAGCCAAATGAGCATACTAAACAAGGAAAGAAAACATCTATACTACATCTGACAATGGAATTAAAGTGTGATTCAGAGTTATCACACGATTTTAGAGTTACTCAATGTTTCATAGGAATGCAACAAAGTGTTAGTACACGTTTGTTTCTCAATGTCAGGTAAGATTGTAAGCAGTTGCTTGTAAATGCAGGGAACTCTTCTATTTGGTGCAGAAAGTCATTTACTGGACACTGGAAGAAACAACTAGTAATTCAGAACAAGTAACTATAAATAAGCCAGCATTGCTAGAGAACCATTTCAAAAGTGCTTCTCAAATCAGAATACTGTAAGAAAGCATTTCTTAAAAAGCGGTTTATCTTTGAAAGAACCAAATGAGCACACTTAACAAGGATAGAAAACATCTATACTACATCTGAAACTAGAATTAACATGTGATTCAGAGTTAAAACTGGATTTTAGATTTTCTCAACGTTTCATGACAATGCAGTAAAGTGTTAGTACATTTTGGTTTCTCAATGTGAGCTGAGATTGTAAGCAGTGGCATGAAAATGAAGGCAACTTTTCCATTTGGGGCAGAAAGTTATTCACTGGACACTGGAAGAAATAACCAGTAATTCAGAGCAAGTAAGTATAAGTAAGCCAAAATTGGTAGAGTACCATTGAAAAGTGCTTCTCAATATCAGAATACCGTAAAGAAAGCATTTTTTAAAAAAGGGGTTAACTTTGAAAGAGCCAAATGAGCACACTTAACAAGGATAGAAAACATCGACGGTATACTACATCTAAAACTAGAATTAACATATGGTTCAGAGTTAAAACTGGATTTTAGAGTTTCTCAACTATTCATGAGAATGCAGCAAGTTGTTAGTACATGTGAGTTTCTCAATGTCAGCTAAGATTGTAAGCTGTTCCTTGTAATTGCGGGAACTCTTCAGTTTAGTGCAGAAAGTCATTTACTGCACACTGGATGAAACAACTAGTAATTCAGAGCAAGTAAGTATAAGTAAGCCAAAATTGGTAGAGGACCATACAAAGGTGCTTCTGAAATCCGAATACAGTAAAGAAAGCATTTCATGCAAAGCGGGTTATCTTTCAAAGAGCCAAATGACCACAATTAACAACCATAGAAAACATCTATACTACATCTGAAACTAGAATTAAAGTGTGATTCAGAGTTAACACACAATTTTAGGGATTCTCAATGTGTCATAGGAATTCAGCAAAGTGTTAGTACATGTTTGTCTCTCAATGTCAGCTAAGATTGTACGCATTGCTTTTAATTTTAGGGTACTCTTCCATTTGGTGCAGAAAGTCATTTTTTGGACACTGGAAGAAACAAATACTAATTCAGACCAAGTAACTATAAGTAAGCCAGAATTGCTAGAGAACCATTGAAAAGTGCTTCTCAAATCAGAATACAGTAAGAAAGCATTTCATACAACGCGGGTTATCTTTGAAAGTGCCAAACGAGCACACTTAACAAGGATAGAAAACATCTATACTACATCTGAAACTAGAATTAAAGTGTGATTCAGAGTTAACACTCGATTTTAGAGTTTCTCAATGTTTCATGAGAATGCAGCAAAGTTGTTAGTAAATGTGAGTTTCCGAATGTCAGCTACAATTGTGAGCAGTTGCTTGTAAATGCGGGGAACTCTTTCATATAGTGCAGATAGTCATTCACTTGACACTGGAAGAAACAACTAGTAATTCAAAGCAAGTAAGTATTAGTAAGCCAAAATTGGTGGAGAACCATAGAAATGTGCTTCTCAATATCAGAATACAGTAAAGAAAGCATTTCGTATAAAGCAGATTATCTTTGAAAGAGCCAAATGAGCACTCTCAACAAGGATAGAAAACACCTATACTACAACTAAAACTAGAATTAAAGTGTGATTCACAGTTAACACACTGTTGTAGAGTTTCTCAACTTTTCATTAGAATGCAACAAAGTGTTAGTACATGTTTGTTTCTCAATGTGAGCTAAGATTGTAAGCAGTTGATTGTAAATGCAGGCAACTCTTCCATTTGGTGTAGAAAGTCATTTACTGGACACCGGAAGAAACAACTTGTAATTCAGAGTAATTAAGTATAAATGAGCCAAAATTGATAGAGAACCATTGAAAAGTGCTTGTCAATATCAGAATACAGTAAAGAAAGCATTTCATAAAAAGCGTTTATCTTTCAAAGAGCCAAATGAGCACACTTAACAAGGATAGAAAACATGTATACAACATCTGAAACTAGAATTAAAGTGGGATTCAAAGGTAACACCACATTTTAGAGTTTCTCAACGTTTCATGAGAATGTAGCAAGTTGTTAGTACATGTTTGTTTCTCAATGTCAGCTAAGATTGTAAGCATTGCTTTTAATTTTAGGGAAATTTTCCATTTGGTGCAGATAGTCATTTATTGGACAGTGGAAGAAACAACAAGTAATTTAGAGCAAGTAACTATAAGTAAGCCAGAATTGCTAGATAACCATAGAAAAGCGATTCTCAAATCAGAATACAGTAAAGAAAGCATTTCATACAAAGCGGATTATCTTTCAAAGAGCCAAATGAGCACACTTAACAAGCAAAGAAAACATCTATACTACATAAGAAACTAGAACTTAGGTATGATTTAGAGTTAACACACGATTTTAGAGTTTCTCAATGTTTCATGAGAATGCAGCAGGTTGTTAGTACATGTGAGTTTCTCAATGTCAGCTAAGATTGTAAGTAGTTGCTTATAATTGAGGGGTACTCTTACATTTCGTGCAGAAAGTCATTTACTGTACACTGGAAGAAACAACTAGAAATTCAGAGCAAGTAACTGTAAGTAAGCCAGAATTGCTAGAGAACCATAGAAAAGTGCTTCTCAAATCAGAATACAGTAAAAAAAGCATTTCATACAAAGTGTTTTATCTTTCAAAGAGTCAAATGAGCAAACTTAACAAGGATACAAAACATCTGTACTACATCTGAAACTAGAATTAAAGTGTGATTCAGAGTTAACACACGATTTTAGAGTTTCTCAACGTTTCATGAGACTGCAGCAAGTTGTTAATACATGTGAGTTTCTCAATGTCACCTAAGATTGTAAGCAGTTGCTTATAATTGCAGGAAGTCTTCAGTTTAGTGCAGGAAGTCATATAGAGCACACTGGAAGAAACAACTTGTAATTCAGAGCAAGTAACTATAAGTAAGCCAGAATTGCTAGAGAACCATAGAAAAGTGCTTCTCAAATCAGAATACAGTAAAGAAAGCATTTTATACAAAGTGTTTTATCTTTCAAAGAGTCAAATGAGCACACTTAACAGGAATAGAAAACATCTATACTACATATGAAATTTGAATTAAAGTGTGATTTAGAGTTAACACACGATTTTAGAGTTTTTCAATGTTTCATAGGAATGCAGCAAAGTGTTAGTACATGTTTGTTTCTCAATGTCAGCTAAGATTGTAAGCAGTTGCTCATAATTTCAGGGAACTCTTCCATTTGGAGCAGAAAGTGATTTACTGGACACTGGAAGAAACAACTTGTAATTCAGAGCAAGTAAGTATAAGTAAGCCAGAATTGCTGGAGAACCATTGACTAGTGCTTCTCAATATCAGAATATAGGAAAGAAAGCATTTCGTACAGAGTTGGTTATCTTTGAAATAGCCAAATGAGCACACTTAACAAGGATAGAAAACACCTATAGTATATCTCAAACTAGATGTACAGTGCTATTCAGAGTTAATACACGATTGTAGAGTTTCTCAATGTCTCATGACAATGGAGCAACTTGTTAGTACATGTGAGTTTCTCAATGTGAGCTAAGATTGTAAACAGTTGCTAGTAATTGCGGGGAACTCTTCCATTTAGAGCAAAAATTCATTTACTGGACACTGGAATAAACAACTAGTAATTCAGAGCAAGTAACGTTAAGTAAGCCAGAATTGCTAGAGAACCATTTAAAGGTGTGTCTCAATATCAAAATATAGTAAAGAAAGCATTTCATACAGAGCGGGTTATCTTTGAAATAGCCAAAGAGCACACTTAACATGGATACAAAACATCTATACTACATCCCAAAGGAGAATTAAAGTGAGATTCAGGGTTAAGACAAGATTTCAGAGTGTCTCAAAAACAAAAAAATTCTTCTCTTGACTCCTTTGTAGTTGTATGTAAAATGCTAGCTATATCAATGTTTTATGCTTTTTTGGAAGATAGGTTTGCTCATTCTTTTTATTTGATTGTTTGATTTTGTTAGCTGGGTTCTAGTCACCTTTATTGGAGGATATAAACAATGCAAACGCTTTTCTGTTCAGTGCCTTGTGTGTTGTACCTGGCTGTGTTGTATTTTGTACCTTTAAAACTAAGCAGGAGAGAGAGAACTACATATACAGGCATCCCAAAATAGAAAGATCATGGGGAGGCTAAGAAACACCAGCACCTATGACAGAAAATCAGCCATCACCAGAAAAGGAAGTGAAAGATTTAGAGGCAAGCAACCTACCAGAGGAAGAATTCAGAGTAATGTTCATGGGATGGCTTAAAGAATGGAAGACAAATTTGACAATATGAGTAAGACACAAGAGGAAATGAAGAAAAACCAAGAGGATCTGAAGAAGAACCAGGAGGATCTGAAGAAGAACCAAGAGGACATGAAGGTGACCCAAGAAGAAATGAAAAATGACATCACTTCTATGAAGAACTCAATATAAAGCATCAAGAGTAGACTACAAGAAGCAGGGGACCGCATCAGTGAGCTAGAAGACAAGATGGAAACAAATACCCAATTGGAGAAGGTGCTAGAAAAAAAAATCAAAAAACAGGAGGAGAGGCTACGGGAGCTTTGGGACAATACAAAACAAAACAATATTAGAATAATAGGGGTCTCAGAAGGAAAGGAAACTGAGAAAGATATGGAAAAAGTATTTCAAGAAATAATGACAGAAAACTTTCCTGACATACAGAAGAAAAAAACGACACAAATCCAAGATGCTTGAAGAGTCCCCAATAAAATGAACCCACAAAGATCAACACCCAGACACATTATAATTAAACTGGCAAAAAACATTGACAAAAGCAGAATCTTAAAAGCAGCCCGAGAGAGACAAAAAGTTACATGTAAATGAACCCCCATCAGACTAGCAACTGATTTCTCAACAGAAACTCATCAGGCCAGAAGGGAATGGGATGACTTATACAAAGTCATGCAAAGGAAGAGTCTGAATCCAAGAATACTGTACCCTGCAAGGCTGACAATCAAAATTGAAGGTGTAATCAGGAGCTTCACTGACAAAAACAGACTAAAGGAATTTATCTCCAACAAAGCAGCAATGCAAGAAATGCTAAAGGGTCTACTGTAAAAATAAAGAAATAGGAAGCGAAGAAGGAACACAGGGGATAGAATAAAAATGGCATCAAATACCTACCTATCAATAATTACTTTAAATGTAAATGGTTTAAATGCTCCAATCAAAACACATAGAGTAAACAGATTGGATAAGACAGCAAAACCCATACATCTGCTCTCCACAAGAAACACACTTCAGAAAAAAAGGTGCACACAGGCTGAGGGTGAAGGGATGGAAAAAGATTTTCCAGGCAAACGGAAATGAAAAAAAAAGGCTGGGGTAGCAATACTTATATCAGACAAATTAGATCTCAAAGTGAAGGACATAAAAGAGATAATGAAGGCCACTTCATTATACTAAAGGGAGCAATCCAACAAGAAGAAATAACCCTGGTAAACATATATGTACCCAATGTGGGAGCACCCAAATACATAAAAAAGGTGCTGGAGGACATGAAGGGAGAGATTGATTGTAATGCAATCATAGTAGGAGATTTTAATACCCAACTGTCACATTTGGACAAATCACCCAAACAAAATTCAGCAAAGAAATATCAATCCTAAATGACTCACTAGACCAGTTGGAATTAATCGACCTCTTCAGAACATTCCACCCCAAAACCACATAATACACATTCTTCTCAAGTGCACATGGGTCATTTTCAAAGATAGACCACATGTTGGGATATAGGCAAAGTCTCTTCAAATTCAAGAATATAGAAATCATATCAAGCATCTTTTCAGATCATAGTGGCATAAAACTGGAAATTAACTACCGTATTTGCCGGCGTATAAGACGACCCTTTGGCCCTGAAAAATATGCCTCCAAGTGGGGGGTAGTCTTATACGGCGAGTATATAACAAACTCTGTATTTTTAGTGGAAATGTTAGGGGCTCTTCTTATACACCCATTTGTCTTATATGCCAGCAAATACGTATTTTTCAGGGCCAAAAAATCGTCCTATACGCCAGCATATAAGGTACAATAAAAATAATCTAAGAAATCAAACACATGGAAACTAAACAGCATGCTATTAAACGAGGACTGGATTACCAGAGAAATCAAGGAAGAAATTAAAAACATCCTGGCAACAAATGACAATGAAAACACAACAATCCAAAATCTATGGGGCACAGCAAAAGTAGTCTTGAGAGGGAAGTTCATATCTCTACAAGCCTATTGCAAAAAACTAGAGAAAAAGGTAACAAATTATCTAACTCTAAAACTCAAAGAGTTAGAAAAAGAGCAACAAGAAAAGCCCACTGTAAGCAGAAGGAAAGAAATAATAAAAATAGAGCAGAGATAAACGGCATAGAGACCAAAGAAACAATACACAAGATCAACAAAACCAAGAGCTGGTTCTTTGAAAGGATAAACAAGATTGATGAAACTCTAGCCAGGCTAACCAAGAAACAGAGAGGACCCAAATAAACAAAATCAGAAACAAAAGAGGTGAAATATCAAGAGACCCCACCGAAATACAAAGGATTGTTACAAAATACTATGAGCAATTCTATTCCAACAAATTGCACAACCTGGAAGAAATGGACATATTCCTAGAAAAATACAACCTTCCAAAACTCAATCAGGAAGAATCTAAAAATCTCAACAGACCAGTTACTTGGGAAGAAATTGAAACAGTCATCCAAAAGCTGCCAGCAAACAAAAGCCCAGGACCAGACGGCATCACAGGAGAGTTTTACCAAACATTCAAGGAAGAACTAAAACCTATCCTCCTCAGACTATTCCAAAAAATTCAAGAGGAAGGAACACTTCCAAACTCCTTTTATGAAGCCAGCATCACCCTAATACCAAAACCAGATAAAGACAACTCAATGAAAGAGAATTAATGGCCAATGCCCTCATGAACATACATGCCAAAATACTCAACAAAATTCTAGCAAATCGGCTCCAGCAGTACATCAGGAAGATCATACACCATGACCAAGTAGTTTTTATTCCAGGAATGCAAGGATGGTACAATATCCGCAAATCAATAAGCGTGATACATCACATAGACAAATTGAAAGATAAAAATCATATGGTCATATCAATTGATGCAGAAAAAAGCATTTGATAAAATCCCACACCCTTTCCTGATAAAAATTCTCAACAAGGTGGGAGTACAAGGATCATACCTCAACATAATAAAAGCTATATATGATAAACCCACAGCCAACATCATACTCAATGGGCAAAAACTAAAGCCATTCCCTCTTAAAACAGGAACAAGACAGGGATGCCCATGCTCACCACTCCTGTTTGACATTGTACTGGAAGTACTTGCCCTTGCAATTAGACAAGAAGAAGAAATAAAAGGCATCCAATTCGGAAAAGAAGAAGTAAAGTTATCCTTATTTGCAGATGACATGATATTGTACATAAAAAACCCAAAAACCCCATCAAAAAACTAATAGACTTAATAAATGAATTTGGCAATGTAGCTGGATACAAAATTAATGCCAGGAAATCGATGGCATTTCTGTACACCAACAATGAATTTACAGAAACAGAGACCAAAAAAGCAATCCCATTTACCATTGCACCAAGAAAATTAAGATACCTGGAAATAAATTTAACTAAGGAGGTAAAAGACCTATATACGGAAAACTACCCAACACTGAAAAAATAGATAGAGGAAGATGTAAACATATGGAAGAACATATCATGTTCATGGATTGGTAGAATCAACATCATCAAAATGTCCATACTTCCCAAAGCAATTTATAAGTTCAATGCACTCCCCATCAAAATACCAATTGTATATTTCACTGACCCAGAAGGAACTCTCCCAAAATTCATTTGTCACAATAAAAGACCTCGAATAGCATCAGTAATCCTGAGAAAGAAGAGTAAAGTAGGAGGGATCTCAATACCAGATTTCAAGCTGTATTACAAAGCCACTGTTCTCAAAACAGCCTGGTACTGGCACAAGAACAGACATATAGATCAATGGAATAGAATAGAGAATCCAGATATCAACGCAAATCAATATGCTCAATTAATATTTGACAAAGGAGGCACGAGCATACAATGCAGTCAAGACTGTCCCTTCAATAAATGGTGTTGGGAAAATTGGACAGATACTTGCAAAAGAATGAAACTATAGCACCAATTTACTCCATACACAAAAATAAATTTAAATGGTTACAGGACTTAAACATAAGACTGGAAACCATAAAAATAATAGAGGCATCCACAGGCAGGAAAATCTCAGACATATGCCAAAAGAACGTTTTCACTGATACTGCCCTTGGGCAATGGAAGCTAAAGAGAAAATAAACAAATGGGACTACATCAAAATAAAAAGATTTTTCACAGCAAAAGAAACCATCAACAAAACAACAAGAAAGTCCACTGTATGGGAGAACATATTTGCAAATGATATTACTGATAAAGGTTTAATCTCCAACATCTACAAACAGCTTATTCAACTCAGTAAAAGGAAAATAAATGAGCCAATTAAAAAATGGGCAAGGGAACTAAATAGAATCTTCTCAAAAGAAGACAGAAGGAAAGCCAAGAGGCACATGAAAAACTGCTCAAAGTAAGTACTTATCCCAGAAATGCAAATCAAAACAACAATGCGATACCATCTCACACCTGTCAGAATGGCCAACATTAACAAATCAACAAATGATAAGTGTTTTGTGAGGTTGTGGAGAAAAAGGAACTCTCGTGCACTGATGGTAGGAATGCAGATTGGTACAACCACTGTGGACAAAAGTATGGAGTTTCCTCAAAAAACTGAAAATGGAACTCACATTTGACCCAGTAATCCCACTCCTAGGAATATATCCCAAGAAAATAGGAGCACCAATCAGAAAGGATATAGGCACCCCTATGTTCATATCAGCACAATTTACAATAGCAAGGATTTGGAAACAGCCTAGGTGTCCATCAGCAGATGATTGGATCAAAAAACTATGGTACATCTACACAATGGAATACTATGCTGCCATAAAAAAGAAGGAATTCTCATCATTTGCAGCAACCTGGATGGAATTGGAGAATATCATGCTGAGTGAAATAAGCCAGTCAATGAAAGAGAAACACCACATGACTTCACACAGTTATGAATAATAAAGAACATTATAAACTGATGAACCATAAGTTAAATATAGCAACACTAAAGCAACAAGCAGACTGTCTAATTACAGTGGGGAGGGGAGGGTAATATGAGGTAAATAAGAGATCAACCGAAGGACTTGTACACAAGCATATAAGTATAACCAATGGATACAAAATTCTGGGGAGGGAGGGAATGTTTTTTTTTTGGGGGTGGGGGGAGATAGTAATATATGTACACAGATAATAATTTAATTTAAAAAAAAGATTTCAGAGTGTCTCAATGTCACATGAGAATGCAGCAAGTTGTTAGTACATGTGAGTTTCTAAATGTCAGCTAAGATTGTAGGCAGAAGCTTGTAATGGCGGGCAACTCTTCCATTTAATTCAGGAATTCATTTACTGGACACTGGAAGAAACAACTAGTAATTCAGAGCAAGTAACTATAAGTAAGCCTGAAATGCTAGAAAACCAGTGAATGGTGCTTCTCATTATCATCATATAGTAAAGAAAGCATTTCTTACAAAGTTGGTTATCTTTGAAATAGCCAAATAAGCACACTTAAAAGGATAGAACACATCTATACTACATCCCAAACTAGATTAAAGTGTGAAACTGAGTTAAGACAGGATTTTAGAGTTTCTCAATGTGTCATGAGAATGCAGCAAGTTGTTAGTACATGTGTGTTTCTCAATGTCAGCTAAGATTGTAAGCAGTTGCTTGTAATGGCGGGCAACACTTCCATTTAGTGCAGAAATTCATTTACTGGACACTGGAAGAAATAACTAGTAATTTAGAGCAAGTAACTATATGTAAGCCAGAAATTCTAGAAAACCATTGAAAGGTGCTTCTCATTATCATCATATAGTAAAGAAAGCATTTCTTATAAAACGGGTTATATCTGAAATAACCAAATGAGCACACTTAACAAGGATAGAAAACATCTATACTACATCCCAAACCAGAATTAAAGTGAGATTCAGAGTTAAGACAAGATTTCAGAGTGTCTCAATGTCACATGAGAATGCAGCAAGTTGTTAGTACATGTGAGTTTCTCAATGTCAGCTAAGATTGTAGGCAGTAGCTTGTAATGGCGGGCAACTCTTCCATTTAGTGCAGAAATTCATTTACTGGACACTGGAAGAAACAACTAGTAATTCAGAGCAATTAACTATAAGTAAGCCTGAAAGGCTAGAAAACCATTGAAAGGTCCTTCTCACTATCATCATATAGTAAAGAAAGCATTTCTTACAAAGTTGTTAATCTTTGAAATAGCCAAATGAGCACACTTAAAAGGATAGAACACATCTATACTACATCCCAAATTAGATTAAACTGTGAAACTGAGTTAAGACAGGATTTTAGAGTTTCTCAATGTCTTGTGAGAATGCAGCAAGTTGTTAGTACATGTGAGTTTCTCCATGTCAGCTCAGATTGTAAGAAGTTGCTTGTAATGGCGGGCAGTTATTCCTTTTATTGCATTAATTCATTTACTGGACACTGTAAGAAACAACTAGTAATTCAGAACAAGTAACTATAAATAAGCCAGATTTGCTAGAGAACCATTAAACAGTCCTTCTGAATATCAGAATATAGTAAAGAATGCATTTCCTACCAAGCGGGTAAACTTTGAAATAGCCAAATGAGGTACACTTAAGAAGGATAGAACACATCTGTCAAGGTAGCCAAGAACGCTGGGACTAGGCCAGGATCACAGTGGGTGCTGAGAGCCAGGCCTGTTGGAAGTAGCCATTCAGGGCACAGTCAAGCAGCCTGTCTCAGACTTTGGCCACCTCTGAGTGTGTGCATCCCATCCAGTACAGGGCCCACCGCCCACCGCCCACAGGGCTGGCGGGTTTGAAGTCAGGGTCAGCTGCCCTGATCTCCAGAAAATGGTTTCCCACACCATCCCTCGGGTGTCCTTAGGGCTCTTACAGGCTTTTGCTTTAGCAAAAGACCAAAGCCCTGAGGGCTCTGCAGATCAACCTGCTTAGAAGAAAGCATACAGGCCGTAGAGCCTTGCTCCCTTGAGGTCACTCGCTCAGTCACAGGACAGTATGGAATGTAGAACTCTGGTCACCAGGCAACCTTGCATCCAGGAGACAGGCCCCTCTCCCCTCACTTGGCTGGCTGCAGGCCTGGGTGGGGAAAGAGCTGGTCTGCAGGTGGTCTGCAGGTGGACTCAGGGGGTGGGGTGTCTTTGGAAGAGCTTCCCACAACAGCTGACTCGCTCACCGCAAGCAGTGGCCCTGGTCTCCCCTCCGATGCCTGCTGTCACTGGGTAGTGTGGAGCCTCAGGTAAGGCATGGCAGTCTAGCGCCCGCCCATCCCAGGCAGGCCAGGGCCGGGAGCACTCTAGGTCATCCTAGGCATCCTTGCCACTGTGTAAGTGCTTGTGGATGTGAGTGTGTGCGTGTGCCTGGGGCAGTGTGTGCTGGGGTGCAAGAAAGTGCAGGAGGGCTGGTTTGGTGAGTCTCTCCAGTGCCTATGTGAGGTCCTGTGGGGGGGGGGAGGAGGAGGCGGCACAAGAGGAAGTGAGTGCTAGGGAATAAGCGCCCCTACCCTCTGGACATCCTAGGCGTGACGGGGTCATGTTACTCTCTCATGGCTGCAAGTCAATCCAGACAACACTGTGTGCCACCAGTTGAGGGGAAATGATTTTATGTAAGGGGTTTTCCCTACTGTGGGGAGACCCAGGCAGTTTTGGCTAAGGGCCCAAAGAACATTATAAACTGATGAACCAGGCAGTGCCTCTCAGAGCTCTCCCTTGAGATCATGACGAGGTCGTGGAGACTCAGCTGGAGCAGTCAAACTCCTTCCAAACCTTGTCCAGGTGCTAGAGGCAGGACCCCGGGCAGGGCAATCAGAGTGGGCCCACTGTTGAAGGTTGGTACGGAGGCTGCTGTGTGCCCACGCGATGATGCCCAAGGAGAGCCAGATGTAAGATTCCCATAGAGTGTTCACCTGTTCCACATCCATCCATCCATCTATGCAACCATCCATCCATCCATGCATCCTTACATCCATGCATCCATCCATCCATGCATCCATCCATGTATCCATCATGTATCTGAATCCTATGGCAGGGTATTTCCCCATTGATTCTTAGGGCGAGTGGTAGAGGCCCGGAGAGGCAGAGAGAAACATGGATGTGAGGGAGACACTTGGATTGGTTGCCTCCTGCAGGCGCCCTGAGGGGGCAGGGAGGGATCCAGCCTGCAAGGGAGGCAAGTGCCCTTGACCCCAATGGAACCTGCAGCCCTTCCATCCACAGGCGAGCACTCTGTCCACTGAGCCAAATCCTCTGCAGCCTGTTCCCCAGGTCAGTGTGTCAGACTCCTCCCTGTTGTGTCCCCCTCTTCCCCCCAGGGACTCCCCCCTCCCCATGCCCTGAGTGCCTGCTGTTTCCAGTAGTAAGGGAGAATGGAGCATAGGCGACCCTGCAATGGCAGTGGGGGCACTGCCTCAGCAGGAAAGGCAAGAGCTAGCAAGCCAGCTAGGGAGCTAGAGCCCTGTTCCCATATTTGGAGGGCAGGATGGGGCACTGGGGTGCAGGGGAGGGCACTCCAGGGATCTGGGCTGAGTTCAGACCAGAGGTTCTCTCAGCCCCGGCCCCACCCAGGCTACCAAAAGTGAGGCTGGGGCCTGCAGCAAAAAGCCGAGCTCCTCCTCTCCGGAGCCAAAGCAAAAGCCTATGGCACCCGGTATTCCAAGGCGGTGTCCCATCCAAGTACTAACCAGGCCCAACCCTTCTTAGCTTCAGAGATAAGACCAGATCAGGCCCCTTCAGGGTGGTATGGCCTTAGACTAGGGAGCTGGCTTCCCGCCCCCACCGCTGGGACCGTGGGCCAGCCCAGCCCCTGGGCCACCCCCAGACTGGCCACCCTGGGGCTCAGCGCCCTCAGCTCTCTCCACCCTCCGCCCCTTGCCCCCAGCCCCAAATGCCCTCTCCTAGGCAGGCAGGCAGGGCCCATGCCTCTCCCTGCTGAGCCCTCAGCTGCCTCCCTCCCTCCCTCACACCTGCAGCAAGCCAGTCCCCCTCCTCTGGTGGGGGTGCGATGTGCCTCTTAGCCAGAAGGGGGCGCCCTCCTCAACTGGGCTCTCCTAGGGATTCCTCCTCTTCACCTCCCCAGCATAGCCTCCTCTTGTGGGGAAGACAGTCAATGGGGAAAGGCTTAGTGGGGGGCCAAAAATAAGTGCAGGTGCCAAGGAAGCTGCAAGGGATGTGCTTAGGTGTACCTACGGGTGGACACTTCCCAAACTAGATTAAAGTGTGAAACGGAGTAAAGACACGATTTTAATTTCTCAATGTCTCATGAGAATGCATCAAGTTGTTAGTACATGTGAATTTCTCAATGTCAGCAAAGATTTTAAGAAGTTGCTTGTAATGGCAGGTAATTATTCAATTTAGTGCAGTAATTTATTCAATGGACGCTGGAAAAAAAAACTAGTAATTCAGAACAAGTAACTATAAGTAAGCAGGATTTGCTAGAGTACCATTGAAAAGTGGTTCTCAATATCAGAATATAGTAAACAAAGCATTTCATACAAAGTTGGTAATCTTTGAAATAGCCATGAGCACACTTAACAAGGATAGAAAACATCTAAACTACATCCTAAACGGAATTAAATTATGATTCAGAGTTAGGACAATATTTTAGAGTTTCTCAATGTCACATGAGAGTGCAGCAAGTTGTTAGTACATGTGAGTTTCTCAATGTCAGCTAAGATTGTAAGCAGTTGCTTGTAATTTCAGGGAACTATTCCATTTGGTGCAGAAAGTAATTTACTGGACACTTGAAGAAATAAATTTTAATTCAGAGCAAGTAAGTATGAGTAAGACAAAATTGATAGAAAACCATTAAAAAGTGCTTCTCAATATCAGAATACAGTAAAGAAACCATTTCGTACAAAGCGGGTTATCTTTGAAAGACCCAAATGAGCACACTTAACAAGGATATAAAACATCTATACTACATCGGAAACTAGAATTAAAGTGAGATTCAGACATAACACATGATTTTAGAGTTTCTCAATGTTTCATGAGAATGCAGCAAAGTGTTAGAAAATGCTTGTTTCTAAATGTCAGCAAGATTGTAAGCAGCTGCTTGTAAATGCAGGAACTCTTCCCTTTAGTGCAGAAAGTCATTTACTGACAGTGGAAGAAACAACTAGTAATTCACAACAAGTAATTATAAGTAAGCCAGAATTGCAAGAGAACTATTGAAAAGTGCTTCTTAAATAAGAATATAGTAAAGAAAGCATTTCATACACAGTGGCTTATCTTTCGAAGAGCCAAATGAGCACACTTATTGAGGATACGAAACATCAATACTACATTTGAAACTAGAAATAAAGTGTGATTCAGAGATAACACACGATTTTAGAGATTCTGAATATTTCATGAGAATGCAGCAAGTTGTTAGTACATGTGAGTGTCTCAATGTCAGCTAAGATTGTAAGCAGTTGCTTGTAATTGTGGGGAACTCTTCTATTTAGTGCAGAAAGTCATTTACTGTACACTGGAAGAAACAACTAGTAATTCAGAGCAAGTAACTATAAGTAGGCCACAATTGCTAGAGAACCATTGAAAAGTGCTTCTCAAATCAGAATAAAGTAAGAAAGCATTTCATACAAAGTGGGTTACATTGGAAAAAGCCAAATGAGCTCACTTAACAAGGATAGAAAACATCTATACAACTTCTGAAACTAGACTTAAAGTGTGATTCAGAGTTAATACACGATTTTAGAGTTTCTCAACGTTTCATGAGAATGCAGCAAGTTGTTAGTACATATGACTTTCTCAATGTCAGCTAAGATTGTAAGTAGTTGCTTGTAATTTCAGGGAACTCTTCCAGTTGGTGCAGAAAGTCATTTACTGGACACTTGAAGAAATAAATTTTAATTCAGAGCAAGTAAGTATGAGTAAGACAAAATTGGTAGAGAACCATTTAAAAGTGCTTCTCAATATCAGAATACAGTAAAGAAAGCAGTTCGTACAGAGCGGGTCATCTTTGAAAGAGCCAAATGTGCAACTTAACAAGGATAGAAAACATCTATACTACATCTGAAACTAGAATTAAAGTGAGATTCAGACATAACACATGATTTTAGAGTTTCTCAATGTTTCATGAGAATGCTGCAAAGTGTTAGTAAATGCTTATTTCTCAATGTCAGCTAAGATTTTAAGCAGCTGCTTGTAAATGCAGGAACTCTTCCCTTTAGTGCAGAAAGTCATTTACTGGACAACAAGTAAATATAAGTAAATATAAGTAAGCCAGAATTGCTAGAGAACTATTGAAAAGTGCTTCTTAAATCAGAATATAGTAAAGAAAGCATTTCATACACAGTGGCTTATCTTTCAAAGAGCCAAATGAACACAATTATCGAGGATAGGAAACATCAATACTACAGTTGAAACTATAAATAAAGTGTGATTCAGAGATAACACACGATTTTAGAGTTTCTCATTATTTAATGAGAATGCAGCAAGTTGTTAGTACATGTGAGTGTCTCAATGTCAGCTAAGATTGTAAGCAGTTTCTTGTAATTGTGGGGAACTCTTCCATTTAGTGCAGAAAGTCATTTACAGGACACTGGAAGAAACAACTAATAATTCAGAGGAAGTAACTATAAGTAAGCCAGAAGTGCTACTGAACAATTGAAAAGTGCTTCTCAATATAGGCAATGCAGTAAAGAAAGCCTTTCGTACAAAGCGGGTTATCTTTGAAAGAGGCAAATGATCACACTTAACAAGGATAGAAAACATGTATACTGCATGCGAAACGAGAATTGAAGTGTGATTCAGATTTAACACACGATTTTAGAGTTTCTCAATGTTTCATAGGAATGTAGCAAATTGTTAGTACATGTTTGTTTCTCAATGTGGACTAAGATTGTAAGCAGTTGCTTCTAAATGCAGGCAACTCTTCCATTTGGTGCAGAAAGTCATTTACTGGACACTGGAAGAAACAACTAGTAATTCAGAGCGAGTAAGTATGAGTAAGCCAGAATTGCTAGAGAATGATTGAAAAGTACTTCTCAAATCAGAATACAGTAAGAAAGCATTACATACAAAGCGGATTATCTTTGAAAGAGCCAAATCAGAACACTTAACAAGGATAGAAAACATCTATACTACATCTGAAACTAGAATTAAAGTGTGATTCAGAGTTAACACACGGTTTTAGAGTTCATCCTTATTTCATGAGAATGCAGCAAAGTGTTAGTACATGTTTTTTTCTCAATGTGAGCTAAGATTGTCAACAGTTGCTTGTAATTGCGGGAAACTCTTCCATTTGGTGCAGAAAGTCATTTACTGGACACTGGAAGAAGCAACTAGTAATTCAGAGTAAGTAAGTATAAGTAAGCCAAAATTGGTAGAGAACCATTGAGGAGTGCTTCTCAATAACAGAATACAGTAAAGAAATCCTTTCGTACAAAGTGGGTTGTCTTTGAAAGAGCCAAATGAGCACACTTAAGAGGTTAAAAAACATCTATACTACATCTGAAACTAGAGTTAAAGTGTTATTCAGAGTTAACACACCGTTTTAGAGTTTCTCAACGTTTCAGAGGAATGCAGCAAAGTGTTAGTACATGTTTGTTTCTCAATGTGAGCTAAGATTGTAAGCAGTTGCTTGTAAATGCAGGAAACTCTTCCATTTGGTGCAGAAAGTCATTTACTGGACACTGGAAGAAACAACTATTAATTCAGATCAAGTAACTATAAGTAAGCCAGAATTGCTAGAGAACCATTGAAAAGTGCTTCTCAAATCAGAATACAGTAAGAAAGCATTTTTTAAAAAGCATGTTATCTTGGAAAGAGCCAAATGAGCACACTTAACAAGTATAGAAAACATCAATAGTACATCTGAAACTAGAATTAAAGTGTGATTCAGAGTTAACACACTGTTATAGAGTTTCTCAAAGTTTCAGAGGAATGCAGCAAAGTGTTAGTACATGTTTGTTTCTCAATGTCAGGTAAGATTGTATGCAGTTGCTTGTAAATGCAGGAAACTCTTCCATTTGGTGCAGAAAGTCATTTACTGAACACTGGAAGAAACAAGTAGTAATTCAGAGCAAGTAACTATAAGTAAGCCAGAATTGCTAGAGAACCATTGAAAAGTGCTTCTCAAATCAGAAGACAAAAACAAAGCATTTCTGAAAAAGCGGGTTATCTTTGAAAGAGCCAAATGAGCACATTTAACAAGGAGATAAAATATCTATACTACATCTGAAACTAGAATAAAAGTGTGATTCAGAGTTAACACTTGATTTTAGAGATTCTCAACGTTTGATGAGAATGCAGCAAAGTGTTAGTACATGTTTGTTTCTCAATGTCAACTGAGATTGTAAGCAGTTATTTGTAAATGCAGGAAACTCTTCCTTTTGGTGCAGAAAGTCATTTACTGGACACTGGAAGAAACAACTGGTAATTTAGAGTAAGTAAGTATAAGTAAGCCAGAGTTGGTAGAGAATCATTGAAAAGTGCTCTTAATATCAGAATACAGTAAAGAAAACATTTCCTACAAAGCGGATTATCTTTGAAAGAACCACATGAGCACACTTAACAAGGATAAAAAACATATATACTACATCTCAAACTAGAAATAAAGAGTGATTTAGAGTTAACACAGGATTTTAGCGTTTCTCTACGTTTCATGAGAATGCAGCAAAGTGTTAGTACATGTTTGTTTCTCAATGTGAGCTAAGATTGTAAGCAGTTGTTTGTAAATGCAGGCAACACTTCCATTTTGTGCAGAATGTCATTTACTGGACACTGGGAGAAACAACTAGTAATTCAGAGCAAGTAAATATAAGTAAGCCAAAATTGGTAAAGAACCATTGAAATGTGCTTCTCAATATCAGAATACAGTAAACAAAACATTTCATACAAATAGGGCTATCTTTTAAAGTCCCAAATGAGCACACTTAACAAGGATAGAAAAGATCTATGGTATACTACATCTGAAACCAGAATTAATGAGTGATTCAGAGTTAACACACCATTTTAGAGTTTCTCAATGTTTCATAGGAATTCAGCAAAGTGTTAGTACATGTTGTTTCTCAATGTGAATTAAGATTGTAAGCAATTGCTTGTAAATGCAGGCAACTCTTCCATTTGGTGCAGAAAGTCATTTACTGGACACTGGAAGAAACAACTAGTAATTCAGAGCAAGGAAGTATGAGTAAGCCAAAATTGGTAGAGAACCATTGAAAAGTGCTTCTCAATATCAGAATACAGTAAAGAAAGCATTTTGTACAAAGCCTTTTATCTTTCAGAGTCAAATGAGCACAATTAATAAGGATACAAAACATCTATACTACAACTGAAACTAGAATTAAAGTGTGATTCTTAGATTTCACACGATTTTAGAGTTTCTCAATGTTTCATAGCAATGCAGCAAATTGTTAGTACATGTTTGTTTCTCAATTTGAGCTAAGATTGTAAGCAGTTACTTGTAAATGCAGGCAACTCTTCCATTTGGTGCAGAAAGTCATTTACTGGACACTGGAAGAAGCAACTAGTAATTCAGAGTAAGTAAGTATAAGTAAGCCAAAATTGGTAGAGAACCATTGAGGAGTGCTTCTCAATAACAGAATACAGTAAAGAAATCCTTTCGTACAAAGTGGGTTGTCTTTGAAAGAGCCAAATGAGCACACTTAAGAGGTTAAAAAACATCTATACTACATCTGAAACTAGAGTTAAAGTGTTATTCAGAGTTAACACACCGTTTTAGAGTTTCTCAACGTTTCATTGGAATGCAGCAGTGTTAGTACATGTTTGTTTCTTAATGTCAGGTAAGATTGTAAGCAGTTGCTTTTAATTGTGGGGATCTCTTCCATTTAGCGCAGACAGTCATTTACTGGACACTGGAAGAAACAACTAGTAATTCAGAGCAAGTAATTCTAAGTAAACCAGAATTGATAGAGAACCATTGAAAAGTGCTTCTCAAATCAGAATACAGTAAAGAAATCATTTGTACAATGCGGGTTATCTTTGAAATAGCCAAATGAGCACACTTAACAAGGACAGAAAACATCTATAATACATCTGAAACTAGAATTAGAGTGTGACTGAGAGTTAAAACACGATTTTAGAGTTTCTCAATGTTTTATGAGAATGCAGCAAGTTGTTAGTACATGTGAGTTTCTCAATGTCATCTAAGATTGTAAGCAGTTGCTTGTAATTGCGGGTCACACTTTTGTTTAGTGCAGAAAGTCATTTACTGCACAGTGGAAGAAACAACAATTAATGCAGAGCAAATAACTCTAAGTAAGCCAGAATTGCTAGAGAACCATTGAAAAGTGATTCTCAAATCAGAATACAGTAAAGAAAGCATTTTGTACAAACCGGGTTATCTTTGAAAGAGCCAAATGAGCACACTTAACAAAGATACAAAATATCTATACTACATCTTAAACTATAATGAAAGTGTGATTCAGAGTTAAAACAGGATTTTGGAGTTTCTCAACTATTGATGATAATGCAGCAAGTTGTTAGTACATGTGTGTTTCTCAATGTCAGCTAAGATTGTATGCAGTTGCTTGTAAATGCAGGAAACTCTTCCATTTGGCGCAGAAAGTTATTTACTGAACACTGGAAGAAACAAGTAGTAATTCAGAGCAAGTAACTATAAGTAAGCCAGAATTGCTAGAGAACCATTGAAAAGTGCTTCTCAAATCAGAATACAAAAACAAAGCATTTCTGAAAAAGCGGGTTATCTTTGAAAGAGCCAAATGAGCACATTTAACAAGGAGATAAAATATCTATACTACATCTGAAACTAGAATAAAAGTGTGATTCAGAGTTAACACTTGATTTTAGAGATTCTCAACGTTTGATGAGAATGCAGAAAAGTGTTAGTACATGTTTGTTTCTCAATGTCAACTGAGATTGTAAGCAGTTATTTGTAAATGCAGGAAACTCTTCCTTTTGGTGCAGAAAGTCATTTACTGGACACTGGAAGAAACAACTGGTAATTTAGAGTAAGTAAGTATAAGTAAGCCAGAGTTGGTAGAGAATCATTGAAAAGTGCTCTTAATATCAGAATACAGTAAACAAAACATTTCCTACAAAGCGGATTATCTTTGAAAGAACCACATGAGCACACTTAACAAGGATAAAAAACATATATACTACATTTCAAACCAGAAATAAAGAGTGATTTAGAGTTAACACAGGATTTTAGCGTTTCTCTACGTTTCATGAGAATGCAGCAAAGTGTTAGTACATGTTTGTTTCTCAATGTGAGCTAAGATTGTAAGCAGTTGTTTGTAAATGCAGGCAACACTTCCATTTTGTGCAGAATGTCATTTACTGGACACTGGGAGAAACAACTAGTAATTCAGAGCAAGTAAATATAAGTAAGCCAAAATTGGTAAAGAACCATTGAAATGTGCTTCTCAATATCAGAATACAGTAAACAAAACATTTCATACAAATAGGGCTATCTTTTAAAGTCCCAAATGAGCACACTTAACAAGGATAGAAAAGATCTATGGTATACTACATCTGAAACCAGAATTAATGAGTGATTCAGAGTTAACACACCATTTTAGAGTTTCTCAATGTTTCATAGGAATTCAGCAAAGTGTTAGTACATGTTGTTTCTCAATGTGAATTAAGATTGTAAGCAATTGCTTGTAAATGCAGGCAACTCTTCCATTTGGTGCAGAAAGTCATTTACTGGACACTGGAAGAAACAACTAGTAATTCAGAGCAAGGAAGTATGAGTAAGCCAAAATTGGTAGAGAACCATTGAAAAGTGCTTCTCAATATCAGAATACAGTAAAGAAAGCATTTTGTACAAAGCCTTTTATCTTTCAGAGTCAAATGAGCACAATTAATAAGGATACAAAACATCTATACTACAACTGAAACTAGAATTAAAGTGTGATTCTTAGATTTCACACGATTTTAGAGTTTCTCAATGTTTCATAGCAATGCAGCAAATTGTTAGTACATGTTTGTTTCTCAATTTGAGCTAAGATTGTAAGCAGTTACTTGTAAATGCAGGCAACTCTTCCATTTGGTGCAGAAAGTCATTTACTGGACACTGGAAGAAACAACTAGTAATTCAGAGCAAGGAAGTATGAGTAAGCCAAAATTGGTAGAGAACCATTGAAAAGTGCTCCTAAATATCACCATACAGTAAGAAAGCATTTTGTACCAAGCAGGTTATCATTGTAAGAGCCAAATGAGCACACTTAACAAGGATAGAAAACATCTACGGTACACTCCATCTGAAACTAGAATTAACGTCTGATTCAGAGTTAAAACTGGATTTTAGAGTTTCTCTATGTTTCATGAGAATGCAGTAAAGTGTTAGTACATGTTGGTTTCTCAATGTGCGCTAAGATTGTAAGCAGTTGCTTGTAAATGCAGGCAACTCTTCCATTTGGTGCAGAAAGTCATTTACTGGACAATGGAAAAAACAACTAGTAATTCAGAGCAAGTAAGTATAAGTAAGCTAAAATTGGTGGAGAACCATTGAAATGTGCTTCTCAATATCAGAATACAGTAAGGAAAGTATTTCATACAAAGCGTTGTATCTATCAGAGTCAAATGTGCAGACTTAACAAGGATACAAAACATCTATACTACATCTGAAACTTGAATTAAAGTGTGATTCAGAGTTAACACACGATTTTAGAGTTTCTCAATGTATCATAGCAATACAGCATAGTGTTAGTACATGTTTGTTTCTCAATGTCAGGAAAGATTGTAAGCAGTTGCTTATAAATGCAGGGAACACTTCCATTTGTTGCAGAAAGTCATTTACTGGACACTGGAAGAAAGAACTCTTAATTCAGAGAAAATAACTATAAGTCAGCCAGAATTGCTAATGAACCATTGAAAATTGCTTCTCAATGTCAGAATACAGTAAAGAAAGCATTTCCTACAAAGTGTTTTGTCTTTGAAATAGCCAAATTAGCACACTTAACAAGGATAGAAAACATCTATACTACATCCCAAACCAGAATTAAAGTGAGATTCAGAGTTAAGACAAGATTTCAGAGTGTCTCAATGTCTCATGAGAATGCAGCAAGTTGTTAGTATATGTGAGGTTCTCAATGTCAGCTAAGATTGCAGGCAGTAGCTTGTAATGGCGGGCAACTCTTCCATTTAGTGCAGAAATTCATTTACTTGACACTGGAAGAAACAACTAGTAATTCAGAGCAAGTAACTATAAGTAAGCCTGAAATGCTAGAAAACCATAGAAAGGTGCTTCGCATTATCTTCATATAGTAAAGAAAGCATTTGTTACAAAATTAGTTATCTTTGAAATAGCCAAATGAGCACACTAAAAAGGATAGAACACATCTATACTACATCCCATACTAGATTAAAGTGTAAAACTGAAATAAGACACGATTTTAGAATTTCTCAATGTTCTATGAGAATGAAGCAAGTTTTTAGTACATTTGAGTTTCTCAATGTCAGCAAAGATTGTAAGATGTTGCCTGTAATGGCATGCAACTCTTCCATTTAGTGCAAAAATTCATTTACTGGACAATGGAAGAAATAACTAGTAATTCACAGCAAGTAACTTTAATTAAGCTAGGATTGCTTAAGAACCATTGTAAAATGCGTCCCAATGTCAGAATATAGTAAAGAAAGCATTTCGTAGAAAACTGGTTATATCTGAAATAACCAAAAGAGCACACTTAACAAGGATAGAAAACATCTATACTACATCCCAAACGAGAATTAAAGTTTGATTCAGAGTTAAGACACGATTTTAGAGTTTGTCAATGTCACATGAGAATGCAGCAAGTTGTTAGTACATGTGAGTTTCTCAATGTCAGCTAAGATTGCAGGCAGTACCTTGTAATGGCCGGCAACACTTCCATTTAGTGGAGAAATTCATTTACAGGACACTGGAAGAAACAACTAGTAATTCAGAGCATGTAACTTAAAGTAAGCCAGAATTGCTAGACAACCATTTAAACGTGTGTCTCAATATCAAAATATAGCAAAGATAGCATTTCCTACAAAGTGGGTTATCTTTGAAATATCTAAATAAGCACACTTAACAAGGATATAAATCATCTATCCTACATCCCAAACGAGAATTGAAGTGAAATTCAGAGTTAAGACAAGATTTCAGAGTGTCTCAATGTCACATGAGAATGCAGCACATTGTTAGTATATGTGGTTTCTCAATGTCAGCTAATATTGTAGGCAGTAGCTTGTAATGGCGGCAACTCTTCCATTTAGTGCAGAAATTCATTTACTGGACACTGGAAGAAACAATTAGTAATTCAGAGCAAGTAATTATAAGTAAGTCTGAAATGCTAGAAAGCCATTGAAAGGTGCTTCTTATTATCATCATATAGTAAAGAAAGCATTTCTTACAAAGTTAGTTATTTTAGAAATAGCCAAATGAGCACACTTAGAAGGATAGAACACATCTATACTACATCCCAAACTAGATTAAAGTGTAAAACTGAATTAAGACACGATTTTAGAATTTCTCAGTGTCTCATGCGAATGCAGTAAGTTTTTAGTACATGTGAGTTTCTCAATGTCAGGTAAGATTGCAGGCAGGACCTTGTAATGGCGGGCAGTTATTCCATTTATCGCAGTAATTCATTTACTGGACACTGGAAGAAACAACTAGTAATTCAGAACAAGTAACTATAAATAAGCCAGATTTGCTAGAGAACCATTGAAAGGTGCTTCTCAATATCAGAATATAATAAAGAACGCATTTTATACAAAGCGGGTTATCTTTGAAATAGCCAAATGTGCACACTTAACAAGGATAGAACACATCTGTCAAGGGGGCCCAGAACGCTGGGACTAGGCCAGGATCACTGTGGGGGCTGAGAGCCAGGCCTGTTGGAAGTGGCCATTCAGGCCACAGTCAAGCAGCCCGTCTCAGACTTTGGCCACCTCTGAGTGTGTGCATCCCATCCGGTACATGGCCCACCACCCACTGCTCTCAGGGCTGGCAGGTTTGAAGTCCGGGTAACCTGCCTTGGTCTCCAGAAATTGGTATCCCACACCATCCCTCGGGTGTCCTTAGGGCTCTTACAGGCTTTTGCTTGGGTAAAAGTCCAAAGCTTTGAGGGCTCTGCAGGTCAGCCTGCTTAGAGGAAAGCATACAGGCCATAGAGCCTTGCTCCCTTGAGGTCACGCGCTCAGTCACATGACAGCAGAACTCTGGTCACCAGGCAACCTTGCATCCGGGAGACAGGCCTCTCTCCCCTCATTTAGATGGCTGAAGGCCTGGGTGGGGAAAGAGCTGGTCTTCAGGTGGTCTGCAGGTGGTCTTAGGGGGTGGGGTGTCTTTGGAAGAGCTTCCCACAACAGCTGTCTTGGTCACCGCATGCAGTGGCCCAGGTCTCCGCTCCGATTCCTGCTGTCACTGGGCAGTGTGCAGCCTCAGGTAAGGCATGGCAGCCTAGTGCCCACCCATCCCAGGAAGGCCAGGGCCTGGAGCACTCCAGGTCATCCTAGGGGTCCTTGCCACTGTGTACGTGCGTGTGTATGTGTGTGTGCTTGTGCCTGTGGCAGTGTGTGCTGGGGTGCAAGAAAATGCAGGAGGGCTGGTTTGCTGAGTCTCTCCAGTGCCTATGCCAGGTCCAGGGTTGCGGGGGGGTAGGGAGCACAAGAGGAAGTGAATGCTGGGGACCAAGCGCCCCTACTCTCTGGACATCCAAGGCGTTACGGGGTCATGTTACTCCTTCGTGGTTCTCTAGCAATTCTGACTTACTTAGAGTTACTTGCTCTGAACTACTACTTGTTTCTTCCAGTGTCCAGTAAATGACATTCTGCACTAAATGAAAGAGTTCCCAGCAAATACAAGCAACTGCGTACAATCTTAGCTGACATTGAGAAACAGACATGTACTAACAACTTGCTGCATTATCATCAATATTTGAGAAACTCCAAAATCCTGTTTTAACTCTGAATCACACTTTCATTATAGTTTAAGATGTAGTATAGATATTTTGTATCTTTGTTAAGTGTGCTCATTTGGCTCTTTCAAAGATAACCCGGTTTGTACAAAATGCTTTCTTTACTGTATTCTGATTTGAGAAGCACTTTTCAATGGTTCTCTAGCAATTCTGGCTTACTTAGAGTTATTTGCTCTGCATTAATTGTTGTTTCTTCCACTGTGCAGTAAATGACTTTCTGCACTAAACAAAAGTGTGACCCGCAATTACAAGCAACTGCTTACAATCTTAGATGACATTGAGAAACTCACATGTACTAACAACTTGCTGCATTTTCATAAAACATTGAGAAACTCTAAAATCGTGTTTTAACTCTCAGTCACACTCTAATTCTAGTTTCAGATGTATTATAGATGTTTTCTGTCCTTGTTAAGTGTGCTCATTTGGCTATTTCAAAGATAACCCGCATTGTACAAATGATTTCTTTACTGTATTCTGATTTGAGAAGCACTTTTCAATGGTTCTCTATCAATTCTGGTTTACTTAGAATTACTTGCTCTGAATTACTAGTTGTTTCTTCCAGTGTCCAGTAAATGATTTCTTGCACTAAATGGAAGAGTTCCCTGCAATTACAAGCAACTGCTCACAGTCTTAGCTGACATTGAGAAACTCATATGTACTAACAACTTGCTGCATTCTTATGAAACATTGTGAAACTCTAAAATCGATTGTTAATTCTGAATCACATGTTAATTCTAGTTTCAGATGTAGTGTACCAGAGATGTTTTCTTTCCTTGGTAAGTGTGCTCATTTGGCTCTTCAAAGATAACATGCTTTGTACGAAATGCTTTCTTTACTGTATTCTGATATTGAGAAGCACTTTTCAATGGATCTCTAGCAATTCTGGCTTACTTAGAGTTACTTGCTCTGAATTACTAGTTGTTTCTTCCAGTGTCCAGTAAATGACTGTCTGCGCTAAACGGAAGAGATCCCCACAATTAAAAGCAACTGCTTACAATCTTAGCTGACATTGAGAAACAAAGATGAACTAACACTTCGCTGCATTCTCATGAAATGATGAGAAACTCTAAAATCGTGTGTTAACTCTGAATCACACTATAATTCTAGTTTCAGATGTAGTATAGATGTTTTCTATCCTTGTTAATTGTGATTATTTGGCTCTTTCAAAGTTAACCTGCTTTGTACGAAATGCTTTCTTTACTGTATGCTGATGTTGAGAAGCACTTTTCAATGGTTCTCTAGCAATTCTGGCTTACTTATAGTTATTTGCTCTGAATTACTAGTTGTTTCTTCCAGTGTACAGTAAATGACTTTCTGCACCAAATGGAAGACTTGCCTGCATTTACAAGCATCTGCTTACAATCTTAGCTCAAATTGAGAAACAAACATGTACTAACAGTTTGCTGCATTCTCATGAAACGTTGAGAAACTCTAAAATCCAGTTTTAACTCTGAATAAGACGTTAATTCTAGTTTCAGATGTAGTATACCGTAGATGTTTTCTATCCTTGTTAAGTGTGCTGATTTGGCTCTTTCAAAGTTAACCCGCTTTGTACGAAATGCTTTCTTTACTGTATTCTTATATTGAGAAATACTTTTCAATGGTTCTCTAAAAATTTTTGCTTACTTATACTTACTTGCTCTGAATTACAAGTTGTGTCTTCCAGTGTTCAGTAAATGACTTTCTGCACCAAAGAAGAGTTCCCTGCACTTACAAGAACTGCTTACAATCTTACCTGACATTGACAAACAAACATGTACTAACACTAGGCTGCATTCTCATGAAACACTGAGAAACTCTAAAATCGTGTTTTAACTCTGAATCGCACATTAATTCTAGTTTCAGATGTAGTATACTGTAGATGTTTTCTATCCTTGTTAAGTGTGCTCATTTGACTCTTTGAAAGATAACACGCTTTGTATGAAATGCTTTCTTTACTGTATTCTGATTTGTGAAGCACTTTTCAACGGTTCTCTAGCAAATCTGGCTTACTTATAGTTACTTGCTCTGAATTACTAGTTGTTTCTTCCAGGGTCCAGTAAATGACTTTCTTCACTAAATGGAAGAGTTCCCCGCAAATACAAGCAACTGCTTACAATCTTACCTGACATTAAGAAACAAACATGTACTAACACTGCTGCATTCCAATGAAACGTTGAGAAACTCTAAAATCGTGTGTTAACTCTGAATAACACTTTAATTCTAGTTTCAGATGTAGTATAGATGTTTTATATCCTTGGTAAGTGTGCTCATTTGGCTCTTTCAATGATAACCTGCTTTGTATGAAATGCTTTCTTACTGAATTCTGATTTGAGAAGCACTTTTCCATGGTTCTCTAGCAATTCTGGCTTACTTGTAGTTAATTGCTCTGAATTACTAGTTGTTTCTTCCTGTGTCCAGTAAATGAATTTCTGCACTAAATGAAAGAGTTCCCTGCAAATATAAGCAACTGCTTACAATCGTAGCTGACATTGAGAAACTTACATGTACTAACAACTTGCTGCATTCTCATGAAACATTAAGAAACTCTAAAATCGTGTTTTTACTCTGAATCACACTTTAATTCTAGTTTCAGATGTAGTATAGGTGTTTTCTATCCTTGTTAAGTGTGCTCATTTGGCTCTTTCAAAGATAACCCTCTTTGTATGAAATTCTTTCTATACCATATTCTGATTTGAGAAGAACTTTTCAATGATACTCTAGAAATTCTGGCTTAATTAGAGTTACTTGCTCTGAATTACTATTTGTTTCTTCCAGTGTCCAGTAAATGACTTTCTGAACTAAATGAAAGAGTCCCCCGCAATTACAAGCAACTGCTCACAATCTTAGCTGACATTCGGAAACTCACATGTACCAACAACTTGATGAATTCTCATGAAACGTTGAGAAACTCTAAAATGGAGTGTTAACTCTGAATCACACGCTAATTCTATTTTCAGATGTAGTATAGGTGTTTTCTATCCTTTTTAAGTATGCTCATTTGGCTCTTTAAAACATAAGACGCTTCGTATGAAATTCTTTCTTTACTGTATTCTGATTTGAGAAGCACTATTCAATGGTTCTGTAGCAATTCTGGCTTACTCAGAGTTACTTGCTCTGAATTTCTAGTTGTTTCTGCCAGTATCCAGTAAATGACTTTCTGAACTAAATGAAAGAGTTCCCTGCCAATACAAGCAAATGCTTACAATCTTATGTGACATTGAGAAACTCACATGTACTAACAACTTGCTGCATTCTCATGAAACATTGAGAAACTCTAAAATCGTGTTTTAACTCTGAATCACACTTTAATTCTACTTTCAGATGTAGTATAGATGTTTTCTATCCTTGTTAAGTGTGCTCATTTGGGTCTTTCAAATATAACCCGCTTTGTATCAAATGCTTTCTTTACTGTATTCTGATGTTGAGAAGCACTTTTCAATGGCTCTCTAGCAATGCTGGCTTACTTATAGTTACTTGCTCTGAATTACTAGTTGCTTCTTCCAGTGTCCAGTAAATGAATTTCTGCACCAAATGGAAGAGTTCCCTACATTTACATGCAACTGCTTACAATCTTACCTGACATTGAGAGTTAAACATGTACTAACACTTTGATGCATTCCTATGAAACGTTGAGAAATTCTAAAATCGTGTGATAACTCTGAATCACACTTTAATTCTATTGTCAGATGTAGTATAGATGTTTTCTATCCTTGTTAAGTGTGCTCATTTGGAGCTTTCAAAGATAACCCGCTCTTTAAGAAATGATTTCTTACTGTATTCTGATTTGAGAAGCACTTTTTCAATGGTTCTCTAGCAATGCTGGCTTACTTATAGTTACTTGCTCTGAATTACTAGTTGTTTCTTCCAGTGTCCAGTAAATGACTTTCTACACTAAATGGAAGAGATGCCTGCATTTACAAGCTACTGCTTACAATCTTACCTGACATTGAGAAACAAACATGCACTAACACTTTGCAGCATTCCTATGAAAAGTTGAGAAACTCTAAAGTCATGTGTTAACTCTGAATCACACTTATTTCTAGTTTCAGATGTAGTATAGATGTTTTCTATCCTTTTTAAGTGTGCTCATTTGGCTCTTTAAAAGACAACCAACTTTGTACGAAATGCTTTCTTTACTTTATTCTGATTTTGAGAAGCACATTTCAATGGTTCTCAACCAATTTTGGATTACTTATACATACTTATTCTGAATTACTAGTTGTTTCTTCCAGTGTCCAGTAAATGAGTTTCTGTACCAAATGGAAAATTTGCCTGCATTTACAAGCCAATGCTTACTATCTTAGCTCACATTGAGAAACAAATATGTTCTAACACTTTGCTGCATTCTCATAAAACATTGAGAAACTCTAAAATCCAGTTTTAACTCTCAATCACACGTTAATTCTAGTTTCAGATTTAGTATAGATGATTTCTATCCCTGTTAAGTGTGCTAATTTGGCTCTTTCAAAGATAACTTGCTTTGTACGAAATGCTTTCTTTACTGTATTCTGATATTGAGAAGCACATTTCAATTGTTCTCTACCAATTCTGGCTTACTTATACTTACTTGCTCTGAATTACTAGTTGTTTCTTCCAGTGTCCAGAAAATGACTTTCTGCACCAAATGGAAGATTTGCCTGCATTTACAAGTAACTGCTTACAATCTAATCTCACATTGAGAAACAAACATGTACTAACACTTTGTTGCATTCCTATGAAACATTGAGAAACTCTAAAATCGTGTGTTAACTCTGAATCGCACATTAATTCTAGTCAGATGTAGTATAGATGTTTTCTATCCTTGTTAAGTGTGCTCATTTGACTCTTTGAAAGATAACACGGTTTGTATGAAATGCTTTCTTTACCGTTTTATGATTTGAGAAGCACTTTTCAATGGTTCTTTAGCAAATCTGGCTTACTTATAGTTACTTGCTCTGAATTACTAGTTGTTTCTTCTAGTGTCCAGTAAATGATTTCCTGCACTAAATGGGAGAGTTCCCCGCAATTACAAACAAATGCTTATAATCTTAACTGACATTGAAAACACACATGTACTAACGACTTGCTGCATTCTCATGAAATATTGAGAAACTCTAAAATCGTGTGTTAATTCTGAATAACACTTCAATTGTTGTTTCCTGTTTAGTATAGATGTTTTCTATTTTTATTAAGTGTGCTCATTTTGCTCTTTCAAAGACAACCCACTTTGTATAAAATGCTTTCAGTACTGTATTCTGATATTGAGAAGCACTTTTCAATGGTTCTCTACAAATTCTGGTTTACTCATAGTTACTTGCTCTGAATTACTAGTTGTTTCTTCCAGTGTCAAGTAAATGACTTTCTGCACCGAATGGAAGTGTTTCTGCATTTACAAGCAACTCTTTACAATCTTAGTTGACATGGAGAAACAAACATTTACTAACACTTTGCTGCATTTTCATGAAACTTTGAGAAACTCTAAAATTGTGTGTTACTCTGAATTAAACTTTAATTCTAGTTTCAGATGTAGTATAGATATTTTGTATCCTTGTTAAGTGTGCTCATTTGACTCTTTCAAATATAACCAGCTTTGTAATAAATGCGTTCCTTACTGCATTCCGATATTGAGAAGCACTTTACAATTGTTCTCTATCAATTCTGGCTTACTTATAGTTACTTGCTCTGAATTACTAGTTGTTTCTTCCAGTGTCCAGTAAATGGCTTTCTGCACCAAATGGAAGAGTTGCCTGCATTTACAACCAACTGCTTACAATCTTAGCTGACATTGAGAAAATCATAGGTACTAACAACTTGCTGTATTCTCATGAATTGTTGAGAAACTCTAAAATCCTATGTAAACTCGGAATCATACTTTATTTCTAGTTTCAAATGTAGTATTGATGTTTCGTATGCTCCATAAGTGTGCTCATTTGACTCCTTGAAAGATAACCTACTGTGTATGAAATGCTTTCTTTACTATATTCTGATTTAAATAGCAATTTTCAATAGTTCTCTAGCAATTCTGGCTTACTGATAGTTACTTGTTGTGAATTACTAGTTGTTTCCTCCAGTGTCCAGTAAATGACTTTCTGTACTAAAGGGAAGAGTTCCTGCATTTACAAGCAGCTCCTTACAATCTTAGCTGATATTTATAAACAAACATTTACTAACACTTTGTGGCATTCTCATGAAACATTGAGAAACTCTAAAATCATGTGTTATCTCTGAATCTCACTTTAATTCTAGTTTCAGATGTAGTATAGATGTTTTCTATATGTCTTAAGTGTGCTCATTTGGCTGTTACAAAGATAACCCGCTTTGTACGAAATGCTTTCTTTACTGTATTCTGATATTGAGAAGCACTTTTAAATGGTTCTCTACCAATTTTGTCTTACTCATACTTACTTGCTCTGAATTAAAATTTATTTCTTCAAGTGTACAGTAAATGACTTTCTGTACCAAATGGAAGAGTTCCCTGAAATTACAAGCAACTGCTTACAATCTTAGCTGTCATTGAGAAAATCACATGTACTAACAACTTGCTGCATTCTCATAAAACATTGAGAAACTCTAAAATCGTGTCATAATTCTGAATAACACTTCAATTGTAGTTTCAGGTTTAGTATAGATGTTTTCTATCCTTATTAAGTATGCTCATTTGGCACTTTCAAAGATAACCCACTTTGTATGAAATGCTTTCTTTATTCCATTCTGAATTATGAAGCACTTTTCAGTGGTTCTCAAGCAATTCTGGCTTACTTAGAGTTTGTTGGTCTGAATTACAAGTTGTTTCTTCCAGTGTCCAGTAAATGACTTTCTACAATAAATGAAAGAGTTCCCCGCAATTACAAGCAATTGCTCACAATCTTACCTGACATTCGGAAACTAACATGTACTAACATATTGCTGCATTCTCATGAAACATTGAGAAACTCTAAAATCGAGTGTTAACTCTGAATCACACGTTAATTCTAGTTTCAGATGTAGTATACTGTAGATGTTTTCTATCCTTGTTAAGTGTGCTCATCTGGCTATTTCAAGGATGACCCGCTTTGTACGAAATGCTTTCTTTACTGTATTCTGATTTGAGAAGCATTTTTCAATGGTTCTCTACCAATTTTGGCTTACTTATACTAACTTGCTCTGAATTACTAATTGTTTCTTCCAGTGTCCAGTACATGACTTTCTGCATCAAATGGAAGAGTTGCCTGCATTTACAAGCAACTGCTTACAATCTTAGCTGATATTGAGAAACTCACATGTACTAACAACTTGCTGCACTCTCATATGACATTGAGAAACTCAAATCCTGTCTTAACTCTGAATCATACTTTAATTCCATTTAGGATGTAATATAGATGTTTTATATCCTTTTTAAGTGTGCTCATTTGGCTATTTCAAAGATTACCAACTTTGCATGAAATGCTTTCTTTACTATATTCTGATATTGAGAATCACTTTTCAATGGTACTCTAGCAAATCCTGCTTACTTATAGTTACTTGTTCTGAATTACTAATTGTTTCTTCCAGCGTCCAGTGAATGAATTACTCACTCAATGGAATAATTACCTGCCATTACAAGGAACTTCTTAAAATCTTCGCTGACATTGAGAAATTCACATGTACTAACAACTTGATGCATTCTCATGAGACATTGAGAAACTCTAAAATCGTGTCTTTACTCAGTTTCACACTTTAATCTAGTTTGGGAAGTGTCCACCCGTAGGTACACCTAAGCACATCCCTTGCAGCTTCCTTGGCACCTGCACTTATTTTGGCCCCCACTAAGCCTTTCCCCATTGACTGTCTTCCCCACAAGAGGAGGCTGTGCTGGGGAGGTGAAGAGGAGGAATCCCTAGGAGAGCCCAGTTGAGGAGGGCGCCCCCTTCTGGCTAAGCAGCACATCGCACCCCAAACAGAGGAGGGGGGCTGGCTTGCTGCAGGTGTGAGGGAGGGAGGGAGGCAGCTGATGGCTCAGCAGGGAGAGGCATGGGCCCTGCCTGCCTGCCTAGGAGAGGGCATTTGGGGCTAGGGGCAAGGGGCGGAGGGTGGAGAGAGCTGAGGGCGCTGAGCCCCAGGGTGGCCAGTCTGGGGGTGGCCCAGGGGCTGGGCTGGCCCACAGCCCCAGCGGTGGGGGCAGGAAGCCAGCTCCCTAGTCTAAGGCCATACCACCCTGAAGGGGCCTGATCTGGTCTTATCTCTGAAGCTAAGCAGGGTTGGGCCTGGTTAGTACTTGGATGGGACACTGCCTTGGAATACCGGGTGCCATAGGCTATTGCTTTGGCTCCGGAGAGGAGGAGCTCGGCTTTTTGCTGCAGGCCCCAGCTTCCCTTTTGGTAGCCTGGGTGCGGCCTGGGCAGAGGGAACCTCTGGTCTGAACTCAGCCCAGACCCCCGGAGTGCCCTCCCCTGCACCCCAGTGCCCCATCCTGCCCTCCAAATATGGGAACAGGGCTCTAGCTCCCTAGCTGGCTTGCTAACTTGTGCCTTTCCTGCTGAGGCAGTGCCCCACTGCCATTGCAGGGTCGCCTGTGCTCCATTCTCCCTTACCACTGGAAACACCAGGCACTCAGGGCTTGGGAAGAGGGGAGTCCCTGGGGGGAAGAGGGGGACACAACAGGGAGGAGTCTGACACACTGACCTGGGGAACAGGCGTCAGAGGGTTTGCCTCAGTGGACAGAGTGCTTGCCTGTGGATGGAAGGGCTGCAGGTTCCATTGGGGTCAAGGGCACTTACCTCCCTTGCAGGCATGATCCCTCCCTGCCCCCTCAGGGCGCCTGCGGGAGGCAACCAATCCAAGTGTCTCCTTCACATCCATGTTTCTCTCTGCCTATCGGGGCCTCTTCCCCTCGCCATAAGAATCAATGGGAAAATACCCTGCCTTAGGATTCAGATACATGATGGATACATGGATGGATGGATGAATGGATGGATGGATGGATGGATGCATGGATGGAAGGATGCATGGATGGATGGATGGATGCATGGATGGATGGATGGATGCATGGATGGATGGATGGATGTGGAACAGGTGAACACTCTATGGGGATCTTACATCTGGCTCTCCTTGGGCATCATCCGGTGGGCACACAGCAGCCTCCGTACCCACCTTCAACTCTGGGCCCACTCTGATTTTCCTGCCCGGGGTCCTGCCTCTAGCACCCGGACGAGGTTTGGAAGGAGTTTGACTGGTCCAGCTTAGTCTCCACAACCTCGTCATGATCTCAGGGCAGAGCTCTGAGAGGCACTGCCTGGATTCCTGGCCCTTAGCCAAAACTGCCTGGATCTCCCCACAGTAGGGAAAACCCCTTACATAAAGTCATTTCCCCTCACCTGGTGGCACACAGGGTTGTCTGGATTGACTTGGAGCCATGAGATAGTAACATGACCCAGTAATGCCTAGGATGTCCAGAGGGTAGGGGTGCTTATTCCCCAGCACTCACTTCCTCTTGAGCTGCCGCCTCTCCCCCCCTTCCACAGGACCTCACATAGGCACTGGAGCGACTCAGCAAACCAGCCCTCCTGCAATTTCTTGCACCCCAGCACACACGGCCCCAGGCACAAGCACATACGCACATCCCCACGCATGTACACAGTGGCAAGGACGCCTAGGAAGACCTAGAGTGCTACTGGCCCTGGCCTCCCTGGGATGGGCAGGAGCTAGGCTGCCATGCCTTACCTGAGGCTGCACACTGCCCAGTGACAGCAGGCATCGGAGGGGAGACCAGGGCCACTGCTTGCGGTGAGTAAGACAGCTGTTGTCGGAAGCTCTTCCAAGACACCCCACCCCCTGAGTCCACCTGCAGACCACCTGCAGACCAGCTCTTTCCCCACCCAGGCCTGCAGCTAGCCAAGTGAGGGGAGAGGGGCCTGTCTCCTGGTTGCAAGGTTGCCTGGTGACCAGAGTTCTACATTCCGTACTGTCCTGTGACTGAGCGAGTGACCTCAAGGGAGCAAGGCTCTATGGCCTGTATGCTTTCTTCTAAGCAGGCTGACCTGCAGAGCCCTCAGGGCTTTGGTCTTTTGCCAAAGCAAAAGCCTGTAAGAGCCCTAAGGACACCCGAGGGATGGTGTGGGAAACCATTTTCTGGAGACCAGGGCAGGTGACCCTGACTTCAAACCCGCCAGGCTTGCGGGCGGTGGGCGGTGGGCCCTGTACTGGGTGGGATGCACACACTCAGAGTTGGCCAAAGTCTGAGACAGGCTGCTTGACTGTGGCCTAAACGGCCACTTCCAAAGGGCCTGGCTCTCAACACCCACTGTGATCCTGGCCTAGTCCCAGCGTTCTGGGCCCCCTTGATAGATGTGTTCTATCATTGTTAAGTGTACCTCATTTAGCTATTTCAAAGATAACCCGCTTGGTACGAAATGCATTCTTTACTATATTGTGTTATTCAGAAGGACCTTTCAATGGTTCTCTAGCAAATCTGGCTTATTTATAGTTATTTGTTCTGAATTACTAGTTGTTTCTTCCAGTGTCCAGTAAATGAATTAATGCAATAAATGGAATAACTGCCCGCCATTACAAGCAACTTCTTACAATCTTAGCTGACATTGAGAAACTCACATGTACTAACAACTTGCTGCATTCTAATGAGACATTGAGAAACTCTAAAATCCTGTCTTAACTCAGTTTCACACTTTAATCTAGTTTAGGATGTAGTATAGATGTGTTCTGTCCTTTTAAATGTGCTCATTTGGCTATTTCAAAGATAACCAACTTTGTAAGAAATGCTTTCTTTAGTATATGATGATAGTGAGAATGACCATTCAATGGTTCTCTAGCATTTCAGGCTTACTTAGAGTTACTTGCTCTGAATTACTAGTTGTTTCTTCCAGTGTCCAGTAAATGAATTTCTGCACTAAATGGAAGAGTTGCCAGCCATTACAAGCTACTGCCTACAATCTTAGCTGACATTGAGAAACTCACATGTACTAACAACTTGCTGCATTCTCATGTGACATTGAGACACTCTGAAATCTTGTCTTAACTCTGAATCTCACTTTAATTCTGGTTTGGGATGTAGTATAGATGTTTTCTATCCTTGTTAAGTGTGCTAATTTGGCTATTTCAAAGATAACCCACTTTGTAGGAAATGCTTTCTTTGCTATATTTTGATATTGAGACGGACCTTTAAATAGTTGTCTAGCAATTCTGGCTTTCTTAAAGTTACATGCTTTAAATTACTAGTTGGTTCTTCCAGTGTCCAGTAAATGAATTTCTCCACTAAATGGAAGTGTTGCCTGCCATTACAAGGTACTGCCTGCAATCTTAGCTGACATTGATAAACTGACATGTACAAACAACTTGCTGCATTCTCATGTGACATTGTTAAACTCTAAAATCTTGTCTTAACTCTGAATCATACTTTAATTCTCATTTAGGATGTAGTATAAATGTTTTCTATCCTTGTTAAGTGTGCTCATTTGGGTATTTCAAAGATAACCAACTTTGTAAGGAATGCTTTCTTTACTATATGACTATAATGAGAAGCATCTTACAATTGTTTTCTAGCATTTCTGGCTTACTTATAGTTACTTGCTCTAAATTACTAGTTGTTTCTTCCAGTGTCCAGTAAATGAATTCCTGCATTAAATGGAAGTGTTGCCCGCCATTACAAGCTTCTGCCTACAATCTTAGCTGACATTGAGAATCTCACATGTACTAACAACTTGCTGCATTCTCATGTGACATTGAGACACTCTGAAATCTTTTTTTTAAATTAAATTATTATCTGTGTACATATATTACCAACCCCCCCCCCCGCAAAAAATAACATTCCCTCCCTCCCAGAATTTTATATCCATTGGTTATACTTATATGCTTGTGTACAAGTCCTTCGGTTGATCTCTTATTTCCCTCATATTACGTTCCCCTCCCCAATGTAACTAGACAGTCTGCTTGTTGCTTTACTTTTGCTTTATTTAACTTATGGTTCATCACTTTATAATGTTCTTTACTATTCATAATTGTGTGAAGTCATGTGGTGTTTCTCTTTCATTGACTGGCTTATTTCACTCAGCATGATATTCTCCAATTCCATCCAGGTTGCTGCAAATGATGAGAATTCCTTCTTTTTTATGGCAGCATAGTATTCCATTGTGTAGATGTACCATGGTTTTTTGATCCAATCATCTGCTGATGGACACCTAGGCTGTTTCCAAATCCTAGCTATTGTAAATTGTGCTGATATGAACATAGGGGTGCCTATATCCTTTCTGATTGGTGCTCCTATTTTCTTGGGATATATTCCTAGGAGTGGGATTACTCGGTCAAATGTGAGTTCCATTTTCAGTTTTTTGAGGAAACTCCATACTTTTGTCCACAGTGGTTGTACCAATCTGCATTCCCACCATTAGTGCACGAAAGTTCCTTTTTCTCCACAACCTCGCCAACACTTATCGTTTGTTGATTTGTTAATGTTGGCCATGCTGACAGGTGTGAGATGGTATCGCATTGTTGTTTTGATTTGCATCTCTCGGATAAGTAGTGACTTTGAGCAGTTTTTCATGTGCCTCTTGGCTTTCTCTCCTTCTGTCTTCTTTTGAGAAGATTCTATTTAGTTCCCTTGCCCATTTTTTTAATTGGCTCATTTATTTTCCTTTTACTGAGTTGAATAAGCTGTTTGTAGATGTTGGAGGTTAAACCTTTATCAGTAATATCATTTGCAAATATGTTCTCCCATACAGTGGACTTTCTTGTTGTTTTGTTGATGGTTTCTTTTGCTGTGAAAAATCTTTTTATTTTGATGTAGTCCCATTTGTTTATTTTCTCTTTATCTTCCATTGCCCAAGGGGCAGTATCAGTGAAGAAGTTCTTTTGGCATATGTCTGAGATTTTGCTGCCTGTGGATGCCTCTAGTATTTTTATGGTTTCCTGTCTTATGTTTAAGTCCTGTAACCATTTTGAATTTATTTCTGTGTATGGAGTAAGTTGGTGCTCTAGTTTCATTCTTTTGCAAGTATCTGTCCAATTTTCCCAACACCATTTATTGAAGAGACTGTCTTGACTGCATTGTATGCTCGTGTCTCCTTTGTCAAATATTAATTGAGCATATTGATTTGTGTTGATATCTGCATTCTCTATTCTATTCCATTGATCTATATGTCTGTTCTTGTGCCAGTACCAGGTTGTTCCGAGAACAGTGGCTTTGTAATACAGCTTGAAATCTGGTATTGAGATCCCTCCTACTTTACACTTCTTTTTCAGTATTACTGATGCTGTTCGAGGTCTTTTATTGTTCCAAATGAATTTTTGGAGAGATCTTTCTAGGTCAGTGAAATATACAATTGGTGTTTTGATGGGGAGTGCATCGAACCTATAAATTGCTTTGGGAAGTATGGACATTTTGATGATGTTGATTCTACCAATCCATGAACATGATATGTTCTTCCATCTGTTTACATCTTCCTCTATCTCTTTTTTCAGTGTTGGGTAGTTTTCCGTATGTAGGTCTTTTACCTCCTTAGTTAAATTTATTCTCAGGTATCTTAATTTTCTTGGTGCAATGGTAAATGGGATTGCTTTTTTGGTCTCTGTTTCTGTAAATTCATTGTTGGTGTACAGAAATGCCATCGATTTCCTGGCATTAAATTTGTATCCAGCTACATTGCCAAATTCATTTATTAAGTCTATTAGTTTTTTGATGGAGTTTTTGGGTTTTTTATGTATAATATCATGTCATCTGCAAATAAGGATAACTTTACTTCTTCTTTTCCGATTTGGATGCCTTTTATTTCCTCTTCTTGTCTAATTGCAATGGCAAGTACCTCCAGTACAATGTCAAACAGGAGTGGTGAGAGTGGGCATCCCGGTCTTGTTCCTGTTTTAAGAGGGAATGGCTTTAGTTTTTGCCCATTGAGTATGATGTTTGCTGTGGGTTTAGCATATATAGCTTTTATTATGTTGAGGTATGATCCTTGTACTCCCACCTTGTTGAGAATTTTTATCAGGAAAGGGTGTGGGATTTTATCAAATGCTTTTTCTGTATCAATTGATATGACCATATGATTTTTATCTTTCAATTTGTCTATGTGATGTGTCAGGTTTATTGATTTGCGGATATTGTACCATCCTTGCATTCCTGGAATAAAACCTACTTGGTCATGGTGTATGATCTTCCTGATGTACTGCTGGAGCCGATTTGCTAGAATTTTGTTGAGTATTTTGGTATGTATGTTCATGAAGGATATTTGCCATTAATTCACTTTCATTGAGTTGTCTTTATCTGGTTTTGGTATTAGGGTGATGCTGGCTTCATAAAAGGAGTTTGGAAATGTACCTTCCTCTTCAATTTTTTGGAATAGTCTGAGGAGGATAGGTTTTAGTTCTTCCTTGAATGTTTGGTAAAACACTCCTGTGAAGCCGTCTGGCCCTGGGCTTTTGTTTGCTGGCAGCTTTGGGATGACTGTTTCAATTTCTTCCCAAGTAACTGGTCTGTTGAGATTTTTAGATTCTTCCTGATTGAGTTTTGGAAGGTTGTATTTTTCTAGGAATATGTCCATTTCTTCCAGGTTGTGCAATTTGATGGAATAGAGTTGCTCATAGTATTCTATAACAATCCTTTGTATTTCGGTGCGGTCTCTTGTTATTTCACCTCTCTTGTTTCAGATTTTATATATTTGGGTCCTCTCTGTTTCTTGGTTAGCCTGACTAGAGTTTCATCAATCTTGTTTATCCTTTCAAATAACCAGCTCTTGGTTTTGTTGATCTTGTGTATTGTTTCTTTGGTCTCTATGTCGTTTATCTCTGCTCTAATTTTTATTATTTCTTTCCTTCTGCTTACAGTGGGCTTTTCTTGTTGCTCTTTTTCTAACTCTTTGAGTTTTAGAGTTAGATAATTTGTTACCTTTTTTTCTAGTTTTTTGCAATAGGTTTGTAGAGATATGAACTTCCCTCTCAAGACTGATTTTGCTGTGCCCCATAGACTTTGCAGCATTCTCATGAAATGTTGAGAAACTCCAAATTCCTTGTTAACTCTGAATCACACTTTCATTTTCGTTTCAGATGTAGTATAGTTGTTTTCTATACTTGTTAAGTGTGCTCATTTGGCTTTTTCAAAGTTAACCCGCTTTTTAAGAAATGCTTTCTTTACTGTATTCTGATATTGAGAAGCACTTTTCAATGGTTCTCTACCAATTTTGGCTTACTTATACTTTCTTTCTCTGAATTACTAGTTGTTTCTTCCAGTGTTCAGTGAATGACTTTCTGCACCAAATGGAAAGTTGCCTTCATTTACATGCAACTGCTTACAATCTCAGCTCACATTGAGAAACCAACATGTACTAACACTTTGCTGCATTCTCATGAAACGTTGAGAAACTCTAAAATCGAGTGTTAAATCTGAATCACAGTTTAATTCTAGTTTCAGATGTAGTATAGATGTTTTCTATCCTTGTTAAGTGTGCTCATTTGGCTCTTTCAAAGTTAACCCGCTTTTTAAGAAATGCTTTCTTTACTGTATTCTGATATTGAGAAGCACTTTTCAATGGTTCTCTACCAATTTTGGCTTACTTATACTTTCTTGTTCTGAATTACTAGTTGTTTCTTCCAGTGTCCAGTGAATGACTTTCTGCACCAAATGGAAAAGTTGCCTTCATTTACATGCAACTGCTAACAATCTCAGCTCACATTGAGAAACCAACATGTACTAACCCTTTGCTGCATTCTCATGAAACGTTGACAAACTCAAAAATCCAGTTTTAACTCTGAATCACATGTTAATTCTAGTTTCAGATGTAGTATAGATGTTTTCTATCCTTGTTAAGTGTGCAAATTTGGGTCTTTCAAAGATAACCCGCTTTTTAAGAAATGCTTTCTTACTGTATTCTGATTTGAGAAGCACTTTTGAAATGGTTCTCTAGCAATGCTGGCTTATTTAGAGTTACTTGCTCTGAATTACTAGTTGTTTCTTCCAGTGTCCAGTAAATGACTTTCTGCACCAAATAGACGAGTTTCCTGCATTTACAAGCAACTGCTTACAATCTTACCTGACATTGAGAAACAAACATGTACTAACACTTTGCTGCATTCCTATGAAACGTTGAGAAACTCTAAAATCGTGTGATATCTCTGAATCACACTTTAATTCTATTGTCAGATGTTGTATAGATGTTTTCTATCCTTGTTAAGTGTGCTCATTTGGCGCTTTCAAAGTTAACCCACTTTGTATGAAATGCTTTCTTACTGTATTCTGATATGAGAAGAAATTTTTCAATGGTTCTCTAGCAATGCTGGCTTATTTATAGTTACTTTGCTCTGAATTACTAGTTGTTTCTTCCAGTGTCCAGTAAATGACTTTCTGCACCAAATGGAAGAGTTCCCTGTATTTACAAGTAACTGCTTACAATCTTACCTGAAATTGAAAAACAAACATGGACTAAAAATTTGCTGCATTCCTATGAAACTTTGAGAAACTGTAAAATCGTGTGTTAACTCTGAATCACACTTTAATTCTAGTTTCAGATGTAGTATAGATGTTTTGTATCCTTGTTAAGTGTGCTCATTTGACTCTGATAGATAAAACGCTTTGTATGACATACTTTCTTTAATGTATTCTGATGTTGAGAAGCACATTTCAAAAGTTCTCCACCAATTTTGGCTAACTTATACTTACTTGCTCTGAATTACTAGTTGTTTCTTCCAGTGTCCAGTAAATGACTTTCTGAACCAAATGAAGAGTTGCCTGCATTTACAAACAACTGCTTACAATCTTAGCTGACATTGAGAAACAAACATGGACTAACACTTTGCAGCATTCCTATGAAACGTTGAGAAACTCTAAAATCGTGTGATAACTCTGAATCACACTTTAATTCTATTGTCAGATGTAGTATAGATGTTTTCTATCCTTGTTAAGTGTGCTCATTTGGCGCTTTCAAAGTTAACCCACTTTGTATGAAATGCTTTCTTACTGTATTCTGATATGAGAAGAAATTTTTCAATGGTTCTCTAGCAATGCTGGCTTATTTATAGTTACTTGCTCTGAATTACTAGTTGTTTCTTCCAGTGTCCAGTAAATGACTTTCTGCACCAAATGGAAGAGTTCCCTGTATTTACAAGTAACTGCTTACAATCTTACCTGAAATTGAAAAACAAACATGGACTAAGAATTTGCTGCATTCCTATGAAACTTTGAGAAACTGTAAAATCGTGTGTTAACTCTGAATCACACTTTAATTCTAGTTTCAGATGTAGTATAGATGTTTTGTATCCTTGTTAATTGTGCTCATTTGACTCTGATAGATAAAACGCTTTGTATGACATACTTTCTTTAATGTATTCTGATGTTGAGAAGCACATTTCAAAAGTTCTCCACCAATTTTGGCTAACTTATACTTACTTGCTCTGAATTACTAGTTGTTTCTTCCAGTGTCCAGTAAATGACTTTCTGAACCAAATGAAGAGTTGCCTGCATTTACAAACAACTGCTTACAATCTTAGCTGACATTGAGAAACAAACATGGACTAACACTTTGCAGCATTCCTATGAAACGTTGAGAAACTCTAAAATCGTGTGATAACTCTGAATCACACTTTAATTCTATTGTCAGATGTAGTATAGATGTTTTCTATCCTTGTTAAGTGTGCTCATTTGGCGCTTTCAAAGTTAACCCACTTTGTATGAAATGCTTTCTTACTGTATTCTGATATGAGAAGAAATTTTTCAATGGTTCTCTAGCAATGCTGGCTTATTTATAGTTACTTGCTCTGAATTACTAGTTGTTTCTTCCAGTGTCCAGTAAATGACTTTCTGCACCAAATGGAAGAGTTCCCTGTATTTACAAGTAACTGCTTACAATCTTACCTGAAATTGAAAAACAAACATGGACTAAGAATTTGCTGCATTCCTATGAAACTTTGAGAAACTGTAAAATCGTGTGTTAACTCTGAATCACACTTTAATTCTAGTTTCAGATGTAGTATAGATGTTTTGTATCCTTGTTAATTGTGCTCATTTGACTCTGATAGATAAAACGCTTTGTATGACATACTTTCTTTAATGTATTCTGATGTTGAGAAGCACATTTCAAAAGTTCTCCACCAATTTTGGCTAACTTATACTTACTTGCTCTGAATTACTAGTTGTTTCTTCCAGTGTCCAATAAATGACTTTCTGAACCAAATGAAGAGTTGCCTGCATTTACAAACAACTGCTTACAATCTTAGCTGACATTGAGAAACAAACATGGACTAACACTTTGCAGCATTATAATGAAATGTTGAGAAAATCCAAATTCCTTGTTAACTCTGAATCACACTTTCATTTTCGTTTCAGATGTAGTATAGATGTTTTCTATCCTTGTTAAGTGTGCTCATTTGGCTCTTTAAAAGTTAACCCGCTTTTTAAGAAATGCTTTCTTTACTGTATTCTGATATTGAGAAGCACTTTTCAATGGTTCTCTACCAATTTTGGCTTACTTATTCTTTCTTGCTCTGAATTACTAGTTGTTTCTTCCAGTGTCCAGTGAATGACTTTCTGAAAACTAGAATTAAAGTGTGATTCAGAGGTAACACAGGATTTTAGAGTTTCTCAACGTTTCATAGGAATGCTGAAAAGTGTTAGTACATGTTTGTTTCTCAATGTGAGCTAAGATAGTAAGCAGTTTTTTGTAAATGCAGGCAACTCTTCCATTTTGTTCAGAAAGTCATTTACTGGACACTGGAAGAAACAACTAGTAATTCAGAGCAAGTAAGTATAAGTGAGCCAAAATTGGTAGAGAAGCTTTGAAAAGTGCTTCTCAATATCAGAATACAGTAAAGAAAGCATTTCGTACAAAGCGGATAATCGGTGAAAGAGGCAAATGAGCACACTTAACAAGGATAGAAAACATCTATACTACATCTGAAACTAGAATTAAAGTGTGATTCAGAGTTAACACACGATTTTAGAGTTTCTCAATGTTTCATAGGAATGCAGCAAAGTGTTAGTACATGTTTATTTCTCAATATCAGCTAACATTGTAAGCAGTTTTTTGTAAATGCAGGCAAATCTTCCATTTTGTTTAGAAAGTCATTTACTGGACACTGGAAGAAACAACTAGTATTTCAGAGCAAGTAAGTATAAGTGAGCCAAAATTGGTAGAGAAGCATTGAAAAGTGCTTCTCAATATCAGAATACAGTAAAGAAAGCATTTCGTACAAAGCGGGTTATCTGTGAAAGAGCCAAATGAGCACACGTAACAGTGCTAAAAAACATTTATTCCACATCTGAAACTAGAATGAAAGTGTGATTCAGAGTTAACACAGGATTTTAGAGTTTCTCAATGTTTCATAGGAATGCAGAAGAGTGTACATGTTTGTTTCTCAATGTGAGCTAAGATTGTAAGCAGTTGCTTGTAAATGCATGCAACTCTTCCATATGGTGCAGAAAGTCATTTACTGGACACTGGAAAACACAACTAGAAATTCAGAGCAAGTGAGTATAAGTAAGCCAAAATTGGGAGAGAACCATTGAAAAGTGCTTCTCAATATCAGAATACAGTAAAGAAAGCATTTCGTACAAAGCGGGTTAACTTTGACAGAGCCAAATGAGCACATCTACGGTATACCACATCTGAAACTAGAATTAATGTCTGATTCAGAGATAAAACTGGATTTTAGAATTTCTCATAGTTTCATGAGAATGCAGCAAAGTGTTAGTACATGTTTCTTTCTCAATGTGAGATAAGATTGTAAACAGTTGCTTGTAAATGCATGTAACTCTTCCATTTGGTGCAGAAAGTCATTTACTGCACACTGGAAGAAACAACTAGTAATTCAGAGCAAGTAATTATAACTAAGCCATAATTGGTAGAGAACCATTGAAAAGTGTTTCTCAATATCAGAATACTGTAAAGAAAGCATTTCCTACAAAGCGTGTTAACTTTGAAAGATCCAAATGAGCACACTTAACAAGGATAGAAAACATCTATACTACATCTGAAACTAGAATTAAAGTGTGATTCAGAGTTAACACTCGATTTTAGAGTTTCTCAATGTTTCATGAGAATGCAGCAAAGCGTTAGTATATGTTTTTTTCTCAATGTGATCTAATATTGTAAGCAGTTGCTTGTAAATGCAGGGAACTCTTCCATTTGGTGCAGAAAGTCATTTATTTGAAACTGGAAGAAAGAACTAGTAATTCAGAGCAAGTAACTATAAATAAGCCATGATTGTGAGAGAACCATTGAAAAGTGCTTCTTAATATCTGAATACAGTAAAGAAAGCATTTCCTACAACGAGGGTTACCTTTGAAAGAGCCAAATGAGCACACTTAACAAGGATAGAAAACATCTATACTACATCTGAAACTAGATTTAAAGTGTGATTCAGAGTTAACACATGATTTTAGAGATTCTCAATGTTTCATAGGAATGCAGCAAAGTGTTAGTACATGTTTGTTTCTCAATGTCAGCTAAGATTGTAAGCAGTTGCTGGTAAATGCAGGCAACTCTTCCATGTGGTTCATAAAGTCATTTATTGGACCCTGGAAGAATCAACTAGTGATTCAGAGCAAGTAATTATAAGTAAGCCAGAATTGCTTGAAAACCATTGAAAAGTGCTACTCAAATCAGAATACAGTAAGAAAGAATTTCATACAAAGCGGTTATATTTAAAGATTCAAATGAGCACACTTAATAAGGATAGAAAACATCTATACTACATCTGAAACTAGAATTAAAGTGTGATTCAGAGTTGACACATGGTTTTAGAGTTTCTCAATGTTTCATAGGAATTAGCAAATGCCAGGCAAGCCTGGCAGGTTGAACCGGGCTGAGGTAGGGAGGTGGGAATTGATAAAAGAAAGAGATACAGGAAAGCGCGATCTGGAGGACTACAGGTAGCCATTGACCAACTGTAGTAAATTTATTAACTACACAATGCTTTTTATGCACAAAACACTAATCAGGAAGTCTGTTAAGAGCAGTGTATTCTTTGTTCCTCTTAATATCTAAAGAAGAGATAGAGCCGAAGGTCAACTTCTTAGTACAGTAAATCTCAGTAGATAAATACAGACTTCTTGTCAAGCCATGAAAGGTTGCTCTCATTCTACTGATAGTAGCCATGCAAACAAGTTTGGGGAAACTGTGTGGGTAGGGGGCCAGCCCTGCTAGCCCCCTCAGATGCAAGGACCTTGTCAGCTTACATCCTGGCACCAACAGATCCCCCTTTTTTGTTTTTTAGGCTACTAATAGTAAAATTTAAACAATATAAATCTCTAATATTAAAATAATTGTAAACAATGCCAATGCAAAATCAAACTCCATATATGTTTTCATTTTCAAATTTTGAATTTCAAGAGCAAAATTTTGGCTATTAAATAATAACAAAACAATAAGAGAAAAATCAAAACTATGGACATGTTAACATTTTTAGCTACTAAATGAAAGAAAGTCTCTTGTGCTGCTGATGTATATTTACTCAGAGTTCTTGGACTTGGCTGTTCAAGACTTTGCAGAACACTGGCAGCTAACAGATGCTAGTATGAGTAGGAACATGGTTGAAGAAGTAGCTTCAACTTCTTGATTTTTGAAATCTGCTGCACTTCAGTCATTGATTTCTTCAGATGATTCTATGTTGGTACCTCAGTCTTTTATGTAGCTTTCAGTTTTCTTCTTCCTCTGCTTTGCTGTTATTAGGGTAGTACTTAGTCCTTTTGAGTGAAGGGACACAGGAGCTCATCTGAGTCCATTGTTGTGACACACATAATGCTCCAGCACCCAAATTGGCTGCATTGCTCCTTCTGGAAAGATATAAAACTCAACCTCTTCCCCACATTATTACTGGATCTGATAAAACTCTTTTCTGATTTATGCTTCCTTCCACCTAGCTGACTCAGTGGACACAATTGTACAGGAGGCCTGATGCCTTTCACCTGCTATACAATCCTCTGCATTATAATTAAAAAAATTTTTTTTAAAGTATAAAAAGTTTGACTGAGCTTCTCTTGAAGTGACACATAACATCTGTCTCCCCCTTTTTTGTTTTTTAAAATGATTTTTAGAATATGATTGGCTCTTTCTATAATTGAGTGATATTCATTTTGCTAGATTTGATTAAGTTTGTCCTCAGGGATTTACTTCTAAATTTGGCATAGGAAGGTGGATAATATAGTGAGGACATTGCTTCTAATAAAACACGGAAATTGTTGTTCTCAAATAATATTTTAAAGACTGAAAATTAAATGAAAAGTTCCTCTGAATTAGTGTGCCTTATAGTAGCTGTTTCAATAATTTTTGCTATACTTACCATATAAGTACTATTACTATAGGTTGATGGGCTCCGTAGTAAAATCTGTTAAGGAATAAATAAGTGTTTGTATTTCTACTGAAATATAAGGGGTTTGAAGGACCTTTGCTCTTCTGTAGTAGATCCAGGCTTTCCAGAACTGGATCTATCTGTAAAAATGGTTAATGCCTGAGATGTAATATTTCTTTTAATGTGGCAGTTAATACTATTCCCTTTGTTAGAAATAAAGCAAGCCCCTAAGCCAGGGTTCCCAGTAGAATATAAAATATTAAGTATTTTGACTTTATGTAGAAGGGTGTGTACATATGATCTGGAAGTACGCACACCAACCTTCCTTGCCCTAGGTCTTGGGCAACCTGTAGTAATGTATAACCGCTGACTGCTAGCATGGCAAGGTATCTTCACTATCTTTATTTCTGGACTATTTATCCATTGTTCTTGTGGGCCACTGCCTATTCTGTGGCTGGAACAGTTCTATCATGTCCTCTCTGGGATCTGTTGTTGCAGGAATCCATATGGGCTTTTCTGGAAATATAGAAACATATTCTCGACCAGAGGTTAATAAAGAAATCTTTTCTATAAATTAGATTTAGGATCCTTTTGATTTTGTCTAAATTATTTTCTTTGGCTTATTTTGACACTATAAGATTTTATTGGCTTGATGTAATTTACTTACAGGATACTTCTTTCAAGATATTATTCTATTAATCTCCTTTTTTATCATTATGAAGCTTTTGTAAAATGTTTAATGCAGTCTTGATAATCTTTTATTTTTAATTTTTGTACAGAAATATGACTGCTTTGGATTCATTGTATGTAAAGTAATTTTACTATGAGATGAACTATCAATAAAGTTTTGTGAAGACTTTAGGAACAATTTTTTGTCAAGTATAATTAAGTTTTTATGAATACATATTTATTTCAATTAGTTAATTTAAATTAATCTGAAATAAAGCTTAATTTATTAATTAACTTTACTTGTCCTATATTATGGATATTAAGTTTCTGCTATTAATATTTAATTTTATATAAAACTTATCAAAAGGAAAAACATAAATTATTTACCTTAGTTTAAAAGGCTAAACATCTAGACTTTTAATTATAATTTCTATAATATTTGAAGGAAGCCTCTTTAATTCCTTCTAGAATAATTTTTATGTTACAGAGAGTTTTATTTAAGAATCTTTCTCTTTCTTTTTTATAACAGGTAATATATAGGACTGTAGTTTGAAGGTCAAGACTACAGGCGATTAGCTAGTTATATTACAAGTATTTTTATAATAAGGCTGATTATTAATTTATTTTTAAATTTATTATTTTAATAATAATCTTAGTTTATACTGTAAATATTAGTGAAAGAGAATTCAAGATTTTAAAATTTCTCTTTTTATTAAAATTTATTTATATGTCAAAGTATCTTCTTTAAGCTTATTTGCATATACAGGGGGATGATGGAAAGTCTTAGCTAACTTTCATAGAAGATTTATTTAAATTGCTTATAAATATATTGGCTTATTCAAAGGTTGGCCTTTGTTATTTTAAGATGGTGGCCACAAACCATGTGACCAGAGTAGTAGCTGCTCAATCTGTTCTTTTAAAAATAGTCAAATTTATATTTTAGATAAAATTTTTATTAGCTCTATTTGGTCTTTATTAGAACTGTTTATAAAAATATTGGCTTTTTATTTAGTTGAAAACCTTGATTATAATTTAATAAATTAATTTAGTTAAGTAATTAAAGTAGGAATCTTTACTTAAAGCAAATTTACATTTGATTTCACAAGCTGTAAATGTTGCCACACCTCTTGCTTAATGTAGGTGGCTATATAAAGTTAGGCAGTAAATGATGGCTTCTAATCTGTTTTTAGATTTTACTTGGATTTAATTGTTTAAACATTAGTTTTTTATGTAACTTAATTTATATGAGACTATTATTATATTTTAAAAGGCTAATTTATAAAGTAACTTAAGTAGGTATCTTTAATTAAAGTGAATTTATTCAGTAAAATTTATAGATCTGATATTTTATTGGTCTGATCTAAAAGCATGGCTTTTGTCTTTTTCAAAATTCTACTGCTGTTGAAAAATTTGGCTATCTTTAAAAAATATATTGTTTTTGTCCTTTTTATAGGCAAAAATCTTTATAATATTTAATATATATGTCTATATAAAATATATTAATTTTTATTTGATAAATATTTCCATGTAATTTCAAGTATCTCTCAGTTTAATTAAAAAAATATTTATTTTAAGAGAGAATAGACTTTTGAAAAACATTTTGGGGCCCACAAAATGTCAAAGTCACTCTCGGTCTTGAAATAACTTGGAGAGATTATATATGTATATGCCTCAAAGATTGTATAATTAAATTATCTTAAAGGATATCAATTACATTTAAACTGAGACACAGAATTAATCTTCTTTAAAATCAGACCAATAATTAATATATTTTAAATTCCTAATTATTAGAGAAAATACAATATTTTATTTTCTCAAAAAATATATAGTTTAGGTATATAATTATCGTATTTATATAATTTCTTCTCATTCAATATATACTTAAAACTTTTAAAGCTGGCAAGTTAAATATATTTAATATTTCCTAGAGTAATAACACTTTATATTTTTAAGAAAAATACAAGACATAATCAATTAATAGAGTCAATTCTGTCCTCTAGGTTTTTTATGAGGTAAATTTAAACTTTAATTTTTATTTGCTAGTAGCTCTGGAAAACTATGTTTGGTTTATTTTAATGTAAATTACCACATTCTTTAAGATGGCTACTGGCAGGACACCCACCTGTCTGCTGGGGGAAGGGCGTCTACCTTTCCTCCATCAACAAAGGATATAGCCAGTTACCTGGACTACTTAGATCTTTATAATCAATACATTATTTATTTATCTATATTTTAATAGTTTCTTTGAGATTCTAGAGTCTATTATAATTATTTTAAAGTATTTACTTTGGATAAATTCTATGATGGAGACAAATTTACTTATTTTCTTGAAGGCCTTAAGAGTTAACCTTTTAATAAAGTTCACTAGAATTTTAAAAACTACTCTTTATTATGGAAATGCAAACCCTGTTGCTGGAATTAGCTTGAATTTCTTTCAAGACTTTTTCGCCGTTTTTCTCAGGAAAAAGAACCAGTTCTGGGTTTTTCATTTCTGTAGCCCTTGTAAAGAGTTAAGTCCAGTTCAAGACCTATCTAATATCTGAAATCGGACGTGTGCACATTTTGTCTTACAACAGCTTTCTCTTTACACGTGTACAGATATCCCAGACGCATTTCTAAATTTTTAAAACTTTTTCATGGTGAGAAAGAAAATTTTAATTTAATATACTAGGAGAGTGGGCTTCTATATAGGATTGCCACGTGTCTCTCCCTTCCCCTAAATCCTGCTTACTTCAGGGGAAGTTTCAGCATCAGCTCTGGCTGAATTTGTTTTCATGCTTAAAAGATAGACAGCTCACATTTTTTCTTTCTTTTGGGCTTTCTGAAGTAATAACTCACACCCAATTTGCCCAAGATTTGCATTTCCCTGTAAGATCTCTTATAATTTTTAAACAAGGCATTAAGTAATCTTATTGCAAGTAATCTTATTGTGGGAGAGCAGATAGTCCTGCCCTCTCCTGCTGCCTTTGAATTTCTCTGAACCAGAGGCAGTTTCAGCAGTGGAGTTCCACTTGTTAAATTCCATACACAAACTAAGATTCTAATTTGAACAAGAAACAACATTATTTTGTGATCACAGAGATTTTAACATTTGCCTCTAAAGGGCACTTTCACTTTGTCCCATGCTTTACTCCGGACTATCAATAAATTGCTCCTCCCTTACCTTAACGAGTGCACTCTTCATCCTGAGGAGTTCCTCACCATCTGCTTCCCAAGTCCTCAGGTCCCTGGATTTGGGCGCCAATTGCCAGGAAAGCCTGGCAGGTTGAACCGGGCTGAGGTAGGGAGGTGGGAATTGATAAAAGAAAGAGAGACAGGAAAGCGGGATCCGGAGGAATACAGGTAGCCATTGACGGACTGTAGTAAATTTATTAACTGCACAATGCTTTTTATGCACAAAACACTAATCAGGAGGTCTGTTAAGAGGAGTATATTCTTTGTTCCTCTTAATCTCTAAAGGAGAGATAGAGCCAAAGGACAACTTCTTAGTACAGTAAATCTCAGTAGACAAATACAGACTTGTTGTCAAGCCATGAAAGGTTGCTCTCATTCTACTGATAGTAGCCATCCAAACAAGTCTGGGGAAACTGTGTGGGTAGGGGGCCAGCCCTGCTAGCCCCCTCAGATGCAAGGACCTTGTCAGCTTACATCCTGGCACCAAGAAGCAAAGTGTTAGTAAATGTTTGTTCTCAATGTCAGATAAGATTGTAAGCAGTTTTTTGTAAATGCAGGCAACTCTTCCATTTGGTGCAGAGAGTCATTTACTGGACACTGGAAGAAACAACTAGTAATTCAGAGCAAGTAACTATAAGGAAGCCAAAATTGGTAGAGAATCATTGAAAAGCGCTTCTCATTATCAGAATACAGTAAATAAAGCATTTCGTACTAAGCGGGTTATCTTTGAAAGACCCAAATGAGCACACTTAACAAGGATATAAAACATCTATTCTACATCTGAAAATAGAATGAAAGTGTGATTCAGAGTTAACACACGATTTTAGAGGTTTTTCACATTTCAGGAGAATGCAGCAATTTGTTAGTACATGTGTGTTTACAATGTCAGCTAAGATTGTAAGCAGTTGCTTGTAATTGCGGGAACTCTTCAGTTTAGTGCAGAAAGTCATTTACTGCACACTGGAAGAAATAACTAGTTATTTAGAGCAAGTAACTCTAAGTTAGCCAGAATTGCTAGAGAACCATAGAAAGGTGCTTCTCAAATCCGAATACAGTAAAGAAAGCATTACATACAAAGCGGTTTATCTTTCAAAGAGCCAAGTGAACACAATTTACAAGCATAGAAAACATCTATACTACATCTGAAACTAGAATTAAAGTGTGATTCAGAGTTAACACACAATTTTAGGGATTCTCAATGTGTCATAGGAATTCAGCAAAGTGTTAGTACATGTTTGTTTCTCAATGTCAGCTAAGATTGTACGCATTGCGTTTCATTTTAGGGTACTCTTCCATTTGGTGCAGAAAGTCATTTTCTGGACACTGGAAGAAACAACTACTAATTCAGACCAAGTAACTATAAGTAAGCCATAATTGCTAAAGAACCACTCAAAAGTGCTTCTCCATATCAGAATACAGTAAAGAAAGCATTTCATACAAAGTGTTTTATATTTCAAAGAGTCAAATTAGCACACTTAACAAAGACAAAAAACATCTATACTACATCTGAAACTATAATTAAAGTGTGATTCAGAGATAACACACGATTTTAGAGTTTCTAACGTTTCATGCGACTGCAGCAAGTTGTTAGTACATGTGAGTTTCTCAATGTCAGCTAAGATTGTAAGCAGTTACTTGTAATTGCGGGAACTCTTCAGTTTAGTGCAGAAAGTGATTTACTGGACAGTGGGAGAAACAACTGGTAATTCAGAGCAAGTAAGTGTAAGTAAGCCAAAATTTTTAGAGAACCATTGAAAAGCACTTCTCAATATCAGAATACAGTAAAGAAAACATTTTGTACAAAGCGGGTTATATTTGAAACAACCAAATGAGCACACTTAAGAAGTATAGAAAACATCCATGGTATACTACATCTGAAACTAGAATTAACGTGTGATTAAGAGTTAACACTCGATTTTAGAATTTTTCAATGTTTCATGGGAATGCAGCAAGTTGTTAGTACATGTTAGTTTCCGAATGTCAGCTAAGATTGTGAACTGTTGCTTGTAAATTCAGGCAACTCTTTCATTTGGAGCCGAAAGTCAATTACTGGACACGAGAAGAAACAACAAGTAATATAGAATAAGTAACTATAAATAAGCCAGTATTGCTAGAGAACCATTGAAAAGTGCTTCTCAATATGAGAATGCCGTAAAGAAAGCATTTCGTACAAAGCCAGTTTTCTTTGAAAGGTCTAAATGAGCACATTTAACAAGGATAGGAAACATTTATAATACATCTGAAACTAGAATTAACTTGTGATTCAGAGTTAACAATCGATTTTAGAGTTCCTCAAAGTTTCAGGAGAATGCAGCAAGTTGTTAGTACATGTGAGTTTCCGAATGTCACCTATGATTGTGAACAGTTGCTTATAAATGCACGGACCTCTTTCATTTAGGGTAGAGAGTGATTTACTGTACACTGGAAGAAAAAACTAGTAATTTAGAGCAAGTAAGTATAAGTAAGCCAAAATTGGTAGGGAAACATTGAAATGTGCTTCTCAATATCAGAATACAGTAAAGAAAGCATTTTGTACAAAGCGGGTTAACTTTGAAAGAGCCAAATGAGCACACTTAACAAGGATATAAAACATCTACGGTATACTACATCTAAAACTAGAATTAATGTATGATTCAGAGTTAAAACTGGATTTTAGAGTTTCTCAATGATTCATGAGAATGCAGCAAGTTGTTAGTACATGTGAGTTTCTCAATGTCAGCTAAGATTGTAAGCTGTTGCTTGTAATTGCGGGAACTCTTCAGTTTAGTGCAGAAAGTCATTTACTGCACACTGGAAGAAACAACTAGTAATTCCGAGCAAGTAACTATAAGTAAGCCAGAATTTCTAGAGAACCATTGAAAAGTGATTCTCAAATCAGAATACAGTTGGAAAGCATTTCATACAAAGCGGGTTATTTTTGAAAGTGCCAAATGAGCACACTTAACAAGGATAGAAAAAATCTATATTACATCTGAAACTAGAATTAAAGTGTGATTCAGAGTTAACACTCGATTTTAGAGTTTCTCAATGTTTCATGAGAATGCAGCAAGTTGTTAGTACATGCGAGTTTGCGAATGTCAGCTACAATTGTGAGCAGTTACTTGTAAATGCGGGGAATTCTTTCATTTAGTGCAGATAGTCATTCACTTGACACTGGAAGAAACAACTAGTAATTCAAAGCAAGTAAGTATTAGTAAGCCAAAATTGGTGGAGAACCATAGAAATGTGCTTCTCAATATCAGAATACAGTAAAGAAAGCATTTCGTACAGAGCAGAATTTCTTTGAAAGAGCCAAATGAGCACTCTTAACAAGGATAGAAAACACCTATACTACAACTGAAACTAGAATTAAAGTGTGATTCACAGTTAACACACTGTTGTTGAGTTTCTCAACTTTTCATTAGAATGCAGCAAAGTGTTAGTACATGTTTGTTTCTCAATGTGAGCTAAGATTCTAAGCAGTTGATTGTAAATGCAGGCAACTCTTCCATTTAGTGTAGAAAGTCATTTACTGGACACCCGAAGAAACAACTTGTAATTCAGAGTAATTAAGTACAAATGAGCCAAAATTGATAAAGAACCATTGAAAAGTGCTTGTCAATATCAGAATACAGTAAAGAAAGCATTTTGTAAAAAGCGGTTTATCTTTCAAAGAGCCAAATGAGCACACTTAACAAGGATAGAAAACATCCATACAACATCTGAAACTAGAATTAAAATGGGATTCAAAGGTAACACTGCATTTTAGAGTTTCTCAACGTTTCATGAGAATGCAGCAAGTTGTTACTACATGTTTGTTTCTCACTGTCAGGTAAGATTGTAAGCATTGATATTAATTTTAGGGAAATCTTCCATTTGGTGCAGAAAGTCATTTATTGGACACTGGAAGAAACAACAAGTAATTTAGAGCAAGTAACTCTAAGTTAGCCAGAATTGCTAGAGAACCATAGAAAAGTGCTTCTCAAATGAGAATACAGTAAAGAAAGCATTTCATACAAAGCGGATTATCTTTCAAAGAGCCAAATGAGCACACTTAACAAGCATAGAAAACATCTATACTACATCTGAAGCTAGAACTTACGTGTGATTTAGAGTTAACACACGATTTTAGAGTTTCTCAATATTTCATGAGAATGCAGCAAGTTGTTAGTACGTGTGAGATTCTCAATGTCAGCTAAGATTGTAAGAGGTTGCTTGTAATTGTGCGGACCTCTTCCATTTGGAGCAGAAAGTCATTTACTGGATATTAGAAGAAATAAATTGTAATTCAGAGCAAGTAAGTATAAGTAAGAAAAAATTGGGGGAGAACCATTGAAAAGTGCTTCTCAATATCAGAATACAGTAAAGAAATCATTTTGTACAAAGCGGGTTATCTTTGAAAGAGCCAAATGGGCACACTTAACAAGGATAGAAAACATCTATACTACCTCTGAAACTAGAATTTAAGTGAGATTCAGAGATAACACACGATTTTAGAGTTTCTCAAAGTTTCACGAGAATGCAGCAAAGTGTTTGTAAATATTTGTTTCTCCATGTCAGCTAAGATTGTAAACAGTTGCTTGTAAATGCAGGAACTCTTCCATTTGGTGCAGAAATTCATTTACTGGACACTGGAAGAAACAACTGGTATTTCAGAGGAAGGAACTATAAGTCAGCCAGAATTGCTAGAGGATCATTGAAAAGTGCTTCTCAAATCAGAATACAGTAAGAAAGCATTTCGTAAAAAGCGGGATGTCTTTGAAATAGTCAAATGAGCAAACTTAACAAGGATAAAAAACATCTATACTACATCTGAAACTAGAATTAAAGTGTGAATCAGAGTCAACACATGATTTTAGAGTTTCTCAAAGTTTCATAGGAATGCAGCAAAGTGTTAGTACATGTTTGTTTCTCAATGTCAGGTAAGATTGTAAGCAGTTGCTTGCAAATGCAGGGAACTCTTCCATTTGGTGCAGAAAGTTATTTACTGGAAACTGGAACAAACAACTAGTAATTCAAAGCAAGTAAGTATAAGTAAGCCCGAATTGGTAGAGAACCATTGAAACGTGCTTCTCAATATCAGAATAAACTAAAGAAAGAATTTCCTACAAAGCGGGTTAACTTTGAAAGAGCCAAATGAGCACACTTAACAAGGATAGAAAACATCTACTGTATACTATATCTGAAACTCAAATTATTGTGTGATTCAGAGTTAAAACTGGATTTTAGAGTTTCTCAATGTTTCATGAGAATTCAGCAAAGTGTTAGTACATGTTTATTTCTCAATGTGATCAAAGATTGTAAGCAGTTGCTTGTAAATGTAGGTAATTCTTCCATTTGGTGCAGAAAGTCATTTACTGGACAGTGGAAGCAACAACTATTAATTCAGAGCAAGTAAGTATAAGTAAGCCAAAACTGGTAGAGAACCATTGAAAAGTGCTTCTCAAATCAGAATACAGTGAGAAAGCATTTCGTACAAAGCAGGTTATCTTTGAAAGAGCCAAATGAGCACACTTAACAAGGATAGAAATCATCTATACTACATCTGAAACTAGAATTAAATTGTGATTCAGAGTTCACACACGATTTTAGAGTTTCTCAACGTTTCATGAGAATGCAGCAAAGTGTCAGTACATGTTTGTTCCTCAATGTCAGGTAAGATTGTAAGCAGTTGCTTGCAAATGCAGGGAACTCTTCCATTTGGTGCAGAAAGTTATTTACTGGAAAATGGAACAAACAACTAGTAATTCAAAGCAAGTAAGTATAAGTAAGCCGAGATTGGTAGAGAACCATTGAAAAGTGCTTCTCAATATCAGAATAAACTAAAGAAAGAATTTCCTACAAAGCGGGTTAACTTTGAAAGAGCCAAATGAGCACACTTAACAAGGATAGAAAACATCTACTGTATACTACATCTGAAACTCAAATTATTGTGTGATTCAGATTTAAAACTGGATTTTAGAGTTTCTCAATGTTTCATGAGAATTCAGCAAAGTGTTAGTACATGTTTATTTCTCAATGTGATCAAAGATTGTAAGCAGTTGCTTGTAAATGTAGGTAATTCTTCCATTTGGTGCAGAAAGTCATTTACTGGACAGTGGAAGCAACAACTATTAATTCAGAGCAAGTAAGTATAAGTAAGCCAAAACTGGTAGAGAACCATTGAAAAGTGCTTCTCAAATCAGAATACAGTGAGAAAGTATTTCGTACAAAGCAGGTTATCTTTGAAAGAGCCAAATGAGCACACATAACAAGGATAGAAAACATCCATACTACATCTGAAACTAGAATTAAATTGTGATTCAGAGTTCACACACGATTTTAGAGTTTCTCAATGTTTCATGAGAATGCAGCAAAGTGTTAGTACATGTTTGTTTCTCATTGTTAGGTAAAATTGTAAGCAATTGCTTGTAAATGCAGTGAACACTTCCATTTGGTGCAGAAAGTCATTTACTGGACACTGGAGGAAACAGCTAGTAATTCAGAGCAAGTAACTATAAGTAAGCCAGAATTGCTAGAGAACTATTGAAAAGTGCTTCTCAATATCAGAATACAGTAAAGAAAGCATTTCGTACACAGCGGATTAACTTTGAAAGAGCCAAATGAGCACACTTTACAGGGATGGAAAACATCTAAACTACATCTGAAACTAGAATTAATGTGTGATTCAGAGTTAACACTCGATTTTAGAGTTACTCAACGTTTCATGAGAATGCAGCAAGTTGTTTGTACATGTGGAGTTTCTGAATGTCAACTAAGATTGTAAGCAGTTGCTTGTAATTTCAGGGAACTCTTCCATTTGGTGCAGAAAGTGATTTAAAGGACACTGAAACAAATAACAAGTAATTCAGAGCAAGGAACTTTAAGAAAGCCAAAATTGGTAGAGAACCATTGAAAAGTGTTTCTCAATATCAGAATACAGTAAAGAAAGCATTTCGTACAAAATGGGTTAACTTTGAAAGAGCCAAATTAGCACACTTAACAAGGATATAAAACATCTATACTACATCTGAAACTAGAATAAAAGTGTGATTCAGAGTTAACACATGATTTTAAAGTTTCTCAACTCTTCATGAGAATGCAGCAAAGTGTTAGTACATGTTTGTTTCTCAATATGAGCCAAGATTGTAAGCAGTTGTTTGTAAATGCCTGCAACTCTTCCATTTGGTGCAGAAAGTCATTTACTGGACACTGGAAGAAAAAATAGTATTTCAGAGCAAGTAAGTATAAGTAAGCCAAATTGGTAGAGAACCAATGAAAAGTGCTTCTCAATATCAGAATACAGTAAAGAAAGCATTTCATACAAAGCAGGTTATCTTTGAAAGAGCCAATTGAGCACACAACAAGGATAGAAAACATATATGGTATACTACATCTGAAACTAGAATTAACGTGTGATTCAGAGATAAACTGGATTTTAGAGTTTCTCAATGTTTCATGAGAATGCAGCAAAGTGCTAGTACATGGTGGTTTCTTAATGTCAGCTAAGATTGAGAGCAGTTGTTTGTCAATGCAGGCAACTCTTCATTTGGTGCAGAAAGTCATTTACTGGACAGTGGAAGACACAAGTGGTAATTTAGAGCAAGTAAGTATAAGTAAGCCAAACTTGGTGGAGAACCATTGAAATGTGCTTCTCAACATTAGAATACATTAAAAAAATTTTTCATACAAAGCGTTTTATCTATCAGAGTCAAAAGAGCACAGTGAACAAGGATAAAAACAGATATACTACAACTGAAAATAGAATTGAACTGTGATTCAGAGTTAACACACGATTTCAGAGTTTCTCAACGTTTCATAGAAATGCAGCAAAGTGTTAGTACATGTTTGTTGCTCAATGTCAGGTAGAAATGTAAGCAGTTGCTTGTAAATGCAGGGAACTCTTCCATTTGGTGCAGAAAGTCATATACTGGACACTGGAAGAAACAACTAGTAATTCAGAGCAAGTAAATATAAGTAAGCCAAAATTGGTAGAGAAACATTGAAAAGTGCTTCTCAATATCAGAATACAGTAAAGAAAGCATTTCGTACAAAGCAGGTTAACTTTGAAAGAGCCTAATGAGCACAATTAACAAGGATAGAAAACATATATGGTATACTACATCTGAAACTAGAATTAACGTCTGATTGAGAGTTAAAACTGGATTTTAAAGTTTCTCAACGTTTCATGAGAATGCAGCAAAGTGTTAGTATATCTTGATTTCTCAATGTGAGCTAAGATTGTAAGCAGTTGCTTGTAAATGAAGGCAACTGTTCCATTTGGTGCAGAAAGTCATTTACTGGACACTGGAAGAAACAACTACTAATTCAGAGCAAGTAACTATAAATAAGCCAGCATTGCTAGAGAACCATTGAAAACTTGCTTCTCAAATCAGAATACAGTAAGAAAGCATTTCATAAAAATTGGGTTATCTTTGACAGAGCCAAATGAGCACATTTAACATGGATAAAAAAACATCTATAGTACATCTGAAACTAGAATTAAAGTGTGATTCAGAGTTAACAAGGATTTTTGAGTTTCTCAACATTTCATGAGAATACAGCAAAGTGTTAGTACATGTTTGTTTCTCAATGTCAGGTAGGAATGTAAACAGTTGCTTGTAAATGCAGGGAACACTTCCATTTGGTGCAGAAAGTCATATACTGGACTGTGGAAAAAACAACTAGTAATTCAGAGCAAGTAACTATAAGTAAGCCAGAATGGCTAGAGAACCATTGAATAGTGCTTGTCAATATCAAAATACAGAAAGAAAGCATTTCGTAAAAAGCAGGTTATCTTTCAAAGAGCCAAATGAGCACACTTAAGAAGGATAGAAAACATCCATACTACATTTGAAACTATAATTAATGTGTGATTCAGAGTTAACACATGATTTTAGGGTTTCTCAATATTTCATAGGAATGCAGCAAAGTTTTAGTAATTGTTTGTTTCTCAATGTGAGCTAAGATTGTAAGCAGTTGTTTGTAAATGCCTGCAACTCTTCCATTTGGTGCAGAAAGTCATTTACTTGACACTGGAAGAAAAAATAGTATTTCAGAGCAAGTAAGTATAAGTAAGCCAAATTGGTAGAGAACCAATGAAAAGTGCTTCTCAATATCAGAATACAGTAAAGAAAGCATTTCATACAAAGCAGGTTATCTTTGAAAGAGCCAATTGAGCACACAACAAGGATAGAAAACATATATGGTATACTACATCTGAAACTAGAATTAACGTGTGATTCAGAGATAAACTGGATTTTAGAGTTTCTCAATGTTTCATGAGAATGCAGCAAAGTGCTAGTACATGGTGGTTTCTTAATGTCAGCTAAGATTGAGAGCAGTTGTTTGTCAATGCAGGCAACTCTTCATTTGGTGCAGAAAGTCATTTACTGGACAGTGGAAGACACAAGTGGTAATTTAGAGCAAGTAAGTATAAGTAAGCCAAACTTGGTGGAGAACCATTGAAATGTGCTTCTCAACATTAGAATACATTAAAAAAATTTTTCATACAAAGCGTTTTATCTATCAGAGTCAAATGAGCACACTGAACAAGGATAAAAACAGATATACTACAACTGAAAATAGAATTGAACTGTGATTCAGAGTTAACACACGATTTCAGAGTTTCTCAACGTTTCATAGAAATGCAGCAAAGTGTTAGTACATGTTTGTTGCTCAATGTCAGGTAGAAATGTAAGCAGTTGCTTGTAAATGCAGGGAACTCTTCCATTTGGTGCAGAAAGTCATATACTGGACACTGGAAGAAACAACTAGTAATTCAGAGCAAGTAAATATAAGGAAGCCAAAATTGGTAGAGAAACATTGAAAAGTGCTTCTCAATATCAGAATACAGTAAAGAAAGCATTTCGTACAAAGCAGGTTAACTTTGAAAGAGCCTAATGAGCACAATTAACAAGGATAGAAAACATATATGGTATACTACATCTGAAACTAGAATTAACGTCTGATTGAGAGTTAAAACTGGATTTTAAAGTTTCTCAACATTTCATGAGAATGCAGCAAAGTGTTAGTATATCTTGATTTCTCAATGTGAGCTAAGATTGTAAGCAGTTGCTTGTAAATGAAGGCAACTGTTCCATTTGGTGCAGAAAGTCATTTACTGGACACTGGAAGAAACAACTACTAATTCAGAGCAAGTAACTATAAATAAGCCAGCATTGCTAGAGAACCATTGAAAACTTGCTTCTCAAATCAGAATACAGTAAGAAAGCATTTCATAAAAAGTGGGTTATCTTTGACAGAGCCAAATGAGCACATTTAACATGGATAAAAAAACATCTATAGTACATCTGAAACTAGAATTAAAGTGTGATTCAGAGTTAACAAGGATTTTTGAGTTTCTCAACATTTCATGAGAATACAGCAAAGTGTTAGTACATGTTTGTTTCTCAATGTCAGGTAGGAATGTAAACAGTTGCTTGTAAATGCAGGGAACTCTTCCATTTGGTGCAGAAAGTCATATACTGGACTGTGGAAAAAACAACTAGTAATTCAGAGCAAGTAACTATAAGTAAGCCAGAATGGCTAGAGAACCATTGAATAGTGCTTGTCAATATCAAAATACAGAAAGAAAGCATTTCGTAAAAAGCAGGTTATCTTTCAAAGAACCAAATGAGCACACTTAAGAAGGATAGAAAACATCCATACTACATTTGAAACTATAATTAATGTGTGATTCAGAGTTAACACATGATTTTAGGGTTTCTCAATATTTCATAGGAATGCAGCAAAGTTTTAGTAATTGTTTGTTTCTCAATGTGAGCTAAGATTGTAAGCAGTTGTTTGTAAATACAGGCAACTCTTCCATTTGGTGCAGAAAGTCATTTACTGGACAGTGGAAGAAACAACTAGTAATTCAGAGCAAGTAACTATAGGTGAGGCAGAATTGCTAGAGAACCATTGAAAAGTGCTTCTCAAATCAGAATACAGTAAGAACCCATTTCATACAGGCGGGTTATCTTTGAAAGAGCCAAATGAGCACACTTAACTAGGATAGAAAACATCTATAGTATATCTGAAACTAGAATTAAAGTGTGATTCAGAATTAACAAATGATTTTATTGTTTTTCAATGTTTCATAGGAATGCAGCAAACTGTTAGTACCCGTTTGTTTCTCAATGTCAGCTAAGATTGTAAGCAGTTGCTTGTAATTTCAGGGAACTCTTCCATTTGGTGCAGAAAGTGATTTACTGGACAGTGGAACAAACAAATGGTAATTAAGAACAAGTAAGTATAAGTAAGCCAAAATTGGTAGAGAACCATTGAAAAGCACTTCTCAATATCAGAATACAGTAAAGAAAGCATTTCGTACAAAGGGGGTTATCTTTGAAAGAACAAAATGAGCACACTTAACAAGGATAGAAAACATCTAAGGTATTCTACATCTGAAACTAGCATTAAGGTGTGATTCAGAGTTAACACTCAATTTTAGAGTTTCTCAACATTTCATGAGAATGGAACAAGTTGCGAGTACATGATTGTTTCTCAATTTGAGCTAAGATTGTAAGCAGTTGCTTGAAATTGCAGGAACACTTCCCTTTAGTACAGAAAGTCATTTACTGGACACTGGAAGAAACAACTAGTAATTCAGAGCTAGTAATTATAAGTAAGCCAGAATTGCTAGAGAACCATTGAAAACTGCTTCTCAAATCAGAATACAGTAAGAAAGCATTTCGTACAAAGTAGGTTATCTTTGAAAGAGCCCAATGAGCACAATTAACAAGAATAGAAAATATCTATACTACATCTGAAACTAGTATTAACGTGTGATTCAGAGTTAACAAACTATTGTCGAGTTTCTCAACATTTCATGAGAATGGAACAAGATGCGAGTACATGTGTGTTTCTCAATGTCAGCTAAGATTGTAAGCAGCTGCTTGTAAATGCTGGAACTCTTCCCTTTAGTGCAGAAAGTCATTTATGGGACACTGGAAGAAACAAATAGTAATTCACAACAAGTAACTATAAGTAAGCCAGAATTGATAGAGAACTATTGAAATGTGCTTCTAAAATAAGAATATAGTAAAGAAAGCATTTCATACACAGAGTCTTATATTTCAAAGAGCCAAATGAGCACACTTATCGAGGATACGAAACAACAATACTACATTTGAAACTAGAAATAAAGTGTGATTCATAGATAACACACGACTTTAGAGTTTCTCAATATTTCATGAGAATGCAGCAAGTTGTTAGTACATGTGAGTGTCTCAATGTCAGCTAAGATTGCAAGCAGTTGCTTGTAATTGTGGGAAACTCTTCCATTTAGTGCAGAAAGTCATTTACTGTACACTGGAAGAAACAACTAATAATTCAGAGCAAGTAAGTATAACTAAGCCACAATTGCTAGAGAACCATTGAAAAGTGCCTCTGAAATCAGAATACAGAAAAGGAAGCATTTCGTACAAAGCGGGTTATCTTTGAAAGAGACAAATGAGCAAACTTATCAAGGATAGAAAACATCTATACTACAACTGAAACTAGAATTAAAGTGTGATTCAGAGTTAACTCATGATTTTAGAGTTACTCTATGTTTCATGAGAATACATCAAAGTGTTAGTACATGTTTTTTTCTCAATGTCAGCTAAGATTGTAAGCAGTTGCTTGTAATTTCAGGGAACTGTTCCATTTGGTGCATAAAGTCTTTTACTTGACATTGGAAGAAACAACTAGTAATTCAGAGCAAGTAACTATAAGTAAGCCATAATTGCTAGTGAACCATTGAAAAGTGCGTCTCAATATCAGAATACATGTAAAGAAAGCATTTCATACAAAGTGTGTTATCATTCAAAGAGCCAAATGAGCACACTTAACAAGGATAGAAAACATGTATACTACAATTGAAACTAGAATTAAAGTGTGATTCAGAGTTAAAACACTATTTTAGAGTTTCTCAATGTTTCATGAGAATGCTGCAAGTTGTTAGTACAAGGGAGTTTCTCAATGTCAGATAAGATTGTAAGCAGTTGCTTGTTTTTTTGGGGAACTCTTCCATTTAGTGCAGAAAGTCATTTACTGGACACTGGAAGAAACAAGAAGTAATGGAGAGCAAGTAACTCTAAGTAAGCCAGAATTGCTAGAGAACCTTTGAAAAGTGCTTCACAAATCTGAATACAATAAAGAAAGCATTTCATACAAAGCGAGTTATGTATGAAAGAGCCAAATGAGCACACTTAACAAGGATAGAAAACATCTATTCTACATCTGAAACTAGAATTCAAGTGTGATTCAGAGTTAAAATACTAATTTAGAGTTTCTCAACGTTTCATGAGAATGCAGCAAGTTGTTAGTACATGTGAGTTTCTCAATGTCAGCTAAGATTGTAAGCAGTTGCTTGTATTTGCGTTGAACTCATCCTTTTAGTGCAGAAATTCATTTACTGGATACTGGAAGAAACAACTTGTAATTCAGAGCAAGTAAGTATAAGTAAGCAAAAATTGGTAGAGAACCATTGAAAAGTGCTTCTCAATATCAGAATACAGTAAAGAAAGCATTTCATACAAAGCATGTTATCTTTCAAAGAGCCAAATGAGAACACTTAAGAAGGACAGAAAACATCTATGCTACATCTGAAACTAGAATTGAAGTGTGATTCAGAGTTAAAATACTAATTTAGAGTTTCTCAACGTTTCATGAGAATGCAGCAAGTTGTTAGTACATGTGAGTTTCTCAATGTCAGCTAAGATTGTAAGCAGTTGCTTGTATTTGCGTTGAACTCATCCTTTTAGTGCAGAAAGTCATTTACTGGACACTGGAAGAAACAATTTGTAATTCAGAGCAAGTAACTATAAGTATGCCAGAATTGCTAGAGAACCATTGAAAAGTGCTTCTCAAATCAGAATACAGTAAAGAAAGCATTTCATATAAAGCGGGTTATCTTTCAAACAGTCAAATGAGCACACTAAACAAGGATATAAAACAAATACAGTATACAACATCTGAAACGAGAATTAACGTGTGAATCAGAGTAAACACACGATTTTAAGTTTCTCAATGTTTCATGAGAATGCAGCAAGTTTTTAGTACCTGTGAGTTTCCGAATGTCAGCTAAGATTGTGAGCATTTATAATTTATAACTGCGGGTAACTATCCCATTTAGTGCAGAAATTCATTTACTGGACACTGGAAGAAACAACTTGTAATTCAGAGCAAATAACTGTAAGTATGCCAGAATTGCTAGAGAACCATTGAATAGTGCTTCTCAAATCAGAATACAGTAAATAAAGCATTTCATACAAAGCGGGTTATCTTTCAAACAGTCAAATGAGCACTCTAAACAAGGATAGAAAACAAATACAGAATACTACATCTGAAACTAGAATTAACGTGTGATTTAGAGTAAACACACGATTTTAAGTTTCTCAATGTTTCATGAGAATGCAGCAAGTTTTTAGTACCTGTGAGTTTCCGAATGTCAGCTAAGATTGTGAGCATTTATAATTTATAACTGCGGGTAACTATTCCATTTAGTGCAGAAATTCATTTACTGGATACTGGAAGAAAGAACTTGTAATTCAGAGCAAGTAAGTATAAGTAAGCAAAAATTTGTAGAGAACCATGAAAAGTGCTTCTCAAATCAGAATACAGTAAAGAAAGCATTTCAAAAACAGCGGGTTATCTTTGAAAGAGCCAAATGAGTGCACTTAACAAGGATAGAAACATCTATGCTACATCTGAAACTAGAATTAAATTGTGATTCAGAGTTAAAACACGATTTTAGAGTTTCTCAATGTTTCATGAGAATGCAGCAAGTTGTTAGTACATGTGAGTTTCTCAATGTCAGCTAAGATTTTAAGGAGTTTCTTGTAATTGCGGGAACTCTTCAGTGTAGTGCAGAAAGTCATTTAATGGACACTGGAATAAACAACAAGTAATTCAGAGCAAGTAACTCTAAGTAAGCCAGAATTGCTAGAGAACCATTGAAAAGTGCTTCTCAATATCAGAATACAGTAAAGAAAGCATTTCGTACAAAGCGGGTAATCTTTGAAAGAGCCAAATGAGCACACTTAACAAGGATAGAAAACATGTATACTACATCTGAAACTAGAATTAAAGTGTGATTCAGAGTTAAAACACGATTTTAGAGTTTCTCAATGTTTCATGAGAATGCTGCAAGTTGTTAGTACAAGGGAGTTTCTCAATGTCAGATAAGATTGTAAGCAGTTGCTTGTTTTTGTGGGGAACTCTTCCATTTAGTGCAGAAAGTCATTTACTGGACACTGGAAGAAACAAGAAGTAATGGAGAGCAAGTAACTCTAAGTAAGCCAGAATTGCTAGAGAACCTTTGAAAAGTGATTCACAAATCTGACTACAATAAAGAAAGCATTTCATACAAAGCATGTTATCTTTCAAAGAGCCAAATGACAACACTTAACAAGGATAGAAAACATCTATTCTACATCTGAAACTAGAATTCAAGTGTGATTCAGAGTTAAAATACTAATTTAGAGTTTCTCAACGTTTCATGAGAATGCAGCAAGTTGTTAGTACATGTGAGTTTCTCAATGTCAGCTAAGATTGTAAGCAGTTGCTTGTATTTGCGTTGAACTCATCCTTTTAGTGCAGAAATTCATTTACTGGATACTGGAAGAAACAACTTGTAATTCAGAGCAAGTAAGTATAAGTAAGCAAAAATTGGTAGAGAACCATTGAAAATTGCTTCTCAATATCAGAATACAGTAAAGAAAGCATTTCATACAAAGCGGGTTATCTTTGAAAGAGCCAAATGAGCGAACTTAACAAGGATAGAAAACATCTATGCTACATCTGAAACTAGAATTAAAGGGTGATTCAGAGTTAAAACACGATTTTAGAGGTTCTCAATGTTTCATGAGAATGCAGCAAGTTGTTAGTACATGTGAGTTTCTCAATGTCAGCTAAGATTGTAAGCAGTTTCTTGTAATTGCGGGAACTCTTCAGTTTAGTGCAGAAAGTCATTTAATGGACACTGGAAGAAACCACTAGTAATTCAGAGCAAGTAACTATAAGTAAGCCAGAATTGCTAGAGAACCATTGAAAAGTGCTTCACAAATCAGAATACAATAAAGAAAGCATTTCATACAAAACATGTTATCTTTCAAAGAGTCAAATGAGAACACTTAAGAAGGACAGAAAACATCTATTCTACATCTGAAACTAGAATTGAAGTGTGATTCAGAGTTAAAATACTAATTTAGAGTTTCTCAACGTTTCATGAGAATGCAGCAAGTTGTTAGTACATGTGAGTTTCTCAATGTCAGCTAAGATTGTAAGCAGTTGCTTGTATTTGCGTTGAACTCATCCTTTTAGTGCAGAAAGTCATTTACTGGACACTGGAAGAAACAACTTGTAATTCAGAGCAAGTAACTATAAGTATGCCAGAATTGCTAGAGAACCATTGAATAGTGCTTCTCAAATCAGAATACAGTAAATAAAGCATTTCATACAAAGCGGGTTATCTTTCAAACAGTCAAATGAGCACACTAAACAAGGATAGAAAACAAATACAGTATACTACATCTGAAACTAAAATTGACGTGTGATTAAGAGTAAACACACGATTTTAAATTTCTCAATGTTTCATGAGAATGCAGCAAGTTTTTAGTACCTGTGAGTTTCCGAATGTCAGCTAAGATTGTGAGCATTTATAATTTATAACTGCGTGTAACTATTCCATTTAGTGCAGAAATTCATTTACTGGACACTGGAAGAAACAACTTGTAATTCAGAGCAAGTAAGTATAAATAAGCAAAAATTTGTAGAGAACCATGAAAAGTGCTTCTCAAATCAGAATACAGTAAAGAAAGCATTTCAAAAACAGCGGGTTATCTTTGAAAGAGCCAAATGAGTGCACTTAACAAGGATAGAAACATCTATGGTACATCTGAAACTAGAATTAAATTGTGATTCAGAGTTAAAACACGATTTTAGAGTTTCTCAATGTTTCATGAGAATGCAGCAAGTTTTTAGTACATGTGAGTTTCTCAATGTCAGCTAAGATTTTAAGGAGTTTCTTGTAATTGCGGGAACTCTTCAGTGTAGTGCAGAAAGTCATTTAATGGACACTGGAATAAACAACAAGTAATTCAGAGCAAGTAACTCTAAGTAAGCCAGAATTGCTAGAGAACCATTGAAAATGCTTCTCAATATCAGAATATAGTAAAGAATGCATTTCGTACAAAGCAGGTAATCTTTGAAAGAGCCAAATGAGCACACTTAACAAGGATAGAAAACATCTATACAACATCTGAAACTAGAATTAAAGTGTGATTCATAGTTAACATACGGTTTTAGAGTTTCTCAACGTTTCATGAGAATGCAGGAAAGGGTTACTTCATGTTTGTTTCTCAATGTCAGCTAAGATTTTAAGCAGTTGCTTGTATTTGCGATGAACTCCTTTATCTAGTGCAGAACGTCATTTACTGGACACTGGAAGAAACAACTTGTAATTCAGAGCAAGTAACTCTAAGTAAGCCAGAATTGCTAGAGAACCATTGAAAAGTGCTTCTCAATATCAGAATACAGTAAAGAAAGCATTTCTTACAAAGCAGGTAATCTTTGAAAGAGCCAAATGAGCACACTTAACAAGGATAGAAAACATCTATACTACATCTGAAACTAGAATTAAAGTGTGATTCTTAGGTAACACAGGATTTTAGAGTTTCTCAACGTTTCATGAGAATGCAGCAAAGGGTTACTACATGTTTGTTTCTCAATGTCAGCTAAGATTTTAAGCAGTTGCTTGTATTTGCGAGGAACTCCTTCATCTAGTGCAGAAAGTCATTTACTGGACACTGGAAGAAACAACTTGTAATTCAGAGCAAGTAACTCTAAGTAAGCCAGAATTGCTAGAGAACCATTGAAAAGTGCTTCTCAATATCAGATTAATGTAAAGAAAGCATTTTGTACAAAGCAGGTAATCTTTGAAAGAGCCAAATGAGCACAATTAACAAGGATAGAAAACATCTATACTACATCGGAAACTAGAATTAACGAGTGATTTAGAGTTAACACTCGATTTTAGAGTTTCTCAATGTTTCATGGGAATGCAGCAAGTTGTTAGTACATGTGAGTTTCCTAATGTCAGCTAACATTGTGAACCGTTGCTTAAAAATGCGTGGAAATCTTTCCTTTAGTGCAGAAAGTCATTTACTGCACACTGGAAGAAACAACTATTAATTCAGAGCAAGTAACTACAAGTAAGCCATAATTGCTAGAGAACCATTGAAAAGTGCTTCTCAAATCAGAATACAGTAAAGAAAGCATTTCGCACAAAGCGGGTTGTCATTGAAAGAGCCAAATGAGCACACTTAACAAGGATAGAAAACATTTATCCTACATCTGAAACTATAATTAAAGTGTGATTCAGAGTCGACACACGATTTTAGAGTTTCTCAACGTTTCATGAGAATGCAGCAAGTTGTTAGTACATGTGAGTTTCTCAATGTCAGCTAAGATTGTAAGCAGTTGCTTGTCATTGCGGGAACTCTTCAGTTTAGTGTAGAAAGTCATTTACTGCACACTGGAAGAAACAGTTAGTAATTCAGAATAAGTAACTCTAAGTAACCCAGAATTGCTAGAGTACCATACAAAAGTGTTTCTCAAATCAGAATACAGTAAGAAAGCATTTCATACAAGCTGGGTTGTCTTTGAAAGAGCCAAATGAGCACACTTAACAAGGATAGAAATCATCTATACTACATCTGAAACTAGAATTAACGTGTGATTCAGAGTTAATACACGATTTTAGAGTTTCTCAATGTTTCATGGGAATGCAGCAAGTTGTTAATACATGTGAGTTTCCGAATATCAGCTAAGATTGTGAACTGTTGCTTGTCAATGCGGGGATCTCTTCCATTTAGTGCAGAAAATCATTTACTGCACACTAGAAGAAACAACTAGTAATTCAGAGCAAGTAACTCTAAGTAAGCCAGAATTGCTAGAGAACCATTGAAAAGTGCTTCTCAATATGAGAATACAGTAAAGAAACCATTTTGTACAAAGTGGGTTATCTTTGAAAGCAACAAATGAGCACACTTAACAAAAACAGAAAACATCTATACTACATCCGAAACTATAATTAAAGGTTGATTCAGAGTTAACACAGGATTGTAGAGTTTCTCAACGATTCATGAGAATGCAGCAAGTTTTTAGTACATGTGAGTTTCTCAAAGTCAGCTAACATTTTGAGCAGTTGCTTGTAATTGTGGAAACTCTTCAGTTTAGTGCAGAAAGTCATTTACTGCACACTGGAAGAAATAACTAGCATTTTAGACCAAGTAACTCTAAGTTAGCCAGAATTGCTAGAGAACCATAGAAAAGTGCTTCTCAAATCAGAATACAGTAAAGAAAGCATTTTGTAAAATTGGGTTATCTTTCAAAGAGCCAAATGAGCACACTTAACAACCATAGAAAACATCTATAATACATCTGAAAGTAGAATTTATGTGTGATCCAGAGTTAACACACGATTTTAGAGTTTCGCAATGTTTCATGACAATGTAGCAAGTTGGTAGTACATGTGAGTTTCTCAATGTCAGCTAAGATTCAAAGCAGTTGATTGTAATTGTGGGTACTCTTACATTTAGTGCAGAAAGTCATTTACTGCACAATGGAAGAAACAACTAGAAATTCAGAGCATGTAACTACAAGTAAGCCAGAATTGCTAGAGAACCTTTGACAAGTGCTTCTGAATATCAGAATATAGGAAAGAAAGCGTTTCATACAAAGTTGGTTATCTTTGAAATAGCCAAATAAGCACACTTAACAAGGCTAAAAAACACCTATACTATATCCCAAACTAGAAGTACAGTGCGATTCAGAGTTAAGACAGGATTGTAGAGTTTCTCAATGTCTCATAAGAATGGAGCGAGTTGTTAGTACATGTGAGTTTCTCAATGTCAGTTAAGATTGTAAACAGTTGTTAGTAATTGCGGGAAACTCTTCAATTTAGAGCAAAAATTCATTTATTGGACACTGGAATAAACAACTAGTTATTCAGAGCAAGTAATATTAAGTAAGCTAGAATTGCTAGAGAGCCATTTAAAGGTGTGTCTCAATATCAAAATATTGTAAAGAAAGCATTTCATACAAAGCGGGTTATCTTTGAAATAGCCAAATGAGAACAATTAACAAGGATTGAAAACATCTATACTACATCCCAAAGGAGAATTAAAGTGAGATTCAGAGTTAAGACAAGATTTCAGAGTGTCTCAAAAACAAAAAATCCTTCTCTTCACCCCTTTTTAGTTGTATGTTAAATGCTCGCTATATCAACGTTTTATGCTTTTTTGTAAGATTGGTTTGCTCATTCTTTTAATTTGATTGTTTGATTTTGTTAGCTGGGTTCTAGTCACCTTTATTGGAGGATATTAATATTGCAAACGCTTTTTTGTTCCGTGCCTTGTGTGTTGTACCTGGTTGTGTTGTATTTTGTACCTTTAAAGCTAAGTAGGAGAGAGAGAACTTCATATACAGGCATCCTAAAATAGAAATATCATGGGGAGGCTAAGAAACACCACATCTATGAAAGAAAATCAGCCATCACCAGAAAAGGAAGTGAATGATTTAGAGGCAAGCAACCTACCAGAGGAAGAATTCAGAGTAATGTTCATGGGATGGCTAAAAGAATGGAAGACAAATTTGACAATATGAGTAAGACACAAGAGGAAATGAAGAAAAACCAAGAGGATCTGAAGAAGATCCAAGAGGATCTGAAGAAGAACCAAGAGGAAATGAAGGTGACCCAAGAAGAAATGAAAAATGACATCACTTCTATGAAGAACTTAATAGAAAGCATCAAGAGTAGACTACAAGAAGGAGAGGACCGGATCAGTGAGCTAGAAGACAAGATGGAAAAAAATACAAAATTAGAGAAGGTGCTAGAAAAAAAATCAAAAAACAGGAGGAGAACCTACAGGAGATTTGGGACAATACAAAACAAAACAATATCAGAATAATAGGGTTCTCAGAAGGAAAGGAAACTGAGAAATATATGGAAAAAGTATTTCCAGTAATAATGACAGAAAACTTTCCTGACATAGAGAAGAAAAAACCGACACAAATACAAAAAGCTCAAAGAGTCCCCAACAAAATGACCGCACAAAGATCAACACCCAGACACATTATAATTTAACTGGCAAAAAACATTGACAAAACCAGAATCTTAAAAGCAGCCAGAGAGAGACAAAAAGTTACATGTAAAGAACCCCCATCAGACTAGCAACTGATTTCTCAACAGAAACTCATCAGGCCAGAAGGGAATGGGATGACATATACAAAGTCATGCAAAGGAAGAGTCTGAACCCAAGAATACTGTACACTGCAAGGCTGTCAATCAAAATTGAAGGTGTAATCAGGAGCTTCACTGACAAAAACAGTCTAAAGGAATTTATCTCCAACAAACCAGCAATGCAAGAAATGCTAAAGGGTCTACTGTAAAAATAAAGAAATAGGAAGCGAAGAAGGAACACAGGGGATAGAATAAAAATGGCATCAAATACCTACCTATCAATAATTACTTTAAATGTAAATGGTTTAAATGCTCCAATCAAAAGAAACAGGGTAACAGATTGGATAAAAAAGCAAAACCCATACATCTGCTGTCTACAAGAAACACACTTCAGAAAAAAAGATGCACACAGGTGAGAGTGAAGGGATGGAAAAAGATTTTCCAGGCGAATGGCAATGAAAAAAAAAAGGCTGGGGTAGCAATACTTATATCAGACAAATTAGATCTCAAAGTGAAGGACATAAAAAGAGATAATGAAGACCACTTCATTATACTAAAGGGAGCAATCCAACAAGAAGAAATAACCCTGGTAAACATATATGTACCCAATGTGGGAGCACCCAACTACTTAAAAAAAGCTGCTGGAGGACATGAAGGGAGAGATTGATTGTAATGCAATCATAGTAGGAGATTTTAATACCCCACTGTCACATTTGGACAAATCACCCAAACAAAATTCAGTAAAGAAATATCAATCCTAAATGACTCACTAGACCAGATGGAATTAAGCGACCTCTTTAGAACATTCCACTCCAAAGCCACAGAATACACATTCTTCTCAAGTGCACATGGGTCATTTTCAAAGATAGACCACATGTTGGGACATAGGCAAAGTCTCTTCAAATTCAAGAATATAGAAATCATATCAAGCATCTTTTCAGATCATAGTGGCATAAAACTGGAAATTAACTACAATAAGAATAATCCAAAGAAATCAAACACATGGAGACTAAACAGCATGCTATTAAACGAGGACTGGATTACCAGAGAAATCAAGGAAGAAATTAAAAACATCCTGGCAACAAATGACAATGAAAACATAACAATCCAAAATCGATGGGACACAGCAAAAGCAGTCTTGAGAGGGAAGTTCAAGCCTATTGCAAAAAACTAGAAAAAAAGATAACATATTATCTAACTCGAAAACTCAAACAGTTAGAAAAAGAGCAACAAGAAAAGCCCACTGTAAGCAGAAGGAAAGAAATAATAAAAATAGAGCAGAGATAAACGACATAGAGACCAAAGAAACAATACACAAGATCAACAAAACCAAGAGCTGGTTCTTTAAAAGGATAAACAAGATTGATGAAACTCTAGCCAGGCTAACCAAGAAACAGAGAGGACCCAAATAAACAAAATCGGAAACAAAAGAGGTGAAACAACTTGCTGCATTCTCATGAAACATTGCGAAACTCTAAAATCAAGTGTTAAATCTGAATCACAAATTAATTGTAGTTTCAGATGTACTATGGATGTTTTCTATCTTTGTTAAGTATGCTCATTTGGCTCTTTCAAAATAACCCCCTTTTTATGAAAAGCTTTCTTGCTGTATTCTGATTTGAGAAGCACTTTTCAATGGTTCTCTAGCAATTCTGGCTTACTTAGAGTTACTTGCTCTGAATTAGCAGTTGTTTCTTCCAGTGTCCAGTAAATGTCTTTCTGCACTAAATGGAAGAGTTCCCCGCAAGTACAAGCAACTGCTTAGAAGCTTACCTGACATTGAGAAACTCACATGTACTACCAACTTGCTGCATTCTCATGAAACATTGCCAAACTCTAACATTGTGTTTTAACCCTGAATCACACGTTACTTCTAGTTTCAGATGTAGTATAGATGTTTTCTTTCCTTGTTAAGTGTGCTCATTTGGCTCTTTCAAACATAACCCGCTTAGTATGAAATGCTTTCTTTACTGCATTCTGATTTGAGACGCACTTTTCAATGGTTCTCTAGTAATTCTGGCTTACTTAGAGTAAGGCCATACAACCCTGAACAGGCCAGATCTGGTCTGATCTCAGAAGCTAAGCAGGGTCGGGCCTCGTTAGTACTTAGATGGGACACTGCCTGGGCACACTGGGTGCCATAGGCTTTTGCTATGGCTTGGGGGAGGAGGAGCAGGGCTTTTGTTGCAGGCCAAATCCTCCCTTTTGGGGACATGGGTGGGGCCTGGGCGGGGGGAACCTCTGGTCTGAACTCAGCCCAGACCCCCGGAGTGCCCTCCTCGGCACCCCCGTGCCCCATCCTGCCCTGCAAAGATGGGAACAGGGCTCTAGCTCCCTTGCTGGCTTGCTAGCTCTTGACTTTCATGCTGAGGCAGCGCCCCACTACCATTGCAGGTTTGCCTGTGCTCCATTCTCCCTTATCACTGGAAATTCCAGGCACTCAGGGCTTGGGGAGCGGGGAGTCCCGAGGGGGAGGAGGGGGACACAACAGGGAGGAGTCTGACACACTGACAGTGGGAACAGGCTGCAGCGGGTTTGGCTCTGTGAACAGACCGCACGCCTGTGGATGGAAGGCTTGCAGGTTCCATTGGGGTCAAGGGCACTTTCCTCTCTTGCAGGCTGGATCCCTCCCTACCCCCTCAGGGTGCCTGCAGGATGCAACCAATCCAAGTGTCTCCCTCACATCCATGTTTCTCTCTGCCTCTCCGGGCCTCTACCACTCGCCCTAAGAATCAATGGGGAAACACCCTTCCATAGGATTCAGATAAATGATGGATACATGGATGGATTCATGGATGGATGGATGCATGTATGGAAGGATGCATGGATGGATGGTTGCATAGATGGATGGATGGATGTGGAACAGGTGAACACTCTATGGGAATCTTAAATCTGGCTTTCCTTGGGAATCATCCCGTGGGCACACAGCGGCCTCCTTACCCACCTTCATCTCTGGGCCCACTCTGATTGCCCTGCCCGGGGTCCTGCCTCTAGCAACCAGACAAGGTTTGGAAGGAGTTTGACTGGTCCAGCTTAGTCTCCATGACCTCGTCATGATCTCAGGGGAGAGCTCTGAGAGGCACCGCCTGGAGTCCGGGCCCTTAGCCAAAACTGCCTGGGTCTCCCCACAGTAGGGAAAACCCCTTACATAAAGTCATTTCTCCTCACCTGGTGGCACACAGGGTTGTCTGGATTGACTTGCAGCCACGAAGGAGTAACATGACCCTGTCATGCCTAGGATGTCCAGAGAGTAGCGGTGTTTGGTCCTCAGCACTCATTTCCTCTTGTGCCCCCTTCCTCTGCCCTCCTCGGTACCTCACATAGGCACTGGAGAGACTCAGCAAACCAGCCCTCCTGCACTTTCTTGCACCCCAGTACACACTGCCACAGGCACACACACACGCACATCCACACGCAGGTACACAGTGGCAAGGATGCCTAGGATGACCTCTAGTGCTCCGGGCCCTTGCCTCCCTGGGATGGGCGGGCACTAGTCTGCCGTGCCTTACCTGAGACTGCACACTGCCCAGTGACAGAAGGCATCGGAGGGGAGACCAGGACCACTGCTTGTGGTGAGCGAGTCAGCTGTTGTGGGAAGCTCTTACAGAGACACCCCACCCCCTGAGACCACCTGCAGACCTCCTGCAGACCAGCTCTTTCCCCACCCAGGCCTGCAGCCAGCCAAGTGAGGGGAGTGGGGCCTGTCTCCGGATGCAAGGTTGCCTGGTGACCATAGTTCTACATTCCGTAATGTCCTGTGACTGAGCGAGTGACCTCAAGGGAGCAAGGCTCTAAGGCCTGTATGCTTTCCTCTAAGCAGGCTGACCTGCAGAGCCCTCAGGGCTTTGGTCTTTTGCCAAAGCAAAAGCCTGTAAGAGCCCTAAGGACACCCGAGGGATGGTGTGGGAAACCATTTTCTGGAGATCAGGGCAGGTGACCCTGTCTTCAAACCAGCCAGCCCTGCGGGCGGTGGGCGATGTACCCAATGGGATGCACACACTCAGAGGTGGCCAAAGTCTGAGACAGGCTGCTTGACTGTGGCCTGAACGGCCACTTCCAACAGGCCTGGCTCTCAGCACCCACTGTGATCCTGGCCTAGTTCGAGCTTTCTGGGCCCCCTTGATAGATGTGTTCTATCCTTGTTAAGTGTGCTCATTTGGCTATTTCAGAGATAACACGCTTGGTAAGAAATGTATTCTTTACTATATTCTGATATTGAGAAGCACCGTTCAATGGTTCTCTAGCAAATGTGGCATATTTATAGTTACTTGTTCTGAATTACTAGTTGTTTCTTCCAGTGTCCAGTAAATGAATTACTACAATAAATGAAATAACTGCCTTCCATTAGAAGGTAGTGCCTACAATCTTAGCTGACATTCAGAAACTGACATGTACTAACAACTTGCTGTATTCTCATGAGACATTGAGAAATTCTAAAATCGTGTATCAATTAAGTTTTACACTTTAATGTAGTTTGGGATGTAGTATAGATGTGTTCTATCCTTTTTAGTGTGCTCATTTGGCTATTTCAATGATAACCAATTTTGTAACATATGCTTTCTTTACTATATGGTGATAATGAGAAGCACCTTTCTATGGTTTTCTAGCATTTCAGGCTAACTTATAGTTACTTGATCTAAATTACTAGTTGTTTCTTCCAGTGTCCAGTAAATGAATTTTTGTACTAAATGGAAGAGTTGCCCGCCATTACAAGCTACTGCCTACAATCTTAGCTGACATTGAGAAACTTACATATACTAACATTTTGCTGCATTCTCGTGTGACATTGAGACACTCTGAAATCTTGTCTTAACTCTGAATCTCACTTTCATTCTCATTTGGGATGTAGTATAGATGTTTTCAATACTTGTTAAGTGTGCTCATCTGGCTATTTCAAAGACAACCCGCTTTGTAGGAAAGGCTTGCTTTACTGTATTCTGACATTGAGAAGTAATTTTCAATGGTTCTTTAGCAATTCTGTCTTACTTATAGTTACTTTCTCTGAATTAAGTGTTGTTTCTTCCAGTGTCCAGTAAATGACTTTCTGAAACAAATGTATGAGTTCCCCACAATTAAAAGCAACTGCTTACAATCTTAGCTGACATTGAGAAACAAACATATACTAACACTTTGCTTCATTTTCATGAAACGTGGAGAAACTCTAAAATTGTGTGTTAACTCTGAATCACACTTTAATTCTCTTTTCTAATGTAGTATAGATGTTTTCTACTCTTGTTAAGTGTTCTCATTTGGCTCGTTCAAAGATAACCTGCTTTGTATGAAATGCTTTCTTACTGTATTCTGATTTGAGAAGCATTTTTCAATGGTCCTCTAGCAATTCTAGCTTACTTATAGTTACTTTCTCTGAATTACTAGTTGTTTCTTCCAGTGTCCAGTAAATGACTTTCTGCAACAAATGAAAGAGTTCCCCGCATTTACAAGCAATTGTTCACAATCTTAGCTGACATCGAAAAACGAACATGTAGTAACACTTGCTGCATTCCTATGCATTGTGAAACTCTAAAATCATGTGTTAACTCTTAATCACACTTTAATTCTCTTTTTAGATGTAGTATAGATGTTTTCTACCCTTGTTAAGTGTTCTCATTTGGTTCTTTCAAAGATAACCTGCTTTGTATGAAATGCTTTCTTACACTATTCTGATTTGAGAAGCACTTTTCAATGGTTCTCTAGCAATTCTGGCTTACTTATAGTTACTTGCTCTGAATTACTAGTTGATTCTTCCAGTGTGCAGTCAATGACTTTCTGCACTAAACGAAACATTTCCCCGCATTTACAAGCAACTATTCACAATGTTACCTGACATTGAGGAAAAAAAAACATGTACTAACACTTTGCTGCATTCTCATAAAACGTTGAAAAACTCTAAAATCCTGTGTTAACTCTGAATCACACTTTAATTCTACTTTCAGTTGTAGTATAGATGTTTTCTATCCTTGTTAAGTGTGCTCATTGGACTCTGAAAGATAAAACGCTTTGTATGAAATACTTTCCTTACTGTATTCTGGTATTGAGAAGCACATTTCAATGGTTCTCCACCAATTTTGGCATATTTATAGTTACTTGCTTTGAATTACTAGTTGTTTCTTCCATTGTCCAGTAAATGACTTTCTGCACCAAATGGAAGGGTTGCCTGCATTTACAAGCAACTGCTTACAATCTTAGTGCACATTGAGCAACAAACTTGTACTAACACTTTGCTGCATTCCTATGAAACATTGAGAAACTCTAAAATCGTGTGTTAACTCTGAATCACACTTTAATTCTAGTTTAAGATGTAGTATAGATGTTTTCTATCCTTGTTAAGTGTGCTCATTTGGCTCTTTCAAAGATAACCCGCTTTGTACGAAATGCTTTACTTACTGTATTCTGATATTGAGAAGCACTTTTGAATGGTTCTCTACCAGTTTTGGCATACTTATACTTACTTGCTCTGAATTAATAGTTGTTTGTTCCAGTGTCCAGTAAATGACTTTCTGCGTCAAATGGAAGAGTTGTCTGCATTTACAAGCAACTGCTTACAATCTTAGCTCACATTGAGAAACAAACATGTACTAACACTTGCTGCATTCTCATGAAATATTGAGGAACTCTAAAATCGTGTGTTAACTCTGAATCACACTTTAATTCTAGTTTCAGATGTTGTATAGATGTGTTGTCTCCTTGTTAAGTGTGCTCATTTGACTCTGAAAGATAAAACGCTTTGTATGAAATGCTTTCTTTACTCTATTCTGATATTGAGAAGCACTTTTCTATGGTTTTCTACCAATTTTGGCTTACTCATAGTTATTTGCTCTGAATTACGAGTTGTTTCTTCCAGTGTCCAGTAAATGACTTTCTGCACCAAATGGAAGAGTTGCCTGCATTTAGAAGCAACTGCTTACAATCTTAGTCCACATTGAGAAACAAACGTGTACTAACAATTTGCTACTTTCCTACGAAACATTGAGAAACTCTAAAATCGTGTGTTAAATCTGAATCACACTTCAATTCTAGTTTCGCATGCAGTATACATGTTTTCTATCCTTGTTAAGTGTGCTCATTTGCCTCTTTCAAAGATAACCCGCTTTGTACGAAAGGCTTTCTTTACTGCATTTCCTATATTGAGAAGCACTTTTCAATTGTTCAGTAGCAATTCTGGCTTACTTATAGTTACTTCCTCTAAATTATTAGTTGTTTCTTCCAGTGTCCAGTAAATGACTTTCTGCACTAAATGGAAGAGTTCCCCACAATTACAAGCAACTGCTTACAATCTTACCTGAAATTGAGACACTCACATGTACTAACAACTTGCAGCATTCTCATTAAATACTGAGAAACTCTAAAATCGTGTGTTATCTCTGAATCACACTTTAATTCTAGATTCATATGTTGTATAGATGTTTTCTATCCTTGTTAAGTGTGCTCATTTGGCTCTTTCCTATATAACCCACTTTGTATGAAATGTTTTCTTACTTTCTTCTGATTTGAGAAGCAAGTTTGAATGGTTCTCTAGCAATTGTGGCTTACTTATATTTACTTGCTCTGAATTACTAGTTGTTTCTTCCAGTGTACAGTAAATTCTGCACTAAATGGAAGAGTTCCCCACAATTACAAGGAACTGCGTACAGTCTTAGCTGACATTGAGACACTTACATGTACTAACAACTTGCTGCATTCTCATGAAATATTGAGAAACTCTAAAATCGTGTGTTATCTCTGAATCACACTTTATTTCTAGTTTCAAATGTAGTATTTTTGTTTTGAATCCTCGATAAGTGTGCTCATTTGGCTCTTTGAAAGATAAGCCACTGTTTATGAAATGCTTTCTTTACTATATTCTAATTTAAGAAGCACTTTTCAATAGTTCTCTATCAATTCTGGCTTACTTACAGTTACTTGATTTGAATTACTAGTTGTTTCTTCCAGTATCCAGTAAATGACTTTCTGCACTAACGGGAAGAGTTCCAGCTTTTATAAGCAGCTGCTTACAATATTAGCTGACATTGAGAAACACACATGTACTCGCCACTGGTTGCATTCTAGTGAAATTTTAAGAAACTCGAAAATAGTTTGTTAACTCTGAATCACACGTTAATACTAGTTTCAGATGTAGTATAGATGTTTTCTCTTCTTGTTAAGTGTGCTCATTGGGCTCTTTCAAAGATAACCCACTTTGTACGAAATGCTTTCTTTACTGTATTCTGATATTCAGAATCACTTTTCAATGGTTCTCTAGCAATTGTGGCTTACTTATAATTACTAGCTCTGAATTACTAGTTGTTTCTTCCACTGTCCAGTAAATGACTTTCTGCAATAAATGGAAGAGTTCCCCGCAATTACCAGTAACTGCTTACAATCTTAGCTGACATTGAGAAACTCACATGTACTAAAAACTTGCTGCACTCTCATGTGACATTGAGAAACTCTAAAATATTGTCTTAACTCTGAATCATACTTTAATTCCGTTTAGGATGTAGTTTAGATGTTTTTTATCCTTGTTAAGTGTGCTCATTTGGCTATTTCAAAGATTACCAACTTTGTATGAAATGCTTTGTTTACTATATTCTGATATTGAGAACCACTTTTCAATGGTTCTCTAGCAAATCTGGCTTATTTATAGTTACTTGTTCTGAATTACTAGTTGTTTCTTCCAGTGTCCAGTAAATGAATTAATGCAATAAATGGAATAACTGCCTGCCATTACAAGCAACTTCTTAAAATCTTCGCTGACATTGAGAAATTCACATCTACTAACAACTTGATGCATTCTCATGAGACATTGAGAAACTCTAAAATCGTGTCTTTACTCAGTTTCACACTTTAATCTAGTTTGGGAAGTGTCCACCCGTAGGTACACCTAAGAACATACCTTGCAGCTTCCTTGGCACCTGCACTTATTTTTGGCCCCCCACTAAGCCTTTCCCCATTGACTGTCTTCCCCACAAGAGGAGGCTGTGCTGGGGAGGTGAAGAGGAGGAATCCCAGGGAGAGCGCAGTTGAGGAGGCCGCCCCCTTCTGGCTAAGCAGCACATCGCACCCCCACCAGAGGAGTGGGGCTGGCTTGCTGCAGGTGTGAGGGAGGGAGGGAGGCATCTGAGGGCTCAGCAGGGAGAGGCATGGGCCCTGCCTGCCTGCCTAGGAGAGGGCATTTGGGGCTGGGGGCAGGGGGCGGAGGGTGGAGAGAGCTGAGGGCGCTGAGCCCCAGGGTGGCCAGTCTGGGGGAGGCCCAGGGGCTGGGCTCGCCCACAGTCCCAGGGGTGGGGGCGGGAAGCCAGCTCCCTAGTCTAAGGCCATACCACCCTGAAGGGGCCTGATCTGGTCTTATCTCTGAAGCTATGCAGGTTTGGGCCCGGTTAGTACTTGGATGGGACTCCGCCTGGGAATACCGGGTGCCATAGGCTTTTGCTTTGGCTCCGGACAGGAGGAGCGGGGCTTTTTGCTGCAGGCCCCAGCCTCCCTTTTGGTAGCCTGGGTGGTGCCTGGGCTGAGGGAACCTCTGGTCTGAACTCAGCCCAGATCCCCGGAGTGCCCTCCGCTGCACCCCAGTGCCCCATCCTGCCCTCCAAATATGGGAACAGGGCTCTAGCTCCCTAGCTGGCTTGCTAGCTTGTGCCTTTCCTGCTGAGGCAGTGCCCCAATGCCATTGCAGGGTCGCCTGTGCTCCATTCTCCCTTACCACTGGAAACAGCAGGCACTCAGGGTGTGGGGAGGGGGGAGTCCCTGGGGGAGGAGGGGGACACAACAGGGAGGAGTCTGACACACTGACCTGGGGAACAGGATGCAGAGGGTTTGGCTCAGTGCACAGAGTGCTCGCCTGTGGATGGAAGGGCTGCAGGTTCCATTGGGGTCAAGGGCACTAGCCTTCCTTGCAGGCTGGATCCCTCCCTGCCTCCTCAGGGCGCCTGCAGGAGGCAACCAATCCAAATGTCTCCCTCACATCCATGTTTCTCTCTGCCTCTCCGGGCCTCTACCACTCGCCCTAAGAATCAATGGGGAAATACCCTGCCATAGGATTCAGATACATGATGGATACATGGATGGATGCATGGATGGATGGATGCATGGATGTAAGGATGCATGGATGGATGGATGGTTGCCTAGATGGATGGATGGATGTGGAAAAGGTGAACACTCTATAGGCATCTTACATCTGGCTCTCCTTGGGCATTATCGCGTGGCCACAAAGCAGCCTCCGTACCCACCTTCAACTCTGGGCCCACTCTGATTGCCCTGCCCGGGGTCCTACCTCTAGCACCCGGACAAGGTTTGGAAGGAGTTTGACTGGTCCAGCTGAGTCTCCACGACCTCGTCATGATCTCAGGGGAGAGCTCTGAGAGGCACCGCCTGGAGTCCGGGCCCTTAGCCAAAACTGCCTGGGTCTCCTCACAGTAGGGAAAACCCCTTACATAAAATCATATCCCCTCAACTGGTGGCACACAGGGTTGTCTGGATTGACTTGCAGCCATGAGAGAGTAACATGACCCCGTCACGCCTAGGATGTCCAGAGGGTAGGGGCGCTTATTCCCCAGCACTCACTTCCTCTTGTGCCGCCTCCTCCCGCCCCCCCCCCCCCCCCAGGACCTCACATAGGCACTGGAGAGACTCAGCAAACCAGCCCTCCTGCACTTTCTTGCACCCCAGCACATACTGCCCCAGGCGCACGCACACACGCACATCCACAAGCACATACATAGTGGCAAGGACGCCTAGGATGACCTAGAGTGCTACTGGCCCTGGCGTCCCTGGGATGGGCGGGCGCTAGGATGCCATGCCTTACCTGAGGCTGCACACTGCCCAGTGACAGCAGGCATCGGAGGGGAGACCAGGGCCACTGCTTGGGGTGAGCGAGACAGCTGTTGTGGGAAGCTCTTCCAAGACACCCCACCCCCTGAGTCCACCTGCAGACCACCTGCAGACCAGCTCTTTCCCCACCCAGGCCTGCAGCTAGCCAAGTGAGGGGAGAGGGGCCTGTCTCCGGATGCAAGGTTGCCTGGTGACCAGAGTTCTACATTCCGTACTGTCCTGTGACTGAGCGAGTGACCTCAAGGGAGCAAGGCTCTATGGCCTGTATGATTTCTTCTAAGCAGGCTGACCTGCAGAGCCCTCAGGGCTATGGTCTTTTGCCAAAGCAAAAGCCTGTAAGAGCCCTAAGGACACCGGAGGGATGGTGTGGGAAACCATTTTCTGGAGATCAGGGCAGGTGACCCTGACTTCAAACCCGCCAGCCCTACGGGCGGTGGGCGGTGGGCCCTGTACTGGATGGGATGCACACACTCAGAGGTGGCCAAAGTCTGAGACAGGCTGCTTGACTGTGGCCTGAACGGCCACTTCCAACAGGCCTGGCTCTCAGCACCCACTGTGATCCTGGCCTAGTCACAGCGTTCTTGGCACCCTTGACAGATGTGTTCTATCCTTGTTAAGTGTACCTCATTTGGCTATTTGAAAGTTTACCCGTTTGGTACAAAATGCATTCTTTACTATATTCTGGTATTCAGAAGGACCTTTCAATGGTTCTCTAGCAAGTCTGGCTTATCTATAGTTACTTATTCTGAATTACTAGTTGTTTCTTACAGTGTCCAGTAAATGTATTAATGCAATAAATGGAATAACTGCCCGCCATTACAAGCAACTTCTTACAATCTTAGCTGACATTGAGAAACTCACATGTACTAACAACTTGCTGCATTCTCACAAGACATTGAGAAACTCTAAAATCCTGTATTAATTCAGTTTCACACTTTAATCTAATTTGGGATGTTTATAGATGTGTTCCTTCCTTTTAAGTGTGCTCATTTGGCTATTTCAAAGATAACCAACTTTGTAAGAAATGCTTTCTTTACTATATGATGATAGTGAGAAGGACCTTTCAATGGTTTTCTAGCCTTTCAGGCTTACTTATAGTTACTTGCTCTGAATTACTAGTTGTTTCTTCCAGTGTCCAGTAAATGAATTTCTGCACTAAATGGAAGAGTTGCCCGCCATTACAAGCTACTGCCTACAATCTTAGCTGACATTGAGAAACTCACATGTACTAACAACTTGCTCCATTCTCATGTGACATTGAGACACTCTGAAATCTTGTCTTAACTCTGAATCTCACTTTAATTCTCCTTTGAGATGTAGTATAGATGTTTTCTATCCTTGTTAAGTGTGTTCATTTGGCTATTTCAAAGAAAACCCACTTTATAAGAAATGCTTTCTTTGCTATATTTTGATATTGAGACGGACCTTTAAATGGTTGTCTAGCAATTCTGGCTTACTTAAAGTTACATGCTCTGAATTACTAGTTGTTTCTTCCAGTGTCCAGTAAATGAATTTCTCCACTAAATGGAAGTGTTGCCTGCCATTACAAGGTACTGCCTGCAATCTTAGCTGACATTGAGAAAATCACATGTACTAACAAATTGCTGCATTCTCATGTGACATTGTGAAACTCTAAAATCTTGTCTTAACTCTGAATCATACTTTATTTCTCATTTAGGATATAGTATAAATGTTTTCTATCCTTGTTAAGTGTGCTCATTTGGCTATTTCAAAGATAACCAACTTTGTACGAAATGCTTTCTTTACTATATGATGATTATGAGAACCATCTTTCAATGGTTTATTAGCATTTCTAGCTTACTTATAGTTACTTGCTCTGAATTAGTAGTTGTTTCTTCCAGTGTCCAGTAAATGAATTCCTGCCTTAAATGGAAGTGTTGCCCGCCATCACAAGCTTCTGCCTACAATCTTAGCTGACATTGAGAAATGCACATGTACTAACAACTTGCTGCATTCTCATGTAACATTGAGAAACTCTGAAATCTTTTTTTAATTAAATCATTATCTGTGTACATATATTACCATCCCCCACCCCAAAAAAAACATTTCCTCCCTCCCCAGAATTTTGTATCCATTGGTTATACTTATATGCTTGTGTACAAGTCCTTCGGTTGTTCTCTTATTTCCCTCATATCACCCTCCTCTCCCCGCTGTAACTAGACAGTCTGCTTGTTGCTTTACTGTTGCTTTATTTAACTTATGGTTCATTAGTTTATAATGTTCTTTACTATTCATAATTGTGTGAAGTCATGTGGTGTTGTCGTTCATTGACTGGCTTATTTCACTCAGCATGATATTCTCCAGTTCCATCCAGGTTGCTGCAAATGATGAGAATTCCTTCTTTTTTATGGCAGCATAGTACTCCATTGTGTAGATGTACCATAGTTTTTTGATCCAATCATCTGCTGATGGACACCTAGGCTGTTTCCAAATCCTAGCTATTGTAAATTGTGCTGATATGAACATAGGGGTGCCTATATCCTTTCTGATTGGTGCTCCTATTTTCTTGGGATATATTCCTAGGAGTGGGATTACTGGGTCAAATGGGAGTTCCATTTTCAGTTTTTTGAGGAAACTCCATACTTTTCTCCACAGTGGTTGTACCAATCTGCATTCCCTCCTTCAGTGCATGAGAGTTCCTTTTTCTCCACAACCTCGCCAACACTTATCGTTTGTTGATTTGTTAATGTTGGCCATTCTGACAGGTGTGAGATGGTATTGCATTGTTGTTTTGATTTGCATTTCTCGGATAAGTAGTGACTTTGAGCAGTTTTTCATGTGTCTCTTGGCTTTCCTTCTGTCTTCTTTTGAGAAGATTCTATTTAGTTCCATTGCTCATTTTTTAATTGGCTTATTTATTTTCCTTTTACTGAGTTGAATAAGCTGTTTCTAGATGTTGGAGATTAAACCTTTATCAGTAATATTATTTGCAAATATGTTCTCCCATACAGTGGACTTTCTTGTTGTTTTGTTGATGGTTTCTTTTGCTGTGAAAAATCTTTTTATTTTGATGTAGTCCCATTTGTTTATTTTCTCTTTAGCTTCCATTGCCCAAGGGGCAGTATCAGTGAAAAAGTTCTTTTGGCATATGTCTGAGATTTTGCTGCCTGTGGATGCCTCTATTATTTTTATGATTTCCGGTCTTATGTTTAAGTCCCGTAACCATTTTGAATTTATTTCTGTGTATGGAGTAAGTTGGTGCTCTAGTTTCTTTCTTTTGCAAGTATCTGTCCAATTTTCTCAACACCATTTATTGAAGAGACTGTCTTGACTGCATTGTATGCTCATGCCTCCTTTGTCAAATATTAATTGACCATATTGATTTGCGTTGATATCTGGATTCTCTGTTCTATTCCATTGATCTATATGTCTATTCTTGTGCCAGTACCAGGCTGTTTTGCGAACAGTGGCTTTGTAATACAGCTTGAAATCTGGTATTGAGATCCCTCCTACTTTACTCTTCTTTCTCAGGATTACTGATGCTATTCAAGGTCTTTTATTGTTCCAAATGAATTTTTGGAGAGTTCTTTCTAGGTCAGTGAAATATGCTGTTGGTATTTTGATGGGGAGTGCATTGAATATAAATTGCTTTGGGAAGTATGGACATTTTGATGATGTTGATTCTACCAATCCATGAACATGATATGTTCTTCCATCTGTTTACATCTTCCTCTATCTCTTTTTTCAGTGTTGGGTAGTTTTCCTTATATAGGTCTTTTCCCTCCTTAGTTAAGTTTATTCCCAGGTATCTTAATTTTCTTGGTGCAATGGTAAATAGGATTGCTTTTTTGGTCTCTGTTTCTGTAAATTCATTGTTGGTGTACAGAAATGCCATCGATTTCCTGGCATTAATTTTGTATCCAGCTACATTGCCAAATTCATTTATTAAGTCTATTAGTTTTTTGATGGAGTTTTTGGTTTTTTTATGTACAATATCATGTCATCTGCAAATAAGGATAACTTTACTTCTTCTTTTCCGATTTGGATGCCTTTTATTTCCTCTTCTTGTCTAATTGCAATGGCAAGTACTTCCAGTACAATGTCAAACAGGAGTGGTGAGAGTGGGCATCCCTGTCTTGTTCCTGTTTAAAGAGGGAAGGGCTTTAGTTTTTGCCCATTGAGTATGATGTTGGCTGTGGGTTTATCATATATAGCTTTTATTATTTTGAGGTATGATCCTTGTACTCCCACCTTGTTGAGAGTTATTATCAGGAAAGGGTGTGCGATTATATGAAATGCTTTTTCTGCATCAACTGATATGACCATATGATTTTTATCTTTCAATTTGTCTATGTGATGTATCACGTTTATTGATTTGCGGATATTGTACCATCCTTGCATTCCTGGAATAAAACCTACTTGGTCATGGTGTATGATCTTCCTGATGTACTGCTGGAGCCGATTTGCTAGAATTTTGTTTAGGATTTTGGCATGTATGTTCATGAGGGATATTGGCCATTAATTCATTTCATTGAGTTGTCTTTATCTGGTTTTGGTATTAGGGTGATGCTGGCTTCATAAAAGGAGTTTGGAAGTGTTCCTTCCTCTTGAATTTTTTGAAATAGTCTGAGGAGGATAGGTTTTAGTTCTTCCTTGAATATTAAGTAAAATTCTCCTGTGAATCCATCTGGCCCTGGGCTTTTGTTTGCTGGCAGCTTTTTGATGACTATTTCAATTTCTTCCCAAGTAACTGATCTGTTGAGATTTTTAGATTGTTCCTGATTGAGTTTTGGAAGGTTGTATTTTTCTAGGAATATGTCCATTTCTTCCAGGTTGTGCAATTTGTTGTAATAGAGTTGCTCATAGTATTTTGTAACAATCCTTTGTATTTCGGGGGGTCTCTTGTTATTTCACCTCTTTTGTTTCAGATTTTGTTTATTTGGGTCCTCTCTGTTTCTTGGTTAGCCTGGCTAGAGTTTCATCAATCTTGTTTATCCTTTCAAAGAACCAGCTCTTGGTTTTGTTGATCTTGTGTATTGTTTCTTTGGTCTCTATGTCATTTATCTCTGCTCTAATTTTTATTATTTCTTTCCTTCTGCTTACAGTGGGCTTTTCTTGTTGCTCTTTTTCTAACTGTTTGAGTTTTCGAGTTAGATAATTTGTTATCTTTTTTTCTAGTTTTTTGCAATAGGCTTGAACTTCCCTCTCAAGACTGCTTTTGCTGTGTCCCATCGATTTTGGATTGTTATGTTTTCATTGTCATTTGTTGCCAGGATGTTTTTAATTTCTTCCTTGATTTCTCTGGTAATCCAGTCCTCGTTTAATAGCATGCTGTTTAGTCTCCATGTGTTTGATTTCTTTGGATTATTCTTATTGTAGTTAATTTCCAGTTTTATGCCACTATGATCTGAAAAGATGCTTGATATGATTTCTATATTCTTGAATTTGAAGAGACTTTGCCTATGTCCCAACATGTGGTCTATCTTTGAAAATGACCCATGTGCACTTGAGAACAATGTGGATTCTGTGGCTTTGGGGTGGAATGTTCTGAAGAGGTCGATTAATTCCATCTGGTCTAGTGAGTCATTTAGGATTGATATTTCTTTGCTGAATTTTGTTTGGGTGATTTGTCCAAATGTGACAGTGGGGTATTAAAATCTCCTACTATGATTGCATTACAATCAATCTCTCCATTCATGTCCTCCAGCAGCTTTTATATGTATTTGGGTGCTCCCACATTGGGTACATATATGTTTACCAGGGTTATTTCTTCTTGTTGGATGCTCCCTTTAGTATAATGAAGTGGCCTTCATTATCTCTTTTATGTCCTTCACTTTGAGATCTAATTTGTCTGATATAAGTATTGCTACCCCAGCCTTTTTTTTCATTTCCGTTCGCCTGGAAAATCTTTTTCCATCCCTTCACTCTCAGCCTGTGTGCATCTTTTTTTCTGAAGTGTGTTTCTTGTAGACAGCAGATGTATGGGTTTTGCTGTCTTATCCAATCTGTTACCCTATGTCTTTTGATTGGAGCATTTAAACCATTTACATTTAAAGTAATTATTGATAGGTAGGTATTTGATGACATTTTTATTCTATCCCCTGTGTTACTTCTTCGCTTCCTATTTCTTTATTTTTACATTAGGCCCTTTAGCATTTCTTGCATTGCTGGTTTGTTGGCGATAAATTCCTTTAGTCTGTTTTTGTCAGTGAAGCTCCTGATTACACCTTCAATTTTGATTGACAGCCTTGCAGGGTACAGTATTCTTGGCTTCAGACCCTTCCTTTGCATGACTTTGTATAAGTCATCCCATTCCCTTCTGGCCTGATGAGTTTCTGTTGAGAAATCAGTTGCTAGACTGATGGGGGTTCCTTTACATGTAACTTTTTGTCTCTCTCTGGCTGCTTTTAAGATTCTGGTTTTGTCAATGTTTTTTGCCAGTTAAATTATAATGTGACTGGGTGTTGATCTTTGTGGGTTCATTTTGTTGGAGACTCTTCGAGCATCTTGGATTTGTGTCTGTTTTTTCTCTCTATGTCAGGAAAGTTTTCTGTCATTATTTCTTGAAATACTTTTTCCATATCTTTCTCAGTTTCCTTTCCTTCTGAGACCCCTATTATTCTAATATTGTTTTGTTTTTTAATGTCCCAAAGCTCCCGTAGGCTCTCCTCCTGTTTTTTGATTTTTTTTTTCTAGCACCTTCTCCAATTGGGTATTTTTTTCCATCTTGTCTTCTAGCTCACTGATGCGGTCCTCTGCTTCTTGTAGTCTACTCTTGAAGCTTTCTATTGAGTTCTTCATAGAAGTGATGTCATTTTTCATTTCTTCTTGGGTCACCTTCATTTCCTCTTGGTTCTTGTTCAGATCCTCCTGGTTCTTCTTCAGATCCTCTTGGTTTTTCTTCATTTCCTCTTGTGTCTTACTCATATTGTCAAATTTGTCTTCCATTCTTTTAGCCATCCCATGAACATTACTCTGAATTCTTCCTCTGGTAGGTTGCTTGCCTCTAAATCTTTCACTTCCTTTTCTGGTGATGGCTGATTTTCTTTTTTTTTTTTCTTTTTTTTTTTTTTTCACTTTCCAATTCATTTTATTAGGGTAGAATATTCTTGATATTAAAATTGATAATACAAAACAAAAAACTAAACAAATTTATATGGTAATTTCACTTATGACCACAGATGGAAAACTGTTAAACAAAACATTAGCAAATTTTTTTTTATTTAATATTTTTTATTAAGGTATTATCTGTGTACATAGCTTATCATTGCCCCCCCCCATATATGCCCTCCCTCCCCAGAGGTTTGTGTCCATTGGTTGTTCTTATATTCAAGCATACCAGTCCTTCGGTTGATCTCTTATCTCCCCCAGATCTCCCTACCTTCCCCCCCCCCCCGCTGTCATTTGGCAGTCTGCCTGTTGTTTTACTTTCACTATATCTATCTTTCTTTTCATTCGTTTATAATGTTCTTTAATATCCATAAATGAGTGAGGTCATGTAGTGTTTCTCTTTCATTGACTGGCTTATTTCACTCAGCATGATGCTCTCCAATTCGATCCAGGTTACTGTAAATGATGAGAATTCCTTCCTTTTTATGGCAGCATAGTATTCCATGGTGTAGATGTACCATAGTTTTCTGATCTATTCATCTGCTGACGGGCACCTAGGCTGTTTCCAAGTCCTAGCTATTGTAAATTGTGCTGCTATGAACATAGGGGTGCATATATCCTTTCTGATTGGTCTTTCTAGTTTCTTGGGGTATATTCCTAGTAGTGGGATTACTGGGTCAAATGGGAGTTCCATTTTCAGTTTTTTGAGGAAGCTCCATACTGTTCTTCACAGTGGTTGCACCACCCTGCAATCCCACCAGCAGTGCAGGAGGGTTCCTTTTTCTCCACAACCTCGCCAACATTTGTTGTTTGTTGTTTTGTTGATGTTGGCCATTCTGACAGGTGTGAGATGGTACCGCATTGTTGTTTTGACCTGCATCCCTCGGATAATTAGTTACTTGGAGCATGTTTTCATGTGCCTGTTGGCCTTCCTTCTGTCTTCTTTTGGGAGGATTCTATTTAGGTCCATTGCCCATTTTTTAATTGGCTCATTCATTTTCCTTTCATTGAGTTGTATAAGCTGTCTGTAGATGTTGGAGATTAAACCTTTATCAGTGATATCGTTTGCAAATATGTTCTCCCATACAGTGGGTTTTCTTGTTGTTTTGTTGATGGTTTCTTTTGATGTAAAAAAAGCTTTTTATTTTGAGGTAGCCCCATTTGTTTATTTTCTCCTTAGCTTCCATTGCCCTAGGGTTAGTATCAGTGAAGAAGTTCTTTAGGCATATGTCTGAGATTTTGCTGCCTGTGGATGCCTCTAGTATTTTTTTGGTTTCCCGTCTTATGTTTAAGTCCTGTATACATTTTGAGTTTATTTTTGTGTATGGTGTAAGTTGGTGATCTAGTTTCATTCTTTTGCATATCTCTGTCCAATTTTCCCAACACCATTTATTGAAAAGACTGTCTTGGCTCCATTGTATGTTCGTGCCTCCTTTGTCAAATATTAATTGAGCATATTGATTTGGGTTGATGTCTGGATTCTCTAATCTATTCCATTGATCAATACGTCTGATCTTCTGCCAGTACCAGGCTGTTTTGAGAACAGTTGCTTTGTAATACAGCTTGAAATCTGGTATTGAGATTCCTCCTACTTTACTCTTATTTCTCAAGATTGCTGAGGCTATTCGCGGTCTTTTATTGTTCCAAATGAATTTTTGGAGAGTTCTTTCTAGGTCTGTGAAGTATGTCCATGGTATTTTCATGGGGAGTGCATTGAACTTGTATATTGCTTTGGGAAGTATGGACATTTTGATGATGTTGATTCTACCAATCCATGAACATGGTATGTTCTTCCATCTGTTTACATCTTTCTCTATTTCTTTTTTCAGTGTCGTGTAGTTTGCTGCATATAAGTCTTTTACCTCCTTGGTTAAGTTTATTCCTAGGTATCTTAATTTTTTTGGTGCGATGGTAAACGGGATTGCTTTTTTAGTCTCTGTTTCTGTAAGTTCACTATTGGTGCAGAGAAATGCCATTGATTTCTTGGCATTGATTTTGTATCCTGCCACATTGCCAAATTCGTTTATGAAGTCTATTAGCTTTTTGATGGAGTCTTTTGGTTTTTTTATGTACAATATCATGTCATCTGCAAATAGTGACAGCTTTACTACTTCTTTTCCAATTTTGATGCCTTTTATTTCCTCTTCTTGTCTAATTGCAATGGAGAGTACTTCCAGTACTATGTCAAAGAGGAGTGGTGAGAGTGGGCTTCCCTGTCTTGTTACTGTTCTTAGAGGGAAGGGTTTTAGTTTTTGCCCATTGAGCATGATGTTGGCTGTGGGTTTATCATATATAGCTTTTATTATGTTGAGGTATGATCCTTGTACTCCCACCTTGTTGAGAGTTTTTATCAGGAAAGGGTGTTGGATTTTATCAAATGCCTTTTCTGCATCGATAGATATGACTATATGATTTTTATCTCTCAATTTGTTTATGTGATGTATCACGTTTATTGATTTGCGAATATTGTACCATCCTTGCATTCCTGGAATAAAACCTACTTGGTCATGGTGTATGATCTTCCTGATGTACTGCTGGAGCCGATTTGCTAGAATTTTGTTGAGGATTTTGGCATCTATGTTCATGAGGGATATTGGCCTGTAATACTCTTTCATTGAGTTGTCTTTATCTGGTTTTGGTATTAGGGTGATGCTGGCTTCATAAAAGGAGTTTGGCAGTGTTCCTTCCTCTTGAATTTTTTGGAAAAGTCTGAGGAGGATAGGTTTTAGTTCTTCTTTGAATGTTTGGTAAAACTCTCCTGTGAAGCCATCTGGCCCTGGGCTTTTGTTTGCTGGAAGCTTTTTGTTGACTGCTTCAATTTCTTCCCAAGTTACTGGTTTATTGAGATTTTTAGATTGTTCCTGATTGAGTTTTGGAAGGTTGTATTTTTCTAGGAATATGTCCATTTTCTCCAGGTTGTCCAGTTTGTTGGAATAGAGTTGTTCATAGTATTTTGTAACAATCCTTTGTATTTCGGCTGGGTCTGTTGTTATTTCACCTCTTTCATTTCTGATTTTGTTTATTTGGGTCCTCTCTCTTTGTTTCTTGGTTAGCCTGGCTAGAGGCTCATCAATCTTGTTTATCCGTTCGAAGAACCAGCTCTTGGTTTTGTTGATCTTATGTATTGTGTCTTTGGTCTCTATGTCGTTAATCTCTGCTCTGATTTTTATTATTTCCTTCCTTCTGCTTACACTGGGCCTTTCTTGCTGCTCTTTTTCTAACTGTTTGAGTTGTAGGGTTAGATAATTTGTTACCATTCTTTCTTGTTTTTTGCAATAGGCTTGTAGGGATATGAACTTCCCTCTCAAAACAGCTTTTGTTGTATCCCATAGATTTTGGATTGTTGTGTTTTCATTGTCATTAGTTGCCATGATGTTTTTGATTTCGTCCTTGATTTCTCTGGTAACCCAGTCTTTGTTCAATAGCATGCTATTTAGTCTCCATGTGTTTAATTTCTTTGGCTTATTATTATTGTAGTTGATTTCCAATTTTATGGCACTATGATCTGAGAAAATGCTTGATAAGATTTCTATCTTCTTGAATTTGAAGAGACTTTGCATATGTCCCAACATGTGGTCTATCTTTGAGAATGACCCATGTGCACTTGAGAAGAATGTATATTCTGTGGCTTTGGGATGAAATGTTCTGAAGATGTCGATTAATTCCATCTGGTCTAGTACGTCATTTAGGATTGACGTTTCTTTACTGATTTTTTGTTTAGATGATTTGTCCAGAGGTGACAGTGGAGTATTAAAATCTCCTACTATGATTCCATTGCTATTAATCTCTCCCTTAATGTCCTCCAGCAGTTTCTTTATGTATTTGGGTGCTCCCGTATTGGGTGCATATATGTTTACCGGGGTTATTTCTTCTTGTTGGATTGCTCCCTTTAGTATAATGAAGTGGCCTTCAATATCTCTTTTTATGTCCTTCACTTTGAGATCTAATTTGTCAGATATAAGTATTGCTACCCCAGCCTTTTTTTCATTTCCGTTCGCCTGGAAAATCTTTTTCCATCCCTTCACCCTCAGCCTGTGTGCATCTTTTTTCCTGAAGTGTGTTTCTTGTAGACAGCAGATATATGGGTCTTGCTTTCTTATCCATTCTGTTACCCTATGTCTTTTGATTGGAGCATTTAAACCATTTACATTTAAAGTTATTATTGATAAGTAGGTATTAGATGCCATTTTTATTCTATACCCCTGTGTTCCTTCTTTGCTTCCTATTTCTTCATTTTTACAGTAAACCCTTTAGCATTTCTTGCATTGCTTGTTTGGTGGAGATAAATTCCTTTAGTCTTTTTTTTGTCTGTGAAGCTCTTGATTTCATTTTCAATCTTGATTGATAGCCTTGCTGGGTACAGTATTCTTGGATTCAGACCCTTCCTTTGCATGACTTTGTATATTTCATCCCATTCCCTTCTGGCCTGATGAGTTTCTGTGGAGAAATCAGTTGCTAGTCTGATGGGGGTTCCTTTATATGTAACCTTCTGTCTCTCTCTAGCTGCTTTCAAGATTCTTGCTTTGTCGTTGTTGTTTTGCACTTTAATTATAATGTGCCTAGCTGTTGGTCTTTGGGGATTCATTTTGCTTGGGACTCTACGAGCTTCTTGTATTTGTATGGTTTTTTTTCTTCTCTATCTCAGGAAAGTTTTCTGTCATTATATCTTGAAACAGTTTTTCTATGCCTTCCTCTGTTTCCTTTCCTTCTAGTACCCCTATTATTCTAATATTGTTTTGCTTTGTAATGTCTCAAAGTTCCCGTAGGCTCTCTTCCTGCTTTTTAATTTTTTTTTCTAAAAGCTGCTCTAATTGGTTATTTTTTCCATCTTGTCTTCTAGCTCACTGATCCGGTCCTCTGCTTCATCTAGCCTACTTTTGATGCTTTCTATTGAGTTCTTTACAGTAGCTATGTCATTTTTCATTTCTTCTTGGTTCTTCTTCATTTCCTCTTGGGTCTTACTCATATTGTCAAATTTGTCTTCCATTCTTTTTAGCCATCCCATGATCATTACTCTGAATTCTTGCTCTGGTAGGTTGCTTGCCTCTAAATCGTTTACTTCATTTTCTGGTGATGGCTGATTTTCTTTCATAGGCGGGTTGTTTCTTAGCCTCCCCATGATCTATCTTTTTAGGACGCCTGTTTATGTAGTTCTCTCTCTCCTGCTTAGATTTAAAGGTACAAAATACAACACAATCAGGTACAACACACAAGGCACTGAACAGAAAAGCGTTTGCAATATTAATATCCTCCAATAAAGGTGACTAGAACCCAGCTAACAAAATCATACAATCAAATAAACAGACTAAGCAAACCAATCTTACAAAAAAGCATAAAACTTTGATATAGTTAGCATTTAGCATACAACTACAAAGGGGTAGAGAGAAGGATTTTTTTTTTTTTTTAAGGACAGTGACAAGGTAGGTGCGAATGGACTTGGAGTAGGGGGTTGGGGGTTAGATATACACTGGAAGGGTGAAATTTAGGAGGGGATAAATAGAAAAAAAATAGGGAAAATCTAGAGCAGTAAAGAGTTAAGATAAGCAGGGCACCAAAGGGAAAGGGTTAGGAAGAGAGTGATGGCATAAAGGGAGGGTTGAGTTAGAATAGAGCGTTGGAGAAGGAAAGGTATAAACAGTCTTTTCAATAGTAATCCCAAACGGGAAAAAAATAGAAAAGAAAGAAAAAGAAGAAAAAGAGAAAGAAAAAAAAAGAAAGAAAAAAAAGGATTATAATATGTCACTTAAAAAGTAGTAATAAAAATAAACAAAAGAAAATAAGATAAAAAACATAAAAAAGGTAAAATAGTAGTAGTAATAATGTTGATTACCTATAAAAAATGAATTAATTAAAAAGGTAAAATCAAGTGAGGGCAGATGAAAAAATTTCTTCAGTAAACTTTGCAATTAAAGTAGGTAAAAAACAAAAATTAAACAGTTAAAAAGTAAAAATTGAAAATTAAACAAAATTTGCTGTAATGAAGGTCATTCAGTTTCTGTGTTGTTCTGTCTGGCACGCCTGTTCCCTGTCTGGGCGGTAGTTGCAGATCCCTGTGTTTCACTGTTCCTCCATGTTGATTACAAGTCCTGATTTTTAGGCCGATCTAGAGACCATATGTGCTTTAGCCTCTGGGTGGCAGTGTTTCTGGATGACTTCCAGGACTCTAAAGCCTTTCTATCTTTTTCCCCCCTCTCTCTGTGTCTCTGATCTATGGAGGGCTGGGGGTGGGGCGGTCCCGAGCTGGCTGCACTCCCCTGTATCTCTGTGGACACTTCTTGGATTCAGATCCAGATGTGCTGCTCCCCAGATATCCCCCCTCCTAGGAGCCCAGTCCACAGACAGGCCCGCCTGGGGCTTCCTGCAAATCCAGGACCAGTCCTTCAACCTCTGTGCGCCTGGCGCTGCGAGCGCAAGCTGGTGCGCCAGAACTGGTGGGCGGGGGTTGCTGTGCTGAGTGGAACTCAGTCAGAAATACCGGGCTGAGGGGAACTCACCCACCGGATCACTGCGAAATCTGAGCTCCTCTGAGATCAAGGGTTCACGCCGACTATGTTCAGTTGGTGTTCCTTGGGGCTGTGGATAATCAGGCCTCCGACTCGAACCTCCTCCCTTCCAAGATGGCGAGATCTCCCCGTGCGCCCCGGCAAGTATCTCCGGTAAGGGATCCAGTCGCGGGTGGTCAACTGTCCGGGGCTCCCTGATCAGCAGACCCCAAATTTCCTCTGGTGTTTGCCCATCTCCTGGCTTGTTGACCAGCACTCCTAGCGCGATCCTCAGCTGCTCTCTCTCTCTTCCTCAGGACAAGACTCAGAAACTGCCCATCTGCTCTTCCGCCATTTTCTCCTCTCCTGATTTTCTTTCATAGGTAGGGTGTTTCTTAGCCTCCCCATGATCTTTCTATTTTGGGATGCCTGTATATGTAGTTCTCTCTCTCCTACTTAGCTTTAAAGGTACAAAATACAACACAGCCAGGTACAACACACAAGGCACTGAACAGAAAAGCGTTTGCAATATTTATATGCTCCAATAAAGGTGACTAGAACCCAGCTAACAAAATCAAACAATCAAATAAAAAGAATGAGCAAACCAATCTTACAAAAAAGCATAAAACGTTGATATAGCTAGCATTTAACATACAACTACAAAGGAGTCAAGAGAAGAATTTTTTGTTTTTGAGACACTCTGAAATCTTGTCTTAACCCTGAATCTCACTTTAATTCTCCTTTGGGATGTAGTATAGATGTTTTCTATCCATGTTAAGTGTGCTCATTTGGCTATTTCAAACATAACCCGCTCTGTATGAAATGCTTTCTTTACTATATTTTGACATTGAGACACACCTTTAAATGGTTCTCTAGCAATTCTGGCTTACTTAAAGTTGCTTGCTCTGAATTACTAGTTGTTTTTCCAGTGTCCAGTAAATGAATTTTTGCTCTAAATGGCAGAGTTCCCTACAATTACTAGCAACTGTTTACAATCTTAGCTCACATTGAGAACTAACAACTCGCTCCATTCTCATGAGACATTGAGAAACTCTACAATCGTGTATTAACTATGAATCGCACTGTACATCTAGTTTGGGATATACTATATGTGTTTTCTATCCTTGTTAAGTGTGCTCATTTGGCTATTTAAAAGATAACCAACTTTGTACGAAATGCTTTCTTTCCTATATTCTGATATTGAGAAGCACTAGTCAATGGTTCTCCAGCAATTCTGGCTTACTTATACTTACTTGCTCTGAATTACAAGTTGTTTCTTCCAGTGTCCAGTAAATCACTTTCTGCACCAAATGGAAGAGTTCCCTGAAATTACGAGCAATTGCTTACAATCTTAGCTGACATTGAGAAACAAACATGTACTAACACTTTGCTGCATTCCTATGAAACACTGAAAAACTCTAAAATCGGGGGGTTAACTCTGAATCACACTTTAATTCAAGTTTCAGATGTAGTATACATGTTTTCTATCCATGTTAAGTGTGCTCATTTGACTCTTTGAAAGATAAAACACTTTGTATGAAATGCTTTCGTTACTGTATTCTGATTTGAGAAGCACTTTTCTATGATTCTCTAGCAATTCTGGCTTACTTATAGTTACTTGCTCTGAATTACTAGTTGTTTCTTCCAGTGTGCTCTATATGACTTCCTGCACTAAACTGAAGACTTCCCGCAATTATAAGCAACTGCTTACAATCTTAGCTGACAATGAGAAACTCACATGTACTAACAACTTGCTGCAGTCTCATGAAACATTGATAAACTCTAAAATCGTGTGTTAACTCTGAATCACACTTTAATTCTAGTTTCAGATGTAGTATAGATGTTTTGTATCCTTGTTAAGTTTGCTCATTTGACTCTTTGAAAGATAAAACACTTTGTATGAAATGCTTTCTTTACTGTATTCTGATTTGAGAAGCACTTTTCTATGGTTCTCTAGCAATTCTGGCTTACTTACAGTTACATGCTCTGAATTTCTAGTTGTTTCTTCCAGTGTACAGTAAATGACTTTCTGCACTAAATGTAAGAGTACCCCTCAATTATAAGGAACTACTTACAATCTTAGCTGACATTGAGAAACTCACATGTACTAACAACTTGCTGCATTGTCATGAAACATTGAGAAACTCTAAAATCGTGTGTTAACTCTAAATCACACGTAAGTTCTAGCTTCAGATGTAGTATAGATGTTTTCTATGCTTGTTAAGTGTGCTCATTTGGCTCTTTGAAAGATAATCCGCTTTGTATGAAATGCTTTCTTTACTGTATTCTGATTTGAGAAGCACTTTTCTATGGTTCTCTAGCAATTCTGGCTAACTTAGAGTTCCTTGCTCTAAATTACTTGTTGTTTCTTCCAGTGTCCAATAAATGACTTTCTGCACCAAATGGAAGATTTCCCTAAAATGAAAAGCAATGCTTACAATCTTAGCTGACATTGAGAAACAAACATGTACTAACAACTTGCTGCATTCTCATGAAACATTGAGAAACTCTAAAATGCTGTGTTACCTTTGAATCCCACTTTAATTCTAGTTTCAGATGTAGTATAGATGTTTTCTATTCTTGTTAAGTGTGCTCATTTGCCTCTTTGAAAGATAAACCGCTTTTTACGAAATACTTTCTTTACTGTATTCTGATATTGACAAGCACTTTTCAATAGTTCTCTATCAATTTTGGCTTATTTATACTTAATTACTCTGAATTACAAGTTGTTTCTTCCGGTGTCCAGTAAATGACTTTCTACACCAAATGGAAGAGTTGCCTGCATTTACAATCAACTGCTTACAATATTAGCTCACATTGAGAAACAAAAATGTACTAACACTTTGCTGCATTCTAATGAAAAGTTGAGAAACTCTACAACAGTGTGTTAACTGTGAATCACACTTTAATTCTAGTTTCAGTTGTAGTATAGGTGTTTTCTATCCTTGTTAAGAGTGCTCATTTGGCTCTTTCAAAGATAATCTGCTTTTTACGAAATGCTTTCTTTACTGTATTCTGATATTGAGAAGCACATTTCTATGGTTCTCCACCAATTTTGGCTTACTAATACTTACTTGCTTTGAATTACTAGTTGTTTCTTCCAGTGTCTAGTAAATGACTATCTGCACTAAATGAAAGAGTTCCCCGCATTTACAAGCAACTGCTCACAATCGTACCTGTTTTTCGGAAACTCACATGTACTAACAACTTGCTGCATTCTCATGAAACATTGAGAAACTCTAAAATCGAGTGTTAACTCTTAATCACACTTTAATTCTAGTTTCAGATGTAGTATAGATGTTTTCTATCCTTGTTAAGTGTGCTCATTTGGCACTTGCAAAGATAATCCGCTTTGTATGAAATGCTTTCTTACTGTATTCTGATTTGAGAAGCACTTTTCAATGGTTCTCTAGCAATTCTGGCTTACTTATAGTTACTTACTCTGAATTACTAGTTGTTTCTTCCAGTGTGCTGTAAATGACTTTCTGCACTAAACTGAAGAGTTCCCGCAATTACAAGCAACAGCTTACAATCTTAGCTGACATTGAGAAACTCACATGTACTAACAACTTGCTGCATTCTCATGAATCGTTGAGAAACTCTAAAATCATGTGTTAACTCTGAATCACCCTTTAATTCTCATTTCAGATGTAGTATAGATGTTTTCTATCCTTGTAAAGTGTGCTCATTTGTCTCTCTCAAAGATAACCTGCTTTGTACAAAATGCTTTCTTTACTGTATTCTGATATTGAGAAGCACATTTCAATGTTTCCATACCAATTTAGGCTTACTTATACTTACTTGCTCTAAATTACTAGTTTTTTCTTCCAGTGTACAGTAAATCATTCTCTGCCCTAAATGAAAGAGGTCCATGCATTTATAAGCAACTGTTCACAATCATAGCTGACATTCGGAAACTCACATGTACTAACAACTTGCTGCATTCTCATGAAACTTTGAGGAACTCTAAAATCTAGTGTTAACTCTGAATCACAAGTTAATTCTAGTTTCAGATGTATTATCAATGTTTTATATCCTTGTTAAGTGTGCTCATTTGTCTCTTTCAAAGATAACCCGCTTTGTACAAAATGCTTTCTTTACTGTATTCTGATATTGAGAAGCACTTTTCAATGGTTCTCTAGCAATTCTGGCTTATGTATAGTTACTTGCTCTAAATTACTAGTTGTTTCTTCTTGTGTCCAGTAAATGACTTTCGGCACCAAATGAAAGAGTTCCCCGCATTTACAAGCAACAGTTCACAATCTTAGCTGACATTCGGAAACTCACATGTACTAACAACTTGCTTCATTCCCATGAAACATTGAGAAATTCTAAAATTGAGTGTTAACTCTAATTCACACGTTAATTCTAGTTTCAGATGTAGTATACCGCAGATGTTTTCTATACTTCTTAAGTGTGCTCATTCGGTTTTTTCAAATATAACCCTCTTTGTACAAAATGCTTTCTTTACTGTATTCTGATATTGAGAAGTGCTTTTCAATGATTCTCTACCAATTTAGGCTTACTTACACTTACTTGCTCTGAATTACCAGTTGTTTCTCCCACTGTCCAGTAAATCACTTTCTGCACTAAACTGAAGAGTTCTTGCAATTACAAGTAACTGCTTACAATCTTAGCTGACATTGAGAAACTCACATGTACTAACAACTTGCTGCAGTCTCATGAAACGTTGAGAAACTCTAAAATCGTGTGTTAACTCTGAATCACACTTTAATTATAGTTTCAGATGTAGTATAGATGTTTTTTGTCTTTGTTAAGTGTGCTAATTTGACTCTTTGAAATATAAAACTCTTTTATGAAATGCTTTCTTTACTGTATTCTGATATCGAGAAGCACTTTTGAATGGTTCTCTAGCAATTATGGCTTACTTATAGTTAATTGGTCTGAATTAGTTGTTGGTTCTTCCAGTGTCCAGTAAATGACTTTCTGCACCAAATGGAAGAGTACCCTAAAATTAAAAGCAATGCGTACAATCTTAGCTGACATTGAGAAACAAACATGTACTAATACTTTGCTGAATTCCTATGACACATTGAGAATCCCTAAAATTGTGTGTTAACTCGGAATCACACTTTAATTCTAGTTTCAGATGTAGTATAGATGTTTTATATCCTTGTTAAATGTGCTCATTTGGCTCTTTCAATGATAACCTGCTTTGTATGAAATGCTTTCTTACTGAATTCTGATTTGAAAAGCTCTTTTCAATGGTTCTCTAAGAATTCTGGCTTACTTAGAGTTATTTGCTCTGCATTACTTGTTGTTTCCTCCAGTGTGCAGTAAATGCCTTTCTGCAATAAACAAAAGTGTTACCTGCAATTACAAGCAACTGCTTACAATCTTAGATGACATTGAGAAACAAACATGAACTAACACTTTGCTGAATTCTCATGAAACGATGAGAAACTCTAAAATCGTGTGTTAAATCTGAATCACACTTTAATTCTAGTTTCAGATGCAGTATAGATGTTTTCTATCCTTGTTAAGTGTGAATATTTGGCTCTTTCAAAGTTAACCCGCTTTTTACAAAATGCTTTCTTACTGTATTCTGATTTGAGAAGCACTTTTCAATGGTTCTCTAGCAATTCTGGCTTACTTATAGTTACTTGCTCTGAATTACTAGTTGTTTCTAATAGTGTCCAGTAAATGACTTTCTGCACCAAATGGAAGACTTGCCTGCATTTACAAGCATCTGCTTACAATCTTAGCTCAAATTGAGAAACAAACATGTACTAACAGTTTGCTGCATTCTCATGAAACGTTGAGAATCTCTAAAATCCAGTTTTAACTCTAAATAAGACGTTAATTCTAGTTTCATATGTAGTATACCTTAGATGTTTTCTATCCTTGTTAAGTGTGATGATTTGGTTCTTTCAAAGTTAACCCGCTTTGTACGAAATGCTTTCTTTACTTCCAATCTTACCTGACATTGAGAAAGAAACATGTACTAACACTAGGCGGCATTCTCATGAAACATTGAGAAACTCTAAAATCATTTGTTAACTCTGAATCACACTTTAATTCTAGTTTCAGATATTGTATAGATATTTTGTATCCTTGTTATGTGTGCTCATTTGACTCTTTGAAAGATAACATGCTTTGCATGAAATGCTTTCTTTACTGTATTCTGATTCGAGAGGCACTTTTTCATGATTCTCTACAAATTCTTGCTTACTTAGAGTTACTTGCTCTGAATTACTAGTTGTTTCTTCCAGGGTCCAGTAAATGACTCTCTGCACTAAATGGAAGAGTTGCCTGTAAATACAAGCAACAGTTCACAATCTTAGCTGACATTAAGAAACTCACATGTACTAACAACTTGCTGAATTCTCATGAAACATTGAGAAACTCTAAAATCGTGTTTTAACTCTGAATCACACTTTAATTTTAGTTTCAGATGTAGTATGCTGTAGATGTTTTTCATCCTTGTTAAGTGTGCTCATTTGGCTCTTTCAAAGTTAACCCGCTTTGTTCAAAATGCTTTCTTTACTGTATTCTGATATTGAGAATCACTTTTCAATGGGTCTCTACAAATTTTGGCTTACTTATCCTTACTTGCTCTGAATTACTAGTTGTTTCTTCCACTGTCCAGTAAATGATTTTCTGCACTAAATGGAAGAGTTGCCTGCATTTACAAGCAACTGCTTAGAATCTTAGCTCAAATTGAGAAACAAACATATACAAAGACCTTGCTGCATTCTCATGAAACGGTGAGAATCTCTAAAATCCAGTTTTACCATTGAATCAGAAGTTAATTCTATTTTCAGATGTAGTATACCGTAGATGTTTTCTATACTTGTTAAGTGTGCTCATTTGGCTATTTCAAAGTTAACCTGCTTTGTACAAAATGCTTTCTTTACTGTATTCTGATATTGAGAAGCACTTTTCAATGGTTCTCTAAAAATTTTTGCTTACTTATACTTACTTGCCCTGAATTACAAGTTGTTTCTTCCCGTTTTCAGTAAATGACTTTCTGCACCAAATGGAAGTGTTCCCTGCATTTACAAGCAACTATTTACAATCTTAGCTGACATTTAGAAACAAACATGTACTAACACTAGGCTGCATACTCATGAAACACTGAGAAACTCTAAAATCCTGTTTTAACTCCAAATCTCACATTAATTCTAGTTTCAGATGTAGTATAGATGTTTTCTATTCTTGTTAAGTGTTCTCATTTGACTTTCTGAAAGATAATACCCTTTGTATGAAATGCTTTCTTTACTGTATTATGATTTGAGAAGCACTTTTCAATGGTTCTTTAGCAAATCTGGCTTACTTATAGTTACTTGCTCTGAATTACTAGTTGTTTCTTCCAGGGTCCAGTAAATGACTTTCTGAACTAAATGGAATAGTTCTCTGCAAATACTAGCAACTCTTCACAATCTTAGCTGACATTAAGAAACTCACATGTACTAACAACTTGCTGCATTCTCATGAAACGTTGAGAAACTCTAAAATAGTGTGTAAACTCTGAATCACAGTTTAATTATAGTTTCAGATGTAGTATAGATGTTTTCTATCCTTGTTACGTGTGCTCATTTGGGTCTTTTAAAATTAACTCGCTTTTTATGAAATGAGTTCTTTACTCTATTCTGATTTGAGAAGCACTTTTCAATGGTTCTTTAGCAAATCTGGCTTACATAGAGTTACTTGGTCTAAATTACTAGAGGTTTCTTCCAGGATCCAGTAAATGACTTTCTGCACTAAATAGAAGAGTTCCCCGCAAATACAAGCAACTGTTCACAATCTTAGCTGACATTGAGAAACTCACATGTACTAACAATTTGCTTCATTCTCATGAAACATTGAGAAACTATAAAATCGTGTTTAACTCTGAATCACACTTTAATTCTAGTTTAACATGTAGTATGCTGTAGATGTTTTCTATCTTTGCTAAGTGTGCTCATTTGGCTCTTTAAAAGTTAACCCGCTTTGTCCGAAATACTTTTTTTACTTTATTATGATATTGAGAAGCACTTTTCAATGGTTCTCTATCAATTTTGGATTACTTATCCTTAATTGCCCTGAATTACTAGTTGTTTCTTCCAGTGTCCAGGAAATGACTTTCTGAACTAAATAAAAGAGTCCCCCGACATTACAAGCAACTGCCAACAATCTTAGCTGACATTCGGAAACTCACATGTACTAACAACTTGCTGCATTCTCATGAAACATTGAGAAACTCTAAAATGGAGTGTTAACTCTGAATCACACTTTAATTCCAGTTTCAGATGTAGTATAGATGTTTTCTATCCTTGTTAAGTATTCTCATTTGACTTTTGAAAGAGAACCCGCTTTTTATGAAATGCATTCTTTACTGCATTCTGATTTGAGAAGCACTTTTCAATGGTTCTTTAGCACATCTGGCTTACTTATAGTTACTGGCTCTGAATTACTAGTTGTTTCTTCCAGTGTCCAGTAAATGACTTACTGAACTAAATTAAAGAGTCCCCCGCAATTACAAGCAACTGTTCAAATCTTAGCTGACATTCGGAAACTCACATATAATAACAACTTGCTGAATTCTCATGAAACGTTGAGAAACTCTTAAATCGTGTGTTAACACTGAATCACACTTTAATTCTAGTTTCAGATGTAGTTTAGATGTTTTCTATCCTTGTTAAGTGTGTTCATTTGAATCTTTGAAAGATAACACGCTTTGTAGGAAACGCTTTCTTTATTCTGATTTGAGAAACACTTTTCAATGATTCTTTAGCAAATCTGGCTTACTTAGAGTTACTTACTCTGAATTACTAGTTGTTTCTTCCAGGGTCCAGTAAATGACTTTCAGTACTAAATGGAAGAGTTCCCCGCAAATACAAGCAACTGTTCACAATCTTAGATGACATTGAGAAACTCATATGTACTAACAACTTGCTGCATTCTCATGAAAAATTGAGAAATTCTAAAATCATGTTTTAACTCTGAATCACTCTTTAATTCTAGTTTCAGATGTAGTATGCTGTATATGTTTTCTATCCTTGTTAAGTGTGCTCATTTGACTCTTGAAAGGTAACACGCTTTGTATGAAATGCTTTCTTTATTCTGATTTGAGAAACACTTTTCAATGGTTCTCTAGCAATTCTGGCTTACTGAGAGTTTCTTGCTCTGAATTGCTAGTTGTTTCTTCCAGTGTCCAGTAAATGACTTTCTGCACTGAACAGAAGCCTTCCTCGCAATTACAAGCAACTGCTTACAATCTTAGCTGACATTGAGAAACTCACAAGTGCTAGCAACTTGATGTATTCTCATGAAACGTTGAGAAACTCTAAAATCGTGTGTTAACTCTGAATCACACTTTAATTCTAGTTTCAGATGTTGTATAGATGATTTCTATCCTTGTTATGTGTGCTCATTTGTCTCTTTCAAAGATAAACTGCTTTGTATGAAATTCTTTCTTTACTGCATTCTGATTTCAGAAACACTTTTCAATGGTACTCTAGAAATTCTGGCTTACTTAGAGTTACTTGCTCTGAATTACTAGTTGTTTCTTCCAGTGTCCAGTAAATGACTTACTGAACTAAATTAAAGAGTCGCCCGCAATTACAAGCAACTGTTCACAATCTTAGCTGACATTCGGAAACTCACATGTACTAACAACGTGCTGCATTCTCATGAAACATTGAGAAACTCTAAAATCGAGTTTTTACTCTGAATCACACTTTAATTCTAGTTTCAGATGTAGTATAGATGTTTTCTATCCTTGTTATGTGTGCTCATTTGACTCTTTGAAAGATTACAGGCTTTGTATGGAGTGCTTTCTTTACTGTATTCTGATTTGAGATGCACTTTTTCATGGTTCTCTACCAATTCTGGCTTACTTAGAGTTACTTGCTCTGAATTATGAGTGGTTTCTCCCCGGGTCCAGTAAATGACTCTCTGCAATAAATGGAAGAGTTCCCCGTAAATACAAGCAACAGTTGACAATCTTAGCTGACATTGAGAAACTCACATGTACTAACAACTTGCTGCATTTTCATGAAACATTGAGAAACTCTAAAATTGTGTTTTAACTCTGAATCACACTTTAATTTTAGTTTCAGATGTAGTATGCTGTAGATGATTTCTATCCTTTTTAAGTGTGCTCATTTGGCTCTTTCAAAGTTAACCCGCTTTGTACGAAATGCTTTCTTTACTGTATTCTGATATTGAGAAGCACTTTTCAATGGTTCTCTAGCAATTCTGGCTTACTTATAGTTACTTGCTCTATATTACTAGTTGTTTCTTCCAGTGTCCAGTAAATGACTTTCTGCACTAAACCGAAGCTTTCCCCGCAATTACAAGCAACTGGTTAGATTCTTAGCTGACATTGAGAAACTCTCATGTACTAACAACTTGCTGCATTCTCATGAAACGTTGAGAAACAGTTAAATCGTGTGTTAACTCTGAATCACACTTTATTTCTAACTTCAGATGTAGTATGCTGTAGATATTTTCTATCCTTGTTAAGTGTGCTCATTTGACTCTTTGAAAGATAACAAGCTTTGTATGAAATGCTTTCTTTACTGTATTCTGATTTGATAAGCACCTTTCAATGGTTCTCTAGCAATTCTGGCTAACTGAGAGTTACTTGATCTAAATTGCTAGTTGTTTCTTCCTGTGTCCAGTAAATGACTTTCTGAACTAAATGAAAGAGTCCCCCGTAATTACAAGCAACTGCTTCCAATCTTAGCTGACATTGAGAAACTCACATGTATAAACAACTTGCTGCATTCTGAAGAAAAGTTGAGAAACTCTAAAATCGTTTGTTAACTCTGAATCACACTTTAATTCTAGTTTCAGATGTTGTATAGATGTTTTTTATCCTTGTTAAGTGTGCTCATTTGGGTCTTTCAAAGTTAATCCGCTTTGTATGAAATGCTTTCTTTACTGTATTCTGATTTGAGAAGCACTTTTCAATGGTTCTCTAGCAATTCTGGCTTACTTAGAGTTAATTGCTCTGAATTGCTAGTTGTTTCTTCCAGGGTCCAGTAAATGACTTTCTGCACTAAATTAAAGAGTTCCAAGCATTTACAAGCAACTGCTCACAATCTTAGCTGACATTCGGAAACTCAGAATACAGTAACAATTGCATTATATACAAAGCGGGTTATCTTTGAAAGAGTCAAATGAGCACACTTAACAAGGATAGAAAACATCTATCCTACATCTGAAATTAGAATTAAAGTGTCATTCAGAGTTAACACACTATATTAGTGTTTCTCAATTTTTCATGAGAATGCAGCAAACTGTTAGTACATGTTTGTTTCTCAATGTTAGCTAAGATTGTAAGCTGTTGCTTGTAAATGCAGGCAACTCTTCCATTTGGTGCAGAAAGTCATTTACTGGACACTGGAAGAAACAAATAGTAATTCAGAGCAAGTAACTATAAATAAGCTAGATTTGCTAGAGAACCATTGAATGGTGCTTCTCAATATCAGAATATAGTAAAGAACGCATTTCGTACAAATCAAGTTATCTTTGAAATAGTCAAATGAGCACACTTTTCAAGGATAGAACACATCTATCAAGGGGGCCCTGAATGCTGGGACTAGGCCAGGATCACAGAGGGTGCTGAGAGCCAGGCCTGTTGGAAGTGGCCATTCAGGCCACAGTCAAGCAGCCTGTCCCTGACTTTGGCCAACTCTGAACGTGTGCATCCCATCCGGTACATGGCCCACAGCCCACTGGCCTAAGGGCTGGCTGGTTTGAAGTCAGGGTCACCTGCCTTGGTCTCCAGAAAATGGTATCCCCACCATCCCTCGGGTGTCCTTAGGGCTCTTACAGGCTTTTGCTTTGGCAAAAGTGCAAAGCCCTGAGGGCTCTGCAGGTCAGCCTGCTTAGAGGAAAACCTACAGGCCTTAGAGCCTTGCTCCCTTGAGTACACTCGCTCAGTCACAGGACAGTACGGAATGTAGAACTCTGGTCACCAGGCAACCTTGCATCCGGGAGACAGGCCCTCTCCCCTCACTTGGCTGCCTGCAGGCCTAGGTGTGGAAAGAGCTGGTCTGTAGGTGGTCTGCAGGTGGTCTCAGGGTGTGGGGTGTCTTTGGAAGAGCTTCCCACAACAGCTGTGTCGCTCACCTCATGCAGTGGCCCTGGTCTCCCCTCCGATGACTCCTGTCATGGGCAGTGTACAGCCTCAGGTAAGGCATGGCAGCCTAGTGCCCGCCCATCCCAGGGAGGCCAGGGCCGGAAGCACTCTAGGTCATCCTAGGCGTCCTTGCCACTGTGTACGTGCCTGTGGATGTGCTCGTGTGCGTGTGCCTGGGGCAGTGTGTGCTGGGGTGAAGAAAGTGAAGGAGGGCTGGTTTGCTGATTATCTCCAGTGCCTATGTGAGGTATTGGGGGAGAGGGGGCACAAGAGGAAGTGAGTGCTGGGGACCAAGCACCCCTACTCTCTGGACATCCTAGGCATGATGGGGTCATGTTACTCTCTCATGGCTGTAAGTCAATCCAGACAACCCTGTGTGCCACCAGGTGAGGGGAAATGACTTTATGTAAGGGGTTTTCCCTACTGTGGGGAGAGCCAGGCAGTTTTGGCTAAGGGCCGGGACTCCAGACAGTGCCTCTCAGAGCTCTCCCCTGGAGATCATGATGAGGTCATGGAGACTCAGCTGGACCAGTCAAACTTCTTCCACACCTTGCCCGGTTGCTAGAGGTAGGACCCCGGGAAGGGCAATCAGAGTGGGCCCAGAGTTGAAGGTGGGTACGGAGGCCGCTGTGTGCCCACGGGATGATGCCCAAGGAGAGCCAGAACTAACATTCCCATAGAGTGTTCACCTGTTCCACATCCATCCATCCATGCATCCATCCATCCATCTATGCATCCATCCATGCATCCATCCATCCATCCATGTATCCATCATGTATCTGAATCCTATGGCAGGGTATTTCCCCATTGATTCTTAGGGCGAGTGGAAGCGGCCCCGAGAGGCAGAGAGAAACATGGATGTGAGGAAGACACGTGGATTGGTTGCCTCTGGCAGGCACCCTGAGGGGGCAGGGAGGGATCCAGCCTGCCAGGGAGGTAAGTGCCCTTGACCCCAATGGAACCTGCAGCCCTTGCATCCATATGCCTGCGATCTGTCCACTGAGCCAAACCCATGGCAACCTGTTCTCCCTGTCAGTGTGTCAGACTCCTCCCTATTGTGTCCCCCTCCTTCCCCCTGGGACTCCCATCTCCCCAAGCACTGAGTGCCCAGTGTTTCCAGTGGTAAGGGAGAATGGAGCATAGGCAACACTGCAATGGCAGTGGGGCACTGCCTCAGCGGGAAAGGCAAAAGCTAACAAGCCAGCTAGGGAGCTAGAGCCCTGTTCCCATCTTTTGAGGGCGGGAAGGGGCAAGAGGGTGCTGGGGAGGGCAATCCGGGGGTCCAGGCAGAGTTCAGACCAGAGGTTTCCCCCTGCCAGGCTCCACCTAGGCAGCAATTAAAAAGTGCTTCTCAATATCAGAATACAGTAAAGAAAGCATTTCGTACTAAGCCGGTTATCTTTGAAAGAGCCAAATGAGGACATTTAAAAAGGATAGAAAACATCTATACTACATCTGAAACTAGAATTAAAGTGTGATGCAGAGTTAACACAAGATTTTAGAGTTTCTCAACATTTCATGAGAATGCAGCAAAGTGTTAGTACATGTTTGTTTCTCACTGTCAGGTGAGATTGTAAGCATTTGTTTGTAAATGCAAGCAACTCTTCCATTTGGTGCAGAAAGCCATTACTGGACAATGGAAAAAAAAACTAGTAATTCAGAGTAAGTAAGTATAAGTAAGCCAAAATTGGTGGAGAACCATTGAAATGTGCTGGTTAATATCAGAATACAGTAAGGAAAGTGTTTTATCTTTCAAAGTCAAATGAGCACACTTAACAAGGATACAAAACATCAATACTACATCTGAAACTAGAATTAAAGTGCGATTCAGAGGTATCACACGATTTTAGAGTTTCTCACCGTTTCATAGGAAAGTAGCAAAATGTTAGTAAATGTTTGTTTCTCAATGTCAGGTAAGATTGTAAGCAGTTGCTTGTGAATGCAGGCAACTCTTCCATTTGTTGCAGTAAGTCATTTACTGGACACTAGAAGAAACAACTATTAATTCAGAGCAAGTAAGTATAAGTAAGGCAAAATTGGTAGAGAACCATGGAATCGTGCTTTTCAATATCAGAACACAGAAAAGAAAGCATTTTCAGTCAAATGAGCAAACTTAACAAGGATACAAAACATCTATACTACATCTGAAACTAGAATTAAAGTGTGATTCAGGGTTAACACACGATTCTAGAGTTTCTCAACGTTTCATGAGAATGCAGCAAGTTGTTAGTACATGTTTGTTTCTCAATGTCAGGTAAGATTGTAATTAGTTGCTTGTAAATGCAGGGAACTCTTCCATTTGGTGCAGAAAGTCATTTACTGGACACTGGAAGAAACAACTAGTAATTCAGAGCAAGTAAGTATAAGTAAGCCAAAATTGGTAGACATCCATTGAAAAGCACTTCTCAATATCAGAATACAGTAAAGAAAGCATTTCGAACAAAGGGGGTTATCTTTGAAATAACAAAATGAGCACAATTAACAAGGATAGAAAACATCTATGGTATACTACATCTGAAACTAGCATTAACGTTTGATTTAGAGTTAACACTCAATTTTAGAGTTTCTCAATGTTTCATGAGAATGCAGGAAAGTGTTAGTACATATTTGTTTCTCAATGTGAGCTGAGATTGTAAGCAGTTGTTTGTAAATGCAGGCAACACTTCTATTTGGTGCAGAAAGTCATTTACTGGACACTGGAAGAAACATCTAGTAATTCAGAGCAAGTAACTATAAGAAAGCCAGAATTGCTAGAGAACCATTGAAAAGTGCTTCTCAAATCAGTATACAGTAAGAAAACATTTCATAAAAAGCGGGTTATCTTAGGAACCGCCAAATGAGCACACTTAACAAGGATAGAAAACATCTATACTACATCTGAAACTAGAATTAAAGTGTGTTTCTCAATGTGAGCTAAAATTCTAAGCAGTTGCATGTAAATGCAGGCAACTCTTCCATTTGGTGCAGAATGTCATTTACTGGACACGGGAGGAAACAACTAGTAATTCAGAGCAAGTAAGTATAAGTTAGCCAAAATTGGTAGAGAAGCATTGAAAAGTGCTTCTCAATATCAGAATACAGTAAAGAAAACATTTCGTAAAAAGCGATTTATCTTTCATCTTCAAATATGCACAATTAGCAAGGATACAAAACATCTATACTACATCTGAAACTAGAATTAAAGTGTGATTCTGAGATAACACACGATTTTAGAGTTTCTCAATGTTTCATAGGATTGCAGAAAAATGTTAGTACATGATTGTTTCTCAATTTGAGATAAGATTGTCAGCTGTTGCTTGTAAATGCCTGCAAATCTTCCATTTGGTGCAGAAAGTCATTTACTGGACACTAGAATAAATAACTAGTAATTCAGAGCAAGTAACTATAAGTAAGCCAAAATTGGTGGAGAACCATTGAAATGTGCTTCTCAATATCAGAATACAGTAAAGAAAGCATTTCATAAAAATCGGATTATCTTTTAAAGTCCCAAATGAACACACTTAACAAGGATAGAAAAGATCTTCGGTATACTACATCTGAAACTAGAATTAATGTGTGATTCAGAGGTAACACACCATTTTAGAGTTTCTCAATGTTTCAATGGAATGCAGCAAAGTGTTAGTACATGTTTGTTTCTCAATGTTACCTAAGATTGTAAGCAGTTGCTGGTAATTCCACGGAACTCTTCCATTTGGTGCATAAAGTCATTTACTGGACACTGGAATAAATAACTAGTAATTCAGTGCAAGTAACTATAGGTAAGCCAGAATTGTTAGAGAAACATTTAAAAGTGCTTCTCAAATCCGAATACAGTAAGAAAGCATTTCATACAAAGCAGGTTATCTTTGAAAGAGTCAAATGAGCACACTTAACATGGATAGAGAACATCTAATGTATACTAAATCTGAAACTAGAATTACCAACTAGTAATTTAGAGCAAGTAACTATAAGAAAGCCAAAATTGGTAGAGAACTATTGAAAAGTGCTTGTCAATATCAGAATATCTTAAAGAAATCATTTAATATGAAGAGTTTTTTCTTTAAAAGAGTCAAATGAGCACACTTTACAAGGATACAAAACATCTATACTACATCTGAATCTAGAATTAAAGTGTGATTCAGAGTTAACACACGATTTTAGAGTTTCTCAACATTTCATAGGAAAGCAACAAAGTGATAGTACATGTTTGTTTCTCAATGTCAGCTATGATTGGAAGCAGTTGCTTGTAATTTCAGGGAACTCTTCCATTCGATGCAGAAAGTCTTTTAATAGACACTGGAAGGAACAATTAGTAATTCAGATCAAGTAAGTATAAGTAAGCCAAAATAGGTATAGAACCATTGAAAAGTGCTTCTCAATATCACAATACAGTAAAGACAGCATTTCGTAAAAAGCGAGTTATTTTTCAAGAGACAAATGAGCACACTTAAGAAGGATAGAAAACATCTATACTACATCTGAAACTAGAATTAAAGTGTGATTCAGAGTTAACACACGATTTTAGAGTTTCTCCACGTTTCATGAGAATGCAGCAAAGTGTTAGTACAGCTTTGTTTCTCAATGTCAGCTAAGATTGTTAGCAGTTGCTTGTAATTGCGGGGAACACTTTCATTTTGTGCAGAAAGTCATTTACAGGACACTGGAAGAAACAACACGTAATTCAGAGAAAGTAACTATAAGTAAGCCAAAATTGGTGGAGAACCATTGAAATGTGCTTGTTAATATCAGAATACAGTAAGGAAAGTGTTTTATCTTTCAAAGTCAAATGAGCACACTTAACAAGGATACAAAACATCAATACTACATCTGAAACTAGAATTAAAGTGTGATTCAGAGGTATCACACGATTTTAGAGTTTCTCACCGTTTCATAGGAAAGTAGCAAAATGTTAGTAAATGTTTGTTTCTCAATGTCAGGTAAGATTGTAAGCAGTTGCTTATGAATGCAGGCAACTCTTCCATTTGTTGCAGAAAGTCATTTATTGGACACTGGAAGAAACAACTATTAATTCAGAGCAAGTAAGTATAAGTAAAGCAAAATTGGTAGAGAACAATGGAATCGTGCTTTTCAATATCAGAACACAGAAAAGAAAGCATTTTAAGTCAAATGAGCACACTTAACAAGGATACAAAACATCTATACTACATCTGAAACTAGAATTAAAGTGTGATTCAGGGTTAACACACGATTCTAGAGTTTCTCAACGTTTCATAGGAATGCAGCAATGTGTTAGTACATGTTTGTTTCTCAATGTCAGGTAAGATTGTAAGTAGTTGCTTTTAAATGCAGGGAACTCTTCCATTTGGTGCAGAAAGTCATTTACTGGACACTGGAAGAAACAACTAGTAATTCAGAGCAAGTAAGTATAAGTGACCCAAAATTCGTAGAGAAGCATTGAAAAGTGCTTCTCAATATGAGAATACAGTAAGAAAGCATTTCTTAAAAAGCGGGTTATCTTTGAAAGAGGCAAATGAGCACAGGTAACAAGGATAGAAAACATCTATACTACATCTGAAACTAGAACTAAAGTGTGATTCAGAGTTAACACACGATTTTAGAGTTTCTCAATGTTTCAAGAGAATGCAGCCTAGTGTTAGTACATGTCTGTTTCTGAATGTCAGGTTAGATTGTAAGCAGTTGCTTGTAAATGCAGGGAACTCTTCCATTTGGTGCAGAAAGTCATTTACTGGCACTGGAAGAAAGATCTAGTAATTCAGAGAAAGTAAGTATAAGTGAGCCAAAATTGGTAGAGAACCATTGAAAAGTGCTTCTCAATATCACCATACAGTAAAGAAAGCATTTCGTACATAGCGGGTTATCTTTGAAAGAGCCAAATGAGCACACTGAACATGGATAAAATACATCTATAATACATCTGAAATGTGAATTAAAGTGTGATTCAAAGTTAACACCGGATTTTGGAGTTTCTCAACATTTCAAGAGAATGCAGCAAAGTGTTAGTCCATGTTTGTTTCTCCATGTCAGCGAAGATTGTAAGCAGTGGTTTGTAAATGCTGGCAAGTCTTCATTTGGTGCAGAAAGATATTTTTTTGGACACTGGAGTAAACAACTAGTTATTCAGAGCAAGTAAGAATAAATAAACCAAAAGTGGTACAGAACTATTGAAAAGTGCTTCTCAATATCAGAATACAGTAAAGAAAGTATTTAATACAAAGCGTTTTATCTATCAGAGTCAAATGAGCACATTTAACAAGGATACAAAACATCTATACTACATCTGAAACTAGAATTAAAATGTTATTCAGAGTTAACACACGATTTTAGAGTTTCTCAACGTTTCATAGGAATGCAGCAAAGTGTTAGTACATGTTGGTTTCTCAATGTCAGGTAAGATTGTAAGCAGTTGTTTGTAAATGCAGGCAACTCTTCATTTGGTGCAGAAAGATATTTTTTTGGACACTGGAAGAAACAACTAGTTATTCAGAGCAAGTAAGTATAAATAAACCAAAATTGGTATAGAACCATTGAAAAGTGCTTCTCAATATCAGAATACAGTAAAGAAAGCATTTCCTACAGAGAGGGTTATCTTTGAAAGCGCCAAATGAGCAAACATAACAAGGATAGAAAACATCCAAGGTATACTATATTTGAAACTAGAATTAACGTCTGATTCAGAGTTAAAATTGGATTTTAGAGTTTCTCAATGTTTCATGAGAATGCAGGAAAGTGTTAGTACATGTTGGTTTCTCAATGTGAGCTAAGATTCTAAGCAGTAGCTTGTAAATTAAGGCAACTCTTCCATTTGGTGCAGAAAGTAATTTACTGAACACTGTCAGAAACATCTAGTAATTCAGAGCAAGTAACTATAAATAAGCCAGAATTGCTAGAGAACTATTGAAAAGTGCTTCTCAAATCAAAATACAGTAAGAAAGCATTTCATAAAAAGTGGGTTATCTTTGAAAGAGCAAAATGAGCACACTTAACATGGATAAAAAATATCTATACTACATCTGAAACTAGAATTAAAGTGTGATTCAGACTTAACAAGGATTTTGGAGTTTCTCAACATTTCATGAGATGCAGCAAAGTGTTAGTCCATGTTTGTTTCTCAATGTCAGTTAAGATTGTAAGCAGTTGTTTGTAAATGCAGGCAACTCTTCATTTGGTGCAGAGAGTCATTTACTGGACACTGGAAGAAACAACTAGTAATTCAGAGCAAGTAACTGTAAATAAGCCAGCATTGCTAGAGAACCATAGAAAAAGTGCTTCTCAAATCAGAATACAGAAAGAAAGCATTTCTTAAAAAGCGGGTTAACTTTGAAAGAGCCAAATGAGCACACTTAACAAGGATAGAAAACATCTACGGTATACTACATCTGAAACTAGAATTAACATCTGATTCAGAGTTAGAACGGGATTTTAGAGTTTCTCAACGTTTCATGAGAATGCAGCAAAGTGTTAGTACATGTTGGTTTCTCAATGTGATCTAAGATTGTAAGCAGTTGCTTGTAAATGAAGGCAACTCTTCCATTTGGTGCAGAAAGTCATTTGCTGGACACTGGGAGAAACAACTAGTAATTCAGAGCAAGTAAGTATAAGTAAGCCAAAATTGGTGGATATCCATTGAAATGTACTTCTCAATATCAGAATACATTAAAGAAAGTATTTCATACAAAGCGTTTTTTCTATCAGAGTCAAATGAGCACACTTAACAAGGATACAATACATCTATACTTCATCTGAAACTAGAATTAAAGTATGATTCAGAGTTAAGACAATATTTTAGAGATTCACAATGTCACATGAGAATGCAGCAAGTTGTTAGCACATGTGAGTTTCTCAATGTGAGCTAAGATTGTGCACAGTTGCTTGTATTTGCGGGGACCTCGTCCATTCAGTGCAGAAAGTCATTTACTGGACCCTGGAAGAAACAACTAGCAATTCAGGGCAAGTAACTCTAAGTAAGCCAGAATTGCTAGAGAACCATTAAAAAGTGCTTCTGAAATCAGAATACAGTAAAGAAAGTATTTCTTACAAAGCTCGTTATCTTTGAAAGAACGAAAGGAGCACACTTAACAAGGATAGAAAACATCTATACTACATCTGAAACTAGAATTGAAGTGTGATTCAGAGTAAAAACACGATTTTAGAGTTTCTCAATGTTTCTTGAGGATGCAGCAAGTTGTTAGTACGTGTGAGTTTCCGAATGTCAGCTAAGATTATGAGCAGTTGCTTTTAATTGCGGGGGACTCTTTCATTTAGTTCAGAAGCTCATTTACTGGACACTTGAAGAAACAACTAGTACTTCAGAGCAAGTAACAATAAGTAAGCCAGAATTTCTAGAGTACCATTGAAAAGTGCTTCTCAAATCAGAATACAGTAAAGAAAGCATTTCATACAAAGCGGGTTATATTTGAAAGACCCAAATGAGCACACTTAACAAGGATAGAAAACATCTATACTACATCTGAAACTAGAATTAAAGTGTGATTCAGAGTTAAAACACGATTTTAGAGGTTCTCAATGTTTCATGAGAATTCAGCAAGTTGTTAGTACATGTGAGTTTGTCAATGTCACCTAAGATTGTAAGCATTTGCTTGTATTGGCAGGGAACTCTTTCATTTAGTGCAGAAAATCATTTACTGGATACTGGCAGAAACAACTAGCAATTCAGAGCAAGCAACTCTGAGTAAGCCAGAATTGCTACAGAACCATTGAATAGTGCTTCTCAAATCAGAATAAAGTAAAGAAAGAATTTCATACCAAGCGTCTTATGTTTGAAAGAGCCAAATGAGCACACTTAACAAGGATAGAAAAAACCTATACTACATCTGAAACTAGAATTAACGTGTGATTCAGAGTTAACACTCCATTTTAGAGTTTCTCAACTTTTCATGAGAATTCAGCAAGTTGTTAGTACATGTGAGTTTCCGAATGTCAGCTATGATTGTGAACAGTTGCTTGTATGTGGGAGGAACTCTTCCATTTAGTGCAGAAAGTCATTTACTGGACCCTGGGAGAAACAACTAGTAATATAGAGCAAGTAACTATCAGTAAGCCAGAATTGCTAGAGTACCACTGAAAAGTGCTTCTGAAATCAGAATACAGTAAAGAAAGTATTTCTTACAAAGCTCGTTATCTTTGAAAGAACGAAAGGAGCACACTTAACAAGGATAGAAAACATCTATACTACATCTGAAACTAGAATTGGAGTGTGATTCAGAGTAAAAACACGATTTTAGAGTTTCTCAAAGTTTCTTGAGGATGCAGCAAGTTGTTAGTACATGTGAGTTTCTCAATGTCAGCTAAGATTTTGAGCAGTTGCTTGTAATTGCGGGAACGCTTCCATTTAGTGCAGAAAATCATTTACTGGACACTGGAAGAAACAACTAGTAATTCAGAGCAAGTAAATCTAAGTAAACCAGAATTGATAGAGAACCATTGAAAAGTGCTTCTCAAATCAGAATACAGTAAAGAAATCATTTTGTACAATGCGGGTTATATTTGAATTAGCCAAATGAGCACACTTAACAAGGATAGAAAACATCTATAATACAACTGAAACTAGAATTAAAGTGTGATTCAGAGTTAAAACATGATTTTAGAGTTTCTCAATGTTTCATGAGAATTCAGCAAGTTGTTAGTACATGTGAGTTTCTCAATGTCACCTAAGATTGTAAGCATTTGCTTGTATTGGCAGGGAACTCTTTCATTTAGTTCAGAAAGTCATTTAATGGACACTGGAAGAAACAACTAGTAATTCAGAGCAAGCAACTCTGAGTAAGCCAGAATTGCTACAGAACCATTGAATAGTGCTTCTCAAATCAGAATGCAGTAAAGAAAGAATTTCATACACAGCGTCTTATGTTTGAACGAGCCAAATGAGCATACTTAACAAGGATAGAAAAACCTATACTACATCTGAAAATAGAATTAACGTGTGATTCAGAGTTAACACTCCATTTTAGACTTTCTCAACGTTTCATGAGAATTCATCAAGTTGTTGGTACATGTGAGTTTCCGAATGTCAGCTAAGATTGTGAGCAGTTGCTTGTAATTTCGGGGGACTCTTTCATTTAGTTCAGAAAGTCATTTAATGGACACTGGAAGAAACAACTAGTAATTCAGAGCAAGTAGCTATAAGTAAGCCAGATTTGCTACAGAACCATTGAATAGTGCTTCTCAAATCAGAATACAGTAAAGAAAGAATTTCATACACAGCGTCTTATGTTTGAACGAGCCAAATGAGCATACTTAACAAGGATAGAAAAACCTATACTACATCTGAAAATAGAATTAACGTGTGATTCAGAGTTAACACTCCATTTTAGAGTTTCTCAACGTTTCATGAGAATTCATCAAGTTGTTGGTACATGTGAGTTTCCGAATATCAGCTAAGATTGTGAGCAGTTGCTTGTAATTTCGGGGGACACTTTCATTTAGTTCAGAAAGTCATTAACTGGACACTGGAAGAAACAACTAGTAATTCAGAGCAAATAGCTATAAGTAAGCCAGATTTGCTAATGAACCATTGAAAAGTGCTTCTCAAATCAGAATGCAGTAAAGAAAGCATTTCATAAAAAGCGGGTTGTCTTTCAAAGAGTCAAATGAGAACACTTAACAAGGATAGAAAACATCTATACGACATCTGAAACTAGAATTAACTTGTGATTCAGAGTTAAACCAGGATTTTAGAGTTTCACAATGTTTCATGAGAATGCAGGAAGTTGTTAGTACATGTGAGTTTCTCAATGTCAGCTAAGATTTTGAGCAGTTGCTTGTAATTGCGGGAACGCTTCCATTTAGTGCAGAAAATCATTTACTGGACACTGGAAGAAACAACTAGTAATTCAGAGCAAGTAAATCTAAGTAAACCAGAATTGATAGAGAACCATTGAAAAGTGCTTCTCAAATCAGAATACAGTAAAGAAATTATTTTGTACAATGCGGGTTATATTTGAATTAGCCAAATGAGCACACTTAACAAGGATAGAAAACATCTATAATACATCTGAAACTAGAATTAAAGTGTGACTGAGAGTTAAAACACGATTTTAGAGTTTCTCAATGTTTCATGAGAATGTAGCAAGTTGTTAGTACATGTGAGTTTCTCAATGTCATCTAAGATTTTAAGCAGTTGCTTGTAATTGCGGGTAACATTTTTGTTTAGTGCAGAAAGTCAATTACTGCACACTGGAAGAAACAACAAGTAATGCAGAGCAAATAACTCAAAGTAAGCCAGAATTGCTAGAGAACCATTGAAAAGTGCTTCTCAAATCAGAATACAGTAAAGAAAGCATTTTGTACAAATCAGTTTATCTTTGAAATAGCCAAATGAGCACACTTAACAAAGATACAAAATATCTATACTACATTTTAAACTACAATTAAAGTGTCATTCAGAGTTAAAACAGGATTTTAGTGTTTCTCAACTATTCATGATAATGCAGCAAGTTGTTAGTACATATGTGTTTCTCAATATCAGCTAAGATTGTAAGCAGTTGCTTGTATTTGCTGGGAACTCTTTCATTTAGTGAAGAAAGTCATTTACTGGACACAGGAAGAAACAACTAGTAATTCAGAGCAATTAACTACAAGTAAGCCAGAATTGCTAGAGAACCATGGAAAAGTGCTTCTCAAATCAGAATTCAGTAAGAAAGCATTTCATACAAAGCAGGTTATCATTGAAAGAGCCAAATGAGCACACTTAACAAGGATATAAAACATCTATACTACATCTGAAACTAGAATTAAAGTGTGATTCAGAGTTAACACAGGATTTTAGAGTTTCTCAACATTTCATTGGAATGCAGAAGTGTTAGTACATGTTTGTTTCTCAATGTCAGGCAAGATTGTAAGCAGTTGCTTGTATTTGCGGGGAACTCTTCCATTTAGTGCAGAAAGTCATTTACAGGACACTGGCAGAAACAACTAGCAATTCAGAGCAAGTAACTCTAAGTAATCCAGAATTGCTAGAGAACCTTTGAAATGTGCTTCTCAAATCAGAATACAGTAAAGAAAGCGTTTCATACAATGCGTGTTATTTTTCAAAGAGTCACATGAGGACACTTGACAAGGATAGAAAACATCTACAGTATACTACATCCGAAACTAGAATTAAAGTGTGATTCAGAGTTAAAACACAATTTTATAGTTTCTCAATGTTTCATGAGAATGCAGCGAACTGTTAGTACATGTTTGTTTCTCAATTTGAGCTAAGATTGTAAGCAGATGCTTGTAAATGCAGGCAAGTCTTCCATTTGGTGCAGAAAGTCATTTACTGGACACTATAAGAAACAACTAGTAATTCAGAGCAAGTAACTATAAGTAAGCCAGAATTGCTAGAGAACCATTGAAAAGTGCTTCTCAAATCAGAATACAGTAAGAAAGCAGCATTTCATACAAAGCGGGTTAACTTTGCAAGACCCAAATGAGCACACTTAACAGGGATAGAAAACATCTATACTACATCTGAAACTAGAATTAAAGTGTGATTCAGAGTTAACACACGAATTTACAGTTTCTCATCTTTTCATGAGAATGCAGCAAGTTGTTAGTACATGTGAGTTTCTCTATGTCATTTAAGATTGTAAGCAGTTGCTTGTAATTGCGGGTAACACTATTGTTTAGTGCAGAAAGGCATTTACTGCACACTGGAAGAAACAACAAGTAATGCAGAGCACATAACTCTAAGTAAGCCAGAATTGCTAGAGAACCATTGAAAAGTGCTTCTCAAATCAGAATACAGTAAAGAAATCATTTTGTACAAACCGAGTTATCTTTGAAAGAGCCAAATGAGCACAATTAACAAAGATACAAAATATCTATACTACATCTTAAACTATAATTAAAGTGGTATTCAGATTTAAAACAGGATTTTAGAGTTTCTCAACTATTCATGATAATGCAGCAAGTTGTTAGTACATGTGTGTTTCTCAATGTCAGGTAAGATTGTAACAGTTGTTTGTATTTGCGGGGAACTCTTCCATTTAGTGCAGAAAGTCATTCACTGGACACTGGAAGAAACAACTAGTAATTCAGAGCAATTAACACTAATTAAGCCAGAATTGCTAGAGAACCATTGAAAAGTCCTTCTTAAATAGAATACAGTAAAGAAAGCATTTCATAGAAAGTGTGTTATCTTTCAAAGAGTCAAATGAGCACACTTAACAATGATACAAAATATCTATACTACATCTGAAATTAGAATTAAAGTGTGACTCAGAGTTAAAACACGATTTTAGAGTTTCTCAATGTTTCATGAGAATGCAGCAAGTTTTTAGTACATGTGAGTTTCTCAATGTCAGCTAAGATTGTAAACAGTTGCTTGTATATGCAGAGAACTCTTCCATTTGGTGCAGAAAGTCATTTAATGGACACTGGAAGAAACAAGTAGTAGTTCAGAGCAAGTAACTCTAAGTAAGTCAGAATTGCTATAGAACCACGAAGGAGTAACATGACCCTGTAACGCCTAGGATGTCCAGAGAGAAGGGGCGCTTGGTCCCCAGCATTCTCTTCCTCTTATGCTCCCTCCCCCCCCCCAACCCTGGACCTGGCATAGGCACTGGAGAGACTCGGCAAACCAGCCCTCCTGCATTTTCTTGCACCCCAGCACACACTGCCACAGGCACAAGCACACACACACATCCACTCGCACGTACACAGTGGCAAGGACGCCTAGGATGACCTGGAGTGCTCCCGGCCCTGGCCTCCCTGGGATGGGCGGGCACTAGGCTGCCATGCCTTACCAGAGGCTGTACACTGCCCATGACAGCTGCCATCGGAGGAGAGACCAGGGCCACTGCTTGCTGTGAGTGAGACAGCTGTTGTGGGAAGTTCTTCCAAAGACACCCCACCCCCTGAGAACACCTGCAGACCACCTGAAGACCAGCTCTTTCCACACCCAGGCCTTCAGCCAGCTAAATGAGGGGAGAGGGGCCTGTTTCCCGGATGCAAGGTTGCCTGGTCACCAGAGTTCTACTGTCATGTGACTGAGCGCTTGACCTCAAGGGAGCAAGGCTCTATGGCCTGTATGCTTTCCTCTAAGCAGGCTGACCTGCAGAGCCCTTTAGGGCTTTGGACTTTTGCCAAAGCAAAAGCCTGTAAGAGCCCTAAGGACACCCGAGGGATGGTGTGGGAAACCATTTTCTGGAGACCAGGGCAGGTGACCCTGACTTCAAACCCGCCAGCCCTGAGAGCAGTGGGCGGTGGGCCATGTACCGGATGGGATGCACACACTCAGAGGTGGCCAAAGTCTGAGACGGGCTGCTTGACTGTGGCCTGAATGGCCACTTCCAACAGGCCTGGCTCTCTGCCCCCACAGTGATCCTGGCCTAGTACCACCGTTCTGGGCCCCCTTGACAGATGTGTTCTATCCTTGTTAAGTGTGCACATTTGGCTATTTCAAAGATAACCGCTTTGTATGAAATGCGTTCTTTACTATATTCTGATATTGAGAAGCACCTTTCAATGGTTCTCTAGCAAATCTGGCTTATTTATAGTTACTTGTTCTGAATTACTAGTTGTTTCTTCCAGTGTCCAGTAAATGAATTACTGCAATAAATGGAATAACTGCCCGCCATTACAAGGTACTGCCTGCAATCTTAGCTGACATTGAGAAACTCATATGTACTAACCACTTGCTGCATTCGCATGACACACTGAGATATTCTAAAATCGTGTCTTAATTCAGTTTTACACTTTAATGTAGTTTGGGATGTAGTATAGATGTGTTCTATCCTTCTAAGTGTGCTCATTTGGATATTTCTAAAATAACTAACTTTGTAACAAATGCTTTCTTTACTATATGATGATAATAAGAAGCACCTTTCAATGGCTTTCTAGCATTTCAGGCTTACTTATAGTTACTTGCTCTGAATTCCTAATTGTTTCTTCCAGTGTCCAGTAAATGAATTTCTGCACTAAATGGAAGAGTTGCCCACCATTACAAGCTACTGCCTACAATCTTAGCTGACATTGAGAAACCACATGTACTAACAACGTGCTGCATTCTCATGTGACATTGAGACAATCTGAAATCATGTCTTAACTCTGAATCTCACTTTAATTCTCGTTTGGGATGTAGGATAGATGTTTTCTATCCTTGTTAAGTGTGCTCATTTAGCTATTTCAAAGAAAACCCACTTTGTAGGAAATGCTTTCTTTACTGTATTCTGACATTGAGAAGCAATTTTCAATGGTACTTTAGCAATTCTGGCTTACTTATAGTCATTTTCTCTGAATTAAGAGTTGTTTCTTCCTGTGTCCAGTAAATGACTTTCTGCAACAAATAGAAGTTTTCCCCGCAATTACCAGCAACTGCTCACAATCTTAGCTGACATTGAGAAACAAACATATACTAACACTTTGCTGCATTCTCATGAAACATGGAGAAACTCTAAAATCGTGTGTTAACTCTGAATCACACTCTAATTCTAGTTTCAGGTGCAGTATAGATGTTTCCTATCCTTCTTAAGTGTGCTCATTTGTCTCTTTGAAAAATAACTCCCTTTTTACAAAATGCTTTCTTTACTGTATTCTGATATTGAGAAGCACTTTTCAATGGTTTTGTACCTATTTTGGCTTACTTATACTTACTTGTTCTGAATTACTAATTGTTTCTTCCAGTGTCCAGTAAATGACTTTCTGCATCGAATGGAAGAGTTCCCTGATATTACAAGCAACTGCTGACAATCATAGCTGACATTGAGAAACAAACATGTACTAACACTTTGCTGCTTTCCTATAAAATGTTGAGAAACTCTAAAATCGTGTGTTAACTCTGAATCACACTTTAATTCTAGATTCAGATGTAGTATTGATGTTTTGTATCCTTGTAAAGTGTGCTCATTTGACTCTTTTAAAGAAAAAACGCTTCATATGAAATGATTTCTTTACGGTATTCTAATATTGACAAGCACTTTTCAAAGTTCTCTACCAATTTTTCTTTCTTATAGTTACTTGCTCTGAATTACTATTTGTTAATTCTAGTTTCAGATGTAGTATACCTTAGATGTTTTCTATCCTTGTTAAGTGTGCTCACTTGGCTCTTTCAAAGATAACCCGCTTTGTATGAAATGCGTTCTTACTGTATTCTGATTTGAGAAGCACTTTTCAATGGTTCTCTAGCAATTCTGCCTTACTTATACTTACTTGCTCTGAATTACTAGTTGTTTCTTCCAGTGTCCAGTAAATGACTTTCTGAACCAAATGGAAGAGTTCCCTGCATTTATAAGCAACTCCTTACAATCTTACCTGACATTGAGAAACAAACATGTACTAACACTATGCTACATTCCTATGATACGTTGAGAAACTCTAAAATCGTGTGTTAACTCTGAAACACACTGTAATTCTAGTTTCAGATGTAGTATAGATGTTTTATATTCCTGTTAAGTCTGCTCATTTGACACTGATAGATAAAACGATTCCTATGAAATACTTTCTTTACTGTATTCTGATATTGAGAAGCACATTTCAATAGTTATTCACCAATTTTAGCTTACTTATACTTACTTGTTCTGAATTACTAGTTGTTTCTTCCAGTGTCCAGTAAATGACTTTCTGCACGAAATGAAGAGTTGCCTGCACTTACAAACAACTGCTTACAATCTTAGCTGACATTGAGAAACAAACGTACTAACACTTTGGTGCATTCTCATGAAATGTTGTGAAAATCTAAAATCCTGTGTTAACTCTGAATCACACTTTAATTCTACTTTCAGATGTAGTATAGATGTTTTTTATCCTTGTTAAGTGTACTCATTTGGCTCTTACAAAGATAACCCGCTTTGTACAAAATGCTGTCTTACTGTATGGTGATATTTAGGAGCACTTTTTAATGCTTCTCTACAAATTTTGGCTCACTTTTACTTACTAGCTCTGAATTACTAGTTGTTTCTTCCAGTGTCCAGTAAATGACTTTCTGACCCAAATGGTAGATTTGCCTGCATTTACAAGCAACTGCTTACAATCTTAGCTCAAATTGAGAAACAAACATGTACTAACACTTTGCTGCATTCCTATGAAACATTGAGAAAATCTAAAATGGTGTGATATCTAAGAATCACACTTTAATTCTAGTTTCAGTTGTAGTATAGATGTTTTGTATCCTTATTAATTGTGCTCATTTGATTCTGAAAGCTAAAACGATTTGTATGAAATGCTTTCTTTACAGTATTCTGATATTGAGAACATATTTCAATGGTTCTCTACTAATTTTGGCTTACTTATTTTTCTTGCTCTGAATTACTAGTTGTTTCTCCCAGTGTCCAGTAAATGACATTCTGCACCAAATGGAAGAGTTGCCTGCATTTACAAACAACTGCTTACAATCATAGCTCACAGTGAGAAACAAACATGTACTAACACTTTGCTGCATTCTCATGAAACTTAGACAAACGCTAAAATCCTGTGTTAACTCTAAATCACTCTTTAATTCTAGTTTGAGATGTAGTATATATGTTTTTTATCCTTGTTAGGTGTGCTCATGTGGCTCTTTCAAAGATAATCCGCTTTGGAGGAAATGCTTTCTTTACTGTATTCTGATATTAAGAAGCACTTTTCAATGATTCTCTACCAACTCTGGCTTACTTATACTTACTTACTCTGAATTACTAGTTGTTTCTTCCAGTGTCCAGTAAATGACTTTCTGCACCAAAAGGAAGAGTTTCATGCATTTACAACCAACTGCTTACAATCTCAGTTGACATTGAGAAACAAACATGTACTAACACTTTGCTGCATTCCTCTGAAACGTTGAGAAACTCTAAAACGGTATGTTAACTCTGAATCACACTTTAATTCTAGTTTCAGATGTAGTATTGATGTTTTCTATACTTGTTAAGTGTGCTCATTTGGCTCTTTCAAAGATAACCTGCTTTTTAAAAAATGCTTTCTTACTGTATTCTGATTTGAGAAGCACTTTTCAATGGTTCTCTAGCAATTCTGGCTTACTTAGAGTTACTTGATCTGAATTAATAGTTGTTTCTTCCAGTGTCCAGTAAATGAATTTCTGCAACAAATGGAAGTGTTTCCCGCATTTACAAGCAACTGCTGACAATCTTAGCTCACATTCGGTAACTCACATGTACTAACAACGTGCTGCATTCTCATGAAACATTGAGAAACTCTAAAATCGAGTGTTAACTCTGAATCACACGTTAATCCTAGTTTCAGATGTAGTATAGATGTTTTCTATCCTTGTTAAGTGTGCTCATTTGTCTCTTTCAAAGATAACATGCTTTGTAAGAAATGCTTTCTTTACTGTATTCTGATTAGAGAAGGACTTTTCAATGGTACTCTAGGTATTCTGGTTTACTTATACTTACTTGCGCTGAATTACTAGTTGTTTCTTCTAGTGTCCTGTAAATGACTTTTTTCACTAAATGAAAGAGTTCCCCGCATTTACAAGCAACTATTTACAATTTTAGTTGACATTTAGAAACTCACATGTACTAACAACTTGCTGCATTCCCATGAAACATTGAGAAATTCTAAAATCGAGTGTGAACTCTGAATCACACATTAATTCTAGTTTCAGATGTAGTATACTGTAGATGATTTCTATCCTTGTTAAGTGTACACATTTAGCTCTATCAAAGATAAACCGCTTTGTACGAAATGCTTTCTTACTATATTCTGATTTGAGAAGCACTTTTAAATGTTTCTCTACCAATTTTGGCTTACTTATAGTTACTTGCTCTGAATTACTAGTTGTTTCTTCCAATGTCCAGTAAATGACTTTCTTCATCAAATGGAAGACTTCCCTGAAATTAAAAGCAACAACTTACAATTTTAGCTGACATTGAGAAACAAACATTTACTAACACTTTGCTGCATTCCTATGAAACATTGAGAAACACTAAAATCATGTGTTAACTCTGAATCACACTTTAATTCTTGTTTCAGATGTAGTATAGATGTTTTCAAACCTTGTTAAATGTGCTCATTTGGCTCTTTCAAAGATAACACGCTTTGTACCAAATGCTTTGTTTACTGTATTCTGATATTGAGAAGCACTTTTCAATGGTTCTCTAGAAATTCTGGCTTATTTAGAGTTACTTGCTCTGAATTACTAGTTGTTTATCCCAGTGTCCAGTAAATGACTTTCTGCACCAAATGAAAGAGTTACCTGTATTTAACAGCAACTACTTACAATCTTTGCTGTCATTGAGAAACAAACATGTACGAACACTTTGCTGCATTCTCTTGAAACTTTGAGAAAATCTGAAATCGTGTATTAACTCTGAATCACACTTTAATTCTACTTTCAGATGTAGTATAGGTGTTTTCTACCCTTGTTAAGAGTGCTCATTTGGCTCTTTGAAAGATAACTCGCTTTGTATGAAATGCTTTCTTTAATGTATACTGATGTGAGAAGCACTTTTCAATGGTTCTCTAGCAATTCTGGCTTACTTGTAGTTGTGTGCTCTAAATTACTAGTTGTTTCTTCCAGTGTGAAGTAAATGACTTTCTGCACAAAATGGAAGAGTTCCCCAAAATTACAAGCAACTGCTTAAAATGTGAGCTGACATTGAGAAACTCACATGTACTAACAACTTCCTGCATTCTCATGAAACATTGTGAAACTCTAAAATCGTGTGTTAACTCTGAATCACACATTAATTCTAGTTTCAGATGTAGGATAGATGTTTTCTATCCTTGTTCAGTGTGCTCATTTGGCTCTTTCAAAGACAACCCGCTTTGTACGAAATGCATTCTTTACTGTATTCTGATTTTAGAAGCACTTTTCAATGGTTCTCTAGCAATTCTGGCTTACTTGTTGTTACGTACTCTGAATTACTAGTTGTTTCCTCCAGTGTGCAGTAAATGACCTTCTGCACTAAACGGAAGAGTTCCCCACAATTACAAGCAACTGCTTACAATCTTAGCATACATTGAGAAACTCACATGTACTTGCTGCATTTTCATTAAACTTTAAGAAATTCTAAAATCGTGTGTAGACTCTGAATCACACTTTAATTCTACTTTCAGATGTCGGAATAATGTTTTCTGTCCTTGTTTAGTGTGCTCACTTGGCTCTTTCAAAGATAACCTGCTTGGCACGAAATGTTTTCTTTACTGTATTCTGAATTGAGAAGCACTTTTCAATGTTTCCTAGCAATTGTGGCTTACTTAGTGTTACTTGCTCTGAATTAGTAGTCCTTTCTTTCAGTGTACAGTAAATGTCTTCCTGCACTAAATGGAAGAGTTTCCTGTAATTACAAACAACTGCTTACAATTTTAGCTGACGTTGAACACACACATCTAAATTGTGTGTTAACTCTGAATCACACATTAATTCTACTTTCAGATGTAGGATAGATGTTTTCTATCCTGGTTAAGTGTGCTCATTTGGCTCTTTCAAAGATAACCCGCTTGGTATGAAATGTTATCTTTACTCTATTCTGATATTGAGAAGCACTTTTCAATGGTTCTCTAGCAATTGTGGCTTACTTAAGGTTACTTGCTCTGAATTACTAAGTGTTTCTTCCAGTGTCCTGTAAAGGACTTTCTGCACCAAATGGAAGAGTTGCCTGCATTTACAAGCAACTGCTTACAATCTTAGCTCACACTGAGAAACAACCATGTACTAACAACTTGCTCCCTTCTCATGAGACATTGAGAAACTCTAATATCGTGTCTTAAGTCAGTTTCACACTTTAATCTAGTTTGGGATGTGTCCACCCGTAGGTACACCTGTGCATGTCCCTGGCCGCTGCCTTGGCACCTGCACTTATTTTTGGCCCCCCACTAACCCTTTCCCCATTGACTGTACTCCCCATTAGAGGAGGCTGAGCTGGGGATGTGAAGAGGAGGAATCCCTAGGAGACTCTTGTTGAGAATGGCGCCCACTTCTGGCTAAGCGGCACATCGCACCCCCACCAGAGGAGGGGGGCTGGCTTGCAACAGGTGGAAGGGATGGTGGCAGGTAGCTAAGGGCTCAGGTGGGAGAGGCATGGTCCCTGCCTGACTGCCTGCCTGCCTGGGAGAGAGCTTGTGGAGCAGGGGGCAAGGGACTGAGGGCGGAAATCGCTGCAGGCGCTGACCCCCTGGGGGGGCCTGCCTGGTGGTGGCCAAGGGGCTTGGAAGGCCCACAGTCCTGGCAGCCAGTGGCTGGAGGCCAGCTCCCTGGTCTCAGGCTATACCACCCTGAACAGGCCAGATCTGGTCTGATCTCGGAAGCTAAGCATGGTCAGGCCTGGTTAGTACTTGGATATGACACTGCCTGGAAACACGGGGTGCCATAGGCTTTTGCTTTGGCTCTGGGGAGGAGGAGCAGGGCTTTTTGTTGCAGGCCAAAGCCTCCCTTTTGGCTACATGGGTGGGGCCTGAGCAGGGGGAACCTCTGGTCTGAACTCAGCCCCGAACCCCGGAGTGCCCTCCCCCGCAACCCCGTGCCCCATCCTGCCCTCCAAAGATGGGAACAGGGCTCTAGCTTGCTAGCTGGCTTGCTAGCTCTTGCCTTTCCTGCTGAGGCAGCCCCCCACTGCCATTGCAGGGTTGCCTGTACTCCATTCTCCCTTACCACTGGAAATTCCAGGCACTCAGGGCGTGGGAAGGGGGGAGTCCCTGCGGGGAGGAGGGGGACACAACAGGGAGGAGTCTGACACACTGACAGGGGGAACAGGCTGCAGTGGGTTTGGCTCCGTGGACAGAGCGCACGCCTGTGGATGGAAGGCCCGCAGGTTCCATTGGGGTCAAGGGCACTTACCTCTCTTGAAGGCTGGATCCCTCCCTGCCCCCTCAGAGCGCCTGTGGGAGGCAACCAATCCAAGTGTCTCCCTCACATCCATGTTTCTCTCTGCCTCTCCGGGCCTCTTCCACTTGCCCTAAGAATCAATGGGGAAATCCCCTTCCATAGGATTCAGATACATGATGGATACATGGATGGATTCATGGATGGATGGATGCATGGATTGAAGGATGCATGGATGGATGGATGGTTGCATAGATGGATGGATGGATGTGGAACAGGTGAACACTCTATGGGAATCTTAGATCTGGCTCTCCTTGGGCATCATCCCGTGGGCACACAGCGACCTCCGTACCCACCTTCAACTCTGGGCCCACTCTGATTGCCCTGCCCGGGGTCCTGCCTCTAGCAACCGGACAAGGCTTAGAAGGAGTTTGACTCGTCCAGCTGAGTCTCCACGACCTCATCATGATCTCCAGGGCAGAGCTCTGAGAGGCACTGCCTAGAGTCCGGGCCCTTAGCCAAAACTGCCTGGATCTCCCCACAGTAGGGAAAACCCCTTACATAAAGTCATTTCCCCTCACCTGGTGGCACACAGGGTTGTCTGGATTGACTGGCAGCCACGAAGGAGTAACATGACCCCGTCATGGCTAGGATGTCCAGAGAGTAGGGGCCATTGGTCCTCAGCACTCACTTCCTCTTGTCCCCCTTCCCCACCCCCCTTGGGACCTCACATAGGCCCTGTAGAGACTCAGCGAACCAACCCTCCTGCATTTTCTTGCACTCCAGCACACACTGCCACAGGCACATGCACACGCACATCCACACGCAGCTACTCAGTGGCAAGGATGCCTAGGATGACCTCGAGTGCTCCCGGACCTTGCCTCCTGGGATGGGCAGGCACTAGGCTGCCATGCCTTACCTGAGGCTGCACACTGCCCAGTGACAGCAGGCATTGGAGGGGAGACCAGGGGACTGCATGAGGTGAGCGAGACAGCTGTTGTGGGAAGCTCTTACAAAGACACCCCACCCCCTGAGACCACCTGCAGACCACCTGCAGACCAGCTCTTTCCCCACCCAGGCCTGCAGACAGCCAAGTGAGGGGAGAGGGGCTTGTCTCCCGGATGCAAGGTTGCCTGGAGACCAGAGTCTACATTCCGTATTGTCCTGTGACTGAGCGAGTGACCTCAAGGGAGCAAGGCTCTATGGCCTGTATGCTTTCTTCTAAGCAGGCTGAACTGCAGAGCCCTCAGGTCTTTGGTATTTTGCCAAAGCTAAAGCCTGTAGGAGCCCTAAGCACACCCGAGGGATGGCGTGGGATACCATTTTCTGGAGACCAGGGCAGGTGACCCTGACTTCAAACCCGCCAGCCCTGCGGGCGGTGGGCGGTGGGCCATGTACTGGATGGGAAACACACACTCAGAGGTGGCCAAAGTCTGAGACGGGCTGCTTGACTGTGGCCTGAAGGGCCACTTCCAACAGGCCTATCTCTCAACACCCACTGTGATCCTGGCCTAGTCCCAGAGTTCTGGGCCCCCTTGATAGATGTGTTCGATCCTTGTTAAGTGTGCTCATTTGCCTATTTCAAAGATAACCCGCTTTTTACGAAATGCATTCTTTACTATATTCTGATATTGAGAAGCACCATTCAATGGTTCTCTAGCAAATGTGGCTTATTTATAGTTACTTGTTCTGAATTACTAGTTGTTTCTTCCAGTATCCAGTAAATGAATTACTGCAATAAATGGAATAACTGCCTGCCATTAGAAGGTACTGCCTACAATCTTAGCTGACATTGACAAACTCACATGTACTAACAACTTGTTGCATTCTCATGAGATATTGAGAAATTCTAAAATCGTGTCTTAATTCAGTTTTACACTTTAATGTAGTTTGGGATGTAGTATAGATGTGTTCTATCCTTTTTAGTGTGCTCATTTGGCTATTTCAAAGATAACCAATTTTGTAAGAAATGCTTTCTTTACTATATGGTGATAATGAGAAGCACCATTCTATGGTTTTCTAGGATTTCAGCCTAACTTATAGTTACTTGATCTGAATTACTAGTTGTTTCTTCCAGTGTCCAGTAAATGAATTTTTGTACTAAATGGAAGAGTTGCCAGCCATTACAAGCTACTGCCGACAATCTTAGCTGACATTGAGAAACTTACATATACTAACAACTTGTCACATTCTCATGTGACATTGAGACAATCTGAAATCTTGTCTTAACTCTGAATCTCACTTTCATTCTCGTTTGGGATGTAGTATAGATGTTTTCTATCCTTGTTAAGTGTGCTCATTTTGCTATTTCAAAGACAACCCACTTTGTAGGAAAGGCTTTCTCTACTGTATTCTGACATTGAGAATCAATTTTCAATGGTTCTTTAGCAATTCTGGATTACTTATAGTTATTTTCCCTGAATTAAGAGTTGTTTCTTCCAGTGTCCAGTACATGACTTTCTGCACCAAATGTCAGAGTTCCCCACAATTACAAGCAAATGCTTACAATCTTAGATGACATTGAGAAACAAACATGTACTAACACTTTGCTGCATTTTCATGAAACGTGGAGAAACTCTAAAATCTTGTGTTAACTCTGAATCACACTTTAATTCTAGTTTCAGATGTAGTATAGATGTTTTCTAACCTTGTTAAGTGTTCTCATTTGGCTCCTTCAAAGATAACCTGCTTTGTATGAAATACTTTCTTAGTGTATGCTGATTTGAGAAGCAGGTTTCAATGGTTCTCCAGCAATTCTGGCTTACTTATAGTTACTTGTTCTGAATTACTAGTTATTTCTTTCAGTGTCCAGTAAATGACTTTCTGCACCAAATGAAAGAGTTCCCCGCATTTACAATCAACTGTTCACAATCTTAGCTGACATTGAGAAACAAACATGTAATAACACTTTGCTGCATTCCTATGAAATGTTGAGAAACTCTAAAATCGTGTGTTAACTCTGAATCACACTTTAATTCTAGTTTCAGATGTAGTAAAGATGTTTTGTATCCTTGTTAAGTGTGCTCATTTGACTCTGAAAGATAAAACGCTTTGTATGAAATACTTTCTTTACTGTATTCTGATATTGAGAAGCACATTTCAATGGTTCTCCAACAATTTTGGCTTACTTAAACTTACTTGCTCTGAATTACAAGTAGTGTCTTCCAGTGTCCAGTAAATGACTTTCTGCACTAAATGGAAGAGTTCCTTGCATATACAAGCAACGGCTTACAATCTTAGCTGACATTGAGAAACAAGCATGCTCTAACACTTTGCAGCATTCGTATGAAAAGTTGAGAAACTCTAAAATCGTGTGTTAACTCCAAATCACACTTTAATTCTAGTTTCAGATGTAGTATAGATGTTTTCTTTCCTTGTTAAGTGTTCTCATTTGAATCTTTAAATATAACCCTCTTTGTATTTAATGCTTTCTTACTGTATTCTGATATTGAGAAGCACATTTCAATGGTTCTCCACCAATTTTGGTTTACTTAAACTTACTTGCTCTGAATTATTAGTTGTTTCTTCCAGTGTACAGTAAATTTCTTTCTGCACCAAATCTAAGAGTTACAGACAACTGCCTACAATCTTAGCAAACATTGAGAAACAAACATGTACTAACACTTCGCTGCATTCACATGAAATGATGAGAAACTCTAAAATACTGTGTTAACTCTGAATCACACTTATTTCTAGTTTCAGGTGTAGTATAGATGTTTTGTATCCTTGTTAAGTGTGGTCATTTGGCTCTTTCAAAGATAACCTGCTTTGTAGGAAATGCTTTCTTTACTGTATTCTGATATTGAGAAGCACTTTTCAATGCCTCTCTACCAATTTTGGCTCACTGATAATTACTTGCTCTGAATTACAAGTTGTTTCTTCCAGTGTCCAGTAAATGACTTTCTGCACCAAATGGAAGTGTTGCCTGCATTTACAAGCAACTGCTTACAATCTTATCTCACATTGAGAAATAAACATGTAGTAAGACTTTGCTGCATTCTTATGAAATGTTGAAAAACCCTAAAATCCAGTTTTAACTCTGAATCACACGTTAATTCTAGTTTCTATCCTTGTTAAGTGTGCTCATTTGGCTGTCAAAGTTAACCTGCTTTGTATGAAATGCTTTCTTTACTGTATACTGATATTGAGAAGTGCTTTTCTATGGTACTCTAGCAATTCTGGCTTTCTTATACTTACTTGCTCTGAATTACTATTTTTTTTCCAGTGTCCAGTAATTACTTTATGCACTAAATGAAAGAGTCCCCCGCAATTACAAGCAACTGCTGACAATATTAGCTGACATTCAGAAATTCACATGTACAAACAACTTGCTGCATTCTCATGAAACATTGAGAAACTCCAAAATCGAGTGTTAACTCTGAATCACACTTTAATTCTAGTTTCAGATGTAGTATAGATGTTTTCCATCCTTGTTAAGTGTGCTCATTTGGCTCCTTCAAAGATAACGCGCTTTGTATGAAATGATTCTGATTTGAGAAGCACTTTTAAATGGTTTTCTAGCAATTCTGGCTTACTTATAGTTACTTGCTCTGAATTACAAGTCGTTTCTTCCAGGGTGCAGTAAATGACTTTCTGCACTAAACTGAAGAGTTCCAGTAATTGCCAGCAACTGCTTACAATCTTAGCTGACATTGAGAAAATCACATATACTAACAACTTGCGGCCTTCTCATGAAATGATGAAAAACTCTAAAATCTTGGGTTAACTCTGAATCACATTCTAAATCCAGTTTCAGATGTAGTATAGATGTTTTGTATCCTTGTTACGAGTGCTCCTTTGATTTTGTTTATTTGTGTCCTCTCTGTTTCTTGGTTAGCCTGGCTAGAGTTTCATCAATCTTGTTTATCCTTTCAAAGAACCAGCTCTTGGTTTTGTTGATCTTGTGTATTGATTCTTTGGTCTCTATGTCATTTATCTCTGCTCTAATTCTTATTATTTATTTCCTTCTGCTTACAGTGGGCTTTTCTTGTTGCTCTTTTTCTAACTGTTTGAGTTTTCGAGTTAGATAATTTGTTATATTTTTTTCTAGTTTTGTGCAATAGGCTTGAACTTCCCTCTCAAGACTGCTTTCAAAGATAACGAGCTTTGTAAGAAATACTTTCTTTACTGTTTTCTGATTTGAGAAGCACTTTTCAATGGTTCTCTAGCAATTCTGGCTTACATAGAGTTACTTGCTCTGAATTGCTAGTTGTTTCTTCCAGGGTCCAGTAAATGACTTTCTGCACTGAATGGACGAGGTCCCCACAAATACAAGCAACTGTTCACAATCTTAGCTGACATTGAGAAACTCAATGTACTGACAACTTGCTGCATTCTCATGAAACATTGAGAAACTTAAAATTGAGTGTTAACTCTGAATCACACGTGAATTCTAGTTTCAGATGTAGTATACTGTATATGTTTTCTACCCTTGTTTAGTGTGCTCATTTGACTCTTTGAAAGATAACACGCTTTGTATGAAATGCTTTCTTTACTGTATTCTGATTGAGATGCACTTTTCTATGGTTCTCTAGCAATGCTGGCATACGTATAGTTACTTGCTCTGAATTAAAAGTTGTTTCTTACAGTGTCCAGTAAATGACTTTCTGCACTAAAAGGATGAGTTCAACGCAAATACAAGCAACTGCTTAAAATCTTAGCTGACATTGAGAAACACACATATACTAACAACTTGCTGCATTCTCATGAAACATTGAGAAACTCTAAATTCCTATTTTAAATCTGAATCACACTTTAATTCTAGTGTCAGATGTTGTATAGATGTTTTCTATCCTTGTTAAGTGTTCTCATTTGGCTCTTTGAAAGATAACATGCTTTGTATGAAGTGTTTCTTTATTGAATTCTGATTTGAGAAGCACTTTTCAATGGTTCTCTAGCAATTCTGGCTTACTTAGAGTTACTTTCTCTGCAGTGCTTCTTGTTTCTTCCAGTGTCCAGTTAATGACTTTCTCACTAAATGGAAGAGTTCCCCGCAAAAACAAGCAACTGCTTACAATCTTATATGACATTGAGAACCTTACTTGTACTAACAACTTTTCTGCATTCTCATTAAACACTGAGAAACTCTAAAATCGTGTTTTAACTCTGAATCAGACTTTACTTCTAGTTTCAGATGTTGTATAGATGTTTTCTATCCTTGTTATGTGTTCTCATTTGGCTCTTTCAAAGATAACAAGCTTTGTACCAACTACTTTCTTTACTGTAATCTGATTTGAGAAGCACTTTTCAAAAGTCCTCTAGCAAATCTGGCTTCCTTAGAGTTACTTGCATTGAATTACTAGTTGTTTCTTTCAGTGTCCAGTAAATGACTTTCTGCACTAGATGAAGGTGTTTCCTGCAAATACGAGCAACTGCTTACAATCTTAGCTGACACTGAGAAACTCCCTTGTACTAACAACTTCCTGCATTCTCATGAAACATTGAGAAACTCTAAAATCGTGTTTTAAGTCTGAATCACACTTTAGTTCTAGTTTGAGATGTAGTATAGATGTTTTATATCCTTGTTAAGTGTGCTCATTTTGTTCTTTCAAAGATTACCTGCTTTATACGAAATGCTTTCTTTATTGTATTCTGATTTGAGAAGCACTTTTCAATGGTTCTCTACCAATTTTTGCTTACTTATACTTACTTGCTCTGAATTACAAGTTGTTTCTTCCACTGTCCAGTAAATGACTTTCTCCACCAAATGGAAGAGTTGTATGCATTTACAAACAACTGCTTTCAATCTTAGCTGACAATGAGAAACAAACATGTACTAACACTTTGCTGCATTCTCATGAAAAGTTGAGAAATTCTAAAATCGTGTGTTAACTCTGATTCACACTTTAATTCTAGTTTCAGATGTAGTATAGATGTTTTGTTTCCTTGTTAAGTGTGCACATTTGACTCTGAAAGATAAAATGCTTTGTATGAAATACTTTCTTTACTGTATTCTGATATTGAGAAGCACCTTTTAATTGTTCTGTAGCTATCCTAGCTTCCTTATACTTACTTGCTCTGAATTACAACTTGTTTCTTCCAGTGTCCAGTAAATAACTTTCTGCACCAAATGGAAGAGTTGCCTGCATTTAAAAACAACTGCTTACAATCTTAGCTCACATTGAGAAACAAACATGTACTAACACTTTGCTGCATTCCTATGAAACATTGAGGAACTCTAAAATCCAGTTTTAACTCTGATTTAGACGTTAATGCTAGTTTCTGATGTAGTATACCATAGATTTTTTCTATCCTTGTTAAGTGTGCTCATTTGGTTGTTTCAAATATAACCCGCTTTGTACAAAATGCTTTCTTTACTGTATTCTGATATTGAGAAGTACTTTTCAATGGTTCTCTACCAATTTTGGCTTACTTACACTTACTTGCTCTGAATTACCAGTTGTTTCTCCCACTGTCCAGTAAATCACTTTCTGCACTAAACTGAAGAGTTCCCACAATTACAAGTAACTGCTTATAATCTTAGCTTACATTGAGAAACTCACATGTACTAACAACTTGCTGCAGTCTCATGACACGTTGAGAAACTCTAAAATCGTGTGTTAACTCTGAATTACACTTTAATTATAGCTTCAGATGTAGTATAGATTTTTTTTGTCTTTGTTAAGTGTGCTAATTTGACTCTTTGAAATATAAAACACTTTGTAGGAAATGCTTTCTTTACTGTATTCGGATTTGAGAAGCACCTTTCTATGGTTCTCTAGCAATTCTGGCTAACTTAGAGTTACTTGCTCTAAATTACTAATTATTTCTTCCAGTGTGCAGTAAATGACTTTGTGCATTAAACTGAAGAGTTCCCTGCATTTACAAGCAACTGCTTACAATGTTAGCTGACATTGAGAAACAAACATGTACTAACACTTTGCTGCATTCTCATGAAATGTGGAGAAACTCTAAAATCGTGTGTTAACTCTGAATCACACTTTAATTTCAGTTTCAGATGTAGTATACCGTAGATGTTGTCTATCCTTGTTGTGTGCTCATTAGGCTCTTTCAAAGATAACCCGCTTTGTTCGAAATGCTTTCTTTACAGTATTCTGATATTGAGAAGCACTTTTCAATGCTTCTCTACCAATTTTGGCTCACTTATACTTACTTGCTCTGAATTACTAGTTGTTTCTTCCTGTATCCAGTAAATGACTTTCTGCACCAAATGGAAGAGTTGCCTGCATTTACAAGCAACTGCTTACAATCTTAGCTCACATTGAGTAACAAACATGTACTAACGCTTTGCTGCATTCCTATAAAACATTGAGAAACTCTAAAATGGTGTGTTAACTCTGAATCACACTTTAATTCTAGTTTCAGATGTAGTATAGATGTTTTTTATCCATGTTAAGTGTGCTCATTTGGCTGTTTCAAAGATACCCCACTTTGTAAGAAATGCTTTCTTTACTGTATGGTGAATTTGAGAAGCACTTTTCAATGGTTCTCTTCCAATTTTGCCTTACTTATTATTACTTGCTTTGAATTACTAGTTGTTTCCTCCAGTGTCCAGTAAATGACTTTCTGAACCAAATGGAAGAGTTGCCTGCATTTACAAGCAACTGCTTACAATCTTAGCTCACATTGAGTAACAAACATGTCCTAACACTGGTGCATTCTCATGAAACGTTGAGAAACTCTAAAATCCAGTTTTAACTCTGAATCAGACTTTAATTCTAGTTTCAGATGTAGTATACCGTAGATGTTTTCTATCCTTGTTAAGTGTGCTCATTTGGCTCTTTCAAAGTTAACCCGCTTTGTACGAAATGTTTTCTTTACTGTATTCTGATATTGAGATGCACTTTTCAATGGTTCTCTACCAATTTTGGCTTACTTATATTTACTTGCTCTGAATTACTAGTTGTGTCTTCCAGTGTCCAGTAAATGACTTTCTGCACCAAATGGAAGAGTTCCCTGAAATTACAAGCAACTGCTTACAATCTTAGCTGACATTGAGAAACTCACATGTACTAACAACTTGCTGCATTCTCATGAAACCTTGAGAAACTCTAAAATCCTGTCTTAACTCAGTTTCACACTTTAATCTAGTTTGGGATGTAGTATAGATGTGTTCTATCGTTTTAAGTGTGCTCATTTGGCTATTTCAAAGATAACCAACTTTGTAAAAAATGCTTTCTTTACTATATGATGATAATGAGAAGCACCTTTCAATGGTTTTCTAGCATTTCTGGCTTACTTATAGTTACTTGCTCTGAATTACTAGTTGTTTCTTCCAGTGTCCAGTAAATGAATTCCTGCATTAAATGGAAGAGTTGCCTTCTTTTACACGTAACTGCTTACAATCTTAGCTCACATTGAGAAACAAACATGTACTAACGCTTTGCTACATTACTATGAAACATAGAGAAACTCTAAAATCCCGTGTTAACTCTGAATCACACTTTAATTCTAGTTTCAGATGTAGTATAGATGTTTTCTATCCTTGTTAAGTGTCCTCATTTGGATCTTTCAAAGATAACCCGCTTTTTATGAAATGCTTCCTTACTGTATTCTGATTTGAGAAGCACTTTTCAATGGTTCTCTATAGTTACTTGCTCTGAATTACTAGTTTTTTCTTCCAGTGTCCACTAAAGGAATTCCTGCATTAAATGGAAGAGTTGCCCACCATTACAAGCTTCTGCCTACAATCTTAGCTGACATTGAGAAACTCACATGTACTAACAACTTGCTGCATTCTCATGTGACATTGAGACACTCTGAAATCTTTTTTTAAATTAAATTATTATCTGTGTACATATATTACCATCCCCTCCCCGCCAAAAAAAACATTCCCTCCCTCCCCAGAATTTTGTATCCATTGGTTATACTTATATGCTTGTGTACTAGTCTTTGGGTGATCTCTTATTTCCTTCATATTACCCTCCACTCCTCCTGTAACTAGACAGTCTGCTTGTTGCTTTACTGTTGCTATATTTAACTTATGGTTCATCAGTTTTTAATGTTCTTTATTATTCATAATTGTGTGAAGTCATGTGGTGTTTCTCTTTCATTGACTGGCTTATTTCACTCAGCATGATATTCTCCAATTCCATCCAGGTTGCTGCAAATGATGAGAATTCCTTCTTTTTTATGGCAGCATAGTATTCCATTGTGTAGATGTACCATGGTTTTTTGATCCAATCATCTGCTGATGGACACCTAGGCTGTTTCCAAATCTGAGCTATCGTAAATTGTGCTGATATGAACATAGGGGTGCCTATATCCTTTCTGATTGGTGCTCCTATTTTCTTGGGATATATTCCTAGGAGTGGGATTACTGGGTCAAATGTGAGTTCCATTTTCAGTTTTTTGAGGAAATTCCATACTTTTATCCACAGTGGTTGTACCAATCTGCATTCCCACCATCAGTGCACGAGAGTTCCTTTTTCTCCACAACCTCGCCAACACTTATCATTTGTTGATTTGTTAATGTTGGCCATTCTGACAGGTGTGAGATGGTATCGCATTGTTGTTTTGATTTGCATCTCTTGGATAAGTAGTGACTCTGAGCAGTTTTTCATGTGCCTCTTGGCTTTCCTTCTGTCTTCTTTTGAGAAGATTCTATTTAGTTCCATTGCCCATTTTTTAATTGGCTCATTTATTTTCCTTTTACTGAGTTGAATAAGCTGTTTGTAGATGTTGGAGATTAAACCTTTATCAGTAATATCATTTGCAAATATGTTCTCCCATACAGTGGACTTTCTTGTTGTTTTGTTGATGGTTTCTTTTGCTGTGAAAAATCTTTTTATTTTGATGTAGTCCCATTTGTTTATTTTCTCTTTAGCTTTAGCTGTGGATTTATCATATATAGCTTTTATTATGTTGAGGTATGATCCTTGTACTCCCATCATGTTGAGAGTTTTTATCAGGAAAGGGTGTGGGATTTTATCAAATGCTTTTTCTGCATCAATTGATATGACCATATGATTTTTATCTTTCAATTTGTCTATGTGATGTATCACGTTTATTGATTTGCGGATATTGTACCATCCTTGCATTCCTAGATTAAAACCTACTTGGTCATGGTGTATGATCTTCCTGATGTACTGCTGGAGCCGATTTGCTAGAATTTTGTTGAGTATTTTGGCATGTATGTTCATGAGGGATATTGGCCATTAATTTCATTGAGTTGTCTTTATCTGGTTTTGGTATTAGAGTGATGCTGGCTTCATAAAAGGAGTTTGGAAGTGTTCCTTCCTCTTGAATTTTTTGGAATAGTCTGAGGAGTATAGGTTTTAGTTCTTCCTTGAATGTTTGGTAAAACTCTCCTATGAAGCCATCTGGCCCTGGGCTTTTGTTTGCTGGCAACTTTTTGATGGCTGTTTCAATTTCTTCCCAAGTAACTGATCTGTTGAGATTTTTAATTTCTTCCTGATTGAGTTTTGGAAGGTTGTATTTTTCTAGGAATATGTCCATTTCTTCCAGGTTGTGCAATTTGTTGGAATAAAGCTGCTCATAGTATTTTGTAACAATCTTTTGAGAAACCTATTATTCTAATATTGTTTTGTTTTGTATTGTCCCAAAGCTCCCGTAGGCTCTCCTCCTGTTTTTTGATGTTTTTTTTTTCTAGCACCTTCTCCAATTGGGTAATTTTTTCCATCTTGTCTTCTAGCTCACTGATGCGGTCCTCTGCTTCTTGTAGTCTACTCTTGATGATTTCTATTAAGTTCTTCATAGAAGTGATGTCATTTTTCATTTCTTCTTGGGTCACCTTCATTTCCTGTTGGTTCATCCTCAGATCCTCTTGGTTCTTCTTCAGATCCTCTTGGTTTTTCTTCATTTCCTCTTGGGTCTTACTCATATTGTCAAATTTGTCTTCCATTCTTTAAGCCATCCCATGAACATTACTCTGAATTCTTCCTCTGGTAGGTTGCTTGCCTCTGAATCATTCACTTCCTTTTCTGGTGATGGCTGATTTTCTTTCATAGGTGGGGTGTTTCTTAGCCTCCCTATGATCTTTCTATTTTAGGATGCCTGTATATGTAGTTCTCTCTCTCCTGCTTAGCTTTAAAGGTACAAAATACAACACAACCAGGTACAACACACAAAGCACTGAACATAAAAGTGTTTGCAATATTAATATCCTCCAATAAAGGTGACTAGAACCCAGCTAACAAAATCAAACAATCAAATTAAAAGAATGAGCAAACCAATCTTACAAAAAAGCATAAAATTTTGATATAGGTAGCATTTAACATACAACTACAAAGGGGTGAAGAGAAGGATTTTTTATTTTTGAGACACTCTGAAATCTTGTCTTAACTCTGAATCTCACTTTAATTCTCCTCTGGGATGTAGTATAGATGTTTTCTATCCTTGTTAAGTGTTCTCATTTGGCTATTTCAAAGATAACCCACTTTGTATGAAATGCTTTCTTTACTATATTTTGATATTGAGACACACCTTTAAATGGTTCTCTAGCAATTCTGGCTTACTTAAAGTTACTTGCTCTGAATTACTAGTTGTTTATTCCAGTGTCCAGTAAATAAATTTTTCCTCAAATGGAAGAGTTTCACGCAGTTACTAGCAACTGTTTACAATCTTAAATGTCACTGAGAAACTCACATGTACTAACAACTCGCTCCATTCTCATGAGACATTGAGAAACTCTACAATCCTGTCTTAACTCTGAATCGCACTGTAATTCTAGTTTGGGATATAGTATAGGTGTTTTTTAGCCTTGGTAAGTGTGCTCATTTGGCTATTTCAAAGATTACCAATTTTGTACGAAATGCTTTCTTTACTATATTCTGATATTGAGAAGCACTAGTCAATTGTTCTCTAGCAATTCTGGCTTACTTATAGTTACTTGCTCTGAATTTCTAGTTGTATCTTCCAGTGTGCAGTAAATGACTTTCTCCACTAAATGTAAGAGTACCCCGCAATTACAAGCAACTGCTTACAATCTTAGGTCACATTGAGAAACTCACATGTACTAACAACTTGCTGCCTTCTCAGGAGACAATGAGAAACTCTAAAATCGTGTGTTAACTCTGAATCACACTTTAATTCTAGTTTCAGATGTAGTATAGATGTTTTCTATGCATGTTAAATGTGCACATTTGGCTCTTTGAAAGATAACCCGCTTTCTATGAAATGCTTTCTTTAGTGTATTCTGATTTGAGAAGCACTTTTCTATGGTTCTCTAGCAATTCTGGCTAACTTACAGTTACTACCTCTAAATTACTAGTTATTTCTTCCAGTGTGCAGTAAATGACTTTCTGCACTAAACTGAAGAGTTCCCACAATTACATGGAACTGCTTAAAATCTTTACTGACATTGAGAAAATCACATGTACTAACAACTTGCTGCATTCTCATGAATCTTTGAGAAACTATAAAATCATGTGTTAAATGTAAATCACCCTTTAATTCTAGTTTCAGATGTAGTAGAGATGTTTTCTATCCTTGTTAAGTGTGCTCATTTGGCTCTTTCAAAGATAACACACTTTGTAAGAAATGCTTTCTTACTGTATTCTGAATTGAGAAGCACTTTTCAATGGTTTTCTAGCAATTCTGGCTTACTTATAGTTACTTGCTCTGAATTACTAGTTGTTTCTTCGAGTGTCCAGTAAATGACTTTCTGCACCAAATGGAAGATTCTCCTGTATTTACAAGCAACTGCATACAATCTTAGCTCAAAGTGAGATACAAACATCTACTAACATTTTGCTGCATTCTCATGAAACGTTGAGAAACTCTAAAATCCAGTTTTAACTATGAATCATACATTAATTCTAGTTTCAGATGTAGTATACCATAGATGTTTTCTATCTTTGTTAAGTGTGCTCATTTCGCTCCTTCAAAGTTAATACGCTTAGTACGAAAATGCTATCTTTACTGTACTCTGATATTGAGAAGCACTTTTCAATGATTCTCTACCAATTTTGGCTTACTTATACTTACTTGCTCTGAATTACTAGTTGTTTCTTCCAGTGTCCAGTAAATGACTTTCTGCACCAAATGGAAGATTGTCCCGCATTTCGAAGCAACTGCATACAATCTTACCTGACATTGAGAAACAAACATGAACTCACACTTCACTGCATTCCTATGAAAAGTTGAGAAACTCTAAAATCTTGTGTTAACTCTGAATCACACATTAATTCTAGTTTCAGATGTAGTATAGATGTTTTCTATCCTTGTTAAGTGTGCTCATTTCGCTCATTCAAAGTTAATACGCTTAGTACGAAATGCTATCTTTACTGTATTCTGATATTGAGAAGCACTTTCAATGGTTCTTTACCAATTCTGGCTTACTTATAGGTACTTGCTCTGAATTACTAGTTGTTTCTTCCAGTGTCCGATAGATGACTTTCTGCACTAAATGGAAGAGTTGCCTGCATTTACAAGCAACTGCTTACAATCTTACCTGACATTGAGAAACAAACATGGACAAACACTTTACTACATTCCTATGAAACATTGAGAAACTCTAAAATCCAGTTTTAACTCTGAATCACACGTTAATTCTATTTCAGATGTAGTATACTGTAGATGTTTTCTGTCCTTGTTAATTGTGCTCATTTGGCTCTTTCAAAGTTAACCCGCTTTGTAGGAAATGCTTTCTTTAATGTATTCTGATGTTGAGAAGCACATTTCAATGGTTCTCCACCAATTTTGGCTTACTTATACTTACTTGCTCTGAATTACTAGTAGTTTCTTCCAGTGTCCAGTAAATGACTTTCTGCGCCAAATGGAAGAGTTTCCTGCATTTACAAGCAACAGCTTACAATCTTAGCTCACATTGAGAAGCAAACATGTACTAACAATTTGCTGCATTCTCATGAAATGTTGAGAAACTCCAAAATCCTGTGTTAACTCTGAATCATACCTTAATTATAGTTTCAGTTGTAGTAAACCATAGATGTTTTCTTTCCTTGTTAAGTGTGCTCATTTGGCGCTTTCATATTTGACCCGCTTTGTAGGAAATGCTTTCTTTACTGTATTCTGATATTGAGAAGCACTTTTCAATGGTTCTCTACCAATTTTGGTTTATTTATACTCACTTAATCTGAATAACTATTTGTTTCTTCCAGTGTCCAAAAAAATATCTTTCTGCACCAAATGAAGAGTTGCCTGCATTTACAAACAACTGCTTACAATCTTAGCTCACATTGAGAAAGCAACATGTACTAACACTTTGCTGCATTCTCATGAAACGTTGAGAAAGTCTAAAATCCAGTTTTAACTCTGAATCAGAAGTTAATTCTAGTTTCAGATGTAGTATACCATAGATGTTTTGTATCCTTGTTAACTGTGATCATTTGGCTCTTTCAAAGTTAACCTGCTTTGTAAGAAATGCTTTCTTTACTGTATTCTGATATTGAGAAGCACTTTTCAATGGTTCTCTACCAATTTTGGCTTACTTATACTTACTTGCTCTCAATTACTAGTTGTTTCTTCCGGTGTTCAGTAAATGACTTTCTGAACCAAATGGAAGAGTTGCCTTCATTTACAAGCCACTGCTTAAAATCTTAGCTCACATTGAGAAACCAACATGTACTAACACTTTGCTGCATTCTCATGAAACGTTGAGAAACTCTATATTCCAGTTTTAACTCTGAATCAGATGTTAATTCTAGTTTCAGATGTAGTATACCGTAGATGTTTTCTATCCTTGTTAAGTGTGGTCATTTGGCACTTTCAAAGTTAACCCGCCTTGTAGGAAATGCTTTATTTACTGTATTCTGATATTGAGAAGCACTTTTCAATGGTTCTCTACCAATTTTGGCTTACTTATACTTAATTGCTCTGAATTACTAGTTGTTTCTTCCAGTGTCCAGTAAATGACTTTCTGCACGAAATGGAAGACTAGCCTGCATTTACAAGCAACTGCTAACAATCTTTGCTCACAGTGAGAAACAAAGATGTACTAAAGCTTTGGTGCATTCCTATGAAACATAGAGAAACTCTAAAATCGTGTGTTAACTCTGAATCACACTTTAATTCTAGTTTCAGATGTAGTATAGATGTTTTCTATCCTTATTAAGTGTGCTCATTTGGATCTTTCAAAGATAACCTGCTTTTTTTGAAATGCTTTCTCACTGTATTCTGATTTGAGAAGCACTTTTCAGTGGTTCTCCACCAATTTTGGCTTACTTGTATATACTTGCTCGGAATTACTAGTTGTTTCTTCCAGTGTCCTGTAAATGACTTTCTGCACTAAATGGAATAGTTCCCTGCATTTACAAGCAACTGCTTACAATCTTACCTGACATTGAGAAACAAACATGCACTAACACTTTGCTGCATTCTTATGAAATGTTGAGAAACTCCAAAACCTTTTTAACTCTGAATCACACTTTAATTCTAGTTTCAGACGTAGTATAGATGTTTTTTATCTATGTTAAATCTGCTCATTTGGGTCTTTCAAAGATAACCCACTTTTTAAGCAATGCTTTCTTACTGTATTCTGATATGAGAAGCACTTTTTCAATGGTTCTCTACCAATTTTGGCTTACTTATACTTACTTGCTCTGAATTTCTAGTTGTTTCTTCCAGTGTCCAGTAAATGACTTTCTGCACCAAATGAAGAGTTGCCTGCATTTACAAACAACAGCTTACAATCTTAGTTGACATTGAGAAACAAATTGGACTAACACTTTGCTGCATTCTCATGAATAGTTGAGGTACTCCAAAACCCTTGTTAACTCTGAATCACACTTTAATTCTAGTTTCAGATGCAGTATAGATGTTTTTTATCCATGTAAAGTGTGCTCATTAGGCTCTTTCAAAGATAACCTGCTTTGTACGAAATGCTTTCTTTACTGTATTCTGATATTGAGAAGCACTTTTCAATGGCTCTCTAGCAATTATGTCTTACGTATAGTTACTTGCTCTGAATTAATAGTTGTTTCTTCCAGTGTCCAGTAAATGACTTTCTGCACCAAATGGAAGAGTTCCCTGCATTTACAAGCAACTGCTGACAATCTTAACTGACATTGAAAAACAAACATGTACTAACACTTTGCTGAATTCCTATGAAACATTGAGAAACTCTAAAATCGTGTGTTAACTCTGAATCACACTTTAATTCTAGTTTCAGATGTAGTATACCGTAGATGTGTTCTATCCTTGTTAAGTGTGCTCATTTGGCTCTTTTTAAGATAACCCGCTTTGTAGGAAATGCTTTCTTTACTCTATTCTGATATTTAGAATAACTTTTCAATGGTTCTCTAGCAATTCTGGCTTATTTATAGTCACTTGCTCTGAATTACTAGTTGTTTCTTCCAGTATACAGTAAATTACTTTCTGCACCAAATGGAAGAGTTCCATGCATTTACAAGCAACTGCTGACAATCTTACCTGACTCTAAAATCGTGTGTTAACTCTGAATCACACTTTAATTCTAGTTTCAGATGTACTATACATTGTAAGGAGTTGCTTGTAATTTCAGGACAATGAAGAAACAACTAGCAATTCAGAACAAGTAACTATAAGTAAGCCAGAATTACTATTGAACTATGGAAAAGTGTTTCTCAAATCAGAATATAGTAAAGAAAGCATTTCATACACAGTGGCTTATCTTTCAAAGAGCCAAATGAGCACACTTATCCAGGATACAAAACATCTATACTACATCTGAAACTAGAAATAAAGTTTGATTCAGAGATAACACACGATTTTAGAGTTTCTCAATATTTCATGAGAATGCAGCAAGTTGTTAGTACATGTGAGTTTCTCAATGTCAGCTAATATTGTAAGGGGTTGCTTGTAATTGTGGGGAACTCTTCCATTTGGTGCAGAAAGTCATTTACTGGACATTAGAAGAAATGAATTGTAATTCAGAGCAAGTAAGTATAAGTAAGAAAAAATTGGTAGAGAACCATTGAAAAGTGCTTCTCAATATCAGAATACAGTAAAGAAATCATTTTGTACAAAGCGGGTTATCTTTGAAATAGCTAAATGAGCACACTGAACAAGGATAGAAAACATCTATACTACATCTGAAACTAGAATTTAAATGAGATTCAGAGATAACACACGATTTTAGAATTTCTCAAAGTTTCATGAGAATGCAGCAAACTTTTAGTAAATATTTGTTTCTCAATGTCAGCTAAGATTGTAAACAGTTGCTTGTAAATGTAGGAACTCTTCCATTTGGTGCAGAAAGTCATTTACTGGACACTGGAAGAAACAACTAGTAATTCAGAGGAAGGAACTATAAGTCAGTCAGAATTGCTACAGAACCAATGAAAAGTGCTTCTCAAATCAGAATACAGTAAGAAAGCATTTCATAAAAAGTGGGTTGTCTTTGAAAGAGCCAAATGAGCAAACTTAACAAGGATAAAAAACATCTATACTACATTCGAAGCTAGAATGAAAGTGTGATTCAGAGTTAACACAGGAGTTTGGAGTTTCTCAACATTTCATGAGAATGCAGCAAAGTGTTAGTAAATGTTTGTTTCTCAATGTCACCTAAGATTGTGAGCAGTTGTTTGTAAATGTAGGCAACTCTTCATTTGGTGCAGAAAGTCATTTATTGGACACTGGAAAAAACAACTAGTAATTCAGAGCATGTAACTATAAGTAAGCCAGAATTACTACAGAACCATTGAAAAGTGCTTCTCAACATCAGAATACAGTAGAGAAAGCATTTCGTACAAATCGGGTAAATGTGCACACTTAACAAGGATAGAAAACATCTACGGTATACTACATCTGAAACTAGAATTGAAGTGTGATTCAGAGATAAAACTGGATTTTAGAGTTTCTCAATGTTTCCTGAGAATGCAGCACAGTGTTAGTACATGTTTGATTTTCAATGTCAGGTAAGATTGAAAGCAGTTGCTTGTAAATGCAGGCAGCTCTTCCATTTGGTGCAGAAAATCATTTACTGGACACTGGAAGAAACAACTAGAAATTCAGAGCAAGTAAGTATAAGTGAACCAAAATTGGTAGAGAACCATTGAAAAGTGCCTCTCAATATCAGAATACAGTAAAGAAGGCATATCGTACAAAGAGTTTTATCTTTCACAGTCAAATGGGCACACTTAACAAAGATAAAAAATATCTATGCTACATCTGAAACTAGAATTAAAGTGTGATTCAGAGTTAACACACGATTTTAGAGTTTCTCCACATTTCATGAGAATGCAGCAAGTTGTTAGTACATGTGTGTTTACAATGTCAGCTAAGATTGTAAGCAGTTGCTTCTAATTGCCGGAACTCTTCAGTTTAGTGGAGAAAGTCATTTACTGCACATTGGAAGAAATAACTAATGATTTAGAGCTAGTAACTAAATAAGCCAAAATTGCTAGAGAACCATTGAAAAGTTCTTCTCAAATCAGAATACAGTAAGAAAGCTTTTCATAAAAAGCGGGTTATCTTTGAAAGACCCAAATGAACACAATTAACAAGCATAGAAAACATCTATACTATAAGTGAAACTAGAATTTACGTGTGATTCAGAGTTAACACACGATTTTAGGGATTCTCAATGTATCATAGGAATTCAGCAAAGTGTTAGTACATGTTTGTTTTTCAAAGTCAACTAAGATTGTACGCATTACTTTTAATTTTAGGGTACTCTTCCATTTGGTGCAGAAAGTCATTTTCTCGACACTGGAAGAAACAACTAGTAATTCAGAGCAAGTAACGATAAGTAAGCCAGAATTGCTAGGGAACCATTGAAAAGTGCTTCTCAAATCAGAATACAGAAAGAAAGTATTTCCTACAAAGCGGGTTAAATTTGAAAGATCCAAATGAGCACACTTAACAAGGATAGAAAACATCTACGGTATACTACATCTGAAACTAGAATTAACGTGTGATTCAGAGTTAAAACTGGATTTTAGAGTTTGTCAATGTTTCCTGAGAATGCAGCACAGTGTTAGTACATGTTTGATATTCAATGTCAGGTAAGATTGAAAGCAGTTGCTTGTAAATGCAGGCAGCTCTTCCATTTGGTGCAGAAAATCATTTACTGGACACTGGAAGAAACAACTAGAAATTCAGAGCAAGTAAGTATAAGTGAACCAAAATTGGTAGAGAACCATTGAAAAGTGCCTCTCAATATCAGAATACAGTAAAGAAGGCATATCGTACAAAGAGTTTTATCTTTCATAGTCAAATGGGCACACTTAACAAAGATAAAAAATATCTATGCTACATCTGAAACTAGAATTAAAGTGTGATTCAGAGTTAACACACGATTTTAGAGTTTCTCCACATTTCATGAGAATGCAGCAAGTTGTTAGTACATGTGTGTTTACAATGTCAGCTAAGATTGTAAGCAGTTGCTTCTAATTGCCGGAACTCTTCAGTTTAGTGGAGAAAGTCATTTACTGCACATTGGAAGAAATAACTAATGATTTAGAGCTAGTAACTATAAATAAGCCAAAATTGCTAGAGAACCATTGAAAAGTTCTTCTCAAATCAGAATACAGTAAGAAAGCTTTTCATAAAAAGCGGGTTATCTTTGAAAGACCCAAATGAACACAATTAACAAGCATAGAAAACATCTATACTATAAGTGAAACTAGAATTTACGTGTGATTCAGAGTTAACACACGATTTTAGGGATTCTCAATGTATCATAGGAATTCAGCAAAGTGTTAGTACATGTTTGTTTTTCAAAGTCAACTAAGATTGTACGCATTACTTTTAATTTTAGGGTACTCTTCCATTTGGTGCAGAAAGTCATTTTCTCGACACTGGAAGAAACAACTAGTAATTCAGAGCAAGTAACGATAAGTAAGCCAGAATTGCTAGGGAACCATTGAAAAGTGCTTCTCAAATCAGAATACAGAAAGAAAGCATTTCCTACAAAGCGGGTTAAATTTGAAAGATCCAAATGAGCACACTTAACAAGGATAGAAAACATCTACGGTATACTACATCTGAAACTAGAATTAACGTGTGATTCAGAGTTAAAACTGGATTTTAGAGTTTGTCAATGTTTCATGAGAATGTAGCAAAGTGTTAGTACATGTTTGTTTCTCAATGTCAGGTAAGATTGTAAGCAGTTGCTTTTAAATGCATGGAAGTCTCTATATGGTACAGAAAGTCATTTACTGGACAGTGGAAGAAACAACTAGTAATTCAGAGCAAGTAACTCTAAGTAAGCAAGAATTGCTAGAGAACCATTGAAAAGTGCTTCTAAAATAAGAATACAGTAAGAACGCATTTCGTATAAAGCGGGTTATCTTTGAAAGAGCCAAATGAGCACACTTAACAAGGATAGAAAACATCCGTACTACATTTGAAACTAGAATTAAAGTGTTATTGAGAGTTCACACACGATTTTAGAGTTTCTCAGCGTTTCATGAGAATGCAGCAAAGTGTTAGTACATGTTTGTTTCTCAATGTCAGCTAAGATTGCAAGCAGTTTTTTGTAAATGCAGGCAACTCTTCCATTTGGTGCAGAAAGTCATTTACTGGACACTGGAGGAAACAACTAGTAATTCAGAGCAAGTAACAATACGTAAGCCAGAATTTCTAGGGAACCATTGAAAAGTGCCTCTCAATATCAGAATGCTGTAAAGAAAGTATTTCATACAAAGCGGGTTATCTTTGAAAGAGCCAAATTAGCACACAACAAGTATAGAAAACATCTACCGTATACTACATCGGAAACTAGAATTAACGTGTGATTCAGAATTAAAACTGGATTTTAGAGTTTCTTTATGTTTCATGAGAATGCAGGAAAGTGTCCCTACATGTTTGTTACTCAATGTGAGCTAAGATTGTAAGCAGTTGTTTTTAAATGCAGGCAACTGTTCCATTCGGTGCACAAAGTCATTTACTGTACACTGGAATAAACAACTAGTAATTCACAGCAAGGAAGTATAAGTAAGCCAAAATTGTTGGAGAATCATTGAAATATGATTCTCAATATCAGAAATTCTCAATATCAGAATACAGTAAAGAAAGTATTTCATACAAAGCGTTTTATCTTACAGAGTCAAATGAGCACACTTAACAAGCATACAAAACATCTATACTACATCTGAAACTAGAATTAAAGTGTGATTCAGAGTTAACACACGATTTTAGAGTTTCTCAACGTTTCATGAGATTGCAGCAAAGTGTTAGTACATGTTTATTTCTCAATGTCAGCTAAGATTGTAAGCACATGTTTTTAAATGCAGGCAACTCTTCCATTTGGTGCAGAATGTCATTTACTGGACACTGGAAGAAACAACTAGTAATTCAGAGCAAGTAAGTATACGTGAGCCAAAATTTGTAGAGAACCATTGAAAAGTATTTCTCTGTATCAGAATACAGTAAAGAAAGCATTTTGTAAAATGCAGGTTTACTTTGAAAGAGCCAAATGAGCACACTTAACAAGGATAGAAAACTTCTATCATATACTACTTCTGAAAATAGAATTAATGTGTGATTCAGAGTTAAAACTGGATTTTAGAGTTACTCAACGTTTCATGAAAATGCAGCAAAGTGTTAGTACATGTTTGTTTCTCAATGTCAGCTAAGATTGTAAGCATTGCTTTTAATTTTAGGGAACTCTTCCATTTGGTACAGAAAGTCATTTACTGGCCACTGGAAGAAACAACTAGTAATTCAGAGCAAGTAAGTATAAGTAAGCCAAAATTGGTAGAGAACCATTGAAAAGTGCTTCTGAATATAAGAATACAGTAAACAAAGCATTTCGTACAATTCGGGTTAACTTTGAAAGAGCCAAATGAGCACACTTAACAAGCATAGAAAACATATGTACTACATCTGAAAGTAGAATTAATGTGTGATTCAGGGTTAACTCACGATTTTAGAGTTTCTCAATGTTTCATAGGAATGCAGCAAAGTGTTAGTACATATTTGTGTCTCAATGTGAGCCAAGATTGTAAGCAGTTGTTTTTAAATGCAGGCAACTCTTCCATTAGGTACACAAAGTCATTTACTGGACATTGTAAGAAACAACTACTAATTCAGCTCAAGTAAGTATAATTTAGCCTGTAATGCTAGAAAACCATAGAAAGGTGCTTCTCATTATCACCATATAGTAAAGAAAGCATTTGTTACAAAATTGGTTATCTTTGAAATAGCCAAATGAGCACACTAAAAAGGATAGAACACATCTATAATACATCCCAACCTACATTAAACTTCAAAACTATAAATAAGCCAGCATTGCTAGAGCACCATTGCAAAAGTGCTTCTCAAATCAGAATACAGTAAGAAAGCATTTCATACAAAGTTGGTTATCTTTGAAATAGCCAAATGAGCACACTTAACAAGGCTAAAAAACACCTATACTATATCCCAAACTAGAAGTACAGTGCGATTCAGAGTTAAGACAGGATTGTAGAGTTTCTCAATGTCTCATGAGAATGGAGCGAGTTGTTAGTACATGTGAGTTTCTCAATGTCAGTTAAGATTGTAAACAGTTGCTAGTAATTGCGGGAAACTCTTCCATTTAGAGCAAAATTTCATTTACTGCACACTGGAATAAACAACTAGTAATTCAGAGCAAGTAATTTTAAATAAGCCAGAATTGCTAGAGAACCATTTAAAGGTGTGTCTCAATATCAAAATATAGTAAAGAAAGTATTTCATACAAAGCAGGTTATCTTTGAAATAGCCAAATGAGAACACTTCACAAGCATAGAAAACATCTATACTACATCCCAAAGGAGAATTAAAGTGAGATTCAGAGTTAAGACAAGATTTCAGAGTGTCTCAAAAACAAAAAATCCTTCTCTTGACCCCTTTGTTGTTGTATGTTAAATGCTAGCTATATCAACGTTTTATGCTTTTTTGTAAGATTGGTTTGCTCATTCTTTTAATTTGATTGTTTAATTTTGTTACCTGGGTTCTAGTCACTTTTATAGGAGGATGTTAATATTGCAAACACTTTTCTGTTCAGTGCCTTGTGTGTTGTACCTGGTTGTGTTGTATTTTGTACCTTTAAAGCTAAGCAGGAGAGAGAGAACTACATATACAGGCATCCTAAAATAGAAAGATCATGGGGAGGCTAAGAAACACCCGACCTATGAAAGAAATCAGCCATCACCGGAAAAGGAAGTGAATGATTATAGGCAAGCAACCTACCAGAGGAAGAATTCAGAGTAATGTTCATGGGATGGCTAAAAGAATGGAAGACAAATTTGACAATATGAGTAAGACCCAAGAGGAAATGAAGAAAAACCAAGAGGATCTGAAGAAGAACCAAGAGGATCTGAAGAAGAACCTAGAGGAAATGAAGGTGACCCAAGAAGAAATGAAAAATGACATCACTTCTATGAAGAACTTAATAGAGAGCATCAAGAGTAGACTACAAGAAGCAGAGGAACGCATCAGTGAGCTAGAAGACAAGATGGAAAAAAATACCCAATTAGAGAAGGTGCTAGAAAAAAAAAATCAAAAAACAGGAAGAGAGGCTACGGGAGCTTTGGGACAATACAAAACAAAACAATAGCAGAATAATAGGGTTCTCAGAAGGAAAGGAAACTGAGCAAGATATGGAAAAAGTATTTCAAGAAATAATGACAGAAAAATTTCCTGAGATAGAGAAGAAAAAACCAACACAAATCCAAGATGCTCGAAGAGTCCCCAACAAATTGAACCCACAAAGATCAACACCCAGAAACATTATAATTTAACTGGCAAAAAACATTGACAAAACCAGAATCTTAAAAGCAGCCAGAGAGAGACAAAAAGTTACATGTAAAGAACCCCCATCAGACTAGCAACTGATTTCTCAACAGAAACTCATCAGGCCAGAAGGGAATGGGATGACATATACAAAGTCATGCAAAGGAAGGGTCTGAACCCAAGAATACTGTACACTGCAAGGCTGTCAATCAAAATTGAAGGTGTAATCAGGAGCTTCACTGACAAAAACAGACTAAAGGAATTTATCTCCAACAAACCAGCAATGCAAGAAATGCTAAAGGTTCTACTGTAAAAATAAAGAAATAGGAAGTTAAGAAGGAACACAGGGGATAGAATAAAAATGGCATCAAATACCTACCTATCAATAATTACTTTAAATGTAATAGGGTAACAGATTGGATAAGAAAGCAAAACCCATACATCTGCTGTCTACAAGAAACACACTTGAGAAAAAATTATGCACACAGGCTGAGAGTGAAGGGATGGAAAAAGATTTTCCAGGGGAACCAAAATGAAAAAAAAAGGCTGGGGTAGCAATACTTATATCAGACAAATTGGATCTCAAAGTGAAGGACATAAAAAGAGATAATGAAGGCCACTTCATTATACTAAAGGGAGCAATCCAACAAGAAGAAATAACCCTGGTAAACATATATGTACCCAATGTGGGAGCACCCAAATACATAAAAAAGCTGCTGGAGGACATGAAGGGAGAGATTGATTGTAATGCAATCATAGTAGGAGATTTTAATACCCCACTGTCACATTTGGACAAATCACCCAAACAAAATTCAGCAAAGAAATATCAATCCTAAATGACTCACTAGACCAGAGGGAATTATTCGACCTCTTCAGAACTTTCCACCCCAAAGCCACAGAATACACATTCTTCTCAAGTGCACATGGGTCATTGTCAAAGATAGACCACATGTTGGGACATAGGCAAAGTATCTTGAAATTCAAGAATATAGAAAATCATATCAAGCATCTTTTCAGATCATAGTGGCATAAAACTGGAAATTAACTACAATAAAAATAATCTAAGAAATCAAACACTTGGAAACTAAACAGCATGCTATTAAATGAGGAATGGATTACCAGAGAAATCAAGGATGAAATTAAAAACATCCTGGCAACAAATGACAATGAAAACACAACAATCCAAAATCTATGGGACACAGCAAAAGCAGTCTTGAGAGGGAAGTTCAAGCCTATTGCAAAAAACTAGAAAAAAAGATAACAAATTATCTAACTCGAAAACTCAAACAGTTAGAAAAAGAGCAACAAGAAAAGCCCACTGTAAGCAGAAGGAAAGAAATAATAAAAATTAGAGCAGAGATAAATGACATAGAGACCAAAGAAACAATACACAAGATCAACAAAACCAAGAGCTGGTTCTTTGAAAGCATAAACAAGATTGATGAAACTCTAGCCAGCCTAACCAAGAAACAGAGAGGACCCAAATAAACAAAATCAAATGAGCACCCTTAACAAGGATACAAAACATCTATACTACATCTGAAACTGGATTTAAAGTGTGATTCAGAGTTAACCCAAGATTTTAGAGTTTCTCATCGTTTCATGAGAATGCGGCAAGTTGTTAGTACATGTGAGTTTCTCAATGTCAGCTAAGATTGTAAGCAGTTGCTTGCAATTACTGGAACTCTTCAGTTTAGAGCAGAAAGTCATTTACTGCACACTGGAAGAAACGACTAGTAATTCAGAGCAAGTAACTATAAGTAAGCCAGAATTGCTAGAGAACCATTAAAAAGTGCTTCTCAAATCAGAATACAGCAAGAAATCATTTCATACAAAACGGGTTATCTTTGAAGGAGCCAAATGAGCACACTTTACAAGGATAGAAAACATCTATACTACATCTGAAACTAGAATTAAAGTGTGATTCAGAGTTAACAAGGATTTTGGAGTTTCTCAATGTTTAATAGAAATTCAGCAAAGTGTTAGTACATGTTTGTTTCTCAATGTCAGCTAAGATTGTAAGCAGTTGATTGTAATTTCAGGGAACTCTTCCATTTGGTGCGGAAAGTGATTTACTGGACACAGGAAGAAACAACTATTAATTCAGTGCAAGTAAGTATAAGTAAGCCAAAATTGGTAGAGAACCATTGAAAAGCGCTTTCCAATATCAGAATACAGTAAAGAAAGCATTTCGTACAAAGCAGGTTATCTTTGAAAGAACTAAATGTATACACTTAACAAGGATACAAATCATCTCGGTATACTACATCTGAAACTAGAATTAAGGTGTGATTCAGAGTCAAAACTCAATTTTAGAATTTCTCAATGTTTCATGGGAATGCAGCAAATTGTTAGTACATGTGAGTTTCTGAATGTCAGCTAAAATTGTGAACAGTTGCTTGTAAATGCGGGAAATCTTTCATTTGGTGCAAAAAGTCATTTACTGGACACTAGAAGATACAACTAGAAATTCAGAGCAAGTAACTATAAGTAAGCCAGAATTGCTAGAGTACCATTGAAAAGTGCTTCTCAAATCAGAATACAGTAAAGAAAGCATTTCTTACGA